>CM055971.1:36480000-37680000 GCA_029531755.1 Holothuria leucospilota
ACGTCCGTTTCACCACATGATTTACATGCTATTACTTCAATGTTGACCAAGTTTCGTACACATATCTTTCAACACGTACGGACGGTGGGCCATTGAAAAAGCGTTGTTGTATATCTGGTTTCCAAAAGGGGAAATATTTTTTAATGTATTTTATTGTTTTTTTCTTCGCCTTAACGAAACCGCGATATATCGATTTCCCCGTACAGTAGGAATTAGCGTTATATATATATATATATATATATATATATATATATATATATATATATATATATATATATATATATATATATATATATATGGTAACAAGGAGAGAGAAACTGAGGTTGCTGGTATAAGAAGTCTGTTGTCTCGTCTGGAAATCAGAAGCTGCATTGGCTGGTGGTGGTTCTAGGCACGGCCGCGAAAGCCGTTGACCGCACGAGTTCAAGTTCCAGTGCTGCTTAGTTTTCCTCTCTGGTGCTTTTCTTTCAACCTTTCCTTCTTTGATAAGGGCTACGCTCTATCTAGGATTGGTTTCAATTCAAGATCGAATGTATTAACCAGTTACTCTTCGACCTACACATTCTAACTTCGATCTACCAATCACGACTTATTGAATATTCATTCCCGCTTCAGGGATTACCATGGTAACAAGGAGAGAGAAACTGAGCTCGCTGGTATAAAGAAGTCTGTTGTCTCGTCTGGAAATCAGAAGCTGCATTGGCTGGTGGTTCTAGGCACGGCCGCGAAAGCCGTTGACCGCACGAGTTCAAGTTCCAGTGCTGCTTGGTTTTCCTCTCTGGTGCTTTTCTTTCAACCTTTCCTTCTTTGATAAGGGCTACGCTCTATCTAGGATTGGTTTCAATTCAAGATCGAATGTATTAACCAATTACTCTTCGACCTATATATATATATATATATATATATATATATATATATATATATATATATATATATATATATATATATATATATATATATATATATATATATATGGATATGGATATGGATATGGATATGGATATGGATATGGATATGGATATGGATATGGATATGGATATGGATATGGATATGGATATGGATATGGATATGGATATGGATATGGATATGGATATAGATATAGATATAGATATAGATATATATACGAGAAGCAGAGTTTTAAACCGATCTTTGTAAAGCATTGGGAGCTAATGCAGCTCCTTCGATACTGCACAGGACTATGTGTTAGTCCTCAGAGTGTCTGCTTAACCGTACAGTGTTCGTTGTGAAAATTTAAACCAACAGGCAGGTCCGGACCTCAGTTAACTAAAATACCCCTTGTGTCAACAGCCTCTTGCTGGCATTACTTTCATTCTCACTACTTCACAGCAATAATTACATAGCGCCCAGCCTTTAACTTTGCTTTGTTCTGCAACCAGTTGTTCTGTAGATAGAGGATTCCTACCTATGGTTGACGAAGGGCATGGGTTATTTCTCCGTACCACCTGTATTTGTATACACGATGTCACCGACACGGTCGCTGACAATATGCACCACTTCATAAATTGGCCAAAATGAGCAATAGCTGGGGCATCAGAGTTAACTGATACCAATACAAGGATGACCATCTATTGTAGTTCTTATAAATGGGTCCACAGACCATGGCACATCACACGCCATTTTGTCCATTACATGAGGTATCTTACGTGAATAAAGCACTTCAAATGGGGACTACCGGCCAAAACAAATTCGGAAACCTCCGATATATAAATAAGCCAATAGTGAGTACTCCAATAGTATAAAAATGAACCTAACAACGCCTTATCAGCATCTTCTGTGCAGTCATTTTGCACCTGCTGATATTAGCAGGTTGATAGAGGGTTGACAGTGCTATCAACCCTCCATCAAACCTGCTACTATCAGTGGGTACGAAATGACTGCACAGAAGACGTCGTTAGAGCTCTTAACTGAGAAGACGCTGTTAGAGTCGTTAGCATAAAATTGGAGTAAATGTCTATTTATAGATCGAGGATTTCCCTGTTGGTTCGGACAGTAATCACCATTTGAAGTGTAAGATACCATAGGAAAAAATGTTGTGCGAAATTGTTTACAGACCGCGTCAATTAGACCTACAAAAGATGGACATCCTTCGTTTTGATAAACGATAAAATTCAAACTTTCACACCCTCAACTCTTGCTAATTTGGCCATTTTATGAAATGGTGCCTATTGTCAAACATGTCGCTGCCGGCAACATGTACAAATGGTGGTGGCATGGGATTATAAATCATATACGTCGCCTAACATGGGTCTACATCCAGAGATTTGCCATATCCTTCATGTACAAAGTAACTGTGGTGCAGTGCAAAACTGAAGGCTGGGCTTAATGGAATCATGACTGTAGGTAGAGAGAATGTAAATACAAATAAGGCATTTTAGACGGCATGTAGGGCCTTTTTAGATAACTAGGTTCCTGTCCGCCTTTGGATTAAATTCGTAACGAGTTGCGAGCGAGGGTGCATCCTCTTTAGACCAACACATTGGATTATGTTCTGTCGTAGGTACGAGGGAGCATGATCTTCTTAACACACTGTGTACCCACAAACACTAAAAATAAAAAATATTCAATGTATGGAAATGTAACAAAAATGGGAAAACATTATCGACCCAAAATTAAAGAAGGCTCAAAATAAAAATAAAGCTAGTTGTCTTGGTATTCCTAATAGTAGCCGAAACTCAAGGGGCATAAACTCGTGATAGCCTATACGTGAAATTCCCCACACTCATATTCATCTCCGTCCGAAAGTCATCCTCCCTGTGTGCCCCTCTATATTGACAATTTTTTCTGGGTTGCCACCCTAGGTACATAAAAATATAATAAAGAGAATTTAACGGGGAATAAGAGAAAGGAATATGACGTCGGTCTACGTTTGCCGTAAAATGCTAACCTACAATGTAAACCACGGACGACGCTAATGAAATTGGGAGGTGGGAAAGGCCCAGCCTGCAGCCATTTTTCTCTCGGATTAGTGGTAACTACTCAGTTAAGTGCCGTACAATATCCCACTAATGGCCCCTGTTACTACGCCTTTATCACGGAAACTTGTTTGTAGCTTACGAAATAGTTCCTCTGTCTAATGAACTTCCTACAATGTCGAAAGGATCGTGGGAAACTATTTTTTAAAAGCCATATTTTAGGCAAATTAGTTGTCATTTTCCTCCTTAACAGGAGTTCATCTTTGCCGTTTTGTTCCGTCATCAGCGAATTCGACTTTGGTCGCTTTGCGCCACGTTTTCTCCTTTACGAAAGAAATGCAGGTGCTGTCAAAGTCACTATCGGTGCCTTGGTCACCGTTAGTGAGTTGATCATATAAAATTACCAGTAGTGATAGTTTCTGCGTGGGCTTCACTGACAGGCTGTTAGCACTGATAGCTAATCCCGCTAACTGTGAGTTTTTGTGCTTTTAAAATTTATATCAGTGCTGTTAGTGGCGCTGGAAGTGCTATCAACACTTTAGTGCGGACGAGCCTGGTCAACAACAGCTCGTTCAATCACCTTTGCAATCAAAGACAAGTTGTTCACTCGACGATAGCACGCTGTAAAGTTCGGCACTGTACCACAGGATCATCTCCGTGTGTGTGTGTGTGTGTGTGTGCAGGGGCGTCGGAAGGTATTTGGGATTGGTACGGCAGATCAGAGTGTGGCCATCTATCATAATTATTGGGGGCGGGGACGTTTGGTCGGTCACTACGCTACGCGCCACCATGGTTGGTGCGTAGCGTATGGAAAAAAATTTGAAAAAAGGGCCTCCCAGATTGCAGGAAATGGCACTTCCTGAGCTTGAAAGCAAGACCCCTGCCATGCCAGAGTAGTCACATTTAGCCTACTTGCCGTCATCATTATTGAAAATTATTGAAAAATATACCTCCCAGATTGCATGAAATACCAGTTCACATGTGTCATATGATAAGACAAGAGAAAATACAGGTATGATTGAGCCGTTACTATTACATTTATTATTACAAATACAACGAAAGAGAAGCGAAAGGATTTCAAGGGTAACGAGATTTAATTTACATATCAGAGAAGGTCCCAAACTAGCGCAATCGATGTTCATTACCTTGAACAAATTCATTCCCAATATCATGTTAATTTGTTATCATGTTATCAAGTTAATTTGATCAAGTTTCTCGCGGTTCAAGTTAAGTTGCATCACATGATTTAATCTTGCCTGGCTCATGGTGCTTCTGGGATATGTTTTGAGACGCCGCATACTGGAGAAGCTACCGTGACGTTCACTAACAGCATTGGTTGCTGGTATCACATGAGGTGGACAACATGGCAAATTTCACTGAAGAATGTCTTTTGGCCTGGTGTAAAAGCTCGAACTTTTGACAGACACTCTTGTAGTGTGACCTTTTCTTGAAATAGAGAATTGAACATTTGAAGTTCAGCGCAGAGACGACTGGCATCAAAGTCATCCCTGTAGAAATGTGCCACTTCTTGGAAGTAACTTGTGTAGTCTGAGTTGTTGGCGGCCTCGGTAAACGGCATATCCGGGCTGGTCAAATCGGCTGGAGATGCTGTTAATGATCGCATCAAGAACTTCATAATATTGCTTCCGGTAGTGATCTTCTACACTAGAATAGATTCACGAATTTCGCTTTAAAGCACTGCTATACCGCATATTTATGCAGTTGCGAACGGTGCTACACTGATCCATATATACTAGATCAGTGGTGCTATACCGTAATTATCAACAGAAGTGTCCGGAAGATCAATCAGCGAATGAGATGCTGATGTAGGCGTTTCTTCTGTGCGTTCTCCCTTGTCTGTTTTTGTACCCAATAATCTTCTGAAACACATTTTGAAGTATGTTTCGTTTTGGCTCTTTATTTTTTGCCATTTTTTTCTTAGTCCTATTTTTTTTTTTTTTTTTTTTTTTGCGCCGTGAGTATTGGTTCGGCGTTCGCCGAACCTGCTGTACCAGCTCCGACGCCCCTGGTGTGTGATCTCCGTTCGGGATCTACACTGTTTTGTAAGGAAAAGAAATCCTTATCTCCGGAAAATTGGAGAAATATCCTTAAGGGACGACACCATTCTATGTCCACTTATACGTCCCCTAGCCTCCTTCAGGCTCCTGCCGATTGGATAACTTCACTTTAAGTAAGGGAGCACTAGCGGTTACAATAATCAAGTGATTTATGAGTGAGTAGTAAAATAGAAACTGAAAGTGTTTATACCCTTACAAAAAAATTGTGTGGCAAAAGTTCCAATATCACACTGGAAAAACCGTGTCATACTGTGTAAAACTACGGTTGGTGTGAAAAATAGTGAATTTTATGTGATTTTTCGTAGGGCAATGTGTGATTTTAATAAAAAAATTGACCCACTTTTTAAGGTGCCATGCTTTTACCTGCATTACCGTAGTTTGCCGCATGTGACAAAGAGTGGAGAACCAAAATACATTTTTACAAAGGCAAACATGTGGCAAAGTGGGGTAAAGTAGAATATTGTGTGTCAAATTGGTTCCAATCCCACATGTGTCACCACTCATACCTCACTTTTCCAGTTATGTATTTCCCTATGCCCTGCCACATGTGATTATGCATTTTCACATGTGGCATGCCCCACATTTTTTTGTAAGGGTACATTCCAAATACGTTTACTTCGTTTTTTATATTTTCCTCTTTCTTCCTGTGTATAGAATAACACATCCATGTAGTATAATTCCCGTATCATCATGTTGGGAATAAGTAACTATGAAAAGACGCGAATATGCTAGTTACGCTTACCACTGGGTAAAATATTTCTGTGTGCATAATTAGGGATTGAGAGTTTCTGTACCTTGTGCGACCCTGGCGTCTTATTTAAACCGTTTCTTAATTTAACCCAGGAGCACTGGAGCCGTGAATGCCATCAAAATGACCAAAAACCATGTTCTGAGGCAAACCCTTTGCTAAGAATGTTGTCCCACAAAAAGAATTTTCTCGAAGGTTCAATATTCACTGAATGTGAAAAAACGAGCTATCGTTTTTAATGAATATTTTACAAGCATTTATCTTGTGATAATTCAACAATTATGTAAATCGACATATGCTTTCAAAGAATCCATCCCATGCTGCTCTTTTTAAGGTTGGTTTGAAAGAAATGTCCTAGGGATCTCTATTGATAAGATTATTTCACACCGCTATGATACAAGCTGGAAAGTGTTGGGCCAGCCAACGTTCTATGGACGCTTTGGAGCAATGTTTGTTTCCGACAGTTATCTTGCCTTTCTTCTCAAACTTTTTGTATGAATAGCTAGATCAACTGGGATCAGTGATGCATTGTCAAAACGGCAATGAGAGGACTTACCTCTTACGTTGACCTCGTTAACCTTTCGTTGCCAGCCTTCTCGCAAAAATGTGAAATTTTAACCTTTCGTCGTCATTCGTCACGCTAAGTATCATTTCATTTAATGTCAGCTACGAATTTCTTTACAACTTACTTTTCGACTACATTTCCTAGTGATGTAAAAATTTGCTAAAAACTAAAAAAAATGTATACTGTTTGAACAATTTTTTCCAGCAGGTGACGTATTAAAATGGTGGGGGCACAATTGAAGTACATTATTTAAACGTTTGATGCCAGTCGTTTTACTAAAAATCCTGATTAAATTTTGTTTATTGACCAAAGCATTTACAGACAATGGCCTTTGCTTGGGCTTATTTGGAAAGAAAGGAGGACATCTTTATTAAAAGGGTTTAGTTGACAGAAATTTAACAATAGGAACAAAGAGATCTGTCAATCAAATAGAAGTGCCTGTAAAAGAATTAAATCATTTTCAAGTTCATATTATCCAACAGATTTGGTCGTTGCATCTTCCTACTAGCAACTTCCTTGTTAGGCAAGGTGACTCAGCCCCATTACTCTAAAAGGTATCCATGTATTATTTGAACTGTGCCAAATGTTAAAATAAACATTTCCGGTTAATTCAGCAGAAGGTTACCGAAGACTGTAAAACGTATTTTTCCTGGAGAGGTATGTTTCCAATGAAAATTCCAATTCAGCTTAATTGCCTTTAATATTTATTACAAATATTGCTACAGAAAGGTTATTTCCCCTATTTGATGGACAATTTCAAATTTCCAGTCAATCATGTTATGTCAGTATGCGCATGAATGTAGTAATCAAACGAGTGGTTCCATCGAACTTGTGACCCTCTGACAGATAATATTTATACACTAGTAATATGTTCTATGCTGTATTCCGTAAGGAGTCAAAATCTTTGATAATGGTCTTCATTTCCTTGTTTGCATTTACTAGTTAAGGAATAGTTTTTGTTTTGTTTATATCTGTTTAACGAGCGTCTTGATCAAGAGGGATCTTCTATCCAATTTATAATAACTGTTTTGCTGATCTAAGGTGTAATATAAAATTACCTTAAACGCAACATAAACTCGTACGGGATAGGTGAATAACTTTAAGTGGGTCAATTTCAAAAGTTTGAAATAAAATTATGTAAAGCAGTAAGAAGACGAGTATGAAATGTGTTTTTAGCAACCTTCATTGCTGGTAAGAACCTGGATTGGTTAGCATATTTTATTCAAACTTTGTTTTTCCACCTTAGTAGTAAAAATGTTAGTTTCAAGGCAGGCTCTAGAACCTTCCCAAGCGTTAACTACCTTTGAAGACAGGTATTTGTGGATGAAATAGTCAGTTGAAAGATAAAAATGACAATCTTTTGTTTGCTTCACGAAGACGAATTAAGCATTATTGAAGAAGTCTATAATTAGGCGTATAAATGCGTTTGTTTTTTTACACGATAATCCCATGATTTAAGGTCATTTTAATGAGAAACTGCATTGTAATTTGTCGTCCGTTCCCCTTTTGTCATCGGTCAGTCTGTATGTGTGTCTTTTTTTCTATTTTTCTGTCTGTGGGGTTAATTTAATTTTATTAAAATTAAACCCCTCTTAAGCAAATGAGTTGAAGTACTTTTATCATTTCAACATTTTTCAGTTCAATGCCATTGCCCAAAATATGAAACATTTTGGGCTACTTAACATTTTGGGCTACTGAATACCTGCAAATGTCTTGCAAGAAGTATAGCGTATTAAATCAAAAGACTGATTACCTCAGTTACCTTTGCAAATTCAATTATACCGAATTAGCCCACTGCCCCTAATAGCATACGCGGATAATTGCTGTTCTTTTAAGAGTTTTACTAGGTTCATTTACTAGGATTTAAGGAGGGCATCCCTGACGAAAGGACCAAATAATGTTTAACAATACATTTTTATCCATACCTTGGTAACAACAAATTGTATCCCGTTTCAAATTTCTTCAAGTCGGCAAATATGACAAAGTCAGTAACTTTGCTGTTGTTTTAAGTTATTTCATTCTTCGTTTCTTACACCATCCTAGAACAAAGTTGTTAGTATTCCTCTCGATACTATAAACAAAGGACTTTTACGCAGTAAGACCAACCATGAGGAAAAATCAATGACGTCTGCTGTCCAAAACATGCTTTACGTTCTTAAAGTGGCCATGGCATTCCCAACACTTCATATACACGCATACATACATACGTAAGTACGTTGGTGCTTGATTGGGTATGCATATATGTACATATATATATATGTATATGTAAATATGTAAATATACATATTCATATATATATATATGTATGTATATTTATATGTATATATACATATATATACACACAAAAAGACTGGTAAAACATGAAAAATCTTTTAGCTTTCGGGACCTCCGGTCCCTTCTTCAGAAATACGTTTAACAACTAAATAAGTAAAACGATAGAACAGAAACTTTCAAATGGAGAAAAAACCAGAATAGAAAGATCAAGGGGTCAAAAGGTCAAAAGTAAGAACTAAAACCTAACGTGTATTCTTAGAGATGCAAAATTAGATAAAAATCCGAAGACAAAAAATGGACAAAAGGGTACTGTTTTTGTTAACGTCAAATATTTCCGCACCACCTTGGGCCTTCTCCAGTGGCATTGAAAGCTTTGAATCGAAACACACACATTAGTACATTACGTTTAAAAACAACGAGGGTAATTAGATGAGCGTAATAAGATGAGTTACGTCACAGAGTTATGATAACTTCAAATGGAAATAAAGACGAGTATCGCGTTGCGTTCTACAGACGGGTTTCATGTGAAGTCACGCGGATGAGAATCCCGGAAACTGAAGGGCACACACTCAGTAATCGGTTGTGCCGTGCGCGTGTGCTGTTCATCGTGGCTAGAAGTTCTCTCCAACAGAGTAGGGTCCAAAGATCATTCCTAAGTTCCTAATGGGGTCCATGAAAAACTCCCTGGTGAGGGAAGAGGGGCCGACTACTCAGAGTAGTCCCAGAAGCTCTGAGATATTTTCAAAATTGGGGTCATGAGAATGAAGCATTTAACTATCTTCAAACCGCAGTCGATAGTTACTACATAAAGGATGCGTTTGGCTTTGGTACAATAATTCCTCTCGAGCTGTCATATAGCTATAAATGATAAGACAAATAATTTGGCGTCAGACTGAAAGGGACACCGAAGGTGCGTTTTCGGAGGGAATCCCTAACCTCACCTCCATGGGAACTTGGGGAAACACAAGCCTTTGCATTCAATTTAGAGAGTTTGGTGCTTCTTACCATTTTTGTCAGAAACAAAGGATTAAAATATAGTTTCAGTGGTGAGCCTACAAAATAAGGTAGTAATGTTCTTAACGAAAACAGTTAATTTGTAAAAAAATGCAAACGGTATTTGGATTGTTTGGGGAATGCAAAAATCATACACCATGATGAACGGCCATTATAGTTTGCAAAGGGTTTTGATGTCAACATAAGGTTTTATTTCAAAGGGGGATCATTGAACTACCCTTACATTTCCACCCCTCCCTCCCACTTAGAGCCTGGGGTGTGTCATCAATTGTTGCTTCGAGCCTGACTGCTTCACTTGAACTTTGCACCCATTGAGAGAACTAGGAAAGTAACAGCCGACATTTTTGAGAGGCCGGATCTGCCATGATAAAATAGGGCACAATAATATTCTCCTGGGAGGAACGGTAGATTTTAGTCTTTCCTTTAGAGCTTTAATTTCTCCCTCCCTTATAAGTCCTCTTGGTAACTAACAATTAAACGCACATTATTTGTTGGGAAATACAGGGCAAGGATAGAAAAGTGAAAAGAAACGGATTTAAAGAACTACATTAAAATGCCATTGATAATAAAGAAGCGGCTCTTTGGATGGTTTCGGCAATAGTAATTATGGCAAGGTTAATGACAAAGTATCTTTCAGTTAAATATAGTGTATAACAAAAGTTGTGACGACTTCACATGTTGCAGGAATGATAAATATGAGTTCGTTTTTTCGACAGTTTTATTTCCGTTCTACCGAGAATTAAAATGAACCAATAGCATATTTTCATATCATCGCTTTCTCAGAGACAGTTACAAGCAATGCATTTCCTTCCTTTTGTAACATCAAAAGCCTTGTCCAATTAGTTTGTGACGTCTACATTCCATTTTGGGAAGTGCCTGAACTTAAAGACAGTATCCATGATATACTTTTATGAAATTTCCTTGAAGTCAAAGCAAATGTCACACTTTTTTTACGATGTTCCTAGTGTTCTTCAACTCTTCAATATTTTGAGCTTTCCGTGCTATTTTAAACTGGCTTTATTTTCATTTCTGTATAAATGATGATGCATTCGTATCCAGAAAGATTTGTCCAGTGTATACTGTTGCCGCGGGTGGCGATGCCGTAGTCACCGTTTAGGTTAGAATTATCGCAAGCTCCACACCCGTTGCCCTCAGGCCAATAGTCGCAATAATATTCACTCGTCCTGCAATAACTATAGGAACTATAGAAATAATAATACCCGTACCACAAGGCTCCTCTGTGCCTCTGTGCACAGTTGTAGTCGTTCCATACATCATTGTCTCTGTCGTACGTACTGAAGGGCTTGTTTTTATGCCAACTCATAGCATTATGACCTGTGTGAAATAAAAAGAGCACGATACACTTGACGGAAAATATTCTCATTCTTGAATATTAATCGTAATGGAAACAAACATGTCAGATTTCTTACTTGTTACTCCTAGAGCAAAACTAACATTGGAAGTATAGGACATGACAAAAGTGTTTACCATCAAATACAAATTTATGGAATACACCAGCTTATCTTCTCCGACTATTGGATTGAACTTGACGCAAGACATTAAGAGCTACCGTTTTTACTTCTATACCTCGAATACGGTTAAAATGAACAATTATCTTTTCTCTACATAATAAATGTTTGTGCTGGAACACCTTTGATAAGGCAGAATTCTGAATAGGGGTAATAATTTCAAACTGTTTTTGCAGATTTCCTAAGCTGCTAAATTATTACGAATTAAGGGACAACCTATTACCTGTACTTGGTTTTGTAAAGTTTGTCCAGAGCAAGTCGTATGAGGAGTGTTTGACCGTTAAAATTGTGAGCAATAGAAGGAATCATTTCTAAACTTAACACAGATGCTGCTCCCAAAATATTCCATGACATACTGTAATTTGAAACAATCCTTTATCATTCATCCTTACATGCGTTAATTATCCTTGTTTTCAACTAAGTTGCATTACATTATACACAGAAAGAGATGGCCTCGTTTAAACACGATAATGTAAGTGCATTGTGTTTGAAATGACGAACAGTTGCTTGTAACGAAAAAAGTGTGACATATCTGACAGAACTTTGGATATTTCCCCAAATATAATAAAAGAATACGACCTTACACAATTACCTATTTCTGGCATTGCCGTTGGTAAACCTGGCTAATATTGTTCACATTGTACTTATTTGTTAGTAAAACACATGAAACATGTTACACCAGCTCAACTCAAGAAGTTCATGAGAAGCAATCTGTAGAGGTATCGGAATAAATCATTCGTAAAGGAACTCCAGATAAGAAATTCCTGGTATTTTCCGTCCTATTAGGTGACATTGTTTAGTTTGCGCATTTTACATCAAGGGGCCTTTTGCTAATTATTTTTGCTTCTGCATTTGATACCCGCTTGCGTTGTTTCGGTTGTTTCGATATTTTTAGTTGTTGGAATAAGTCCATAATATATGCAAACCCTATGGTGAAAACTATTTCAAGGTGACGTTTTGGCAATGACAAAATTCCAGCGTTGAATAGTCAAAGGATTGAAATGCACCACAACTTGGCTGACCGCAGACTATTGCAACTACCTTAATACGAACTTTAATTTGTCAAAGGTTTAAAATAAAAATTAGGTAAATGCCATTTTTAAGTGTTTCCAAAATTTGTAACGATAGCACACCAAGAGACATAAGAGAAGTTCCAGGTTCTTTATAAAGTTCCTTTCCTTTGCGACTGACTAGTTGTTTAGACCACTGAAAGAACAAGTGGGACGTATTTTAGACATCAGGGCTAAACTGTCTTCATGGTGGTGTACTGTTTTCATCTATATTAGGAAACAAAACCATACCGAGTGTTAGAACGGACGAATTAATACCGATAACATCAAGTGACTTGAAAGGTTTAAAGTACATGTTTCCATCAGTGTTAAAGGGCCAACGGAGTCAGACCGGACTCGCTACAGCTGACCCCACACCCCCCTAAAAATAAGATTGGAGTTTGCTTCAAAATGTATTAACGACTGTGGATAAAGAAGGTTACAAAGTACCTTAGAAACGGCAAACTTAGTGAACTGAAGGATCCCAGCCTCCTAACATTAAAAGCTTTCTTACCGCCCCGTCTTTTGTACGTTAAGCGGATATGTACATAACTGTCCAAACCTGTATTCCCGCTAAAAATGCCGAGTCCAACCATTTTGTACTTGTCTTTCTCATCGCTGATTCGAAAGAGATTGTACTTGGCGTAAAATGGTGATCCGTTTCTGTCTACTAGATCGATTCGAAGTTGGTAATCTCTCTGATTTGTCAGGTAGTAAATTTTGTCATTTCCTAGCCATAATTCATAGTTTAGTGAACCAAATCCGTCTTTGTAGCTGTTCCAACCACGATAAAAGTCTTCAGAACCGTCCACCCGGCGTTGGAATACCTTATGAGAAATTCAATATAACAGACTGAATCAGCAGCCAAAGCAATACATTTATTCTTTCACAAAATTCAGTCATCTTCGTCTGAAAACTAAAAGCAATGAAACATTATTATCATTAGATTTTATGATATAAAAATGTTTAGTGCAAAAATCGTGAATATGGTGATACATTCTCTTTCAAAGTACAATAAAGAAGATTTGTTGGTTCTCACAGTTCCAAGGTTAATAAAGAACTAAAGAAACAGTGAAGCTGGTTTGCCGGTAAATTTGTAAGCAATTCTTATTATCATCTAACTCTCCGCCAACATGTGATTTAAGAAGGATCAAGGCAGTCCGTGAAATTCTGAGTCCATCCTACCAGAAGAGTGAAATATTCATTACCGTCCATCCTCCTCCGTCTGTCATATTGCAATAGACTTGAAAAGGAGGTCCGGGCCAGTTTGTTGGTTTAATAAGGTACACACTGCTGTCTGTTTCACCTCCGTTGTATATGTCTGCACAGTCAGTAGCTACCACCTCACAGGTCTGACCGTTTCCTGTATATCCATCGTTACAGTAACATTGACGTACGCCGCCTCTTTCTTCACAGGTTGCATGAGAGCTGCACCTATAATTGTCCTCACACGTCAGTACATTCGATTGACATTCACATCGACGTGTACAAAGTGTGTTCATCTGTGTTTGACCATTCTGTGTACAGAGAAACGTATGTTACGTTATGTTAGTGCGGGTGATATTGAAATGCCAGCACTTACTTTCCTTCGGAATAGCTTTGCTTTGAAAAAGGTTATTTCCACAGTATACCCTATTCGGTAACCATATTCTGTTGAAGCGAGAAGGGAGATCATGTCAAGGTGGAGTTTATAGACAAAAAAAAGAAAAAAACTTGCATGGTGATAGAACTAGCTTTACGTTTGCTTTAAAATATATTACGTTAAATAATTAAGTTATATTATTGGCAATTACCGGAATCATGCCCTCTCCTTCCATAAAACATGAACACTCTTCAGGTAGCACACAATCGTCCCCCCTTTTCACAAACCCTTCTTGGCAAATGCAAGTTTTCTCTTCAGTGCAAATATTTTGGCAACCCATCAAATTTTCAGGATCCTCGCAAGTTGCTTGACAGGTACAGTTACCATACTCCATGTTTGGAGGACAAAACTCAGTGAAATTTTCTGCAAGGATTCAAATCATTTCAATATAGATAGACGAACTGTTCACAGACAAAATGTGATTAGAAGTTTTAATTTAAGTTGAAAATGAAAACAAAAAAAAAATTACTTTCTATACGTGTGTAATTTACCTGCAATCTTTTAAAAACAAACTAAATTTCAAATAGAGACAATTTTTAA
Organism: Holothuria leucospilota; assembly: GCA_029531755.1. Taxonomy (NCBI): domain Eukaryota; kingdom Metazoa; phylum Echinodermata; class Holothuroidea; order Aspidochirotida; family Holothuriidae; genus Holothuria; species Holothuria leucospilota. The sequence continues at coordinate 36,494,373 of CM055971.1, forward strand.
GGAAAGATTTCATTGTTTTACAAACCAACGACACATTTACCTGCTGTTTTATTGTAATCACCAAGGCCAGTTAGTCTACAGTCACTCCATTCATCGCTAATACGGAAAAAATTGTACTGAATAGAGAAATATAGCCCGTCACGATTCTTTAAGTCTATACGGATTTCATACTTCTTTTGGTTGGTTAAGAAAGATAGCTTTTGAAGTCCTAGCCAAAATTCGTTGCTCAAAAAGCCAAAGCCATTCTTGTATTCTTTCCATGCTCGATCAAAACCAATAGCCCCCTCTGTACGGCGATGAAAAGTCTTCAAAATAAAAAGGAGTCATGAAGGACAGTGTGGAAATAATATAAAACGAATGTATTTATTAGTTACGGAAACGCCGTTAAAATATCAATGTCATCGTATTAAACTTATCATCTTTCTTCATGCTTGTTTTCTTTACACATTTGAATGTTTTTAACAAAGTTCCTAATTTGCAGAGAAAAACCTGTCTTAATTGAGCATATTGCCTAAGGTATTTTCTTCTCAGAAATATTCCTAAGAATTAAGAAATATATTTTGCCTGAACTCGGGGAGGGGCAAGAATTGTAGACTTCTACTCTGCATCCCTCTGGCCCGTAGCCTATGTATAGCCAATCTACGAATTGAAGCATTTAACATTATTGTATCATGTATGGTAAACTCACGTTTATACTTCCGAAGCAAGAAACAATCCTAAGACATCGATATCACTTGGTAAATATGCAACTTTGTTTAGCAGAAGGTTTGTCATGGTAAGCATGAAACCACTTACGGTCCAGCCACCACCGTCATTTTCGTTATCACAGTAGACTTCGAATCCATTAGAATATCCATCCGGCTTAATTAAGTAAACGCCACTTGATCTGTCTTCAGAACATTGGTTGAATATTTCGTAGCAGTCTCTTGGATATTGGGGTTGTTGGTAGAAGAAATATGAGGAAGCTAAAATAAAAAAAAAATGTATTATGAAAAGTTTCAATGATGTAAAGTACTACTTAAAGTAATGTAAACCCATTAACACCCCCAATATTATCTACGTCCATCACTGTTTTAACGTACTAAATAGCATGTTCCAAACACACGTTAATAAAAGTTTCTTACAATTGTTAACCAAATAGGAAAAATGCACAGAGTTGTGCCTGCGAATGAAAATTCAAAGTCCCAACTCACCTACGGTGTCACTTGCAGAAACTCTGATGTGATTAGTCTGTTAAAGGAGCACAGAAAACATTTCATTATTGCTGTTGATGATGGTACCGTTTTTACTGTACATTATTTTAAAGCTAACGGTGGAACTGTATGTGTAAGTGCATGGTTGTAATAATATCTGAGACCAATTTACTTTTCATTGGCCTTAATAAACGTTTAGAGCGACCGAGAAGAGAAAATAATTACCTTTGAATATAAAGTGTTAAGTAAACTGCAATACTTTACTTCCAACTGTAGCAAAAATTGTGTTTGCAATTACTTTACAATTAGAGAAATCACAGGATGTAGAATATATTGTATTTGTTGTCCTATTGAAGGCATTAGAATCTCTATTATATGTAGGACTACATCCAATAACTTGCTCAGGTACAAGCTCACGAAGTTTAATTATTCTTAAGGATATAGCTAAATGGTATTTTTTTATTTAAAAACGTCCTCAAACATCATATCCAACTATACTCTTTTAAAAAACGGAGAAGTGATTCAGAATTGTATGGACTTACTGCCTCGCGAAACCCTAAAATTTTATTGTTTGGATGACGAGGATGGTAACAAAATGTGAGCATTGTAATGTAGCTTATGATGAAACACATCTGCAATATCTTTCACATTTTTTCCTATCGATGGAAAACACAGATACCATGTTTTAATTGCAATGATATCTGAGCCACTACGCCTATCGATCCTATATGGAGAAATGTGAAATGGGTGTAGAGAAAATGCAGCCTACATTTTGTTGCTATCAATTTCGTTTTGAATACAGAAATGCCCATTCAGAGGCGTCGTGCCCATTTAGGGCCCAGAGCAACCAAAATTTTGCGTAAGGGTGTCATATGATTTTGTCTGACGATGCTGTACCCATGGCTATTTGAAGAAGATGAGGTACGTTTGTATAACTTCTTTGTTACAGTTAGTTGAATTGCAGAACATTGCTTATATTGGGAAATTAGAAAAAAAGAAGTGCCAAAATGTTAGCTGTCTCAAGATACAGGAGGCTCTTTGGCTTGCCCCCAAAACGACGTCTTTCATTCTTTCCGAGACTATTATACTCAGTCAGCTGTTAATAGTATTCAGTCACTTATCAAGACGTAGATGATTCTGATGCAATTTACAGAGGTTTTTCTAATTGATAAGTATAGAAATGGGACAAAAGTAACAGAATTGTGCTGAGGTATGTCTGGCTATGGTACCCATCTTTTTGAACTCTTAACTGCCATTTGGGGTCTAATAGCATTCAACATCTCTAGGCTTTGGCATGTAAAGTTAATTTGTATTCAAGTCATCATTACTGAATCAAGGGTCCTGACTGGAAACTTACATTGGAAATGTTAATGATAACACTTATTGCTCAAGGCAAAAACAGGATTTAAGCCAGCACTGCAGTCCCAAAGAAACAGAATTACTTATACAGTCAAGTATGCATTTTGAAAGTGTATGTTTATCCATTTGTGGTTAACTACATTGAAGTCCATAAATTATGTATGTTCTATTTTCTCTAACGATCCATATTTTTATGCTTTAAAATTTCAACTTGTTTTAAAGACATTTCTTTTTTGTACAAACACTTAGGGTAATTTTTGAAAACTGAAGTGCACTAGCTATACTTCTATCCTGCATTTGCTGTAGAAAGCATGTTTATTTAGTTTTATGAACATAAATATACCGGTCATAGATGTAAAGTACACCTATGTCCGGCAACGTATTGGCCAGGACCCAATTTTTGGGTTGTGGCAAAAATCACAAGCTCAAAACAACCTTTCAAGAAGTTGGAAAGTTTACTACCATTTTAGCTTATACCAGAGGGTCCAGGTCAAAAAGGTTGCAGACCCAGCAGTAGGCTAGCACAATGACAGTATTGCCCCACCAAAAGGTCTAGCCAATCACCTGGTTGAGGACCTTATTTTGACTAGACTGCTTGTTACAGTATTTTACATCATTTCCTAGTGAAACATGGATGATGTTATTTTAGCCACCAGCTTCTACCAGACTGTCTGGCTCTTGTGAGCAGTGCCAGACAAGTAAGAAGGGAATCACATTACTGATAAATTTACTGACTGGCAGAAATGAAAAAAAAAAACCCATACCATGAATTACCTCACTCAGTTCACCTATTAATCCTGTCCAATCACATTTTCATTTTTAGTTGCTTCAGGAGTTTCAAAGGATAGAGGGCCGGTCGTCCATTACAAGCTTGTTAGACAATGGACTTGCAAAGTATTCTGAAGCTATTGTTGCAAGTACAAAATTTATCAAGAAGAAACATAAACTACTTGCCGATGCGCTAGACAAGATTCCCTTGCAGAAAGATGAGGAAACAAGAAAAGGTATTTTTAACTTGAAGAACCTTCTGCCATTTTTCAACTCATAATCATGGAGTTGAAGTATATCCAAGAGAAACCTTGATCAGCTTGGGACATTCATTAGCCAGAGCAGGATATAAGTTTGTGAGTTGCCTGCTTGCCGGATGAGCAGATATACTTACAAACACAAAACTGTTGACAAAGGTAACAGTTCAGATATATGATAAGGGATTCGACCAGAAATGCAAAAAAAGAGGGGGAGATTATTTACTCCTAAACCCCTAGTCCAAATTGATGCTGTCCCTGGCTAAAGCTACAAGTGGGTTCAGGGGGACAAAGGCTTGCTTCAAGACCCCTATAAGGTGCATTTTGAGGGGTTTTAAAGGCCATTTACTTATGAAAGTCCAAACATTGCTGCAAAGGTGTCCTCTTCTTAAGTAAGAAACCAAGATATGGACAATTTTTTAAATTTTTATGGAAATGAAAAGGTAGGGGGTTTACCCACCTTCTTCTGGAAAGGGAGGGGGACAAATCCCCCTTTCCCCCTTTGGCAGAAACCCTGATGACAATAATGTGGGGCATGCAGCAGGCAAAATGATTGCAAGAGGAACAGGATTGTTGGGTATACCATTTATCTGTTATGGTACATGTATGTCTAATTTAATAGAAAATAAATTTTGTTAACATTTCCTGATTCAGTCAAAAACACCTAAAGTTTTCCACTTTCTGTCATTAATAAACTACCATGGTATGCTTTGAATCATTGAAGAATCGATTACAGTGTAAAGTTGCTACAGTTAGCTTGGCCTGTTAAAAATGAACTTGGTCAGCTATAAGCAGATTAAACCTTCATTTATGGTTTAAGAAAGTGATTGCTAAACAAAAGAAGTTAGCAGTTGGGGTTACAAGGTTGATTTAGATGCTGTAGAAGAGCAAATCAGACATTGAAATTTAGTCCCTCCCACTTTGCATGTAGGTCTAGCAGGCCAAGAGATCTCATTTCATGCTTCATGCCCAAAGTGTATTAGGGGCATTATGCCACCACTGGCTGGCAACTAGATTGGCTACAGTACACAGAGTTTCTCAGTCTGTGGTATATCTGTCCCACCAGTGTTACACGGCGTGCAGGTACACAGATTGCATTTTTTTATTTTTGTTTTTTCTTCTCCTTCATGCATCCATCATTCATCATTGTTTCAGGCAATTCATTATTCCCCATGCATTCCTTAAAGGGACAATCAGAGTTTGTGTTCACAATTTTCAGTTCCACAGTAATTCTGCACCACAATCATTCACTGAGTTTTAACTAACAAAAAATGATCTGTCATGATAATCTAAAGTTGTGATTAGTCACTGAGTAGAGATGGTTGTCCTGTTTTGCATGCAAATGGAATTTTCTTCCCCGAAAAATATGAAGAAATCCTCATTCAACAGTAACTAACACCATAATTAGCATTTCCTCACTTAAAAACCTCTTTAATGTCTCAGTATTCTAGGGAACAAATAGTTTAGAAAGAAAAACTGAGGTGCTGCAACGAAAGGGTAATTTGCTCTGTCAAACTCTGATTGTCCCTTTAAGTGGCTGTACACTTAGAACTGTATGTTATCCACCTGTTGTGTACTTATTGATGAAAAATTTATATATCCATTAATGAATTATATACCTATGAAATTCCCCCTCCCCCCCCCCCCACACTTTACAACAGTGGTTGTGGAAGTGTATATTTCTGAACCTGTGTTCAAAAAATAAAAAAAATTAGCTGAAACTGATAAGGCGAGAGAGATTGGGAAGTGCCATTTCTGGCTGCAATCTGAGAGGCAGTTTTAGCCAAATTTTTCTCTGTATGCTATGCGCTAACCGATGGTGGCACTCTGCTTAGATAGTGTGTCATTACTGCTTTCCCCAACACTTCCACACTTTGCGCCCCCCCCCTCCCCCTCATGCAAAATATGGACAAGTCTGGTTACACCACTGAATGGTACCCTGCAGTGGTACTTGGTGTCACCATGCAAATGTGAAAATGGTACCCCAAGAGAAAAGGTTTGGGACCCCTGCCATGGCTGTTCAGATATATGCTAATGATGTAAAAAGGAATGTATCAGAAATTTGTTTAAATGTAAAATGATTTATTTGCACAAAGAACCGGTAGAAAGTGTACAAAATGTTGATTTTTTTCAGTATAGATATTTGTCTGTTTCATTTAGAGAAACATCCTTTTTTTTTAAATGTGATGCCCTTGTATGGAATCTTGGAAGCATTGATTTTGGGAGCAGACAAGGATGTGTGTCATGGCTGTAGGAGGTGGTAACCTCACTGGTGGCCCATCATTTGTGAGCTAACCCAGCTTAACAACTGTATGATTTGCACTAATGATAATGAGAACAACATAGAAATTCCCTGTAAATTTTGTTTATTTTTCAGTATGCATCAGAAGAGCTGCTATCCTTGCTGTTCCAAGTTTATTGCAGGAGAAAGTGGAAAACATGCTAGTGACAGATGATCAAGCAGTAAGTTGCAATTTGTAACCCTAGATTGACCTGTTAGGCAAAATCAGTGTACTGCCAATACAACTGGCAAAAATAAAAACATTAAATTACATAAGATTATATTTCTGAGATATGTTCTGAGATGCATATGTATTTCTATAATTTGGGATTAAGGCAAACCATGGTATGACAAAACCTGACTGTTGGGAGAAACCGTTAAAAGTTGTTTCCCCTTAAAGTTTTACAGTTTTACATAGGATTGCATAACTCTAGATACTTAAATCCTTCTTACTACATAATGTTTATGCAATTATTTCACTGAATACTAACTTATGTACGTATATCTGTTAAAATTAATGACTCAGCTAGGGGCCACTGAATTAACGTTCATGCATACCTCACAACATAAAGTTGAAATTTCTTTATTGGTTTTTTTTCACCGGTTGTATTGACGGTATACCGATTTCGCCTAACAGGTTGATCTAGCGTTTTATTTATATCGCTGATTTGGGATTAGGGGGAAATATTGTTAGAAAAAACTGCCTAAAAGGGGAAATCGTCAAAATCAGGTCACCTCTTGCGAAATGGCCCTAAGTCATTAGTGTTAACGGATACTTGTACGTATTTTGGTCAACTTTGAAGTAGTTGCATATAGATTGTGTAGTAAATCGGACATGTGTATAAAGTTGCTCATTCCGATGTAAAACTGTGTAAAACGTTAAGGCAAAACGGTTTTTTCATCTAAAGGTCGAGTTCTCCCAAGAGTCGTGATTTTTCATACGATATTACACCTGAATTCCAATTTGTAGAAATATATATATATATATATTATAAAGGGAAAGTACAGAAGAAATAAATTCAGAGAGAAAAATCAAGTCACAACCAGGAATTGAACCCGGGTCTCTCGCGTACGAACACCAAACACAACTTTCGACCAACTTATTCCACGTTCGATCTACCTAACTTCGACCAACTATATATATATATATATATATATATATATATATTATATATATACATATATATATATATATATATATGATCGAAATGAATTTTTTTAAAATTTATATGTATATCGGACAACTTCATATTTTTCCTTCTTCTCTCGATCCCCTTTTTCTCCTCTTTTTTTTTCTCTTTTCATTTCTTCTCCCCTTTTTTTTGCATTTTTAATTTTTCCTCATGTTTCAAGGGTGAGAATGGCCCGCTGGGTCCCCCTAGACACGCCACTGCAACATTTTGGAGTAACGAACAAACTGAGGATATACGGTATGGTCTTCCACTTGTGACAAAGTTCTTTTGTTGATACAGATGGTAAATGCTTGCCGTTTGTTAAATGTATTAGTGCTACTTAGAAACAAAATACTGTATTTAAAGTGGTCAATGGAATGGATTAAAATATATTTGAGATTCCTTCAGGACGAGACTCTTTTTAATCTGAGAAACAACGAAGCTGCTTTTTATCTGGGAAAAAACGAGGCTCCTTTTTATCTGGGGAAAAAGGAAGCTTATTTACAGAAATTAGTAACTTGTGGTTTATAGACACGTTGCACCTTAAGAGTAAAATTGACTTAAGGAAGTTGGCTAGTGGCATTTTGTGGGGTCTTGTATGAAAGATAAAAAATTATCATTACATGTCATCCAAATCCCATACCAAAACTCCTTTTCTAACTCAAGGTATCCCTTCCTAAAGATCGGTTTCTTTCAAAAAGGAATACCTCCAGGTTTCCTCAAGGCCAAGGAACATGATCTCAAGTGGGCGAATTGCTTCAGATTCTTTTTGGTATTCTTTACAATTGGATACTTTCTTTGTCCTTGAAATTTGATACCGTTGGAATGTTTAGATGTTTTTCCGTGTAAATATGGCGTAAACCTGTTCCATACTTATGGGACAGCGGAAAAAGAGTTGTAAAATGCTCAATATAGTGATATTAATGTTATAAGGGAATACAAAAGCTACATCCAATCCATTTGCCTAGATGACATTACAAATTTCCCATCATGCAATGCGAAAGCTGAAAATGTGGCATTTCTTCAAAAACCCGTATCTTCCAAATGCAACATGCTATTGAGATGGAAATTTCACGGCCTAGCACAGCAAATTGTTTTGCTTTTAAATAACATTTAAAAAAGACATCAAATATGGTTACCAGAAGATGCTTTTAAGCATGGTTATTCCCTTGATTGGACTTGCCACTGGGATTTTAGGGAATGAACACGTCAGATAACTCATTCAATTGGTATTGGTGTGGACTGGTGACTCGTTAATCCAAGCCAAGAAATGGTCTGTGGTGTATCTGAGAAGAAATTTAGTTTCCTTTTCATAGTGTTCTTGTTCGGATAAAATTGATGTGACGATTGTTTGTATTCATCAAATAAGTAAATGAATTGGCGGTTCGACAACTGTTATTGATAAAAATGATATTCGAGCTTTACAGTGAAAGTATATTTGTCTTACATTTTGGATCGCAGGATCATTGATCAAAGCAAACCGAGGTTTCCTACTGGTACCCAACATTTCTGTCGGTGTATAATGATAAGCATAAGGCTTCGATAGAATCTTCCAGATGGAACCCCGAGGTAAAACCCTTTGGGTCTCTTAAAATATTATGAGAAAAAAAATGAGGCAATTAATGTATCTTTCTTTAACTGGTATAAAATTAGCCCTGGTAAGACCAAGTAAGGATCTGAGCTCTTTCAAATAGAGGGGTTGCGGATGAAGTGCTTATTCAATTCTCACTTATAAAAGCCAGGGCTGTATCCGAATACTCCTGATCCGATTTCTCACCAAATCCGATGTCAGTAACCAAACTTTCCCGACAGCTTTAACTGTAGCCCTTCCAGTTCCATGCCAATGCCGATCCCCATGTTTCCAGTCCCAAAGTCTGCCATTAAACAATGTAACATATAGAACAAAAATGGTTTTCGTCTACGCTGTAGCCGCAATCAGGGGCTTCGGTTGGGGTCAAATTCCGTTAGAGTAGTTTTTTCGCCCCCTAGAAAATCATAAAATAACATGTCCAAAATGCATTTTTGTATATTTCGCCGCCCTAAAATATTTCTCGTCTCTTGGAAGGTGTCTAGTCCCGTCCACTATGTAGGCCTACATGTCTGGGTAGGCGCCTGATAGTCATACCATTAAACGAGCAGTATCAATTCAAAGGTAGTTGAAAAGATCTGTCCTTCTAAAATGATAATCATTGTAGGAGTAAGTCATTCTGTAACTTACATGACTGTGTATGAGCATTTCAGTTCATAACTTTTGAACCAATGACCATGTAGCGTTTCGTAACATTCATGAAACTTTCATATTTATGGATTCGATCTCGACTTATAGCTCGACAGTCCAGCTGCAGCTCATAACAGGCCAATTCCTATTCCAGGACTTCCCATTAAAGACTAATTTTGAGTCTAGTAGCAAATTTACTTGTGTCTGGAATTGAGTTCGTGACCGGAGTCGGGGATTACAGCCCTAATAATGGTCACCTTCTGTGGGAGAGGATCTGGGGGAGCTTTCAGACAAATATAGGCCCTTATAACAATTCATTTACGTAAAGGGTGGACTCGTAGTTTCGGAGCATGTTCAACATACACATATAAAAAGGCTTTTTGGCTGCATAAAACCATACAAACACAGAAATAAACTGCCTGGTAAATCCTGCGGTTAAGCTGTTAAATTTTAATACAGGATTATAAACTTCTCATTTCTTTCAAGTAAATATGGTGTATAAATTATCTTGATGCAAGATGGCATTAACAGATGCAAATCAAATTGTGTTTGAATGGGTTTCTAGGCGGGTAGACCAAATGAATTGAACATAAAATGAAAATATTTTAAACAAAAGGAGATAAATAAATGTTATTTTACGAAATTGTGAGGTCACGATTTACTTTCAACTAATTAGGGTTTGCATTAGCAAAAGCTAGATTTCATTTTGGAGATACATGTTTGTGTTCAAACAGTTTTGATTTCGATAAAAAAAAAAATGCCACGCTTGTACACATAGTGAGATAAAGGAAATTAAAGGCTTTTTAAATAGGACAGATGCCCGTGCTAAAATATGATTTATCTTCTCTATTAACGTAAAAGAGTGAAATTCACTCTTCGACGATTACTTGCACTCTTGTATGGAGTACAAAAAGACTGAAATTTCACTCTGCTTGAAGAGATGATTAGCTCTAAATGAATGAAAATGCCACTTGATGGAGAGTGGAATGTCACTTGAAACACAGAGAGGTCAACGTAGTCAATCTTTTTGGTAGATTTTCACTCTTTAACATTTACAGAGTTTCTTAAGTGAAGTATTCTATATATAAGCCTAAGAGGTGTTTATTTTCTGAAAGGGGGGATGCTGGGCCGTTTATGCCAATGAACACCAGCCTATACTGCTGAGAAAATTACAGCACCCTACCTTTTTCTGATGTCTGCATAAACAGGCTTGTTTCAACGGTGGGGGGGGGGGGGGAGGGAGGAGGTGTTTCACGTTTGAAAGGCAAAACAATCTTTTAGGCTGGTACTTCCTAAAGCTTGGCACCTATTCTGTCTTTCATAAATTTTACGCTTCAAAGGCGTGTGCCCATACTTTTATCATAGTAACAAAAATGTAGATTTAAAGAATGATAAAAATTGTGGTATAATTTTCTTATTTTCTGTTTGTATCAAAAATGTGAAGTAGGCATTGTTTAATAAATAAGTTATTATTTTGTTTTTAGTGTGATCTCCCAAAATATAGCCTGCCTAGAAAAAATGTCTCAGAAAGAAACATGTTTACGAAAAAGCTTTTTAAAGATAAAGCAATGAAAAGTAAAATAATATTAAATATTAAGTTATACCAAAATGAAAAAAGGTACGTCTCCGATCAACGAAGAGAGTATAGTTTATTATCCGCTTTGCGCACGCTAATATTAATGGTGCATGATGACGGTTTTTTTCTAGAAACAAACTATAGATGTAACAAAAACGGTTTTCGCAGATGTTTAAATATTCAAAAGAAAGCAGTGAGTTAAAAGATAGTTGTTAGTTCGGAAAATGCCCCCCTTCTGAAGAATCTACTTTTCCCCCGATCGGGAGAAAACTTGTTCATGGATGCCGCCATTTTGTCTATTTTAACCACAATCCCAAGCGTTCTTTGTATATAGCCAGTGGGGAATGGGTTTTGGAACCCACTTGCAGAAACTGTCGGTCTAATGTAAAGGAATTAAATGTTTATTTGGAAGGTTTATTGTCATAGCTACAGAAAAGCCACTTCCTAATCGGTGGTCCACCACGCCGTTTTCGAGTTTGTGAAACGTTGTTTTTCTTTCTTAACCTTTGTTTTTGTTAGGCTGGCAGGCCTATACAATGTGTTGCATAAGTTTCTTCCCCCTACGGGAGAATTTTGGTTTTCCCCCAAACGGGAGAATCTTCCGGACTGGTTGTGAAGTGTCTTTTGGTGTCTTCTTGTTGATAGAGAAACCTAGTGGGATCCCAAAATCATTTTCTTTTAAACTTTTATTTGACTTATTATTCACATAAGTGCAGTGTACACTACTTATGTTTTAATTACCAATTTGGATATCTCTTGATTCTTATCTGCGGTAATATGACCTTATCTACCACAGCGCAAATCATGGACGTTAAAAATGTAAATATATAATCAAGCAATTAGTTTGTTTGGACGAGAGCTTGAAGATAGTATGCAGTTTGTTTTTCCGCTTGGCGAAAATATGTACATAGACTTGACAACCAGCGTTACGTTTGCCACAAAAGTTGCATGTTAATGCTTGACCATGTGTGATATCTCGCTGTATACATAATGTCCAAAAATCAAAACATTTTTCAGGTATCCACTAATAATTAGTATGTTTCAACGTCAAATTATTTACTATAAACAATTAATAATTTTTACATTTTGCAATGACTAGATTGAGCGTCAGTTCAAATGGCGAGAAAAGTGTTTGATGAAAAGTTTGTCATCTTAAAAATGCACCTTTTTGAAGTTTAATCTTTTGTCTGCTGACTATTTTTAGCCTTGGATTAATTTAAAAGTGTTCCGTAGTGAAATACATGTTACCTTAAAGAAAAATTCTCAAGATCCTACTTTTCAATTGTTTTGTGACCAATTATCGAGATTGCTTCAGCGAAAAAATTCTTGCCACAATGCATAATAAATTGAGTGATTCTAGGGTATAACATCTACACTCATTCCGTCGGCCATCCGGCCATGACCTAATTTTATTTTTAGTAAAAACAAGGCTATGTATTTTTTTGCTGACGGCAGGTTTGATCAGTTCAAGGGAAACAGTTGCTTGGTAAGCACGCTAGTTTAAACTTGTAGTTGTCCCTATCAAACATTCCACATCACCTGCTGTGGAAGTTTTGGTGCCTTGCCGCTGTAAACTTACCTTGTTTTGTTAATGCATGACTCCACTTGAGAGAACGAAAGTTCTTAGTGTTAGCGGCTAAAAATGCCTTGGAACGATCATTAGTAAGCTAACAAAAGGGCAAGATAACAGGGAAAGTAAGCTTCCTAAAAACTGAAATGTGGAGTCTGAGATACATTTCAGCCCCTTTTTAACAATTTAAGGATGAAAGTGTCTTTACAAATTAACAATAGCTTCCTCAGTCATATTATGAAACTAATGGTAATTTTCATAGCTTAATTTGTTAATGACGACTTTAACACTTTCTCTCCAATATGCGTATTTAAGTCAGTGTATCCTTGCAATTATGTGTACTGAGAAAGCTGGCGATGATACAAGTCGGGTATGATCGGCAATGGATTTCCTCAAGCTTTCTCTTGTCGAGCCCAACTTCCTTTAATAAATATAATAAATATGGAAAATCCAAAAAATAAATTAACATTGGTACTTTAAGAAACCCATTCTGATAAATGCATGACTTCAAAACAAATAATTTGAAAAAAAAATATTTTTTTAATTTTTGGCGGGCTTCGCACCCACCAATCGCATATATACCCATCCCTTTATTATCTAAGCACACCTCAAGTGATGTGTTTTTCCAAAAGCTTATGCAATCCGTAGCTTTTTTATCTCCATTTTGATCTCAAAATCCCTTGCAGTACCCTGCATAATCAAACCGAATATACGAAACTTGAGGTTAAATCTGTGTACATTTAAGGTTACTAGAATGTTTTTAAAACTTTTCATTTCATATCAACATTTTGTGTAGATATCCCACAGGTTCCAGTGGTTCTACCCTCTGGACCAACTAGCCAACCTAAAACATGTCCCTGAGACAGACTAATTTTGTTCCCCGTTGCCTAAGCTATGCCGTACCAAGGTGTGGTTCATTGAACACAAACATGGGAAAAGTTTGAGTTTCACTTATTTCATATTTACATTTAAGGTAAAGGCTGCAAGTAAACAGGGGGATCTGTGAATTTCATAAGAAAATAAAAGCAACTGAAAAAATTATAGGAAAATTCCAGTGTCACTAGTGATGTTACCGATAATATTAAATGTATTTCTGTTGCTTGCATTTTACATATGGTCTCCATAAATCAGGATATGCATGCTTAAACATCGGTTATGTGTACCAAAAAGAAAAACGGAATGGTTTAAAATTATGGAATGTTGTGAGGTGTCGACATGTCGCATTTATGTTACCTTTTTTATTTCTTTCTCATTCTTAATTAAACAGCGTGCATTTTAATTGAGCTCGTAACTTTGTTAAGTGTCATACATAATTAATGTATACATGCGTCAAGATTATATAGAAATAAATTTATGTTTTTTTATACATTTGCTTTGGTAACTTTACATGTTTCACTTCATCCATTGCTCTTAATTATACCAATGCATATACACATGTTTTTTCCTTGCGTAAATAAACTTTGATATTACCATGAAAAATGGTTCATATAAATATCCATTTGTTCTTGGGTACTGAAGAAATTTCCTGTTTTGTATTTCAGGTTGTTTATTTGATCTGCATTAAAAATTAAAGGAGGCGCAGCTCATCTTTTAGAGTTATTGCCATTTTGATGCTCTCCCGAAGGCAAAAGGATTCTAAGTAACAGCGCCGGCGATTGTGTGTGTATGTGTGTGTGTGTTTGTACTTATGTCTGTATGCCTTGTGAAAATATTTTAAAGACTAATATAGTCAAGATTCCATAAAAATAAACTTGAGAATAAACTTAGAACATCAAAGCATTCCCTTTCAGCAAGGATTCACTGATCTTTTGGGTTTTCTGGATTCACATTATAGCCCAGGCACGCATCAAAATATTTATTTTACTCTGTTTTTGTACAGAAGCGATAATGACACAAATCCTCTCAAGTTGTAAACAATGTATTTTGCGAAACATGTCAAACGTTTTCATTAAGCAGTTGGATTGGGCGGTTTAGCAATGACCTTCATCTGGTATTGTCAATTCACCAACGTTGGCCACGAAAGTTTCAGGTCAAAGGCAAAACACAAGCCTGTGGGCCTCCCGCCCCCAATCCCACAGCTACATATTGTAAGATGCAAAAACTTTCCTACATGACTTTGCAGGCTTTGTGCGAAAGCAATTGTAAGCTCTACCAACTTTAGCTGCACCACTTTTGATACCCGGGCACTATAACTAACGTACTAAGGCTTACTACCAAGAAACACTTGGTAATCTCGAGGAATGGGTATAGTAAGTTTTACTGTAAAATAAATGACCCGACAGACTCTCCGTTCCACTGAGAGCCTTGTGTTTAGACCTACCAACCTTACTGACATTTTCAATTGGGTCTGACTGTTGTTAGCGATATGACAATTGTGGAGGTAATCATTGTCACACAATGGTAATACATGCAAAAAAATGGTTTCCCACGTACGCTAAAAAAGGTAATTTTGGAACCATAAAACCAGATGGTTGTCATGGAATCATCGTCGTCACCGTCCTCGCATCATCATCGTCTTCGTTAACGTCATCAATATCTTCACCATAGTCATCGTTATCTTCATCGTAATAATTATTATGTCAATATTTTCTTGTCCATGCTGTCGTCTTCATCAGCAACGTCTCCACTGATAAGTAGTTAAGGCGTGTAAAGATCTTTTTTCAGCATGCATTAGTAGTGTCGAAACTTTGAAATCATCATTCATATTTCAGACTGTTGTCGCAACGAATGCCCTTAAAGTTAGATTTTTTGTGATTATTAACATGCCTTGTCCTAATAATGGAAGTAGATCAGTGGCCATTTGGGAGTTCTATAGTTAAATTTTGCCGTCTTAATGATTGCTAAGAAACATAGCAATAGATTTAGTAATATAACATGCACATACTAGTTCAGGTATATAATGACATAGCTTGCTAACGATTGAAGTAAGAAGTTGATCGTGAACTCGCACTATGCATTTACAACCTTATATTTTATCTGATACATTGATTGTTTTCCAACTTAAGCCAGTATTACTTGCTGTCAATTATGTCACTGGATTGAACAGGATATTAGACAGGTTTTATTTTCATTTCGGTGTTGATGACATTGCAATCGTTTTCCAAATCTGATTCCCAATCAATGCGAGTGCCCCAAGTCATGCCGTTATAGTTACCATTGAGATTAGAAAATGCGCACCATCCGCACGAATCGCTGCCTAATGGCCACCAGTCACAATAAAATTCATCAGTTGCACAATTACCTGTAGTTGCTGTATCACCCAACCCATACCACCAGGCACCGCGATATTTTTGTGCACAGTGATATTGACTCCATCCGTCGTTGTCTCTGTCTGGTGTACTGAACTGCTTGCCTTTATGCCATGTCAAGCGATCTTGATCTGCGAAAGATTATAGAAAAGATTGTAGGTAAAGAAAGAATGATGGGACAATTCTCTTTTTTGAGAATCTTTTACGTCGGCAAGCCATTTTGTGTAGTGGCAAAGTACTTCATTTTGCATTGTATGAGATAAAATAAACCTATCCCATTTGTATTTCAATATCGTGTTAGACAAATCATTGCGTGTTGTTGAACAATCCCTTATATTTGAATATGACCAGCAGTCTTATTTTTTGACTCTAAATTATTCCGCAGGAGTATTGTTTAAAATACCTGTCCGAGACTATGTAGTTGCCTAAGTGCATGATGGCTATGAAACTTTACTCTGCAAATGTGTAAATTAAGACACTTGCCTATCTTGCCGTCAACGCAAAAACACGGGCTCGGTAATTTGGAAATGTTAAGAGCACATGAGAGTACTTAAGTTTTGTTATACATATCTTCCTTTTCTTTCACTATTGCTATTGGAATCTTGAAAGAATCCTAAATAGAGTTCCTCAGGTGGCTTTGTTTCAAAATTAACCTATACACTGCAAATTTCTTAAGCCATTAGGCACTTTTTGCGCTTTAACTTTGTGCATGATAAGCTATTACACCTTCTATGTTTAGAATTTAAACCTGTTTCAACACAGAACGTTTATGAATTGACAGGCGTGTTTAGTTTTAAGGCTTGCTTATGATGATATCATATCAACAAGGCCCCATCACACAGTTTTAGTACCAAAATTGTGCATAGCTTATGTACTGATACTTTGGGACATATCTACAAGCGGTGTTCCTGAGAAGTTTTTGTTCAAGTATTTGAGTAGATAATTTTTTACCCTGCCAAAGAACATGTAACCCCCCGAAAGAAAAAAGCAGGACTTTCATCATGAAATTTATTATGGAATGTAATAGTGGCCTGTATTTACATTTGCCCTTGAAACGCAGGTCTTCTTAAAGGCATTTTCTAGTGGCTTTTCACAAGGGTCCCATGTGAAAGAGAAAAAAAATCAGTTCATACCCTCTAAACCACGTAGCAATACTCTTTTCCTAACTCGAGATATCTTATATTACAGGCTTCTTATTTTTGTCAAAAAATACCTCCAGTTCTCGTCAAGGTCACAGAATGTTATGCAAAGTGTGCACATTGCCTCAGACTTCTTTTGTTTTCCTTCATAACTGAATGTCCTGTTGTCCTTAAAATTTGATACTGTTGGAATGTTTGACTATCTTTTCATGTAGGTTTAGCATAAATCTACACCATATGTATGACATAACAAACAAAGAATATCATAAAGATATTCAATGCTTTGTCAAATTAATGTGCCGCGATGACATCACAGATTTCCCATAATGCACTTTATCTTCAGAAAAAATGCATTTCTTTGAAAATTAATATCTTTCAAACTCTACAAGCTATTGAGATGCGGTTTTCACCTCGTAGAAGAAGAAACATGTCCTACATTTTTTGAAGTCATTGTTTTTTGTCACTGGCACATCCCTTTAAAGGGGAATTTTCATGATCCCAGACAGTTCCAATTCTCCCAACTATGCATCTTCTAGCTCCTCCCATAACTGTATGAGGCTCTTCCTTGTGCAAGAATAAACCTGTTTTATTGCTTAAGGCCATGTCCTGGTGAGCACACAAGGCTATAAAATGTAATAAAAGTTCTCTCTCTGCCTTGTGTGGAATGTGAGCTACTCTGCATCTTTCAAATTTTCAAACTTTGATGTCAATCAAACAGCAGTCACCAACTGAGAATTTTGATATACATACACTAAAAATATACTTTGGGGTGATGACAGTCTGTCTTTAAAACGTAAGCCAGAAATAATGTTTATCCCTTTCTGAAAATGGTTCAATAAGTTGGAGACCACAACTACAATGTAGGTATTGCCTCTTTTAGTCTCGGAAATTTAATTTTGATTTACCTTGAGTATCAAGAGGTAGGTCCTAGACGCAGGACAGGGAAGATGCCCTATTCGCAGATAGCTGCCCCCGTCGGGGAATGTTTTTTTAATTTCTTAAGGTAAGAAGGGGGCTTAATGTGCGTGATAAAGTTGTTGGATAGTTGTTATATCAGTTGTTATCATCCACGGTGATCAGTCGTCTACGTGTTGTATTTCAGTTTCCTTTGGCGGAGGGCATCTTTCCCTTTAGAAATCAAGAATTTACAATTTTTCTTCAACAAAATCTCCCAATCTTAAAAGTTTGCAAATAACCACAATTGTGAATTTACGGGCCGAAAATTTTGCATTTGTGTCGCCACTTAGGCTGGGGTTTGAGGTTTTATCCCCCTTTCCACCCCAGTGGGGGAACTTAGCTTCTTGCTGGGCAAATTCCGGCGCCACCCCTGCGGGTATTATCATGGTACTGGAGATAGTATTGTTTGAGATAGGTTTTTGTCATTGTGAACTCCACAAAATGTTAACTTGGTATCCACTGGCAGGGTTTTTCTTCGAGGGAGGGAGAGGTTGGGGGCGACTACCGGACCTACGAGTCAGATTTTGACAATAAAGGGAGGCCCCGCACCAGTTGGCGTTCAGCGTAAACCTTTGTCAAAAGTACGTCGAAGATTACCAGAAAAAACACATTCAAAAGAGAGCGTTGCCCTTGTTCTCCTCTATGAAATTTAGGGTCATTTAAAGTGGCTTAAATGCCAACAGTTGATGTATTTGGTAAAGCTTAGACCTGGCCATGTTCCTACGAACTCTTAAAATTTACTAATATGTTTCCACTTTAAGCTAATTTGGGGTAGAGCTAGCGAACGGAGGTCCCTAAACGGAAAGGAGCACTTCAGTTACATGGCTGCAAATGTTTAAATGCCAAGAAAACTATGTTGACCAAGGGGTTTCCTTGAGCAAAATTCCCATAATCTTCCATCAGATGTTTCATCAGACGGGACAAAGCCTGCAAAATTAGAAGGAATGGGATAGTTGTGTAGACATGACAAATGTGAAAATGTTTAGTATATCGTAGGGAGAGGTGATAGCAACATCTACCGTGAAGCTTGCCAAGATTTTGAAATTTTGACAAGTATTCATTATACATTAATGTCCGTTGGAGTATCACATTCTTTCTTTCAGAAGATACATCACATCTACCCCTATGTTATATTAGGAGAGTGGGAGTAAATACCACCATTTCCCCTGGGGCTGTCAATGGTAGTGGTAAGTTCGTGAAGTTCCAGAAAAACCTTTGAGTTAGTAATAAAAAACAGTCTTGCATAAAGCTTTTGCCTACCCAATTTTCACCGAGATTACATAGAATTTTCCATAATCGTCATAATTTCGAACTGAAATTTAAACGAACAACTCGTAAAAGGGAAATGTGTGTGTGGATATTGAAGTTGCAATGGAGGGACTGACCTTACAAAAAACTTGTGTGACAAAAGTTCCAATACCACACGTGAAATACTGTGTCGAACTTTGCAAAACTATGGTGGGGTGTGGAACGGCGTGAAATTTCTGTGAATTTTGCGTGACAGTGTATGTCATTAACAAACAGTTGACACACTTTTCCAAAGTGCCATGCATTGACCAGCATTTTCACAGTTTGGACATGAAGCAATGTGTGGAAAACCTAAAATCACGCTTTGATACATGTAACAGGAGGCAAACTGGGGTAAAGTAGGCAAAGTGTGGAGATGTGTGGAGAAGTGTGGTGCTGAGTAAAGTAAATTCAATAGTTCGATTCCGTCCCCTGGCTTTGTTTGCCACACTTTGCCCTGGTTTGCAACATGTGTCAACTTAAGACAGCTTTCC
The DNA here is from genome assembly GCA_029531755.1 of Holothuria leucospilota. NCBI lineage: Eukaryota > Metazoa > Echinodermata > Holothuroidea > Aspidochirotida > Holothuriidae > Holothuria > Holothuria leucospilota. The sequence goes on from CM055971.1 coordinate 36,513,892, forward strand.
CCACTTTGACCCAGATTTCAAGGTGTGACAATCATGCAGGAAAAAGCATGGTCTTGTGAGTCAGATTAGTTCCAATACCACATGTGTCACCACGCATAACCACACTTTTTTCCTTATGTATTTTCATATGTTCTGCCACACGTGATTACGTGTGTTCACATGTGGCATGCCACACTTTTTTGTAAGGGTGAGGATTTCAAATCATGTTTCTTTAAAAAACATATTAATAAAACAGTCATGATAGGCGAGTGATACTAGGAAGGGGCTAGGTGTGTCGAAGATACACACACACACTCATATATATATAAATATATATATATATATATATATATATTTAAATATATATATATATATACATACATATACTATATACTATTCATTAGTAATACCTTGAAGCTCTTTCATAATAAATTTTGTGGGTTTCTGTGTAAGAGGATTACACACAAGCATGTTTTATGTGTTTAGCTTCTTTCACATTTTTTAAGGAAAGTCTATACCTCTATTGTTTCTAAAACTCTTCTGTCATTTAACATAGCCTTGAATGACTAAATACAAAAAAATAGATATTTATATTTATTTATTTATTTGAATTCAATGCAAGTTATATCATATGTGTCTATCACTAATGCTTCCTATTGAAAAGCAGTTGTATAAAGTAACGTGTAACTGAACGATCTGAAAAATCCTGTTTGTAATTAAATTAATCTAACTGTAAATATTGTAAAAAATGAAGCGAGACCTTCAATAAAGACATGGAGGAAAAAAAAAAAAAAAATACATATACATATACATATATATACATATATATACATATATATATGTTTATATATATTTATATATATATATATATATTTAAATATATATATATATACATACATATACATATACATATATATACATATATATACATATATATATGTTTATATATATTTATATATATATATATATATATATATATATATATATATATATATTATATATATATATATATATATATATATATATATATATATATATATATATATATATATATATATACTTGTTACGAGAAGAGCTTGTTGCACTGTGAGTTATGCGTAACATGTTACTAATGATATTCCATTGATTAAATTCATGGGATTATATTCTCTTATTGAAACAAATTACATCATGAACTCGTCACTTCACTGCTTTCAATCTTTTGTTAAATATATGTTCCCAAAATAAGAGGAAGACCGGGAAAGACCTCCAAGTTTTCGTATCCTTGCAATGAAGTCGGAGTATCCTATTCATCACATCACGTCCTCACAAGAATAAAAGTGCCATTAAACAACTTGAAGCCAAAAAAAGGGAAAAAGTAGCAACAAGCCCGAAATTATAGTGCGTTTCGAAAGATGGAAGAGCCAGAAGAAGATAATTAGGCTACATCAACCATTATTTCGCAAATAACCTTATACCACCCCTGCAGAAATGTACAAGTCAAACGTGTTTGGACTCTGTACAATTTTGGTCAAAAATCAGTTTGGGGCAAGTGTCTTCCCTTTTTGAATGTGAAAGATACGTTTTGGGGTAAAAGCTTTTTATGACTATCATCATGGTATCATATACTTCGAAATACCGATCTTCAAGTTGAAAGAAGTAACGGTCCTTTAAATACCTATACTGCCTTTTCTTATTACGTCTTTTTGTTTGTTTCATTTTTTTTGTTTACACTACCTTCCACCTTTCTTACCTTTTCGAGTTTCTTTAGCCTTTTTCTGCTTCTATTTTCTTAACTTTCTTTTATTCTGAAGAGAGTGTGCCCGATCACTTTAATTCAAGTTACATGCGCCTTATTGTCATAGATTATCATACCACCCCTATTGTTGTCGGTTAACAAGATTTGATTTTAAGATTTGTTTTCTGGATTACACAATGATTTCAGGGTCACAGTCATTCAAAAATATTTTCTTTTCAAACGGTGGACGGCGACCGTGTTTTATGACAATTTTAAAAGGTCTACGTATTGCCAAAAATGCTGAAAGGGATTTACCTGCCGATCCTGAAAAACTTCCTAAGCCGGCCAATCTATACTCGTCATCTTCATTATTGATTCGAAATAGATTATACTTGGCGAAGTAAGATCTGCCAGTTCCATACATCAAATCTATCCGTAATTGGTAATTCCTCTGATTCGTTAAGTAGAAGATTTTTTCATTTCCCAGCCACAGCTCGTGATTTGGTGAACCAAATCCATATTTATAACGGTTCCACCCCTGATAAAAGTCTACAGAACCATCCTTTCGACGCTGAAAAACCTTCGGAGGAAAAGAACTTAGTGTTGTAGGCCTAAGTTTAGTGAATATTAGAATAGACAGAAAATGTTTAACAAATCACGAAACTACGTATTATGTTAACTATTAACTCTGGTAGTTGAACCGAACGAACCTCTACACAAATTGTGACATACTTAAAATGAACGGTGAAAAAGAGCAGTAATACAGCAAACAAACAGGTTTCAAGGATACTACACATATGTCGCAACAGAGTGAAAATATCTAAACGCAACACAACATTGTATTAGTCATTGCAATTATTCTGCAGGGAGTTAAGAACATACACAGCGTTTTCGGACACGCATGTTAAGTTAGTTTTTTAACAAAGAATTTTCTCACCCTGTGTTAGTATAGGACATATTTTGCAACGAGTACGGTTGTATTTGCTGATTTAAATAGGTAGCATAAAAACCTGTTCGAACTGTGTTACGTTACATAGGGGCCAGATTAGCGAGAAAGCCCAAACTCTTAGTGATTCCTACCTGAGAGGGGGTGATTCGTTGCACTCAGTTAGTCTGGCAAACAAATACTTCTTGACCATATCATTTTTACAATGTTTTCACAACTTGACCTCTGCTGACCTCGTATGACCTTTAAAACCCACGGAAAAGTGAGTAACAAAATATAAAGAAATGAAAGTGTCTTGGGGAGGTTTCGTACCCCGGGCCGTCTGCGTTAGAAGCCGATGTCTTATCCATAATTACACAATCAGTGAACTCGTTTTCCGAATTATCTTACTTTTTTCTTTTCTAATTAACCTGTTTTTCTAATTATCTTACAGTCGCGGCATCTTTTTTACGTGTTCATAATTAAGTAATTTGAACTAGTATCATTACTGTAACAGTTATGCTTGTGCAAAAATAAACATTTTTCTCTATAACTTTATCACCGGAATGGCAGAAAATTTAGGCCAAACTTTTCGTTAGTCACGAAACGCCGGACGCAATTTGGAGGTACCGCCCACTGTTTGTTTAGTTTACGAGGTTTTTGTACTTTCATCTCTGATGACCTCATACGACCTTGGACGTCCAAAAAATCCATAGGGTACTAAAGTTACACATCTCTATACTAAGAATGAAAATGATCCATCGCCCCGTCTTGAAATATCGTTTTTTCAAGGTTTCGGTTTTTGACCTCTGATGACTTCAAATGATCTCTAACCTCCACTGGAAACAATAGGAACTTCCTTTTAATATGATAAAGGTATATACTTGCTATCTTGAGATATCGTGTTTACAAGCAATTTTTAAGAATTTCGTTTTTTCTCCTCCGGTGGCCTCACATAACCTTTGACCTTTACCAAAATCAATAGGGTTCATTTTTTTACTGTAGCACATCCATTCGCCAATTATGAAAAGTATCCTGCTTCCTACCTAGACATATTGTGATTGTAAGATTTTCGTTTTTTGACCTCTGTTGACTTCACATGACCTTTGACCTCAACCAAAAACAACAGGGATTTTTCTCTCAATGTAATGATTTCATATCTTAAATATGAAAATTATCCATTATTGCTATCTTGAGATATCGTGTTTACAAGCCAAGTGTCAAAAACACATAAAAACACACACACGATCTCCCGCGTGATTGCATAGATTCCTTGAATATCACAGGATTCTGGAAGTTACTAAACATATTCACACATTTGGTAATACTAATTTTAGAATTTCACCCTTCTATCAGTGCTCCTGTGAGAACCAACCACTTATTAAGGAAAACTATTTTATCTGTAAATACAAGCCGTCCCGTAACAGATAATTCTGTTCATTGTTAAAAGCAGGGAGTGCTAAGCACTGTATTTGTCTTCTAGGGGTTCTCGCCGCTGTGCGGCATCACATTGTAAAAAGCACAAGCCCTGAAAGAATGGAAAAATACGTAAAAGGAGATAAACCTCCAAAATAAGGCTAGAGGAGCTTGCACAGAAATGTGGGGCCTGAATCAATGATAATGACCTGTTAAGCGAGCCCTGACTCTGGGTCTCTTTCCTTGGCAGTCAAAGCCGTCATTGACGTTAAAATCCAAAGGTGAAATAGTGCAGCTTATTCCGCATCCAAATATTTTCTAAGTGTTTAAGTTTTTCCCGAGAATTATTCAAAATAAGCTTGTTTTGGTCATTTGTGGCATTTAATGGAATGAAAGGTGGGTTTGACGGATTACAACCTTAAACTGGCCTAGAAAGTAGATAGGTGAGAGTACAACTTAGCACATGAATTAACAAAATCAGACCTCAAATCACTATGACCCTCCCTTACCACCCTCTAAAGAACACTACGATGGTTGGTCATCCGTACCTTCAATTCTGAGTTATTCCGACGTACTGCATACCACAAATAGGGCACAAAATACAATGTACTACCGAACTTTACATACAATAAGACTCCTTTGCCTTAACTTTAAAAATCTTACCGGTGACTTCGGACCACATTACAACTAACAAGGTCTGTGCAAAGTTTGCAGTTCTTGATGCAATATTTTCTAGGCCCCACCGTGGAAATTCTCTTATTAATTTTTTGCACGGAATAACAAATTTCTCAGATTTCGAGGCTGACTAAAAGCCAGCACCGGTAAACCGGAACCGCTTCTTTCATAATAGGGGGCAGATGAAGCAGGGGTTCGTGTTTACGCAATGTGTCTTTATGGTTGGTAACCCGGGGTGATATTCTATCACAAGGGGGGGGGCTCTCCGTGAAATTCCATCTGTCCTATTGTTTGAAAAATAATCTTCATTAAGGGCACGGTCAATCTCACGTCTGACTTAAGGGGAAGAATGGCCTCGTTTTTGAAGGGTGTTGGCAAGTTCCGTGCATCTCTCAGTAGCTAGTTCTTGAGTAGAGCAAATAGCTTTGATGCCCTTAGTAGGAACGTTATACTGCGTTTCACATGGCGTAGATGGCAGCTATCAGCGGATAAGTAAAGAATAGTGTCGGTTGGTTTGAGATAAACATCCCTCTCTAGAACCTTATCATTACCAATTTTACCTAAACGTCTAAAAGCTTGAAAGACTCAAGCTATAAATCAGCAGTAAGCCTGATGGAAGGGTTGAAATGAGTTAACATTCTTCAGAAAAGAGTAAAACTCATCCCTCCCATGACGCCAATCATCTATGTACCTCCAGAAAACTTCTGGCAGCAAGCCACACTGGAAGAAAATGACTCCTTAAACTCAGTCAGAAAAATATTTGCATACGACGGAGCCATCTTTGATCCCATTGCAGTACCGGACGTCTAAAGGTAAAGGTCTTAATTAAATTAAAGAAACATATTTCTTCAAAACAATTTCTGCCATTTCACACACGCCGGACACGATATTGCTTCAGGAAAATGTCTCCTACTCACAAAGCAGTGGCGCCACGGGGGGCATGGCGGCGAGTGCCGCCAATCGATTTTAGATTTTTTTTTTTTTGAAAATTTTAAAATTATCCCAAAAGGCGTTTAAGCTATAGATTTCTGTATGGGGTAGGTTGAGGAGTGTTTTCGACCAAGTGATGGATCTATTGTAACTATTTTCTATCACAAATGGTTCTCAAACTATCAGAATCATCGAAGTTCTTCGCAAATTTTCAAAATTTTCTCGCGCTCCTTAATATTGACCTTAATATGGTACTTTTCAAAAATTTCCCGTAACAACTCCCCCAGAAACACAGCAACAGAAGTTAAAAGCTGTTTATGAATTCTCAGGTAAACTCGGACTGGCTTTGTGATTGGCAAATAGGTTTGTTGGGGAATGGAAATTGTCTCGATGCAGAGCATGAATGCAGGTATTGTCATGATTACCTGATGTAATGAAAAATTTCGGCCCGCTTCGCGCGCATTCATTACTGTTTTCACTCCAACTCATGACCATTATTAAGGTTATATTACTTGCAACTATGCTGATTACAACACTTTTCCGAAAAACAGAAGTACATCTACAACATCTGCCTATGGGATCTTTCAATCTAATTTGTAGCATGATGTGGAAGGTTGAAAGTGCGTATATTTGCTCTTTACTGAGCGCTTTGCGCGCATCCTTTACCGGTTAAGATAGTGATTGTTAATACACTTACGAAGGAAAAACATTCTGAAAGGCGTCTTTTAGTCCTAACCTTAACCCTTGTGCTTTACTTATCAGGGAGATCTAATATAACTTTCCTGCAACTATACTCTCCCTCTCATTTCCCATTGCTGGAAGATGTTCGTCTGGAGTTTCGTTCAAACTCAATAAAAATACCATAGTTATAACGTGCTCGGCATCATACTCTTTAATATCATTTGGATGTGAGGTAATAATAATCATATCAGTGCCCCATTTTATATAATTAATCCAAAGCTTTCAGGAGGCACTATACCGGTGTCTGTTAGTATTAGATACCCTTTTATAATGTACAATGAGACAAAGGAAATTTTTTACAGTCAAAGAATGTTTCTGTGGACTCCACGCACATATTTTTTTGTAAAAACTTACCCCGAATAGAAGGCATTAAAGCCTAGCCAAAAGGGGGACTTGGGGAGGTTTGTTGACAACATACCCTTCTCTAAGACAACACACTCTTCTCTTTCACCTAACCAAAAATTAGAATTCACTAAATTATGAATATTTTTCAGCCATATATGGTCAGTTCCAAAAAATATCCTACCTAAAGATAGCACCATTTTGCATCTAAGCAACCTTAAATTAACAAAAAATTCTCAAAGGGGAAGGGGACATCCCCTCCCGTCAGACCCCTTCCCCAAGACGGCACCTTTACGTAGTGACAAAAAGGATTCCACACTCCTGCATACAATCGCAGGGGCGCACAAAAATAGTACAATTTAAGCAGGCGGGGGGGGGTGGGATGGCATTATGACATCATCTGTTCTGCCCCCCCCAATCGCCAAATCCTGGCGGCGCCACTGTTGCATGGGATAAAAGGGTGACCTACCGTCCATCCTCCGCCGGGTGTCACTTCACAAAATACTTCAAAGGGAGATCCAGGCCAATTTTTTGGTTTAATGTAGTAGACACCGCTCTCAGTCACACCAGCCTTGTATATGTCAGCACAGTCAGTAGCATTAACCTTACAGTTCTGACCGTCTCCCGCATATCCACCATTACAGTAACACTGACGTACACCGTCTCTTTCTTCACAAGTTGCATCAGGGCTGCATCCATAGTTATCGTCACAAGTTAGTACATTGGATTGACACTGACAACGACTGGAACAATCAACTCTAACATAGCTTTGACCATTCTGAAAAGTACAATTTCATAAAGTTTCGTTTAATGCTACTTAAAGCTACTGCCTTCAACGAATGAAACTCAATCACGTTATCAATTTGGTTATTTAGTTGCTGTGGAAAAAGATTTTAAAAAGATGAGAGCATAATTGTGAAATTCTGCAACCTATAAGACAAATCAGATCTGTCGTTTCGTTATCAAGATACTGTCTTGTTTACTTTGCATGACAAGGATTTGCTGTATTTATTTACAAGATGATTTTTGGCTAGTTTAACCTGGTCATTCTGCACTCAAGACCGATATGTCGTTTTGTTTCTCTTTTGTTTTACTTCTTCTTTCCACACGATGATGCCATATGCTGTTGGTTGAACCTTTAATTAGCCCTGCACAGAACCTGAACATTTCGTGCACGAACAGATGTTGGGCCAAGATGTATTCAATGAAAACAGTTAAAGGGAAATGAAAGTGAACTTCTGAAATTTCAATGGACCCATACGTACTTGTCCTTTTGAAACTGAAAGCATTCTTGTGGATTATAGAACAGACAACAGGGCTTAATGGCCGAAGTCTCTAACCCATTCTGTGTCGTATTAAAATCTAAACCCTTTCATTCAAGTGCATTGCTTATGCTTATTAGGCCTTACTAATTCTCATCCCCCCCCCCCCTTATTTCAGTATTTCCTGAAGCATTTTCTCAGCACGTGAATCTGTATGAGAAGTACTATTTTTAGAACACAAGAAAATGGTCGAATTAGCAACTTAATACAAATTCGATCAGATTGTGAACAATTTGTAGAAATTACCGGTATAAATCTGTTTTCTTGAATGTAGCAACCACATTCTGTTGACGAAACACAATGGGCACCTTTCTTTAGAAAGCCTTCACGACATACGCAACCCCTATGTTCACGACATGTATTCTGACAATTGAACAAATTTTGGGGGTCATCGCAAGTTGCTTGACAAGTGCAGTTACCGTACTCCATGTTACTTCGACAAAATATTTCTCCATTCTCTGAAACAATACAATAATGAATATATTACACAAATCATTTAACATTTGGGGATCCATCCTTTGGCCAAGCTCTCGTGATTTGGGACTGAAACCACGTCTGAAGGTAACTTGTTCTAAAAGTCAGTTAGTGTATTACGTAAGTTTTACTCAAACAGTAGCAAGCATGCATGAGTAATGTGCTTCCCAGGATCTGCTTTCCTGCTATGTGCTTCAAGAGAGTGCTAAACCGATTCAAGCTTGCCTCAGAAAATTAGAGATCAAAGTAAAATTGTACAATATTAAAAGGCGACTTGTTCTCAAATGCACGCCATTATAAAATTAGACCTCAAAAGGCGTCCTTTGCTCCACCATTAAAATTAAAAATAAAAACCTTGGAAATAATTGAAATCGCTGAGTTCATCTCCAATACGAAATTCATTGTACTGAATATAGAAAGACGATCCATCGACATTTTCCACGTAGACACGGATCTCATACTTCATCTGGTTTGTTAAAAAATACAGTTTTTCAAGGCCAAGCCAAAATTCATTGCCCAAGAATCCAAACCCGTCCTTGTATGCTTCCCAATTGCGAGTATAATTAGTTGATCCATGACTGCGCCGGTAGAAAACCTTCAATACAAAAAGCGTCAGGTACGGTAAGTCATAAGGCCTTATTTATGAAACGTAAGAGATCAAAATGCATTCTAGTTATGTCTGTTATACATAAAATAGTGTAACCGCACGTCTAGTAACATTTCACATTGACCACGCCCATGTCTTGTGATGTGTCAATCACAAATAGAAATCATGTCATTAAAAGAAGGATGTTAGACGGACTTGAAATGTGTTAATCAAAACAACAAGAATGCGTCAGCAATGTTCTACTCCAAAATGTGGAATAAACGAAAAATTACAAGAATGGAGAACACATAATTTGGAAGGGTTCATGATTATTGTTATTATAATACGAAGAAACATAACCATGAAACTAACCGTCCAACCACCACCATCTACACTGTTATCACAGTAGACCTCAAAACCATCAGGGTAACCATCCGGGGAAATAAAATAAGCTCCACTCGTATTTGTTGCTGAGCAAAGTTTGTAAACTTCTCGGCAGTCTCTTGGATAATGCTCTTGTTCGTAGAAGACATATGAGGAACCTGAAAAAATGATTAAAGCCTTGGATATTGTGCAACATAAATCTGATAAGAAACATCAACCCCGTTGTCGAATCCGGGAGCTGAAAGACAAATGGCTTTTCTGTTCTAAACTCAATTGTTTGATCCAAAGAACATTATTATAAACAAGACGTACATCGGTGGGCGATCATCAAAGTCATGCAGTATTCCCCAAAACAATAAATCTTCATCGTTTCACAAAATAGCAAGACTCATTCCCTCTCACTGCTGCAGCTACCTTCTAAACATAATGGAAATCGACCCCCACCCCAGGGAGTGTACTGTCGCTGGGGTTATGCTTGTGCCGTTATGAATGACCTTAAATTAACTAATCGGCACAGAATAGTTCGTGTGACAGGATCCGATAACGTTCAGTATGTTCACTTGGCTTTTGTAGGCTTTAATTGAGTCAGCTGAGTTTTATCATTTGATTTTTTCCTAAAATGACGGGGCGATCATAGCTCCAGTGGCTCAGAAATTGCGTCGACCACGTATAAATTTACAATCATACTTTATAAAAGATTTGAAATGACATATATGGTTGACTACTAACCTGAATTGTATCTTTCAGTATCCGTTCTAATATGCCATTGAGAAATCTGTCAGGACAGTAAAACATAAGATGTAAATCACGACTACGCAAAGTATTTTGTTCATGGATGGGATTACGGGGGCGGCGGAGGGGCACTTCCCCACTTTTTCGAGAGCTTAAAAGATAAAATAATAAAAAAAATGAACTAAAAGAAACGAGAACAGAAAAAATATAAGAGAATTTTCAGTAGCTTATTATGATTTAATTTTGCAGTGTTGAATAAAGGAAAGTATTCATGTCAAAACCATAAAAATGCTGGGAAGATTTTTCTCGGCGCGCTAATAAAATTTTATCTGGCACCGTAAAATTTCTTTTCTCCTTACGCACCACACTATTGTGACTTGAAGCTCTGAAATAAGGGTCACTGAAAGTACTAAGTACGACACTTAATGCACTTGATCCTTGCAAACAAAGTCCCAAACCCTACCCATGTGTTGGGAATCGCCACTCTCGCCAAAAATGTGTTGCACATAGGCTTTATATAAATCGATGTCTCATTAGTACTGCTGTTCTGCTGTTATGCTATGTCTAGGGAAACTTTGGTGGAATTGCCTCGTTATTTGTTCCTGTAGGACAGCTTGGGAAAATTACTATTTCCAAAACCCTCGCTACTCTGGCGTTTTGCATTGTTTACTGTCCTCAATAACCACCACCATCCTCAAAAATTGACTGATGGTTACTATCTTAAATTTGCTATCATCATCAGTAAACTATTTAATTGGCATTTCAAATTACACCTATCGGAAGCAAGATTTATTAAGAAATGGTCCAGAATGGCGGCAAAAGCCATCGAATTTAAGAAAAAAATTTGGGTTAGGACCCTCAGTCTCCAGTCTCCGGCTTCTCGAGTTCGGCGCTCACGGTTAAAGGCTTCGCCGACCACAACCTCTCAAGATGCAGCCTCCAATGAAAATTACTTCAATGCACTTTCATTACCGATGCTCTTAGCCATGTCCATGCACAAACTAACCATAAAACATTTAATTGACTTTTTAAGTACCACATAGTCTATAACATTCAAAATCGACTCTATCTTATTTTTCACACCAATAAAAAAAGTTGGGGGAGGCTTGTCCAAGACCATTTACAAAAATGAAACATGTATTAAGAAAGAACCATAGAGCAGGATGTAGGTTCCTATGGTTCTATGGCAAGAAGAGGCACACTGTAAAAATAGACGTCTTCATATTTTAACACATATATGGCGTTTACGAATTAGAAAACGAACAACAAAATGGATACGCACAGTAAATGACTAAACGAATATTAACACATGATAAGGATAATGACGTCAATTAAAGTGCACTCCGCAAACACGTTTACATGATTTATATATATGCTAATTTTTCTTTATTAAAAACAATTTGATGTTTACAGTAATCATGAAATAAACGCATAAACGTGTTTACGAGATGGCGATTAAGTGGCGTCAATGTGTTAAAGCTGGCGTTTTAGACATTCAATTTGCTTATGTATTTTATTGTTTTTTTCTGTTACATAAACGCCAAGGCGCGTTTATTATCTGTTACAAAAAAGTGTTAATCAGTTTTTACAGTGTTGCACCTAGGGTAAGTAGGACAATATTTTATACAATGAAAAATACTGCATTTAAAACTAAAGAAATCTTACAATTAAATGTCTCAAAGCTGTCTCAGCGCTGGTTTCTTCGGCGCGCTTCGCGCGCACCCGTTTTAAATATTATTTAGGGTTCGGGGTTACTTCCTGTAGAACAGCTTGCTTGTCATAGCTTCCTTCAAAATCTTCTATTATTATTGAAACCAACAAAGCAGCGGAGAGGGAAGTTCCTCCTAGAAATTTTCAAAGCAACATTTTTACACCACCGACCTGCGTAAATGTAGCAAGGGACAGATGCTTAGAGCAGGGGGAGGGGTGGGACAAGAGCCTGCTCTACGCGCTTGCACCTGCTCAAAAAACAAGGTCTCCCATTCTTAAAATTATTGTTCCAATGCCTCGGGAAACCCTTTACATAATCCATTTCCCCCTCCTTTTTCAAGCCCTCTGCATTATCGATCACGGGCGACTGTAAGTCATTCGGAGTAAGAATATAATTGCAAAAAAGTCAAATTGTGACTTTTGGTTGGTTAAGTGCCTACCTTGTGTCATTTGAAGTTAAAGCTGTTAAATGCATCATTTTAATGCCTGCAATTCGTAAATACCTCAAGCTTCTGGGGCCTTTGTCCCCTGGGACCCCACCTAAAAAAGGGGATAGCTTCGCTCTCCCGCGGGCTTTCGGCGCCGTTTGACAGTCTTCCCGGGTTAGCACCCACTTTCAAAAATGAAATTCCACCCCGATTTTGTTATTATATCGTAGTAACTAAGTTTCAAAAGCACTTCAAATATGTATTAAATTCAATCCTAAATGTAAATGTTTATGCTTCGAAACCTTTAAAATTCGTCTTTTAACTCATTTTTCACTCACGTGTAATGCAACATGGCGGACCAACAACAGAAAACTAATGTTAGTGGAAAATCATAAAAAGATACCATACCACTCACATGATATCGCGATGGGCACAAAACAAAACGAAACCTTAGGGAGTTGTTGGCCTGCTTTTACTGCATTCGACAGAGACGCTAGTTTCTTATGCTAAGAAGGAATTTATTACGTTGTTGCCTATTTTCTCTACTTATTCCAAAGATTTTTACGTCAATATAATGTAACAAGATGAATGAATTGAACGACAGGGGTAAGAGAATTTCCGAAATGTCCCGTCATGACGCTATAGGCCTATCCGTCTTACGAAGAGATCTCAATGTTTTAGTACTTTGTATATTACAATGTTGGCAAAATATTTTCTTCGGCGGTCTTGTTCCGAAGTCGTCTCTTTTCTGTAATCCTAATTATAGAAACGAAACTTCAAGAGGCAGATATTATGTACTTAACTATTAGTACAAGAATTTAACTATTTGTGTATACTCTCCTTTGTGTGGTGCTTGCATTAGCGTTATTAACCGTCTTCAAGCTCCTCTAATTTCTAATACCCTTTACATTACAAAAGGAGCATTCTTTATAGTCCAGCTAATCAAAGTAATAAAATTTCATGACTTAAAAAAGCACATTGAAGTCGGATGTTTCATCAGCTGCTTACCAGTTGTAAATTGAAATGCTTCATGGGTTTGCTCCTATGAGCGGTGAATGGGAAGATGGGGTTACATAGTCCTTGAGTTTAATTTAAAGAGGAAACTTGACACTTTGGAAAAATCCTTTTGGCTCAAAAGTTTGGCAAAAGTTAGAGAAGAAATGCCCAGTGCCCCCGTTCCCCAAGTCCACATGTTCTTAGCTTCCTAACTTAATAGCAAAAACCAATATCGTGTACTACCGGCAAGACACCAGTATTAAAAGAGAATGAAGGGAAAAGTTTGTTACACAATAAGATTTAGGTACGTCGGTTATCACTTAAACAGCATGAGATTTACACTGATATATATATATATGTATATATATATATATAAATACATATAAATATATATATATATATATATATATATATATATATATATATATATATATATATATATATATATATATATATATATATAAGCTGCAACAAAAGTTGGCTCAAACCAGGTCAGACATTGTTTTCCTTACGCAGTGTAAGCGTTTAGATCTTGGTCCTAAGGGATTCAGACTCAGGAGCCCATTAAACGGTTCTAAAGTAGCTGATCGCATTTGCCATGACGCATCTAGGAAACTCCGTAACGTAGCCATTCGAGAAGCTTACGTTAAACAAAATAAGCTTTCGACAGAACTTAACAATTGCTCTACACAGTTTTTGGACTCCTTGCCAACTGAGAATCTGAGAAAAGAAGTAACCAATGCTTTAAACTGTCTCGATAGATCTTACCAGAAAAAATGTTTCTCTCATAAATTAAACAAAATCCATGAATTGGTGAAAGGGGACCGGTTTCTTAAGAGATTAGCATCAAGTAAACACCCATGCCTCACCACTTGATTTCCTCAACAACTCTCCAATATTGTGAGTACGAAAAGGTACGGTGATAAGCTTGTCAATTTATCGGATCACTGCTTGACACCACAAGAAAAAGCCGTCCTAAATATGGGACTGTCATTTAGCCCAGCCCGCGATCCAAGCCCCGTGGACTCAGTATATGATCTTCATAACTTCACTAGGAAGGTGAAACTAAACGAATTCTTTAAAAGCGATGACATGACGGCAACTAGCCCATCCTCGCCTAGTATCCTCCGGGTTTCTTCAAACAAGCCTGAATGGACTCCTAGCAGCGGAAGAAACGTACATATCGACAACTTCGTTAGTGCAGCAGCGGCACATCTGGATAAGTTCATCGAAACTAGTTCCAAGGAAATTTCACCAAGCAACATCTCCCGAGAAGAAACCACTGCCATAAAGGAACTGAGACGTAATGCTGGAATAGTCATAAGACAAGCTGACAAGGGTGGTGCAGTTACGGTGTTAAACACGTCTGATTATATCCAAGAAGCGGAATCCCAGCTTAATAACTCTAAATTCTATTCTAAGCTATCATCAAATCCTTGCTTTGAATTTCAAAAGGAACTTACCAGCATCATAGAAAATTTCTCTTCCAATGTAGCCAATAAGGTAAAGTACCTCATTCCTAATTCACCTAGCCCGGGAACATTTTACACCATTCCTAAGCTACACAAAGTCCGAAAACTTGTTGAAAAGAAGTTAAGTTCCACCAGTGCGTCCCTCAGCTCTAATGGTGTAAATGTTTCTAAGCCTGATCTTGAGACAATTAAATTATTTGATTTAGCTAGGTCCCTTAGCATTTTACCTCCAGGTAGACCCATTGTGTCCTGTATCGGAAATCTTACTAAACATCTCGCAGGGTACATCGATAGTGTTCTTAATCCATTGTTACCTGCTATAAATAGTTATGTGCAGGACACTTCGCACTTCCTTAGAATCATTACTGGTCACCATGGATGTTAGTGCCCTGTACACCAATATTCCCCATGATGAAGGTATTTCGGCATGCAAATCTTTGCTTTCCACTAATGGTTTCTCTAATTCTGTTATCGACGATTTTTTTTTTGTTTAATTGACTTTATTCTTAAGCACAACAATTTTGAATTGAATGGAAGTCACTACCTCCAAATCTGTGGAACTGCCATGGGCAGCAGAATGGCCCGTAGTTACGCCATAATATTTATGGCTGACTTGGAAACTATTTATTGTCAAATTTACAGTTAAAAACTTTTCATTACCATAGGTATATTGATGATATTTTTTTCATTTGGCCGTATGGACTTGATAATCTCAAAGCTTTTTTTTCTCCATTTTGTAATAACTTTCATCTATCTATCAAATTCACTCATAGTTATTCTAATGTAGAAATTCCTTTTCTCGATGTTATGGTTCAGCTTAATCATAATTCTATTGCTTCAACTCTATATTGCAAACCAACGGATACACATGCTTATCTTAATAGTTCTCACCATATTAGTTTGAAAAAATCCATAGTGTTTTCTCAGTGTATTCGTATTAAGCGCATCTGTTCCTCTCAGTTTGAGTACGATAGACATGTACGTAATCTAGTGGGCTACCTCCTTGAAAATGACTAACCGCTCAAATTAATGAAGGATACTATTTTAAGAGCATCGAGGTATTCCAGATCTCAATTACTCTTGTATAAAGCTAAAGCCAGGAGTTCTCGTATCCCCATAGTTCTCGATTATTCCCACAAAACTGAGAACTTGCACAATGTAATTCGTGATGATTTTGATATACTTCGAAACGATAGTTCTATATCTGATTTGTTTCGAGATCCTCCTCTTAAAGCTAGGAGACAGCCCCCTAACTTAAAGGCACTTCTAGCATCATCTAAGTTGGGTCATTCTTTAACTACTGGTAACAAGAAATGGGGTAAGCCCAGATGTCAAGTATGTCAATTCATTATAACAGATCAATCATTCACTCCACCCGGATCACGTATTTCTATTCGACCGCCTTCTTTTGATTGTGACACTCCTAATGTTGTATATCTTTTATGTTGTACTGCGTGCGAAGAAGGTAACTATGTTGGTCAAACGGGCCTCAAGTTTAGGTTGCGGTAAATAATCACAAAAAATCAATCATCAACAAAGTTAACCTTCCCGTTTCCAATCATTTTTGTAGAGCTGGGCATAATCTTTCCAATCTGCGTTGCATACTCCTTCGCTCAGGTTTTACAACAACTCAGCGGCTCCTAGCGGAGAGTAAGTGGATTTTAGCCCTTAACACCCACAACCGGGGCCTGAACAAATATTAAATTGGGAGTTCTCAGTGGTTTCAGCTTTGGTAGCAACCGTTAGTCCTTAGCAAAGGTGCTGGACTCCCCAGGTAACATGACAGTAATAAGCATATTGAATATATATATATATACTATTGAAAAATGTTCATGTCTTTCTTATTCGTGTTATCAACTAGATGTAGAGTATACTTAAAAGAGGGTTCTGATATTGAAAGGTACTTATTCTAAGCTTACTGGTGAAATTTGCCTTGAAATCCGGTGGTTCTCAAGATATAACTAGTTAAAGTTGTCGCACTTTCAACACAAAGTGAACTTGACGGAAGAACATATAACGTCATAACCTCACATAATGGGCACTCTTTTGTTTTTCTTTAAACCAATTTTCTCCTTCATACTCCCATGGTAGTGGAATGTGAATGCATAAGAGGCATAGGAATTTTTCAAACTCAATTCAGGATGGCGAGCCCCTGTCTCTATTAACTTCAAGGTCAACATACTGATTGAAAAAGCAAAGGAAACAAAACATTTTTCATCAATGTGAGGGAGTGATATAACCACTGCTTGCCTCAAACACACTCTGGCTCACAAACTGAACGTAGTAACTTTATTTGCTGATATCGTGGGTATTACATGCCCGTTTTGAATGAAATTTCGTAAATTTAGTTCCCCTTTTACATATTAAAATTAATTTTTTGCTTAAATCCTTTCTTTAAGAGAAAAGAGAACCACGAAATTGCCATGATCGCCCTTATCTTGAATATGTGGTGGGTTGTCCAGTTTTGCTTGTTCACGTATTTTCCAATAACGCTAAATAGTATCAATAGTTTGGAAGAATACTCCGCACAGTACAAGTGGAACTGAAAGCTCTCTGTTTCGATTCTCTGCTGTCTTTTAAAACTTTTACCACTTGGAAAAACAAGCAAGGATTGCTGAGATTTTGTTTTGTTTCAAATATGCTTGCAAAATACTTAATACTACACTTTTACACATTGCTGATAGATAATAAATCAATCATTATGGGGACTTGCCCACGGAGACTACAACTGTCTTTTTGTGTTAGCCTAATCTTGAACGTTCTCATTTCTACTTTCATAGACTGACATGACCACTGTAGGAATGAACTGAAAATTATAAGCTTTGATGTTTATAGTAGCAGCGTTGGATCATACACCAAAATGTGAGAAATATACTGACCTGCCCGTGGTTCACTTTGACGAAAAGTAACAATAAAAACACTTGAATTTTTGGTTTCCAAAAGAAACACATTGTCGTCTTGTCGACTAATGTATTGCTATTAATTAAAACACCACTGAATTCCAATCGAAGACAATGTTAAACCGCAGTTTAGAAACTTTCAATGCTGTTACGCAGTAGCACATTACGGAATATTGCACAGATCACGTCACTTAGTCGTAGATCGCGTCAATCTTGGTTGAACTATAACAACGAATTGGGATTAATCAACCCTATCAACTGATTTTCACTGTGTCCCACCTCTTATGTAGTAACAGGTAAGGTTTATTCACAGTATATCATTGTAGCTCTTTAACACTTCATCGACCGGATAATTCAGTACAGAAGTGCAAATATTGCGTGTATTCCTAACCACGAATGGACCAACCTAGACTTACAGTAGCGGGCAGGGATATGCCACAGAAATGATTCCTAAATAAGAGGAGAGGGTTGAACGGGACCAAAATGACCTCACTCCACCGTGTTTGGGACTGAAATCCGAAAATTTGCTCTTGCAAACGCCTCAGATTGCATCAGGAAACCCCACTCTAGAACAAAAAATTGAATAAATTGGCATCCTAGGGCACACATTGTGGTCCTTAGCCAACTTGATACATTTGCCAATACATATCTGCTAGTTTTGTTCTATGAATTGCGTAGCGTAAATGACTGTCATCATCAACTCGGAAAGGAGGGGGGGGGGGGGGTCTTTTACGCGGGAAATTTATTCAGTATATCTAAAACACAAATTACCCATTAAGATTATTATTTGCCTACCGAGATCTTGCAAAACCAGTTCAGGTAATTTAATTTTACCCTTCCTGTAATAAGATCTTTGGTAGCTGTTTTTCCATGAAATTTTTAACTACCTTTTGTGACCCCCGTTGCTCCCCGTCAGGGGGAACGTGGAACGTGGCAGTACAGATTCAAAGTTTAGCGTAAATTAAAGGATTTCAGGGACTAAAAGAGGAAGGAATTCGCCTACAAGATTTTACAAAGTCCAGAGTCAACCGTGCATGGAACTACCGCATAGGCTAGAAAACGTTTGACATCTTATAATATCCTAATGAGCGAGGGACTTGAGTTCTACACTATACTATTTCACAGCAATTGCTCTTGTTTTATCCTTCATCATCCACAGGCTAGGTACAGACTTTTGCTACCGGCTAACGAGACAAGCGGTAAATATTGCTTAGCAGTGTATCATAGCCTTATATCGCTACTGACTAATGATTGACTGACGGGGATGCGGCCTTTACTGGCTCATGGCAGTAAGGAGAAGACTAAACTTAGTTTAGAGCAAACGACCACATACTACTACTCGGAAGGCTAACAGTGAGTTTTGAGCGTTTCTTTTGTCTCTTCATTCCCTCCCTCTGTTTTCCTTGGTTTCGAATCCCTTGACTGACTTTTTCTCCAGCTGAGTGCTTTTCCCCCCGGCTGGATACGGAGGTGGCATGGTTGGGTGTCCCCCTTTACACACGCCGCTGACTAATTAAATAATAGGAAACATGGACAAGCTACTCTTCATTATACTCCCATATCTTCAAGGGTTACTCCCTTGGCAGGGTCCATTTTGGCATTGTTCAACATGACATATAGATTATCTAAGACGAAAATGACAGTGCTATAATGTTAGTAGTACTGCATTTTGGCAGTGTTTTATATAGGTAACGTTTATATTAAGACAGTTGTTGTAAATACATATGATAATCATTGCGTGTGATGTAATTACCAGTAAACAGATAAAAGGAAGAAAGTTCAACTTATGAAAAGAAGCTACCGCAATCACTGATTTAACATTTAATTAAAAGCAGTTTCTAAAACAAGATCAATGGCTAGACTAATACAGCACAATTTTGTGTTTGAGGTAAACAGATATCATTACCGTGTTGAGCTATTTCTTCCTGATCTGTTTCATTTGAAGTTTCCGTATTTTCAGTATTTATGTTGGCAACTGTGATCGTTTCTATATGTCGCGGTTTGATTTAAAAACCAGGAAATAAGTGTGTTTTCTTCTTGTTCTCTTGTAGATAGATAAGTATTATCAAAGTTGTTTACCTCAAGTTCGACATTCCTAAATGCGCTTCTACGCTGCCTGCAATACGATCCCTGCCAGTTGTTTTTTTTCCATTAAATTGTCAACTATCTTCTGCACTGAAAAGACATTTATGTCCTTTTCACCCATTTACTTTAAAGTGATATGAACGCAAGGTATTTTGAGAGTGACTTGCGTTAGAATTGGACTACTCACCGCTTACAACTGACCACTGGTCTTGTCTGAATTGCACTCTGACGGAAAACGTGGCCCTTTGGAAAGAGCTTATAATATTTTGGATATTGTACATGTTTGGCATTCCTAATAAGGGGATGATAAAAGTAAGACTATACTACATGCAGACCCAAGGAGACTTACAAATGATAGGTGCATTCAGGGTAAAATGGGTTATCTGTTTGATATTTCAAAACCTACATCTGTGTTTTTCAGAGCAAGCCTTCGGGTCATAGAAGGGTGGTCAAAGTTGATGGGTAATTTTAGCTGTCTACCCTGCAGTTAATTTGTATTTTCTCTCAGTACTTTAAAAACCCAATAATAGTTCCATATTTGACTCTGCAGAAGTGTTAATACTGTACTTGCGATTCAAACAATCATCAAAATGATACGTTTATCCTATCATGGTTTTAGGATTGTTGAAACTTTTTGATATAATTTACACTTTTACACTTCAAAGTAAAGCATCCAGAGGCATATCGTGAACGAAGTATACTTTGTGTAAGACAATATGTTAGTGATTTTAAGCGATATTTTAGAGCAAAGTGTACGTAACAAAGTGCTTTATATGGTGACGGTTTGGAGAGATTCTAATAAGAGGAAACGCAAGATTTCGAATGAGCCCTTCTTGCGTGATGTATGCTGTATTCTTTTTGGTTAATGAATGTTGTTGAAATTTCATTGCCCACTTACATTTTCAATTGCAGTTACCATATCACTTATTGTGTAATTGCTATTGCAATCAGAGCAAAGATTCTGTGTGTAGCTTGTTAACCAGGTATCTAAAAGAAACAAAATGTTGAGTGGTTTCAAAATGGACACGTAGAATGTCCAAGTAGAGGACTAGCTGCCTATTGTTGTGGTGGGATGGTCAAGGTTACAATGAAAGAAAATGGTAGATCCTATGAATAGTTTGAGTAAAACTGAAGTAGACTGGAAGGAGGGACATAGTTTTGATGAAGGGAGTTCTTCAAAGATGACAAGGGCGAAAAGAGTGATTGTTTCACCATCCTGGTGAACAAAATGCTTTAAAAACAGACACACATTACCAGCGTATAAAATTCTTAATTGGTGACAGTTGTTTGATTGATTGACATGAGAATCAGAAAGTTGAAAAGGGTAAAGTAGAGTAGCTCATATTACACAAAATGCACAGAAAATGTTCTGATTATACTCACCAGAATATGGTTCCAAGCAATGAAATAGGTTTTGTATCTGCACAAGGAGGGGCTTATTTTAGTCAGTGTTTTGGGGGAGGGGATGGAACTAATTTAGTTGACAAAATTG
The DNA here is from genome assembly GCA_029531755.1 of Holothuria leucospilota. NCBI lineage: Eukaryota > Metazoa > Echinodermata > Holothuroidea > Aspidochirotida > Holothuriidae > Holothuria > Holothuria leucospilota. The sequence continues at coordinate 36,535,198 of CM055971.1, forward strand.
GAACTGTCTGGGATGAAATGACTTTAAAGGTTCGATTATGAATAATGGATGAGTTTCGTTAGGCCCTGGTAACTGTCTTCATAGTTCAAATGAGGTCAGCAGTGGTCTAATGGTGACAAAGCCCTTGTAATTCAGTAACGGGTTAATACATACATAGAATAATATAAGTTAGGATGCGGCGTATGAAAGATGTATCAGCATATAGAAGCCTCATGTTGGTTGAAAATAGGCGACATGGGCTATGAAGACAGAAAATAGGGGATTAATTTCTTGAGAATTTCATGAGAAAGTAAGTGTAGGAACTAGTCATGTTATTAAGGGTCCATTAATTTCATCTACGATAAAATTTCAAATGCTGTTACTGATATCATGATAAAAAAGATGTAATTACAATTTGTTCTCTAGTTGAATTTGCCACTTGTATTTCTACCACAACATGGCACTGTCAGGTAAACCGGTGGCTAATTAATCAGTTTTCTTTTAACTGACAGTTCTACTGTCTTCAGCAAAGTGACTTTCATTAGTGTACAGAAGGATTCGACCCAGAAATCAATAATCGGCTGAAGTAGATGTAATTTAGTCTTTCTTCTGACGGAACTGAATGTATTTTCATAAGAACCACTTTTTTATGAAATAAAATTTGCTTTCATGGAGCACTCGTTATGTTTATTCAGAATTCAATGAAAAAGCAAAAGCAGAGAGAAACGGGAAGCCCTTGTTTGGATTGGTGGTCAAATAGAATGTAGTTGAAGTAGCATTGTCTTAATAAAAGTCTTGTCATTGCTTATGTTTTGGTTTTGCAGTTTTGGTCTTATTTCAGGTTATTTTAAAACTGTCAAGCCACATGACAGTATTGGTATGAAAATGTAACAAAAATTATTTTTAAGATACTCCTTCAGTAGACTATTGTGGACGGGGTTGAAGCTTAACTTATATGTCTTGAAAAGGATTCATCTTACGCCAGGAAAGTTTGCACTGCTGACCAAAAATGACCAAACATGCCACAGATTGACACTTTTTTAGTTTTACCTTCAAACTTTTTATTAACAGCAACCTCGTCAAACTAACTGTCGGGTAGGGTTGACTATGCAGAGGGATTAATGGTGTAGTGGAGATTAGTTCTAGTAAGGGTTCCCTGGGAATTTGGAACAATAGTTTTTGTCAAGTTCTAGACTGCAACACCAAGTAAACTTGCAAAAATAGTCAAAAAACACTTTTCTTGTAATTTGTACCTATTTTCTACCACAAAGTTGTCCATTAACACACCAAAGTAGCGATATTAGTGAACAAAATAAGACAAAATGTTCATTAGAGAATTTGTGCTCTTGAAGGAGGGACAAACTTGTTTGCATCTGGTTCAAGTATTATATTCTCCAGATGCCACATTTTTGCCTTAAACTCACTTCCAGTGAACATCAAGCCGCTTGAAGCATTTTGAAGTAATATGCGCAGTTATACAAAATTATTCGCTGAAACTGAACTCCATGGATAAATTGACATTAAAACAAATTTTGAAACAGAAAAATCGGTTCAGGTTTGGTGTAATTATAAATAATGTTTTAGCTTGAAAACTGCTAGAGAACTATGAGCAGCTCCGACCAAGCGTGGACATACAATCGCTTGTGGTTAAAGGAGCTGAATAGTGGCGTACTTCCAAAATAAATACATCATACCAAACGAGATGATTACCCTCTGTGCAGGGCTATTTTTAAAATATTAATCCTAATGCATTTTATATTATCATTTAAAACAATCTTGCAAAGTAATTTTGCAATAACATTCCTGTACTATTTCTTAGGTTATTTGATTTTACACTTGCAAGATATTTTACAATTTGTTTTTGAATTTCTAGTTCGTTACTTTTTCTTCTGGCACCGGCAATTTTGAATCGTTTCCACTTATATAGGTTCTGGTCGATGCATCTACCCAGGCACGTAGTACACACAACTCACAACGTACAAACGTATGTAGTATATTAGCGTTACTAGTGGCAAGGCACACGCCTATTTCGCGCATCATCTGCAGGAGGTTCATGAACAACATTGTAGATTTTGCAGCTATTGAAACTGTTTTTTCGATCAATGAGGACTGTTAACGACAGTAACAAGTGTACTGTTACACCAGACACACTGCATGCATGGCTTTGATAAGTATCGGTATAGGATCGAATCCATAAACCAAGAATCATAACCGGATGTGACGAAAGAAGTCGGCGGGTCCGAGAATTTATTCTACTTTGGCGGCTACTCAGCTCCTTTAAATGACGTCAAAAACGGCCATCTCGTGCCGTAGTCGGCCAGTTTGGTGCTCCGGTCTCCAAGGGGAGAGATTTTCTCATATGAAGGGGAAGTTGCAGTGGCGGCAATGGCCTCCTTGCTCTCCCACTCCTATGACTGCGTGCTTGGAGAAGGTGACTAGTTACTCTAGGTAACTAACTTTCCTACCGTTCCGCCTGCTTCTACTTTTTTATCCAGGAAAAATTCTGATTATCGATGAAGAATACTGCCTATGAAAGAAGCGGAAATATGGGGCACTCACACACCTACTGGTTTCATAACCATTTCCCTTGTAATATCATTTTCATATGAATTGCAGGAATACATTAAGTCAGGAACCATCCACAGTTGAAACATATTAAGTATAAAAGCTTTTGAGAATGTTTCCTACAACACATATACCATACTCTGCAGCAAGGCTTCTATAGTAGTAATGTCAAGTTCACGTCCCGCATCAATACGTGTGTTATTACTTTGAGAAAGCAAAACAACAAAAGTCCACAACTTTTCTTATGTGGAAAATAAAACACTTCATACAAACAGATACGTAAAGGTTATTAGTAAAGACATACATCCCTGGGCAATAGTCTATTATTTCTAGGGGACAGGAACTTCGTGGTTAACCACACCTATATATACAACGGGTTTGAGGTACGTGTTTCCAGAAACATGTGTGCATTCAAAGGCCAGTGATTTCTTTTCCTGCAATAGCCAATTTGAAAATTGATATAGTTGTTGGACATACAACAGTTGTAGATGCTGTTTTGTTTCTTTTAAGGGAGATCAGATGTCAAAATTTCGGTAGGTTTAAGTGTTAACGGTTTAAATAATGCATTCTACATGGCAACAACAACATACGAACAAGCTAGGGAGATAATCCCTTCCCATTTGAGCTTCCATGTGAAACTAACCGATTTTCAATGCATATTGAAAACTTTTGCCCTTTTTGCAGAAAGTCCTTATCGCCACGTCACACACAGGGCAGCGGATATCGACTAGATTATTTACATTGATAATCATGAGTGAACATGCACAGCATGTGTGCAAGCATTGCTTCCCTATACGTAATAGGTGAAACGTTACTGGGATCGAAACTCAAAAGGGCAAACTTTTTTTAAAAAGTCCACAGACTGGATGTTATTTTACGAAATGTTTCGTTCCACCAATGTTAACCTGCCTTATATCATCGGGAAGAAAACAAAATGGCCTTTTCCAATTTGCAAGGCAGCGCACACTGCCGGTTGCTAGCACTGACAGAAGTGCGAAAATCGTCCGGTTTTAGATATTACTCTTTGCCATTGAAAAAGAGTCATTATCGGCGAAAAACAGGGCATAAATTTGCTTCATTTACGAGAACTTTCCGACAAAGGAAGGAGCTAAAGTCTGTATCACTGACAAGAAATTGAAATATTTTAATCAAATTCCCGGCAAGTTGGTTGAATACAGCAAATGGTGTCTAAATGTAAGGCAAAAGTATGTCAAAAGTACTAAATATTCTGAAGAATGCCACGTGCTTAACAAACTATTGTAGACTGTAGAGGCGCCTCAACACAACAAGGGACGAAATGTTTTAAAATTTTAGGGGGCCCCGTTAGCAGCTGCTGACACTGGATGACTGTTAATTCCGCTACTGAGCTCATCAGATGCCTGTAGACCATCATCGTCAAAAATTTCTCACCATCAAACAGTGGTTATCATTGCCGTTAATGGCCACCACCGTAAAAATAGCGGCCGTTATCTTGATCATTAACATTGTGGTCATCATCAGTAAAATATTGTTTGTTATAATTAACTTCCTCTTTTGGCGTTCCTTAGGAAAACCACTTTGGAGGTTTATGTGATTTGGACAATTGTTACCGAATAGATGAGGCCTCTAAGTGCTTTTAAAATAATCCGATGGGAGAGAGAGGGCCTCGATCAAGGCATTGGAGGTTTCAAAATTGTCCGCAAGGTGTGATGTGGTGTAATCTGGAAAGTTGTCAACCATTTCAAACCTTGTGATTATTGCCGTTAATCCATACAGCTGTCAGCCGGTTATTTTGAACGTTTCACCGTTGGATGCTTATTGCTTATAAAATTGTCCTCAAAAGAATGTATCTTTGTTTTTAATCTGGATGGCGGATAAAGATTGTTTAAAAACTGAAAACTCTCAAGTATGATGCTCTTCATTCTCTTTATCTTGTATCACTGTAGGCTATATATATATATATATATATATATATATACATATATGTATATTAAAACCTGTCTGTGAGTCCTCTTTGGACACTACTTCGGTTAACAATGTTGTCTTCTAAGTCTTTTACACCCACAAACATGTGCAAACACATATTTAGGAATGTAGAAATTCTGCGACAACATCCATACACCCATTATTATATCCCTTAACCACCTGTCACGGCATTCAGAAATAAGAAAAAATTTTTGGTCATTTGGGTCGGGCCTCTCATCCTCATCCGTAAAGCCCCGTTCCCCAGGGATACTTCCTTGCTATCACGTGTGATGTAATGCTTGTTCATTTGTCAGCAATGACAAGTTTTTCTCTGTTGTGGGTCACCCCAAAACTGTTTCAACATTAATCAGCATTTTAAGTGTACATCAACTATTGTGGTAACTAAACCTTATAACTTGAAGTCTCTCTGCCATTTTGTACGTTGGTGAAACGAAAGACCTCCTAGTTGATCGAGTTACTGAACATTTAAGGTTTATGAAGTGTAACTTTCTTTGCTCTCCGTTTGCTAATCATTTCAACACCCGAGACTTTGCTCGATACAGGACTTGATGGTCATGGCAGCAATATTATGACAAGGTTCCGATGACAATTGTATAATGACGGTAAATTTGTGAACAATGAAACCCAGAATCTTCAACCACAATGGATTTAATGTTAAATTCGAACTTTTGCAACTGTTTTATTGCAGGTTTGGTCGTACACATTCCAAACGCTTTTATTGATTCCTTGCCGAAGGCAGGCAAGGAATCTATGCGATGGTTATGTCGTGTGTGAGACACTTAGCGTGTAAACAAGATATCTTGAGATAGCAATGACGGACACTTTTCATATTTGATACATAGATTTGTCATGTTGAGTAAAAGAACAGTATTGCGTTTGGTGGAGATCGAAGGTTATGAGTGGTCACCAGAGGTCAAAACCAGAAAACTTTGTAAAGACGATATCTCAAGACGGCAATGAAGGACACTTTTCATATATGGTATAGATTTGTCATGTTGAGAGAAAGAACCTCATTGTTTTTGGTGGAGGTCAAAGGTCATTTGAGGTTACCAGAGGTAAAAAACGAAAAGCTTGTAAATACGATATATCAACATATCAATGATGGACACTTTACATATTTGGTATATAAATTTGTCATGAGGTAAGGCAAACTCCTACTGTTTGGTGGTTGCAAAAGGTCATCTTAAGTCAAGACAGGTTGTAAACGGCGAAAACCTTTTACTGTTAAATGCCTTGTAAACACGATATCTCAAAATAACAATGAAAGACACGTTTCATATTTGGTATGTAGCTTTATCATATTGAGAGAAAGAAGCCTGGTGCTTTTGATGGAAGTCAAAGTTCATTTGGAGTCACCGGAGTCAAACACTGAAAATCTTGTTAAGACAATATCTCCATATAGGAAGCTCCAATAGATTTCATATTTAGTACATGGATGCCTTATGGTCCGAAAAAACCCTCTTTTATTGGAGGTCAAAGATCATCTAGGTTCACTAGAGGTCAGACACTGAAAACCTTGTCAACACGATATCTCAATATGGGAAGCTTGGATATATTTCATACGTGTATGTGCATGCCTTATAGTGAGAAGAAGAACCATGTTTTTCTGGTTGGGGTCAAAGGTCATCTAGGGTCGACGGTTGTCAAACTTGGAGGACCTTCTTAACACAATTTCTCAAAGTAGGAAGCTTGGATATGTTTCATACTTGGTACGTGGATGCCTTACTCCAAATCCAGATATGGATTGATATCTGGATATTTCTGGCTAAAGACAGCCTTTATATGGCCATATCAAGCCAGATGTACAGCCAGATTTAGATGCCTTGGTACATTATATCGTTTCATATGGCCACATCAAGGCAGATATAACTTGATATAATGCAATTTCAGATATGCAAATAAAGTTTTTATGGCCATATCAAGGTGGATGTAGCTTGATGAAATGCCAGTCCAGATATGTAAATACAGCTTTAAATGGCCATATCAAGCCAGATATAAATAGTTGAAATGTCTGTCCAGATATGTAAATAAGGTTTTATATGGCCACATCAAGCCAGATATAAGGGATGAAATGTCTGTGCAGTTATGTAAATACAGTTTTATATGGCCATATCAAACCAGATAAAATTTGATGAAATGCCAGCCCAGATATGCAAATAAAGTTTTATATGACCATATCAAGCCAGATATAAATTGTTGAAATGTCTGTCCAGATATGTTAATACTGGACAGTATATGGCTGTATATGGCTGTATATGGCTTAGATCTAGTTCTGGCGTAGATCTGGGTTATATCTGCCCAATTTTTTTTATCTGGCCCAGATAAAAATCCCATATCTGCAGCAGATTAGATCTAGTTCTGGCGTAGATCTGGGTTATATCTGCCCAATTTTTTTATCTGGCCCAGATAAAAATCCCATATCTGCAGCAGATATGTGCCAGAGCTGAAATCCATATCTGGCCCATATCTGGATTTCGAGTTAGGGTTATGGTCAGAGGAAGAACCCTTTGTTTTTGGTGGAGGTCAAAGGTCATCTGTTGTCATCTGAGGGGAAAATGTTGCAAGAATTCCGAAGTCGTCATATTGGGTCATCAGAGTTCAAAAACAAAATTTCCCAAGAATTCCCAAAATTTTCAGCTGGGGACACCAGAGGTCAAAAAGTGAAATCTCCTAAAAATTTTGAAGTTGCAAGATCTATTGGAGGTCAAGTATGGAACGCCCAAAGGGTCATGTAATTGCGTTGTCTATTCAGGCCGTTTGCTCAGATATTTTGCCGTCTGTCCACTTTTGACGCCTTTTGGGATACTTTGTTTCAGGGATATTGCATCGTAGAAATATATATCGAGGTTAAAATAACGTTTGTCCTTATTTTTGATGTATTTGAAGGCATCAAATTACTTCCAAAGTCAAAATACTTGACACCGCGAAATACGTGTGACCCTTTTGGCGCACCCCCTTCGCCAAACGGGTCTCAAGTAATATGCCGTCTCCAAGTATTTTGCCTTGTCAAGTATTTCGTCGTCTCCAGGTACATCGATGAATTCTTTAAGGAATGATGAATATGCACGACTTTAAAGGACATAACTGGAAAATTTAGCACAAAATGAACCCAATGTTACAAATTTCCGTATATTAAGAATAATGGTCTACCATTAATATACTATGATAAATCAAATTTTTAGATGATATACTATCAACTTATCAACAGGATTGTATTAAAGGATGCGTTTGTTAAATTTGTCAATGGAAAGATATGGTCTTAAACTGTAAAATGTGAGAATAACAAAAGAAAAGCGAACGGCCAACGTCCTACGGACACTTATCTAGGCCACATTTTCATCATTCCATCTTTGGCTTTAATTTTGCTTTGACCTTGTACGGTAAAAGCAATGTATGAACATACAAGTTGGGCAAAACGGTGTACCAATGCTGTAACCACTTCATCGCATATCAATCGAGCTAGTTTAGATGTTGTTCCCCTTTCCCAGTCCGACAGACCTAAGCTTTGCCTATGCCGCTCCCATCACCCACTTTTCACATGGTGTAGGTAAGATTCGAAAACAGTTTGGGATTGGTATTGGTTTACAAACCGTCATTAATGAAAATACCCTGGATTGGCTAACCATTAAATGTTGGCGTAAAGAGTTAGCAGCTCCTCCTTCAGTGTCTCCTGCTGATTTTAAGCCCGTATGCTCTATGCATTGCAATCAATTAATGGACACCAAAATGCCGCCACTGTCAAAGTGTGTGGCAGGCTGAACTTGAGGAAATGAGTGTGTAATTTACCGACTCTCATTTTACCAAATTCACGAGGAGATTTACCCTTAAATTGGACTAATATAAACTATAAAATATTTATAGAGATGATCTTTCCGAATTTCATTTTTTTTACTTAGCACTTAACATTGCATTCCATAAAATCGCAACAGAAACAAAATTTCCTTAACAGAGCAAATACAGAGCCGATTTTCTGCGTTCTAGTTAAATTTTATTGAAAAGATTTCATGGGTTTCGCTCATGTCAGGAGCCTTAACAACGGACTCAGAATCCCTCGAGTGCAAGATATCTTAAGCTTGAGCTTAAGGTGCACTTGCGGTTACCCTTCGTGCCCCGGAGAATTCCTAGCTCCGGTCTGGGGAAAAGACCCTTCTTTCAAGGGCACTGCTATCAACACGCAGTACACTGTGCAGTTTTCCTTCTGCTTTTTCCTCCAGTCCCTGTCGGGACTTGCTCTGCACGAAGTCCTTTCGACACTTTGGCAATGCCGTAGCCATGGGCGTCCGGAGGGGGGCAAGGGCTCACTTGTCCCCTGGAAAATCAAAAACTTGAAACAACGAAGAAAAAATACAGAAAAAAAGAAAATATAACATCAACATTTCTTAACAGTTCACTCAGTGTGAATTCCTACTCTCAAAACAGGAATTGAATAAAAATATCAACACTCAGGCCCCAGCAGTCTCCCCCGAGCATATAAGTTTATATTTACGATATTGCTAGTGTTTTCCCTTTTAATATGCGGTAAACAGGCCTTGGAAGTGCCATTTCCAGAGATTTGGGAAGCCTTTTGGGCCAAAATTTTCTTGCGCTCTGCGCCAACCCGTGGTGGCCCGGACCGCTGAGAGTGTGTTTATGGGCTTTGTCCCCCCTTGACAAAATTCTGGCTACGCCAATTGTCAACACTGTGTGAAAAAGTAGCATGTAAACTTTTCTGGGAGTAAAATATTTCCCATGAAAAAATGGGGGGCCCCCAAAATATTCTCTCCTGAATTTTTTTTCTGCGGACGCCCATTGCCTTTTCCATAGCAAAACAAAAATTTTCATGGGTAGAGCATGGAAAATGAGTTTTTGCTTATTTTGCGTGGACAGAGACATCCAATTGACATGGGCACTTTAGTGATAGTGTAACCTCACTGCTCATCGCAATATCTGGTTTTGATAAAACTTGCAAGATCATTTACATTTGTTTGTTAACAACACAGTTAACTAGCGGCTAGTCTCTATGCAATTTCTGTACAATTAGTCCTCTGCATAAGACTATTTTAGACAATTGACGAACAGCAGAGGATGGTGGAGTCTGCTGCTTTAACTATCAAGTGGATATCTCCCTTCATTACTACCGAGGAAGTATTTGAAACGCCTCTTCATTACCTGCTTTACATATAAATAGTTTCATGCAAACACGTTATAATAGAGTTTCTAGCCCAGAAGCTTTCCCAATGGGAACTGCTATCACAAACACCCCAAAGAAGGTGGTACAAGGGTATAAAAGCATTGTTTCTATCAGCACTCTCAGTCCGATAAGTATAACTGCAAAAGAAAAAAAAATAAATAAAAAAAAGTCATCACTTAAGGTAACCTTCCTTCACAAGTTTGATGTAGTTGACTTTGTCGGAAGTTGGGATCTTAAAATCCAAATTTTGTATCCGACCTGAGGTAGTGTTGGGACCACCTCGGGGTTTTCGAACATAATTAAAGTGTCCCTGTTAAGATAGGGCCAGATGGACACGCATGTAAGAGTAGTACTTTACTCTAAGACAACACCTTTTTCAATACTTACTTCTTTTAAACTTTTGTTTATTGTTCAATTAATTAGACATTGCTTTAAATGACACAACAATTGAATTATGATTTCCTTACTGGTAACATGAAGACAAAAATAATTATAACACCTGACAGGAACTTTAATATCTACTTACTTCCTGGTCGCCTGTCAGTTATTATATATTCAACTTGTGGAGTAAGAAATTCTTACTCCACCTGTTGAACAATTATTTCTGGGGGCACCATGATCCAACATTTCTGTGTATACAACATAACAGTCATAGAAGCCGATACTGACCCAGTCTATGTGAGTGCCACGAATGACGCAGTTGTAGTCACTGCTGAGGTTAGTAAAAGCACAGTTTCCATAAGAGTTTCTTGACCACTTCTCACTAGCTGTGTGCGTTGAGAATTCTTTTGTAAAGACAGATACAAATAATCATATAAATAGCAAGATTATGATGATCAGTAGTGTCTAAATGTGCCTTGATTGCCATTGAGAGCCTCTAAACATACGCTTTTAACTTTGGATCTCCTAAGACCTGACATAAGGAGTTAGGATTCACTTTAATCTCTTTTGCTATCTGTTTTTGTTTTTCCCTAAATGTGAAATTTTCCGACGCCAAATCAGTGACGCAATGAGGACACCCAGCCACGTTATTTCACATAAAGTTGACGCCTTTAGTGTCTGGAATAAAATAATTACTGTTTTTGTAAGTGGTAAGGCAGCGTTAGTTCTTCATTGGAATAGAAATCTAAATTCGTTCCTTGTCGATCCAGACTGCTTGGTAGAAGCTCCTAGTCAGGCCGAGGACACCTGAATGAGAGTGAGAAAAATGGTCAATGTATTATGGCATGAACTAAATTCAAATTGTCCTAAATTAAGTTGAATGTTGGATTTATTGTACGCAATAGAAATTGAAGCAGTCGACGTGTCGTGAACTGTTACAGAGTGGTCCGGCTTAAAACGAAAGCCCCAGTTTCATATTTTCATCAACGGTAAAGATCTTTGATAATGCATGTTATTGTACGCAGAAGCGTGCAACAAGTAGTTGTTGAAATCCTTGTGCCTGAGGTGTTAATGAATAATAGGATGACTTGAAGGGAAAAATCAAGTAACAAAATGTTGGCAGTCAACTACTCTCCTATAAGGTATTCAAGATGATTTTAACCCATTTCGCCCATTTTCTTCGTCTGAAGCGTCCAATTTAGGCTTGAACTCTTAATAATAAAGTACTTAGTAAGGCAGTTGAACTGTTGTGGTATATACTGAATGGTAATTGACGGTATTTGTTCAAGTAACGAACCTTGCATTTACGCTTCCATTTGGGCAATTGTTTTGACACTTAATCTACACCTGTCATGCACTGCCTATTTTACCCCTTTCTGGTGGGCTAAGCTCACACATATATTTCAACTGGTGTATTTTGTTTCAGGTCATGTAGTAGCACTTCAATTATTTAATATGTTTGTGATGCTATCTTTTGACAATACCCACAAACCTTAACACCACTTTTATTCCAAAATGAGCCTTTTAGCCATACCGAAACGTCACCCTGGAGGTGTCTTTACAGAGTTTATTTGTCAGTCTCTTAACAGCTTTCTTTGCAATGATTTCTTCTTTTAAAATTCTAGAAGTCTAATAGAACTTAATAGGTCACCAGTCCTAAGAAAGAGGTGAAAGATTAGGCAACAATATTGCTTACTCAAGTTGCCAATACGAAATATCTAAAAACATGTGCAAAGTCAGACACATCAGGGAGCTGTTATTTGGAAGGAGATACTTCGCTTTGAAGTGAGGTTTACACCTCCAAGGCTACACAGTAATCTGTCTCTTGTATCTTTCTTGGCATTTCATTAAGACTTACACTCGATTAGGTGGTTCATACAAAAGGGATTTGTCGTCTGCTACATCTACTGTAAGACTGGGGGTTTGTCGCTATTGCCATACCATTGCCAGTCGCTTGGAATTAAAATATATTGCATCTTTGGACGCTTTGTGACGCGTATGAGAGTATACCAGTAACGTTTAAGAAAAAATGGGAACATGATTCTATACGTGGTCATTTCAGGAAACCTTCCGAATTTTTGTGACGAAAATTAGACTTCTGCCTTTGCAGTTCATTAGCATAAATTTTGTTCCATAGGAAGGGGAAGTCCTCATTGATTTATTTCGATGAAACAGTCGTTTCGAGCTTTGAAGCACATGTCCCTCAATTAGTGGCGGCGTTAGCCTACTCATCAAAGCATTGTCCTGAGTAATCCAATTGTAATAGGATTACTAGACATGAATGATGTTGCTGACATATCGATATCAAATTGAAGGCAACGAGTGAAAGAAAGAATTCCCCATCAACGGAATAACTAGCTTATCCTTAATAATCTAATAATCTTCCAGGAATTTAATGGCTCTTAGAGTATTAGCATAAATTAAATTTTCCGTTAAATTAAATTCTCCTTCCAAATAACAGCTCCCTGAACACATAACGGTTTGTCTGAATTCTAAAGGGTGTTATAGGGGGAAAGTAGATTTATACTTTATGGGAAAAGAATCATGCGTTAAGTGTTAAAATGTGATAGAAACCTGTAGTATCATCTTTTCTCACAAAAGCCTAACCTACAATCATACTTAAAGGTACGGTTTCAAGTCTGGTTCACATGGGATGACAAAAACACCCCCCTCCAATGCCAAACAAAATAGACGAAGAAGAAAATAAAACGAGGTAAAACACCCAACGAAGGAATGATCAGAACTTCTATGTGCTTTTTTTTTGGTGGCGAATGTAATTTTTTAGAACTCAAATATTCCCACCGCTTTTTGTATTATAGGTGCGTTGAAAGAGATCAGTGTCAATAGTGGAACTGAAGTGGAGTTACCATAATCATTGTTTAAATATATATTTTGTACTACTTCTGTTATTCTCCACTGACAAACGCATTCCCAATTATTTTGCATAATTTGCATTTTTCTTACTTTCAATAGTGTATCATAATTGATTGATAGCTGTGTACTATCCGGTGGTGTACTGAACCCAGAGTACACTGCTGCGAAGGCTGTAACAGACTGTAGGCATGCTATTTAGCCAAGCGGTTAACATACAGAGTAATGTCTTTGTCAGCTTATCCAGGGAGTTGTTATTTGACAAATAGCAACTCATTGGTTATACTTGATAAAGAATAAAGGGCACCGTGCCAAATAAAATTTGCCTAAAGTTGTACCTCCGCTCTATTCAACAGTAATATACCAGAGATAGTATGACACATTTCGTTTATTTCTTTGCATATATATATATATATATATATATATATATATATATATATATATATATATATATATACTATAGAAATGTGTAGGTCGATAAAGAAAGTAAGAAGTGCTTCAAAGTCAAAGTTCGTGTATAAACCCTTCACCAGGTGGAAATAATGGAACTGAGCAAAAGTATAGAAAATAAACGTTAAAAGAGGCACGTACAAACCGGTTGTAAAAAGGAACACGGTAGAAAAACTGCGAAATGGAGGCTGAGTAAAACTGGTAAAAGATGATTCCAAAAGGGGGTAAGTTAAAAAGGTCCATCCTAACGTTAAGACAATGTGGAGAGAGGGTTCCGAGCTTCATGATAAGCCGGTTTTTGGAAGTTAGACGATCACGGTCAAACCCTTTGCACGTTATAGCTTCGGTAACGACCAAATCCTTTATCGAGCACAGTGGAATGTTTGGCTACCGTATAACCTTGAAGGTTTTGTTTGACTGACGTAAGGTTTTCACTGACGCGGTCCGCTAGACGACGTTTGATTTTTCCCACGTACAACAGTTGCAACGTCCACGAAGTAAAATGTAAACCACATTCGTGGAGGTACAAGTAAATTGTTGGTTAACAGTAAATCTGCTGCCGTTTGGAGCCAAAAGGTTGAAGAGGGTGTTCTTGTCAACCACTGGGCATGTGTTGCATCTACCTCGTATACAGGGGAATGTTCCTGGGGTGTTTTCCGTGGGCTGTAGTGGATGGGAAGCCCAAACTAAATGATTACAAAAATTCTTTTCAACGCTGTAGGCCGTAATGGAAGGTTCAGGGAAAAGGTCACAGGCTGAAGGGTCTGGCCGAAGGATCTCTACATTCTTGTATATGGCACGTATGATGGGGCCTACCGATGGGTTATACGAAATTACCAAAGGAATGCGTGGTTGGTAGACGTATTGGTCTTTTTACTCAAAGCCTCCGTCCTACTGGTTCCTTGGATTCTATGTAGAGCGTCGGAGAGGATTTTAGTGGGATACTGACGTTCTCAAAGAAAAAATATTTTTAGAAGATGGCGAAAAATCAGAATCTTCTGAGAAAATCCTTCTGGCCCTCAAAATTTGTGAGTAAGGGATAGATTTGGTAGAGGATTTGGGATGGTTGGAGGGAAAAATGTATCTTTGACTTTATCTTACGGTCCCAAATTGATAGTTGAATGTCGAGAAAGACCACTGAAATGTCTGAAATACAATGTGTGCATTTCAAGGACAGAAGGATTCTACAACCTTAATGAAGGACTCTAAATCCTGAGGGGACCCTGTTGCTACTCCCACAATATCATCAATATCCCTCTTGTAAAGGATAGGGCAAGCGCCGGCATACTGAGAAAAAAGATGTTCTTCAAAGTGGCCTATGGTTAGGCAAGCAACAGAGGGACCCATTTTGGTTTTTGGTTTCACTTTTTTAACTGACGGAAAAAGCGCCGGTTAAACTGGAAACAGTTTTGAGTGAAAACAAGTTCCGTCAAGCAAAGGAAAGTGGTTGTGGGTATTTGGGGGTCTTCCCGTTGGTCCAGGTAATGGCAGATAGCTGACAGGGCAGCATGATGGGAAATGGTTGTATAGAGACTAGATATATCCATGGTGTATAACAGCCGTTCACCGCAATCATCGGAGAACTCAAAGCCTTGAATTAATCTCAAGAAATGGGATAGTATCCTGAACAAAAGACGGCAACGTTGCTACAAACGGAAAGAGCACGGAGTCTAAATACTCGGAAATTAGAACAGTGGGGCAGCTGTGGGACGAGCCGATGGGTCTGCCAGGGTTATTGGCCTTATGAATTTTGGGGAGAAGATAGAAATTGGAAATTTGTGGGCAAGGGTGGAGTAGTGATGTTGCTGATTTGGGAAGGTGATTGCTGTTAATGGAGTTGGTTAGTGTCTTCTTGACCAGGCTTTTGCAGCTGTCTGAAGTGGGGTCAGCAGGAAGTTCAATACATGCAGTTTGGTCCGATAATTGCTTATCAGCCTCTGCCACATATAAATCCCTCCGCCAAACCACCACGGCTCCACCCTTATCGGCCGGTTTGATGATAAGGTTCTTGTTTCTTTTGAGTTACAAAAGAGTCTCATGAGAATGTAGGCAAGTGGAAAACTAACGACATATATATATATATATATATATATATATATATATATATATATATATATGTATATATATTGAAAAGTTGGGACTATAGGGTACTACAAGGCAGCTTACAGCACTGTTTCGTAGGGGCCCAGTGTGGTAGGTCCTCACTCTTCAGAAGCCTGATGTAGAATGGTGTCAACAAAGGTTTGGCATTTGTTTTGTACGTGTCCGTTTTTAACCGTACATTGGGTGTCGTGCTCGTCTTTTGAAGCACGGACACGACCAATCCGGGTGAACAAAGATATGCTACCTATTTGAATAATTGCACAGCAGGTGTTTATTTCTGTGTCTGTAGGAGCTTATGAGTTCGTTTCGTTTGTTAAGAGTGGCTAAGGAAGGTTTGCGTATGATGAAGAACTTTTCTTCGAGGCAGAGGTTGCAAGATTTAGATGATGTAGTGTAGGCACCGGCTTTGCTTGTAAGTTTCCACTTCACAGTGTGCTCGATCGACATTAATAAGCTTCCTTCATAGGTTGAGCACTCTACCATTGACTAGTCTACTTTGTAAAGAATATATATATATATATATATATATATATATATATATATATATATATATATATATATATATAACAATAGAGCACATTCCAAAAATGACATGATAAGCGCCCAGATACCAGATACGATAAAAACAGCGTATATTTCGGACACTCCTGTGTCCTTCCTCAGTGCAAAATGAAAAGCGAAAAATTACAGCATTTTTCAAACTTAACTTACGGTAAAACAAGTCCAAACAAACAAATGATAGACAGGAAGGTTTAGTTAATCTTGGCAGCTTAAGAAGGGTTATCAATTACAAAGGGGAAGTCACTTAATATGCCAAGGTCCTTGTCCAGGCCCCTAATGTGAATTGACAGTTTAACGACCCATTTTCTCTCAGATTGAGGCGTTCGTTGACAGGTTGGTCATTTGAACCGAGCAGGATACACTTTAGATTTGAAATGGAATAATTCGGTTCATCGCAGAAATGTTTAGCAACGGGGAAATAACCAGATTTTGCCTGAATAGTCTTCTAATGGTTAATGTATCTAAATCTGAATTTATTGCTTGTGTGCCTGACATAGTTGCATTTGTCGCATAAATTACAAAAGAGTAGGTAAACCACATTGGGTGTATCGCAGTCAAGGGGAGGAGGACGAACAATGCACTTTGTGTCGGGAGGGGTGAATTCTCTGTCTGTAATCTCGGTTTACTACATTTTACGCTGCCTATGTTACGGGCACCAAGCAGTCGGGAAGATGTGAGTAATTTTTGAGACTAGGATTCAGATAATGAAGAATCAGACTTAAGAATACTGTTATCTGAAAGTATGGTTTTATATGGGTTTTCAGTTTTGGGAGAATAATCAAAGACAAGGGAGATTCGAGAATTTTCAACCTTTGGTTTACAAATCAATAGTTTGTCACGTTGGTAAATGGACGCCTTACGTATTCCTTCCTTGAAAATGGAAAGGGGATAATTTTTGTTAAGAAAATATCCAACAAGATTACATATATGCTTGTCGTATTCAGACTGAGAAGAGCAGATACGCCTTATTTTCAGACATTGTGAAATAAAAACAATAGCGCGTTTTACGCTAAAATGATGGGAGCTGAAAAAATAAAAAATTAAGGTAACCGCGAGTGTCGGTAGGTTTACAAAAAAGCGTGGTCGCTAATTCCCACCTTAAAGGTCGTATGACATGCCACCATAAAGAGCTGTTTCACTTGTCAGTTAAAGAATTAAGTCCTCCAATCACAGATCCGTTGGAATTATTTCAATATCTTTTACCGTTCTCAAAATATAAATATACATCTTCAAAGTTTGATGGTTTCTGAAGAAACTAATTGCCTATGCAAAAATAATGATGTGGAGTGTTGCAGAGTGTTATGATTTCCTTTGTTAACCCTTTATAAATTATCTCTTAATTACTGATCATATAGATTACAGTTTGGTGAGTGATATCAATATTTTTTATGGAAAAAATTTTGTAATAAACCTCTCAGGGAATAACAATGCTACCAGCTGTCCTTGAAATAGAGATTGAAAAAATGAAGGCTAAACTTTTACCATATATGGTATGTCCCTCTTTCGATGTCACATATTTGCAGCTCATGTTTATTCAAGATACATATAGATATACATATAGATTGTGTGTTTAAAAGGACGTCTTCATATGTTTACGTATTCCTGTACAAAAAGTGTGTGAAAACGTTAAAGCTACGTCACTCTACCTACTATATATATATATATATATATATATATATATATATATATATATATATATATATATATATAGATATATATTTCTCTAATTCGGCACTTAGGGGGAAAGTTGTTGTTGAAAAGTCGACCTTAAGGGGAAAAAAATTTTCGGGTGAAATATAAGTTTCGCCTTAACGTTTCCACACACTTTTTTATAGGAATGCGTAAACTTACAAGAGCGCCCTCTTAGATTTACAAACGAGATGCCATTACTTCAAAGTTGCAAAATTTACGGACACCTAGCTGTTAACACGAACGGATGGCTGGCCATTGAAATAACGTTAATTATATGTTTAGACGTTAGGGCGGAGTTATTTCTTATGTATTTTATTATCTTTTTTTCGCCCTATGTACAAGCAGATATAACAATTTCCCCTTAAGGTGGGAATTAGCGTTACATATGACGGAGAATATAGCAAGTGGAAAACTAAATATATATATATATATATCTATCTATCTATCTATCTATCTATCTGTCTGTCTGTCTGTCTGTCTGTCTGTCTGTCTGTCTGTCTGTCTGTCTGTCTGTCTGTCTGTCTGTCTGTCTGTCTGTCTGTCTGTCTGTCTGTCTGTCTGTCTGTCTGTCTGTCTGTCTGTCTGTCTGTCTATCTATATATATATATATATATATATATATATATATATATATATATATATATATATATATATAGATAGATAGATATATATTTCGTTTTCCACTTGCTATATTCTCCGTCACCTTTACGTGTTTCAAGAGAATCTTGACTAATAACATACAAATTACCATCCAAGTCCTCATCACGCCTGAGACTGAGCAGGCGTTTCCAATTCGCAGCTTCCTTGGTAATGTGCGAATGAGAATGAGAATGAATGAGCCTAAATGACTTGTATGAATTTATCCAGGCCTCAAATCAAAACCGTTATAAATACAGGTTTCTGTTTCAGGTACTAACGTCGGTGAGAATACATTTCAAAAGGAAGGGGGAGGAAATTAACTATGTATGCCAGACAACCTGGTGAACGCCACGGCTGAAACTGGTCAAAATAAGTAAAGAGCGAAGTTAAGGGTAACTCTGTTATTCGGAAATCTGTTTCCTCCCTTCCCACCTTTTCATGAGTAGGGAAATTGCACAACATGTTCTGTCTGCAGAACCCCAAGACAACCCACAGTCCTTATGATTCTGGGTCGAAATCTTTGCTTTTCGGAAGCTTGGACATTGGAGTACAAAGGTTACCTCCCAGCGCCTAGAATCACTCTCGGAAGAGCAGAATTTATTGCGTAGATAAGAAACCCGAAGGATATCATGTACCAAAAGGGCATCGTTATAGTGCTCCAGAGTTGCATCCAGTTAGGGGTGAATGTGAAACTCTCCCATGTAATCCATACCTTCCTGGCCATGAGCTTACATATGCAGTTTGCACAATTCATTCGACACAATCTGCATTTAAGTGCATTTTATACTTGTACCATCATTGAAACATAAATCGACCAAAAAGAACTTACTGCGATTCCATTTTGAGAATATTTTATGTTTAACTATTATACCAAATATTTAAGCCAATGTATGAATTTTGGCGGTGTAGTTGATCTACGGAATATTTAAAACTAGTTTTCTCTGCCAAGCTATAGTGTTGTAGTTGGTTTAGTTGGTGACCTTTCTGCTGGATGAAAATAGCCACTACTCAGTACACTTTATTGGAGGTAACTGTGTTTTCAAATTAGGGAATGTGTGGAAGTCGCCGCCTTAACTACGCAACTCAAGCTGTTTAGTCTGTTTGGAGACATAACTTTGGGATCTACTTGTCCTCAAAAGTATAGGTATTCAATAACCTAGTTATTTATTTAAAACACAAATGACCGCGTTGGCTTCGTTGTTACTTGTACCTGATAAACCACTTACTAGCTAAGGTAGGTTTTTTCCCAAGGATATCTAACGGAGTCAAGTTTGAATTACCACACTTTGTTGGAGATGAGCTCACCTGACTGCCAAAGAGTGTTCCTTCTTGCAATGATCGCTTCGTTTTTGTTCTTTTATCACAATTTTATTTCTGTTTTTCGTCTGTTTTATTAGATTTGATAACACTTTGTTATAAACATAATTGGCGGAAATCCCTGGGTGGGGGAATATATTCCCACTTTTTGTAACTGCCTCTATTGAAGTTCACTGTTTCACACAGCATTTTTTGCGTCAAGGGCAAAACACTCCCTTCAGCCCACTTTTCACACAAATCCCGCTGATGATAGCCACAAGAAATTTTATTAAGGAGTGCGCTATAAATTTACCACCAAACGCACAAATATACCAATAGAGGGAAGTCAAGCCCCTAGGGTAAGACCCTTCCATTTAACTCAATATTAGGCAATTTCCCCACCTTCTTTTGCTCTTCCGTACCCTATGCACAGTTTCTTCACAGGAAGTGACTTCATTCTCAATTAATTTTCTCTTGAATTTATCTTAATATACGGTAAACACCTCTGCAGGTTGGAAGGCTGACCATTCCATTGGGGAGAGTATGATACAATAGATGAGGTTCAATGCATAGCACCTCCGATAAAGTTCATTCACCTAAACAGTAGGTTGACCTTTTCGTTTTCCATTTGAAAAAAATCAGTGAAGCATAACCAGAAATTTGTCAGCCCTGCAATTGTGAAGCTCATATTTTTTAGGGCACCAGAACTTTCACAGTGGTAAAGTGCTTTCAAAAAGAATGGAGTAAATCGATTGTGACTTTGTCTTTGAGTTTTTATATAGCTAGACACCTTGTTATATGGTGAGTCTTCTATCCTTCGAGATAATTACAATTATTTCGACATACGCATAAATATTCTTTGAAATAAATGCAATAGATTCTTTTTAATAGGAATTATACATTCAATTGTTTTCTCAGCTACAAACTCAAAACGTGAATATATTTGTTTTAAGTCATTGAGTACTGATGAAGGTGAAAAAATATTTTATGACTTTTATCTAGTTAAAATTATACAGGTATGCTTATTGTTCAAATTGGCCCAGTTAATAAGGGATGCATACGCACCTGTCAGTTGTGCAATTTTTCGCCTTTAATATAATCTGAAATGCTACATTTTAAAACGAACATACCTAAATTTGGCGCAATCCTTAAGGGTTCAAATTCTGATCAAGTTTTAGGCATTACAAAGGAAACGAGTTAATGTAAACCAAAGTAACTCAGACATTTTATTAGAATACTTGTATACCAGATCCATAAATCATTTGACGAAAAGTAATCGGAGTTTAATGTGTTAAGTAATTTAATCTGGTCAAGAATACCAACCTTAAAACACCCTCTTCGCGTACACACTGTCCAATGATCCAAACGTTTGTCAAACCACGCATGATACTTTCGTCTTCCAAATATGTTTATTCCATACGGTTATTTGTGCCTTCACTTAATTATGATGGCCTTGTGACTCTTTCTACAGAATTTTAAATATGATGGCATTTTAATGAAATGGTTCAGTTAAAACGTCTTACTGACAGAAGTAGAAGGATCACAGATTTATATTGATTTTGATATTTTATAATTTAAAGTAATTTCAGTGCCAAATATGATGCCCGTAGGCTATTCAAGAGTGTACAGCTACAAATATAGGTAGGATTTCAAAAATAGAACTCCGAAAGACTTCACTCATTGCAGAGAACTTCTATTTTAGGCATTACTGATATGCAAACAATTCATTAAAAGCGAACTGCTACTTAAAAGTGAAATGATTCCAATTATCGTCATCTGAGTACAATTTACAAGAGACTACGTCATACAGGATAAGTTTTGTTGAACGTTTGTTTCTAAAATATAAAAAAGATAAAAAAGTAGCAAACCAACACCAATATTTATGATCTTTGTTTAAAATGAACCACTCGCCATCTTAGCCGCTGCCGTGTCTAAAGTGTCGTACAGCCAGGTCACAATGACTGCAGGTTAAAGACACAGGTATACGCAGTACTGTTTGTCCAAAACGACTAAGTGGCAAGTCATTGGTTGAATCGGGTGTGTAAGGGTTCTTCAAGTATTTTTTGTTAGAACACTACAGATGGATTGTCCCAGGGAGGAGACATCTCTTGCGAAAGTTTTGCTTAAGCAACTTAGTTTTCATGCAAAAAGGTGTTTTGTGATAAAAGAAAGATTACATTGATTGTGATAATACAATAATTTTGTGTACCCCAGAGATTGTATTGCAACTCGCTTCAGGTACAAACTTAAAGGACTTCGCCTACTCATAAATGCAAAAACAAAAGAAATCAAATAATCATAACCAGCCTTATTGGGCTCATCTTCATACACCAGTCCCAACATATCCAGATGGCACTTGTCTTATATTCAGGCCTTTCACCGGGAATTTTACCTCCGTGTCACATTTTCAGTTTCTCGTGGTTCACATTTTATTTGTAGCAAGTTTTAAAAACAGTCCAGAAGCAGTTAAGCTATACTTTGAATAATGTGTTGCCCCACATCTATTTTGCCCATTTTCTAAAATTTCTATATTTCCTATATTTCAGTTTATTTAGATTCTTATCCACCAGACCTGGAATAGAAATGCTGCAACGAATACTAGATGCAGTACACAGAAACGACTTCTATGGAATAATTGTGCAAGCAACGCACACGGTGAAGTTGTGGAAGATTATAGTGAAGGATTAAGTTAACATTGTTGGTAACCATTGCATGAAAATTTGATGACAAAGCGTTCACAGAGCCGTTTTGTACGGGGTGGCAAGGGGATCTAGAGCGGGAGCTTCGGTTTCAATGTTAGTTCTTAATACGTTCAAAATAACCGTAGAAAAATTACAAAATTCTTCGTTTTGCTGCTTCTGCACCCTCATTCTTTATATATCTTTCGAAGACACTTTTTACCATTATGACAACATTAAGTCTCCTCATGGGTTATCTTTGTCGACAGTTTCTCTTTCCAAAAATGTTATGCAATATCATAGCAAGATGTACTGTATGGAACGTCTGGAAGTTTCTAATGTTGACATAAATTTGTCATTAGAACCCCTCCAAAAATTTTCCAACGTTTTCATGGGTGAGGCGTATTAATAAGTGTTTTCACACAATGGCATAATTTTGAACCTGAACTTCCATATTAAATCAAAAGAATATTTTTCAAATATCAAATTTTTTTGTTCAATTTTTTTCGTGTGAGCTACTATTCAGAGACTGAAATGTCAAATCATGATCTTTTATTGTGTAAACATTCACAGGAGACTGCATCTGTCACCCCACATCGAAGAACATTTTCCAAAGGGGGAGGGAAAAGCCCTCATCCCCCAGGACACAGATGAATACCGGGTAGTCAATTTTTCCCATATTCTTGAATCTACCACTGGAAATAAAATGGCCATAATGTCATTTGTATAATATATGTAAGTGCTTCCATCATTCACCTATAAAAGCAACAATTCCTAATAATATTGCAAAGCTCCTACTACAATTAGTGAAATAAAACTTATTGAGAACTGTCATACAGTGGTGTCGAAGGGTTTCCTGGGTCCATAGAGTACACTATCCCGAAGAGTGTACAATTAGAAATATTGGGCAAAAGTTGCTCAGTTTTGCCCAACTTCTTGCTGAATATTGGGAGTCTATATAACAACCTCAAAAAGGTAGCAAAAAGTGATTAACAAATTTGGGTACACATGCAATTATCTTAATTTTCTGTCAAAACTTTGAACACCTGCTGGTCAACCATTAGTAAATAACTGCTGGGACTTCTTTTTCAAGAGTGTTGGGTAAATTTACTACCCAAGTTGTTGAAATTTTATTAGTTTATTGGGAAAGATCGTCATCGTCATCGTCATCGTAATCACGGAGATATCAACCAATCATTGGACAATTTACCTTTCGATGTTTATTGTGCACTAAATTGACCCATGATATATGCTCCTTTTAACCTTTCTGTTATACATATAAGGAATCGCTGGTAACCGAGGCCGTGAGAAGTCTGAGCATAATGTGGTTTTTATAATTTTTATACACTTATATATTTTTCACGTATTTTTAAATATGATATTGGCCGTTGAAAAGAACGTTACAGCGTGCACTTCCACTGAGAGACACATTCCAGGTTTTGGCAACCCACCTTAAATTCAAAAACGTTTGGTCTAATCTCTTTAGCTGTCATCTTTATCCGTAATGTCCACAACAATCAGGATTAAAAGGCACTTGTGAATGGTGTTTCGATGTTTTGTACTTCCATCAATACATAATGAATAACAGCAACCATAATTAAAAACTAGCAGTCCCTGCTACGTTGAAGAGCACTATAGTCATATGCATCTGTGATTATGGATAAAAAAATTAAAGCTGATATATTACTACCCTTTCGGAAGTGACAAAGAGTACCAAGATTCTCGACTCTCATTGGATAGCGTTCAGCGCTCATTAAGACATTTCAGTCTCACACAAACGTGTGCTAGTTTGTAGTAACATTTATTGATTTTTGGGCCAAATAGAATCTACTAGTACTCCTTCTTTGACGTCAAAAAATTCGAATGGATTTTTCAGTGTAGCGAAACTATGTCTCATTATCAGAAGAAATGTGGAGACAAATAAAGTCTGTGGCTCATCCCCATAAAGCCTTTATCGAACGATTTGCTCAACTTTAAGCGGACATTATGCTAATTTGCAATTAATCGCCCAAAAATAGCTAAAGCGAAAATATGCCCATCCATTGAATGTAAACTTGTCGCTAGTTTGACCAATGATTGGACAATACAATCAACGGGTATCGAGTGAAAATTTTAAACCATTACATGAGCAAAGTTTGACTTATATATAACCAAAGCGTTTTACCCAACCAAGAAATTGTCCAGTGTTTTAACAGTGTAACAGACTGCCTGAATGTAGCAAAGAAATTGAAGCTAGGGAGAAAGATACGCCCCTCCCCCACTATCTGGAGGTAAGCCACTCATCACGCTGTGTATACGGCACGAGGGCAACAGCACGTAACAAAAAATTGCGTCGTTGCATTGCCCCCAGTTATTGGCGGTAGGAGCTTATTTCTTTTTTTAAATTAAGAGCATTCAAATATAACTTAAGATACCATCAGTTATCTCTGATGTAACTCCTAACCTTGCAGTAAACGGACAAAATTACTTTCAACTTTCCAACTTTAATGCACACGGTGCGTATAGAGACTCACAAACCATCTGGTTATGGCAGCACAACCGACTCACCTTCATTATTTTCGAGGCTTCACCTGTTCAATACATAGTGATACACTGTGTTAGCGTTCTTCATTACTTCAATTTCTATGGCGTGCTGTTTCGTGAAACATGAAACACATAACGTATTCCTCAGATAAACGTATTCCTTCGACCAGAAGACTAGTAGAATGCGATCGTAACATCAATTCTGACGGGACGTTCAGAGATGTTTGCCCATAAATTGCGTTTTCTCCAACATTGTTAAGGACACGAATCTGAAATTTGCAGAGTATGTGGAGCGTTTCAAGAAAATTTATCCTAGAAAGCTTTGTACTGATGTATGCTTATTTGGAATTTCTAGAGCCTATTTTACAAATTGTGGTCATAAAGCTTTTTTCGCTTATACGGATTTTAACATTTTTCAACCTAGCACAGTCGTTCACCGATTATTCATGCCAAGACATTGTTCCGCAATAATCGATTTGACGTAAAACGGTGTTTTTAGGGGCAAATTTGAATCAAAAATTGACCTTTAGCGAGTTAGAAAGATTTACTTCTGATAGGAACAATAATAATAAAATTTTAATCGATCTAAGTTGCTTTTAAATCTTGTCAGTAATATTCTCTGAAAATTTCTTTTCATTTTATCAAAGTAAATGGGAGAGGAAGTGAACATTCGAAATAAAATTACTTTCTTTCCATCCAAAGCTATCGATTCTGCTAGCGCAAACATTTGTTTGGCGTTTTGACAAGGTGCAAGTCAAGGAAGTTTCAGGACAACGCTGACTGAAATCATTTGGCATTCAGATGGAGTGTATGTCCGTATGTGTGTATTTCTCGCTACGATAGGCCAAAGGAACAACTTTGCCGCCAATGTACCCATGGCAACCTAAAAACAATGAGCACATTGAAGTAATCCATCGTTTGCACTTGTTCGCACACTTTTGCACCGTCAAGTAAAGTAAGGGTAGGCGGTGCACCATCTGACGTTCCTATAAGTCGGTTAACCTTGCACATTTTTTAGGAAAGGCGCGAAATCATCGTGCGTGATTTCATGCGAAAGATAAATAGGCTTTTTAAGGAGGCCGGGCTTGAATGTAAAATGTTTGGTTCTTATGACCAAGCTAGACCGGTTTCTGTTGTCATGCTCATATTGCTATAATATGACAGCAACTTCATCAGTAGCAAACCGTCATACGCGGTTGGGGGTTAAAATTCAAAGCTTTATCGAGCAAAAATTAGGTATCAAAAAGTTAACCTCTGTATAGAGTATATGGTTATGTCCCCAAACTTTTCGTAAGCCCTTAAATAACATTTATGAAATGTTTAGGCAGTGTTCCTATAGTAGACCCTGTAATGGGCACGGCGGGTAAAGGGGGTGAGTTAAAGATCGTTGTTTTGATCATTTGTAACAAAGAGCCATATTTATAATTTTGACATATGGCGGGATCGTGCTCAATTTAAATTTGCAAAAACCTTTGAGTGTTTCACAGGGGATAATTCAGCGCTAGCCATACTAGGGGTGGCGCTATTAAATGCCTCTCGTGAATCACTTAAGGGGTGTCAAGGGAAAGGTTTGAGCTTTTCAGCTAGGCAAGAAACCTCACATTCCGCCTACGGCTGTATGTATGCATACGCCACAGAATGTGACTAACCTTTTTCTATAGGGTTTCCCAGACAAATATTTATTGTTACATCAATTAACTAAAAATATGTTCCTTTCGGACATATGTACCTCTAGAGGTTAACTGGACGTACTCAGGGGGGTCTTCCGCCTTTACATAAGGTTATGGGCGTAGGGTGACTACGTATAGTCTTCTTTCCTTTGGAAGAGACAAGAGATCAGTTGGAGGCTATCAATGAACTTTATCGATCGGGTGAGCCCGCGTCTTTTGTTAGACAGACCAGAGGTTTCCATAGTTTCCTGCTAGATAAACCTATGCCCATGTTAAACAGTTGCTCGCCGTGTAAGGTCTTTGTAGACTGGGTATGGCGGTTTGTGCAACTGCAATGGCTGGCCAGCACGAGGGTTTTATCTTTCGTCTTTTAGACGTGATAGAGAATAACCTCGATTCTATTCGCTGATTGGTCCGCTCAGTAGGCGGCAAACCTTCGTAGGGACTAGTATTAGATCTCAAGTCAAGTTGTGCTAGTTCTTGAGGTTCCTTTCGACTTTTTGCTTTAAGGTTCTCCCTTACGGTGAGAAAGGACTAAATCATTTTGTCCTTTAGGTATACGTCAGAGATTCCGTGAAGGAATTCTCGGTGAATATCTAACCTACGTCCCATTTTCTGAAGTAAAGGGAATCATAAATCAAGTAAAGTAAGGGTAGGCGGTGCACCATCTGACGTTCCTATAAGTCGGTTAACCTTGCACATTTTTTAGGAAAGGCCCGAAATCATCGTGCGTGATTTCATGCGAAAGATAAATAGGCTTTTTAAGGAGGCCGGGGTTTGAATGTAAAATGTTTGGTTCTTATGACCAAGCTAGACCGGTTTCTGTTGTCATGCTCATATTGCTATAATATGGCAGCAACTTCATCAGTAGCAAACCGTCATACGCGGTTGGGGGTTAAAAACAGTTTACACAACTTTCGACCTACTATATATATATATATATATATATATATATATATATATATATATATATATATATATATATATATATTCTTTACAAAGTAAACCATTCAGTGGTAGAGTGTTCAACCTATCAACCTATGAAGGGAGCTTAAATATTGAAAGGTTGTGGCTATAGTGTACTACAAGACAGATTTACAGCACTGTTTCGTAAAGGCCCAGTGTGGTAGGTCCTCACTCTTCAGAAGCCAGATGTAGAATGGTGTCAACAAAGGTCTGGCACTCTGTTGTTGGCAAACAAAGGTTTGATAGACCTTTGTTGACACCATTCTACATCAGGCTTCTGAAGAGTGAGGACCTACCACACTGGGCCCTTATGAAACAGAGCTGTAAAGCTGACTTGTAGTACCCTATAGTACAATTTTTCAATCACTATATATATATATATATATACATATATATATATATATATATATATATATATATATATATATATATATAAATATATATATATATATATATAATATTATGAGAAAAATCCACGTATGCCCCATGTAACATAACAAACAATAGAACACATTCCAAAAATGAAATAATAAGAGCACAGATACGATAAGAACAGCCTATATTTTGTTCACTCCTGTGTCCTTCCTCAGCGCAAAATGGAAAGTGAAAACCTAATGCAATTTTCAAACTTAACGGTAAAACAAGTACAAACAAAACAACTGATAGACAGGCAGGTTTAGTAAACCATTGCAGCTTAGGAAGGGTTATTAAGTGACTTCCCCTTTGTAATTAATATCCCTTTCCAAGCTGCCAATGTGACACAAAAGAATCTATTCACAATTAACCCATGTCTTGTTTAGTTGAAATTTTCAAGAAGGGGTTTGCCCTTTTTTAATGCTATTTATCAGTTTCTGGGAAGATGTTTATTTTTATTTAATTTTCTTTAGGATTTCATTTACATCATTTTTTGACCTGGCGATCCCTTAGTCTACATATTATTTGGTCCATATATATGCTGGCTTTATTCACACGAATACGCCCTCCTCCAGCATGCCCGCCTGCATCTGCCCCGAGGGTGACAAGAGAGTATGAAGGAACTGGCCGGTGACCTTAAATTTACACACATAATTTTTACATGAAATGACTCAGAAATAGCTCAGAAAAAAAGAAAAAATAAAGAACTACACCCGACGAAGTTGTACAGCACTTCAAAATTACTTTATAATTTTTTTGTTGCTGGATGTGAATTTTGAAGCAAAACTAAAAAGGCTTTGCCCATCCTATTCTTACATAACTGTATTACAAAAAAAAAAAACTATCGATATTTTAATTGAACTGAAGTTTCTATAATATAAAATGTAAAATATTTATATTTGGGGCACATCACTGATTATGATATTTAACAAAAACAAAAGCTTTTTTTCTATAAATTATCTGCACTAAACAATTTGCATAATCTTGCAAATTTCCTACTTGCATTAGTGGAATGAAAGTCAGTGAGGACTGTCGGGCTAGTGCTGTCCTGAACTCATACAGTGCACTGTTCAGAAGGTTGGAACAGGGTCTCAGAGTGCTGGTAATTGAAACATGGCACATAGAGCTCCATGTAGCTGCCAAACTATCTTGTAAGGTTTAATCGTTTTACGTAATACTAATAAAGTGCACCGTGCCAAAATAAAACATGTTTTAGATTCTATTTCCGCGCAATATACCAGTATTGTACAGAGACAGAAATAACCATATCCGTCAATGGGAAATTTCATTTGTTTGTGTACGTCAAAGAAAACAATGCTGTTATATAATAGTTTGTCTCTCAGATAAAAGTCTGGGAAAGAACACTCTTATTTTAACTTAGAATATATTGTGCCTTTCAAAAGCATATTTTGTGGTTTTGACGGAGTATACTGCATAGTAGGTAGATTTACTAACAGTAAAAAAAAATCCTGTTCGAGCGAATCTTGAATTAGGGGTTGTTTCCCACACCTTGTAGCCAAGCTACAGTTAGCTTACTTGGCTAAAGGTAGCTTACTTAGTTGCGATAATTTTGTATAAACAAAATCTATATTTCGGTCGCTTTTCAACAGTTCATGTAAGTTGTATGTAAGAATGTAAGACATAAACTTTTGCTCAAGCCTTAAGTAACCCTTAAACGCTTCTTAATAATAAATTTAAACTCGTCTGCTCAGTTTACTTGCTAGTCTATACTGGTTAAAGGAATCGTGAAAAGACAGATGTTTTAACTGACGGTCACTCAGGCTTACTTTCTACGATTCTACGATATAAATTAGTACAAGTTACAATCAGTTTTCTTTGAATAAATTACCATTTAAAAGAGCAAGTTGAGTGTTACATCAGAGAAAATTGGCCTTGGTAGAAAACTTACCTTTTGGGACCTTAAAAAGGGACAAGTCTTGCCTTCCTTTTCGCAGGACAAGCAGTTGCAAATAGCCCTCGATGTATGCTGTAAACCTACAACTGAGTAAATCTGCAGCCCCTTACTTCAGAACTAGTAAACATTTATTGTTCATTCTAATATTCAGTAGTTTCCTTTGGCGATAGGAGATCGTCTGCCGTTCTTCTAATATCATCTTGCCTGCATTAAGATCAGTGTTAACCTTCTAAGTAGTACCAACGTAAGACATGACATGCAGTTAATATTTTGTATGGTGGAACAGAACCCATTTTTGTGTCTGTTCCTTTTGATCACAAGAATCCAAGGATGGAAGAGTTCATACTTTTCTTTACAACTACTCTCATAGAGTTCGGAAAATGGTCTGAAAATGGTTCACCTAAGATCATACTTTGGTTGCCTTGCAACAATAGCAAGTCGTTTCAACAGAGTAAAGTTCTTAACTCCAGTTTAGTCGTAAGAGTTCATTTGTCAAACTAAATAGGTGTCCCAGGTTGTGTTTAACACTTTCAGAAGTTCTATTCTCACTTTCTTCAAATGTCCTGGGTATAACGTTAAACTGCATCCAGGTGGGGTGAGGAGGTAGTGCGTGGCGAGTAGTTTGTCCCCAACTGTCGCCTATAAAATGCGCGCATGATACCGTTATTACTCATCCCATGACTGGCGGGTTGTCGGCGACACAAAACCGAGCAAGCCCCCCATGGTTGGGCCCCCTGTGGACTGGGGGGTTGTAGAATATGCCCACGGTATTCCCCGCCTGTCGTAAGAGGCGACTAAAGGGGAGGACTTGAAACGAATTTATCTAGTTGACACTATATAACACATTCGTGTTGGTGTGTCGTTAAATATTATCTAACTGACTAACTCACTTTCTTCAAAATTGCATTTAGTCAGCAGCCATAAACAAATAATTACATACTCTGTGTGAGTAATGTATCTGTTGTAAAACTACATGCCATGCCAGCAACTGAGCTGAAACTAAAAGCCAGAACTAAAAGAAAGAGTCTCTTTTTAGTGTGTGTGCTTACAGTCTAGGACTTATTATTTTTTGAAATCAATATACCTCTTATAACCGAGGGTATATGCAGGTTGTTACATTTTCTTTTGACCTTAATTGTTACAGAGTATCTCTCCCTGGTCAAGGTCTATAACTATCCCTGTGTCTTATAGCAACAGTCAGGGAGATACTTTTGAGTCTCATCTCCATGCTACAATTAAACGAAATATATAAAACGTTAAGGTCATTAGCAAAAAAGTATCAACGCTCCTTTTGTAATCTGTTTTTTTGGTTAAATGTATACTTATCTTTGTTGCCTGTGAGTATGCTGCTCTTTCATTGATGAGGTCAAGCTTTTTTTTTTTTGCGGATTGATGAACTTCTGATTTTCCTAACACAGGATTTCGCCGATTATGTCGGAGTAGACACGTGGTATGTCTGTACTAGTTTTATGAAGCTATATAACGTTATTGTTCCAAATAGTGGCATGATTACATGAGAGGATTCTTTGAAACCTACATTTTCTGTAACATCCATTATAGAAACTTACGTACAGTAGGATTTTAGGAAAGCTGGCACCTAGATAAATCTCTTTTGTTACTATGTTTAAAATTATCATTCTAGGAACGGGTCTGAGGTGGTGTGTATAGTTTGCCACGCAAAGGTCTGCTATCTTTGGGAGAACTTTTAACTGATTTTATGGTCAGAAATTCTTATTTTTACTGTAAGAGTTTCAGCTATAGTATGGCAAGCCTCCAAAGCTTCTGTCTGGAACAGACAACCTTCCATCCTCCGTAAGTAAGCCATTGTTAATATCAAGCATATCTGAAGAAACTTGTCATGACTCTGTCACCTGATTTTGCATGGGCAGCAAAAGTAGATGATAGTAAGTTTATAATGCATTTGTCTGAATGCAGGAAAAAATCAGGAATATTAAGTAAATTATGTTTGAACGGGGATGTCTTTTCAGTCATTAAAAACACACCTTTCAATAAGATGCACATCATTACAGCTTTCTTCATAACTTACCTTATTAAAGAAAGCCCCACATATATCCTATAGGAAATCAGCATGTGGGATTTATGTGGGTTCTGTGCATTTGGCAAAAATCCCACATAATTATAGGGAATATTCCTACATAAATCCCACGTGTTGGTTATCCTTCCCATATCGGGTTCTTCCATTATAGAATGGGGGATATGTGGCCTTTACTGAAGCCTTCTTCGTCATTTTTCATTCATCATCCTCGGAGACCCTCTAGGTATAAATCTGCATTTTACAGTCAGAGTTAAATGTTCCTGTCACTTTACAGTGAGTCCAAAAGAAAATTATGGCTGATTTAAAATGTAATTTTACCTTAAGCCCTTGCTGAACTGTGACACTCATGCTGTTTTTAAGTAAAAAATTGTAGTGACATTCTATAGCTGGCATGCAAATCTGTGGGAAAGTCCGATGCAAAAGACAAAAATCCCAGCAAGTGGTTTGAGTGTTGCATCCTTAAAGCTAAATGATTATCCAAATTAGGCCACTGCATGGGCATATGTCCTTCTAGGATTGGTTACAGTACCTGTCGTATATCTTCGCTAAAATTAACTAGCTGAGCAACACACAGTTTAGAAGTGTTTCCTTTTATAGGCTCCATCCTTAGTCCAGTATATTCTGAAGAAAACAGTCATGATGCTATAAGGCTACTCCATACAATTGAGCTCAAAAGAAAAAGCACTGCATACAGCATAGTCATTTACTAAACAGCATGCATATATATATAGTCCACTGACTCCACTACAACTGTGAGCAACCACTCTCACTGCTTGCTGTACACTAAATGCTGGCCATTGTACACAATGCAGTTTTCAAGTATACACTACATGCTTTACCATTCAGCTCTACACTGCGCATGTACCAACACAGAGAAAAGGTCTTTGTTGTACCAAAGGCTTTAAATAACCATGGCAATCACAATTGACTTCACTTAAAGCTCTTCACTGCACAACTAACACAGCCATTTTGTTACTTCCCATACGGGGAATAGTCTTCCTATATGGGAAACTGAATTTCACATATGGGAATTTAACTTCCTATATGGGAATTCACTTTCACCATGTGGGAAGTTGACTTCTCATGTGGGGATTCAACTATTACATGTGGGAAAACTCTCATGTGGTAATATTATCCCACATTATTCCTTTAGGAAGTTGCAACTTCCTACAGGAAATTGCAAATTCCCACATACTTCCTACAGGAAGTATGTGGGAATTATGTGGGTTTTGTATAAGGGGTTGATTTAATGTTTGCATTCAAATAGTTACTATTATCTTCTTATCGACATGATCATTTCAGAATTATATCTTTATTAATTTTCATGCTTTTATTCCAAATCCTTTTCAAAGTGCAATAAAATGTTTAAATTTACTCAGACACTTTAACCTGTTAATCTTGTTCTTACTTTGTACACTACTAACCACCATAAAAGAATGACTAGTAATGTTACATGTGCTAACGTGAGTTTACTACTTGACTAGTGAAATCATTGACAAAACCTGAACCAGTATTTCCACTACCTGGTTAGTAACAAAACATACCAAGGTAGCAAAGTTAATTCGCCCAGTGAGAATCTGTACTCATTGTCGGGTAGAACGGATACTAACAATGGTTAGTGAAATCAGGAATCCAAGTTTACTGATTTTTGTGAGCACTGTAGTTTTCCATGTTTATACAAAAAGAGAGTAGAGCGGTATGGCAATTGCGCTGCATGGCGAAAGAAGTTTAGCCAAGTGGCAGGGTTCTGGTGTTTATCTGTCCGCGGCCATTCACGGTTTAAAGGATCCTACCCGAAACATACCATCTGACTTTGATCAATAATAAGCGTAAAAAGACAATAGCATGTCACATCATTATGATTTTCTGGATACTATGAAAAACATTATTGTAACCCCATAATGATGACATTGTAAATGATTTAAACGTCAATGGTAATGTAACATTTGAAATTTATTTTGTAATTACTCAAAACCATGTAGGCCATGATGACGTTTATGCTAATCATGTCCCAAAGATGTGGATTAAACTGCAGGATTTTGGTGTGGTGAAAAATGTGTATAAGTAATTAAATCATTTCGATAACAAGCACAAAAAAGAAATCGAAATCATTAATTGCAATCTGTGACTCCACTGCAAAATAATGGACGATTCCTTGAGAAATACATCTTTGTGTATTATTTTGATGCTGGAAGGTAGGAACGTACATCTTACATTTCCTTAAGGGACCCAAGACCTTCTGTTTGGTGTCCGGCCATGTTGACATTTAAGTGGTCACAATGTGTACTAGTGATACCATAAAAGTGTTTCTGTGTTAAGTTTGCTAGTCCTGATTGCTATAAAAGTCAAAAATACAGCCTCGCAATGAACTGTGCGCAGTTTCACGATTTGGCTAGGAATCACGCAACGTCTGACAAGGCTTCCCCGTCTGACTCTCGAAGTTCCTGGTTTCACTCTTACAAGATGACTGTCGCGCTGAAATGTTACCGTAATTCTTTTATTCTAGCCGCTCTCTGTGACACTGTAAATCGTGTGACGTATAAGAGCTATCATGTGGGTGAATATCAGAAAGTCAACTAGAGAACGGGATTAAATGTGCTTGTGCTAAGCCTCCTTTACGGAACTTGAATTGTGGAGGCAGTCTTGCATAAGCCTTGAGGAAGCGCGGAACATTTGAATATATTATATATAACACCCCTTCTGTAATTCCCCGGACCTGAGCTGTAGCATTTACTTAGCGCAAGTAATCCCGATAGTTGCAAATGACGGGAATAGGGATTTTAAACCAGGACGTAACGTCAAATTAAGTCATCACCCATAAACACTTTATGAACTTTGACATTCCAACGAACACCAGAAAAAAGTTTCGGGTAAAGTCATTTTAATTTCTTATGATTTTGTAATTTGTAATTCTCAGAAGGATATTAAACATTATGTAATAATGACGCGTAAAACTTTTTCAACACCTCTTGCCAATATTATCACATCTGGAGAGATCAAGGAGAGAAAGCCATGTTACGATACTTTTCGTATGAACTTTATTTCAACAACCTACAGTCAAGTTTTGTTAGATTTAAGGAAACATATTTTAAGTTTTATTTATCTCTATAAAAATGAGTATTTTCGCGTGGAGAATTGATCGGATCGGGACACTTAATTTAGCCCAAGCCCCGCCGTTTTCCGACGTAATTCACACAAGCTGACAATTTATCTGACTGGCAGCTCGTTCATGAGAGGTTTTCAGTGGGTTGCCTGTCGGGATCTAATAACTAGTTTGAAGTCAGAAGTCGAACCATAAGTTTCATCTTGAACGATCTTATTCATACTGACTTTTGTGCCATCAACGGAAATCGAGGGCTATGGTTCTTATTCATACTGACATTTGTGCCATCAACGGAAATCGAGGGCTTTGGTCAGATCGCCGTCATATGATGCAGCCATTCTAAATTTGTGAACGTAGGCCAATCATATATTCCCCTGTAAAGCTCTGCAATAGTGGGCTGTAGGTGACTGTTGAGGGAAATTTCCAAATTGGTAACTGCCGGCTTCCCACTTAGGGACCAACGGCTTGGGACATCCTGCGACCTCCTTTTCTTGCGAGCTCTTGCGATCATCTGCGCTTGCGACCGGATGCGAGCTAATTGCTCTCACCTATCGACTTCTTGCAACCATACACTTCTTTCAAATTTTGGTGGTATTTTTGTACTATGTGTACATAGGCCTACAGACTGACCCTTCTTTGGAACAGATTTCCGTGCAAGACACACATCAATGTATTTCAGCAGCAGCTGCTATTGGTATGGCTGCCACTATGATACCCTAATGCAGGAACTGGTTGCTGAGGACATACCTGGATACGTATCATTACAGACAGCTTGCCCAGAATTCTTCCAGGAGTTGTTAAATAACGATGGACCAAGGATCGAGAAAAAAGTGTACTAGAATGAGGGCGCCCATCCCTGCTGCAGTTCGTCTAGCGATTATACTCCGTTTCCTAGCAACAAGTATACTGGACTTGAAGACTCTTCCCATAAAGAGGACATTCCCACTAGACTTTTTGAAGAATCCCTACACACCTAATCCTATACAAGATCTTTGCTTAGGCCTATATCTTCCATATTTCAAACTTGAAGATAATTTTCAGAAAACGTATCAGAAAAAGGTAGCCTGCTAAACCTGCTAAAGGAAAGTTTGGGGGCTAAAGCTCTCCCTACCCCTGTAGAACCCCATGAATGATCTAAGCCAATAGTAAGCTTTAATATTCTATAAAAGGACCACGGGCTTGTAGAGCTACCAATACTGCAGGCCTGTTTTTAAGCACCCTTTTATGAACGGAATAACGAGCATACCGTTTCCCTGCATTGTGAGCGCACCCTTTAGTGGATACAGTTTTCCTACATTGTGGAGAGCACCCTTTAGTGAATAAGATCCAGGGTAGACTACATACCAGTTAACGTCATTCTTTTGACCTAGGTCAAGTCTACATCCCAATATACGAGACTCAAGCAGAGTATTTATCAAGCTAGTTTTGTATGAAAATGAAATTGATTTCAACTTCCAAATGGGAGCTACGACCTCTTGCGAGGTCTTGCGAGCAAACGCTCTCAAACAAGCCGTTGGTCGACAACTGCGAAGCCGGATTAAGGCTTTGCTTCATTAAAGTCTACTAGAACAATTTAATATTTTCAGCGGTTAGGATTAGTTTCGAAACTCTGTCAAACTAGCTGCCATAGGACTTTGATAAGACTTGTAAGGAATGAAACACCATATCCAGTGTCCGCTTTTTCTTGACAACGACAGAAACTTTTTTGAAGATTAGATTAATGTATGGGTCTGACACAAATTCTAAACAAGCTAAATTTTTCTTACATTAAAAGACAGTGATCCTCATTTCCAGTTTTGTATTTATTTGCACGTTGTAGAAATAAACGGCATATACGTTGCACATGTGCCATCCACTTGTTCGAAAATCTCGTTTAATTTCATTTTAGTATTCTTTAACTATCAAAATGTCTTTAAATAATTTTAAACAAAACATTAAGCATTTATAAGCCTAAGAAGGCCTTATTAATTTCATTTCTGAGTAAATGATGTTGCAATCGTATCCAGAAAGACCACTCCAATGAATATTTGTTCCATGGACTGGGCTGCCATAGTCTCCATTAAGGTTGGCATAACCGCACCATCCACAGGAGTCGCCGCCGAATGGCCAAGAATTACAGTAACCTTCCCGTGTCTCACAGTAACTAGACGTATAAGTATAACCCTCTCCGAACCACCAGCCAGCACGATGTCTTTGTGCATAGTTGTACCATCCATCATTGTCCCTGTCGTATGTACTAAACGGTTTGTTTTCGTGCCAGTTCAAAGAATCATATCCTGTGGAGCAATTTACAAAGTCTAAGTATCGTTGATATCTCTACTTAAGGAACAACCAAGACTGTAGTTCGTGAAGGTACAGATATACACATTCACTCCACAGTCACCACCACGCAAGATTAGCCACATGAATCATCAGGACAATTTTCGTTGCATAAATTAAAGAATGTTTTGGGGATTTATCCGTGACGCAGAACATCTCCTCTTTCACAGGTACATGGACGTCAATCCTGGGGGACAGGGGGACACGTCCTCCCCCACATTTTGGAAATACACCCATTTACTTAAGATTTTTACACAGTAGCTTTTTGATAGCAGTGGGCATGCCCCCCCCCCACCACATCCGAGTAAGATTGACGCCCATACACAGGTATACTAATTCTTAAGAGAGAAATTAAAAAAGATATTGGATTTGTTCAGCAGGTGCTTTTCAAAAGGTAAAGGAGACCAGCCTTAATCTTTTCGTGTTTTTTTTTATCTTGATATAATTTCCCAATAACTGAGATATGTTAACGACCAAACGTTACGTCCTTGTTCTCGTCTATGATATATTTGAAAAGTTGGTGTTCATTTTCGTAATTAAATTCCGTAAGTAGACCTCAGGCAGAGGATAAAAGGTATTAAAAAGTTCTTATTGCTAAAAGCGGATTTTAAAGAACGTTAAATACAAAAAATATTATGAAAGTCATTATTATGCAAACAGGGTTCGATGGTTTTTCATTATGAAAATTTACTGTTATACTAATTTATAAATGGTAACGGTTTTTCGATCTTTGTAAGACAAAAGTCTCATGTTAAGTTTGTCGCTAACAAGGAAGGTGATTCTATTGCGCCATGAAAACTTTAAGCACTGTGCCAATTTTCATCAGACCCACTTTAAGCCGAAATTTTGTTAAAGTTTATCAGACCTTCTTTTGAGTAATCCGAATGCCTTTACTTGTTTCTTTTATTAACAATTAAGCTTCACAATTCGATAAATGTGTTCTGGTATTCTGATTTCTTTAGTTATGTACTGGTTGCGTAAACTGCATGATGTTTGAAATTACTTAACTGTTTGTGTTTGCGTCCAATGAGAATACACCGGCGACAGGTTAACTGTATCTTTGTATGTATCAGTGCACTGGTATGTAAGGGAGCAGTATTCAAGATCAAAGACTTTCATGCACAAACCTGTGTTTCCATAGGACCTGCCTAGTTCAACTAATGTGTAATCATCCCTTTCGTCACTGATCCGGAAGAGAGTGTATCGTCTGTAGTACTGGTTGCCGTCTCTGTCTACTAAATCAATTCTTAGTTGGTAGTTTTTGTTATTCGTCATGTAATACAGTTTGTCATTTCCAAGCCAAAGTTCGTGGTTTGGTGAGCCAAATCCCGCTTTGTACATGTTCCACCCAACATAAAAGTCTTGAGAACCATCGACACGACGCTGAAAAACCTTTTAGAGATAGATTGCAAAAATAGAGTCGTTTTCTTCATAACATGAAATACCTTTACTTTTCATCAAAATATAATTTTATAAAAGCTGCACATTCTGTTCTGGACAGATGGACGTAACTTGACATAAAAGCCTTGATTTACCTATCACTATTTAGTGCTTACAAAATTGGGATGTAACATTGCACTTATTTAACCTAGCCTTACTTAAAACGTAAAGAAAGCACAATGGATACCATATAAATCATTGCAACGAACAAAATTGTAAATTATCACTTTGTATCACGTAATACATTTTTACATAGATAAAAGTTTCGGTATGTAATAGATTCAGCACAGGTATTACAAACAGTCTAAACACGAACGTTTTCTTCCGGTGTCTTATAAGGCAAAACCTAGGTACTCGAAGAAGATATTGTGCTGATACCTTGTCTAGTGAAATGATGAATACTTTGGAATTTAAAAAAAAATTAGGACGTCTACCTTCTACATGTAAATGGGTAGGGATCTACCAAAAAAGGTTTGGAATGATCAGATTTGCTGTGAAGTAACATTGCACTCTTCATCTAGTGATATTTTTACTGTTTGGGTTTCCGACACATCTGAACAGAGATAAACGTCTCAATTGATTTTGACCATTCAAAAAAGTTATTGCTGCAGTTACTCCTTCAGGAGTTTAGTTCTGTCTTTAACATACAGGAAGAAACCATACACAGAACTTCACAATCATTACTGCACAAAACCTACCAGTTTAGAAAAAAGTTTACCTGATGAGATAAACTCATACAAAGAAATTAACATTTTTACCGTCCATCCTTCTCTTTCGGACATGTTACAGTATACTTCAAACGGAAACCCTGGCCAGTTTGGTGGCTTGATATTGTAGACACCGCTATCAGTAAAACCAGCCTTGTATATGTCAGCACAGTCGGTAGCTGTCGCCTCGCAGTTCTGACCGTCTCCTGTGTATCCATCGTTACAGTAACATTGACGAACACCGTCTCTTTCTTCACAAGTTGCATCGGAGCTACATCTGTAGTTATTGTCACAAGTGAGTACATTCAAATGACACTGACAACTACTCGAACAATTAACGTTAACGTACCACTGGTCATTCTGTGGATAACAAATGAGCATGTTAGCATTAAAAATTGTAAAACGGCGTTGCCGTAATTCAATTCACTCAAGATCCGTTTCAATACAGCAACCGGTAATTTCTTTAAACTGCAAATATTGCTAAACTAATAAATCATAAATCACATGCATTTTCTCATGACCCACCTGAATGAATCCTTCCCCTTCTACAAAACAACCACATTTTTCTGGGAGCACACAC
The DNA here is from genome assembly GCA_029531755.1 of Holothuria leucospilota. Classification (NCBI taxonomy): domain Eukaryota; kingdom Metazoa; phylum Echinodermata; class Holothuroidea; order Aspidochirotida; family Holothuriidae; genus Holothuria; species Holothuria leucospilota. The sequence continues at coordinate 36,575,241 of CM055971.1, forward strand.
TCCTCTCCCCTCTTCAAAAATCCATCTTCGCAAATACAACCCACTCCTTCACTGCAGGTTGTCTGACAGAGCAGTCCCTCCGGATCCTGGCATGTTTTTTGACAGGTGCAGTTACCCAACGTCATAAAGAGTGGACAAGCCCCGTAGGCAGACTCTGGAACTAGAAAATGATGTTTGCATATTTTAATCAAGTTATTGTATCTACAGAAAGTTTGTACAAATAGAAGCATATTTCCATCATCTTCTCTGTGCTTGGAACCTTAATATAGAGTTTGCAGTTAGTACTCACTTATAGCCGTTCCACTGTACTCGCCAAGACGAGTTATACGGAAATCACCGTTTTCATCACTGGTACGAAAAATGTCATACTGAATGTAGAACAACGATCCTGTAGCGTCCTCCATGTCGATGCGAATATTATACTTCTTTTGGTTTGTCAAGAAAGAGAGCTTTTCAAATCCAATCCAAAATTCATTCCATAGGAACCCAAATCCTTCCTTGTAATCTTCCCATCCTCGAAGAAAATCAATTGTTCCTTCAGTACGACGCTGTACGACCTGTTTTTTTTTTTTTTGTAGAAATAAACATGAAACCAAAGGAACATCAATTAATTCATATAATTTACACATAATAGCCTACCCTGCTTTTTTGTCATATCTCGCTACCCCATTCGATAGCACTGAGAACCTGCAGGGTTAGCTCTATTGAAGAGAACGTTTCACATTTTCAGATTTTTACCTATTTTAGCAAAATATGTTCCGTTGACCGTGCAGAAAATTAAAAGTATGACACTGTTAACGTCCCTACAATATGACCGAAAGAGTGAGCCTATCCAAGGGGCATTGAATAAATTAAGTTGTCATTATTAAATTCAACATGACGCAGAAAATTGTCCAATCTTTCTCGGTCGCTTAATACGAAAACGTTACATCAAGTATTTAAACAGAGTCGTGTGCCCAAGCACAAGCCTTTGTGCCCTTGTCAATCAGCAGCATTAGATATAATGTGCATTTTTTAAAGACGCAGCTGTATTTCACTGTTTTCGGATTCACCCTTCTACTGCATCCTCAACGAAAAGGTGGAAGCTCTAAACAGGGACCAGCAAGTTCTCATAAGGCCAAGTAAAAAATATATATGTTTCCCGTCAGGTTTTTGCAAAAAAAGGAGGAGGCGGGACTTTTTTTTTTTATTTTCTTTTTTTCCTCAAGATGGCTGAAACAGACTCTCCCGCAATCCAAATTACATCATTTTAAAAGATGTACAAATATAACTCGTTGACACACAAAAGTGATTGTAAAACTTTGTTTTATTTTGTTTATACCAGTGTAGAAGAACTTCTTTAACACCCTTGGAATTTAACGTATACTTCCAGCATACCCTTATATTTGTCTTGTAGTGCATGGTTCCCTTGAGTGAGTTTTACATAAAAATTTGTTGCACACCCAAAGAAAAAATAACTTTTAAATGACACTTTTGAAGTTTAAAACAAGAACTTGTCTAAATGTACAACAGTCCTTGGATAAAAAAAAAAGACCCAATGAGGCTTAAGCGAACCAACACCGGAGGGAGACTTGTATTCACAGCACGTGCACAGCACAATCTGAGCTGGCGGGCAGATCCCAATTGCCAGTTTGCCCAACGAGCGGACTGGTGTTTACTCCATCTACATACGATAGCACATTCATAATACCAGTGTGTGTTACGTATTAACATCTGCTGGCTAGTCTGTGATACCAGCCGCACTTTCAATACACAATCGTTTTCGGAGGGTAATGAGACAGGCGTGAGAACATAAAACGACTTGCCAGCGAAACTACGTTGAAGCATTTCATCGCGCCATAGTGTTGGCGATGAAACGTTCACAGAGCGCTTAGAGCGTACGTACAGTAGTAGTACTAGTATAGGCTGCAGAGCTAGCACATTGTCTAACTTTGGACGTAGGTTAAAAGAAGTAATCAGCAAGACCTTACGAGTGTTCGCAAGTATTATTTTCGGTAGATTTATTCGAAATTTCCTTTTTTTCTCGCATTTTATTAGTAGATAAAAAATAAAAAAATATTTCATGCGGCGCCGAAAAAGGAAGCGGGCGGGGACGCGAAACATATATATTTTTTTACTTGGCCTAATAGAAAGGTTTTTTTTTTTATTTTTTAACGGGCGGGACCAATTGGTTTGGATCTCAGTTTCATCTTGAAACCCTTTAAGAATAAAACATGGTTTTTGTTTGGGAAGTGAGTTGTAAATCTTACCGTCCAACCTCCGCCGTCTATGTTGTTGTCACAGTAAATTTCAAAAGCATCAGCATAACCGTCCGGCTTGATTACGTATACGCCACTGGAATCTGCTGCAGAGCATTGCAAACGAACTTCCTCACAGTCCCGCGGGTATTGTGGGTGATCGTAGAAGAAGAAAGATTGACCTAACAAAATTTCGATTGTAATGAAAAATCCTTTTTAAGATGGGTATAAGGTCTATGTGAATATGATAAATACATCAAGTAATGAACACGCACTGGTTTGAATTTATTTGGTTTCTCGATTTTTTGTTTCCATTATTTAAGCTGTTTAAGAGATCATTTTTCCGTTTTTAGACTTAAAATCAATTGTAGTATCACTTCTTTTTACTGGCGCAAAGGCAAACCTGCATGTTGAAGTCTGAAGACCGATCTTGTATGAAAAGTGTTTGAAGCAATGTACCATCATTAAAAGGTTCGATATTTGATAAATTGGGGGCTACTTACCAATGTTTGCAGCTAACGACTGGTTTCTATTGTCGTTTATCTGATAAAGGAAAAGGGAAAGTAGACTCTCTCTATGAGACTCAATCATTACAGTAGATGTAAGATACCATGATCGTACACTGTCTTTATGACAAAGTAGAGAGTGCTTTTTCATACAACCTCACTAAACTTCCCACGTTCAAGGACATTAAACATTAATGTTAGTACATTATAACTCTGCATCTACTATATTCAAGGGAATGAGCAGTCGCCCCAAATTCATTTTGAAACATCACCTGCATCTTACAAATTTCTCCTTATTTCCCTTACAAATATTTTCATGATGTGTCCATACAAACTATTTCACATTAGAAGCAGCCTAAGAATACGTTTGGCACGAAGAACTTTTCAGTCACGAAAACATCATTAGGCCACATGATCATAATAAGAGTCATTAATGAATTAGGATATCGGTACACCATTTTCAGCTGGGAGGACTGCACTATCTCTTTGAACTTACTGATATCTTATATGTTATTCAGGTCTTGCTAGAAATTCCAGAAAATATTTGACGATTCAGATTGATTTCCAATCAAAGTTTCTATTCTTTAAAGCTAAATATTGCGTTTGTCTGGCTTTTTATTGAATCTATCTTCGTTTATTTGCGACCGGGTCCCGTTCGATGAAAGAGAGGTAACTAAGAAAAACATTCTACCCTCCGAGCACTAATTAACGAGTAATTAACCTTTCTGTGACAACTAATAGATTTGTTCACCCAAACAATTATGCATGCAAAACCACTCCTTCATCATCCCTGATTTGAAATCCACCAATCAAATCATTTCCATCACATTACGTCAGACAATAACAAACGCCTTCTACAGCATGTACAAAAAGTTCGGAAAATACGAACTAGGTACAGTACAGTACTTTAGTGGGAATTATTACTACATTATGTCTGTATTAGTGAACCGGGGAATTTCTGTTTGACAACCTAACGGAACTACCGTTACATTACAGTAGGTGGTCTTATCACCTCCCTGGTATACTATACACAAATTTACAGTTATTCCGTAATTCGAATTGCAGCCCTTGGGCCTTAGCAGGTTTGATTTACTTTCGAAACAGCCGGATGTAAAAGAGACTGTTGGTGCTTCAACAATGGTACAAAATGAAAATTTTACGAACCTGTGATGCCAGGGATTGCCACTTATCCAAAACAAAAGAAATATGCAGGGCCTACAAGTCTTTCGCAGATAAATTAACGTTTGTAGTGACTCTCCTGTAACGACTAATAATACACACAGTGAACCAGGGAGATGACGCTGCGTCTCCATGTGTGAGTTTTGAATTCCAATGCACAGCACGGAGTGGTACAGAAACTGTGGTAGTAGTTTGTTGTGAGCAGGGTCGTTGGAATTTCGGTAAGCAAGGTCACCAAGTATTGCGTAATGGGTGCATATATGTCATGACGTGACCACTTTTCCTAACTTGAAATGAATATGCAGCCGTGCGAACGTTGCATAGTGTGGGCGAGGCTTATCGTTCTATAATGAGCCCGTTAGATACAAAAATTGCTGCTTCTTTCTTTCCATATTTCATGAGATTAGTGTTGATCTGCTACAAGTTATTTGTGTTCCATGTTTAGAAAGGGTAAAAGACCACAATGGGATTAAATCAGAGTCACGTCGTGGTATTTTTCAAACGCAATATTTCCTTTTAAAGTTATTGTTTTTGATATGTGAATATTACTGGTTTCCTTGATCTTGCCGAACATCTATCTTTGTTTTAAATCTCCAAGCTTGAATAAATTTTATTATTAATTCCAGCCAAGTGTTACTAAAGTGTTTGAAGTTAAAAGACTAGGCAGGTTATTCCTAGAACCTTCTGGTTCAACCGATTCTCATAGCCTGCACAGTTAAAACTGATAATGATTAAGAACCATTATAAATAAAAACTGGACAAAACTTATGGTTAATATCATAAATTAAACCATGTGCCGTAAAAATCGGAAAAACGTTTCTTTGAATTTGATAAAGTCTATCTTTGTTTTTACTATTATAATTTATGTCAGGTAGAAACGCCCTGCATGGGAAAGGCTTGAAATCACTCGAAGATGTTAAACGCTGACCTCGACCACACAATTTTGATTTGACGTATCCACTCACAGGAGTGACAGCTTGACAATATCTTCAAATCTTATCTTAACGTTTTTCATATATTCATGTCAATGTAACGCTCATGTCACTGAATGAAAGCCAGTCTACCTTGATGTATTAGTTTTCAAGTACTACAGTAATGGAATGTGCGTTCTATGTTCCTTCAAAGGCCTCTATATTACATGTGGTGCAAAATTGGTGATTCGCTAGGATAGTTGGAATTTTCTTGCTGTAAAATATCTTTTTTTACCGTAGACAATAGTCTATAAATATATCCAAATGTCTCCTACCAATACATACAGAGAACGATGAATGTTAGTGGGAAGTGGGGTAGCTCGTGGGATAAAGTGATTTGCATGCTCTCAAAATTCTTGTACCAGTGCTGCTCTAACTAAATTAATGACAGTATATAGTGTGATTGCTTAAAATTTCAGTGGCATTTTTAATCTTCCCCCGGCAGTATATTACCATAGCGCAGTTTTTACGATCTATAAGCCACTGTGTGGCTACACTAATGTGAGTGAAGAAGAAACTTTCTAAAATATTTACGAGTGTTGGGAGTTAAATTGCAAAGTGATAGTAACTAACTATAACCTTCCATTTTTTTAGTAAATATTTAAAAAGGGTTTCTAGTTACACAAATGAGTATTAAGATTTAACAGAGGTTTTAACTTTATCTGGAAAACTAACCAACAAGTTACCAGGAATTGCAATTGAATGAAAAAAAGATCAGCAGCAGAAATGTTGAACAAACCTGAACAAAGCTAATTTGAATACAAAATAACACTGAAAGGACTGTGAATATCTTTTCAATATATAGGTTTCACACATGAATTCTAAGCCTTGACTGACCATCTTAATATGTGACGGTTTTCATAATTTTAGTAAAAGCGAGTATCACTATAGATCTATCTAACTTTTGTACACAACAGTGTTGTAAGGGCGTGCATAAGTCCAGCGATCTGCGTCCAGTATTTTACTCAGCGAAAGCCATCGTACAAGTCTCAAGAAAGGTAACGATTTGTTGGCTTATGGAACTGATCGCAGAACTGGAGCTAGGCTTTTGGCCAGGGCAATTTTGTAAAATTTACGGGGATTATTCTTTAAGAGGGCATTATTACTTTTTCAGGACTTTGTCAGTTATATATTTGGGAGTAGCTTTAGTACGTGGCTCACTGTGATTACTGTTGGTACTCACTGTGATTTTGTTTATTAATACTGAGCAAAATTGATTGTTCAGGCTAGGACTATTTTGAAGCAGCTGAGACAACACGTTTTTTTTTTTAAATTTAGCTTGGAGATACCAAATACTACCCGACTCCACAAATATTACTGAATATATCACTGGTCGATAGGGTATCAAATTGTGCGACATTTGGGTGGCAAAGAAGTAGGAAATCATTATATTACTTTCTTAATCAGGAAACATTACCACACGTGAACGTTCCGAGTGATTTTAAACGAAATATTTTGTATAAATGCAGGTCGATGATGCAACAATACACTCAGATTACAACACTATACAGGATACTTTAAAAGTTGGGGCATGTTTAGCCGTGAACTCTTCTAATAAGTTTATTGCATAAAGCCCGCATATTAACAAAAAAGATGAAAAGCTGTTCGGGGTCGTCACTCTTGCGGAATGTATTCATAGAAATTAAACGTTTTGGAATTTATTAACGTTAAAAACGTTATTTTTGTATTTATTGCGTATAATAATTGTAATATAAAGGTAGTTTCGATGTTACCCGCTTATAGCTACCACCGGTTTTGAACAAGCGTGCAAACCGACTACGTTAGAAGCAGGGAATAACGAAAAGTTATTAAAATATTTATGTCAGATTTACAAAAGACTTTTGTTGGGGATATTAGGCAATGTTTGGAGTATGCAAACTTGTATGCAGCTTCAAGGAACAGCGATATTAGGTACAATCACATACTTCAGATATGTACAAGAGTCACCAACATGTCAGAAATGTTTTTTTGTTTTCAAGTAAATACTAGCGAAAGAAAGAAACATTCAAAACCTTTTTTATCACTAATATGACACTTTTGAATATCCTACCTACTATTAATATTCATGAAGAAATATTACTCCCAAATGTCCTTTATCGCGTAGGCTACATGTTTTATCCGCCGTCCAGACCACTGTTGTATTCTATTTCAAAAAAGAATCTCTATTCAATATGAATATTTACCAAGTGCCGTGTGAGTTTTTTATCTTTTCCTGTCATGTCTTATTTACTGCTTTTTGTAGAGTAATGGTAATACTCATAGGTATTCCTGCTGCGTTTACAAAATTTGTAAGGAGTCATCCACGGAGATGAGTATCCAGTGAATACAATTATCTTTCAAACTTTACCCGCTTTCTACTAAACGTAACCTTGACAATGTAATGTGATTTCGGGACATTACAATTGTCATATTTTTATGATGTATTTAAACTATTTCATTGATAAAGCAGGCATGGGTAGTTGCAAACAAACAGTCAATAGCGATCGTTGAAGTCAAACCTAACAACTTTGACAACATTGTTTGGTACGTACAAAACCTAAAACTGTAAAGTGATTACAGGCCATTATTACTAAAAAGAACAGCAAAATATTTACGAGACAATTCAATTAAACCAATGTTCAACTCACCTGTCCTTGGATTACTGTGATCCAAACAGACAGAAATAACATTATAATCTTCTTGAAACTTAGATACATCTGCCCCATTTCGAATGATGGCTGGTTGTTCCTAGACCGACTATACTAACTGTAATGATCGATATTAAGGGGAAAAGCTGATCGCCATGCAATAACGATGTGGTCTTTAAGACAGATAACTACGGAGCCTTACATTAGCCATGCCTTCTCTTTGCAGAAAAACACCCACGCATTTGTTTTCTGGAGTTAAAATGGAATTAATTAGCTTGAAGTTATTTGAAAGTTTGTTTGGCATCCTTACAGGGATTTGATAATCAGTGCATGTGAAATTTGATTGTTAGCTAATTGTGTCTTTCGATTTAAAGCAACCACATGTTAGCTCACAACCACCAAACATCAAGTTCACAGCTCAGATTTTCTGCAATATTTTCTGTTTGACATAACAATTATGAGCAACAAAACTTAGGTATTTGGAGGTTCTGTCTTGTTTTGATTTCTACAGCTAACGAAATTCACATCGTTATCAACGTATGAAACTTTCAAAGAAAATTTTGTAGATAACAATATTGTTAGGCATAATCTTCTTCAAGTGAGAAATCTAAACTGTAATTGAATAAAGGAGCAAGTTACAGAAGAATCTACCAAAAAGTACTTAGTGCTGACTTCTGTTTCCTGAATTATCTCTGAATTACATTTCTTCAATTTAGGAACGTTTTCCTTGTTAAAGTTTGTTAATTACATTAAAAGTAGTTCAACGTGTTTTGTCAACCTTACTGTAATCGTAACGTTACAGGGCACATTCTGACATTGATAAAGGACTGTTATTTGTAAAGCTGTTCTTTTAAAAGATTACTCTAAAATGTATCAAATTACACAGTGCACGTGGAGAACAAGGAAACGAAAAGCGTGTTCTGTTACAACACGATTACATTAATAAAAATGAGTTCGACAAACATAGTACAAATCACAATATATTTGTTGTCTCACCATGTGTCTATCTGCTTCATTTTATTTAATTACTACCGTCTATTGCAGGCACTTTGCTTACGTTTATATAAAAATGTCAGGTTTCTTTCAATAAGCCTTTGATCAGATAGGAGGGTAAAATATCAATTTTGCGAGTAGTGGTTTCACCAAAATTGCAGCTTTCTTTACAGATAATGTTAATTTTGCCTCTCGTTAAAGATTGTGCTACTTTGTTTCTGTCTCCGGTACTATCTTGATGGATAACACTGGAATGTGTAAATAGTATCTTCTACTTACATTTGAGAACACAAAAATAGACAGTAATTCTACAATTAGGCAGGCAGGATACGGGTGCCTAATTCTGTTGGCCTTACTGAAATATACCGGAGTGGGGGCGGACCCGCTAGGATAAAACTGCCTCCTGTTGTCTATGGGAATTACACCAACACTTAATTGTGACGGAGTTAATAGACATCCCTGTAATATTGTAATGCTACAAATTGCTAGCACTGGCTAACGCATGGGCAAATGAAGTGTATAAGACTGTAAAGATCTAGCACGGATATCGCGGATATCGCTTCTCTGGCCAAGATCGTTTGCTGTATCTGTTCTTTTCCTAGACTCTTTGGCTCTTCGCCGGACAGTCTAAGAGATTTTGTAACAGTACATGTAAATCGTATTTCACACTTATAAAAATCTTTAAGTTAAAGATGGGAATACACACCACGAGAAAGTAAAGGTGAAGAGGTCCATCACTAATTGAAGCTCCTTTAATATCCCATACAGCAGGACAGTTTATTTTTGTGCTGACAAAAAGTATAACAAGCACAGACGATGTCATACAATAAGGTGCGGCGTGTAGTGTACGTGGTCATATACGTCTTGCAAAGCTCCCTTGTACCATCCGAGACCATCCAAGACTGGAACCCTTCCAAAGACCCTTACAAGGTGTCCAGACTGGGACTGAGATAAATGAAGACTGGTTTGGAACCCCCAAAAATGTAACGATGTCAGCAACATCGTTTCTTCGGGAAAACAACATATGTGAACTGAACCTTTGAATAGAACCAGACTTGAGCTTCTTGGTGTCAATCTTTACTCTTGACACCTGCCTGCTATACATATAAAGCATTCTTGTTCAAAAAGGGAAAGCAACAAATCCTCTTCATTGCAGAAGGGAGGTGTTATTAGCTGGAGATCCATCGAAAACTCTTTCTTTGAACCCTACTAGTTGCCGACAATAGTCTCTTTTGTGTGTTGTTCTTGATGATTCAATAGGCTTAAGAGCTGATAGGAACTAAGTACAAGTGAGGTACGTCGTCTGCCACATCTCGAAGAGCAGATCGGGAAATTTGCCCCTTACCTTAACATTGCCAGTCGCTTAAGATGTAAATTAATTTAAGGGTCTCGACGCGTTTCGACGCTATTTACAACATACTTGTCTAGTTCCCATGTAACTTGCTTAATATGGGTGTGCCTTCTAAATCATGCGAGGGAATGCGAAAATTGGTCAAAATCCGACAGCAAAGTTTAGTCTTATACTTCTTTTGCTCATTTGCATAAATCATGCACCACTGGTTTATTGTCAGCATCGTTACGTTCCTTGGCAATAAACAGTCGTTTTGAATGTCAGAACATTGTTTCGTTCTTGAATGTCGGCAACTAGTTAGACATTAAAGCATTGTTCCAAATAATCCTTTTTGTTGGGGTCGCTGTAGGTATGAATAAGGTTGCCTAGATATTAGACAAAGGAATTTAATGCCGTTTAGTTCAATAATCCCCAATTAAAGGATTTATCTCCACTCTAGGACAATCTAATTGGATTAGCTAAAATTAAATTTTTCGATGGATCTCCAGCTAATAACACCTCCCTGATTGTAGAGAGAAAGACTGTACAAACAATATGGCAAGACGAGCTTACTTTCTTTACGGTATTCTTTCTTCTAAAATTCACCCTTTGTTTCCTTGAGTTCGATTGACCCACACCACCTTTGCAAAATTTAAACTCTGCCACAACCCACATACCTGAGGATAATCTCGGTGCTACTCCAAGGTAACACTTTTCTTTAGGGCTTTGTGTTCATAAATTCTCAAACTTCAACAATTGCATTTAAGGATTTCAAACGCTTTTCCTTTGCAAGCTATAAGGTAAAACTTCTTTCTTGTGCTTTGTGATCCTAATTTCTCACAAATTCAAAACAAATGCAGTGGCGCCAACAAGATGGGGAGGGAGCCGGCGTGGGGGCATTTTCTCCTAGTCATGACATTTTCCCCACCCCAAGTGCCCCATCCCCCTGTCTGCTCCTGTACAAAGGTCGGTGACGGTGGCGGTGAGTTATCGGTCTGTTTCTGTATATGACACGTTAATCTGAAAATATCAAAACTTTCTCAAATCCTTCACAAATTACCAAAAAATTTCTTGCACTCCGAGTGCTTTCAGCCCTTCGTCATTGCTGTGATAACTATTATTAGGCTGCCTAAAATAAGCAAATACATTTCCTTGCTGGAAAAAATCATTTTGGTATCAATGGTTTTGGCATCATGTGTACTTTATCGTGATATAATGCCGCTAGTCACACATGGTGGGGGTTTAAGTATTTTGCATAAATTCAAAATGGCAGCTATTCTTAACTTTGAGAGCCTGTATCTCCTTAGGGGTTTGTTAATCGTAAGGTATTACCGATGGATAGAAACATAATTATTACCAGACAAGCAAATAATTGTGTTAAAAATACATTATGACGTAGGGAAAATCACGTGATATTACGTCATGAGGATTGAAAATGGCCTGTAGGCCATGAGCCAGAAGCACTTTACGTGGAATCCTCTCAAAAAAACCTTCCAACCTAATATGTTTTGGATACCTTACGATCCCCTGAACACAGTCAGATAGTAGCAGTACATATTTTGGGTCACAATTATTCAAAATGGCTGTCAAAAACAAAACGTTTGAATGTCGAAAATACGAATATTTTCTATTAAATATTAAAATCAAGCAAATAATTTTCCTGACACAACTACTGTAAATATTTGTTTGTATTTCATGCTGAATAATCCAAAATTAATTTTAAGACCTTAAAGTTTTCTGGCAAGATCAAGGTAAACCAAGATGGCGGGTAACAAAGTGGCCGCCAAAATGAATGAGATATTCAAAGCTATGTAAAAGAATTGCGAAATTCCTTTGATTAGAATTGTTTCCCCCAAAAGCTTATTGTAGGCAGCCTATATTGCATAATACCCCCCTAAGAGTATTCAAATTAATTATGGGTAGTAGTCTATCAATTAAGCTGATTGCTCGTGTGCATAAAAGTTATTTAGGGAGCACAGCTTGATAGAAATGTAAAGCAGCGAATTTCGGAAGACAACTTTTTATAAAAACTGAAAGCTTTCACGAATTACCAGGGCACACATCTTTAATTGGCAGATACATTTCTCAGGGAATTGAAAGTGTCTGTACAGAGTCTACATGCAACTTTTGTCATGTAAATGATGTTTAATGCAAAATTTTGGCGTGCATCTCCCCTCAACTTAGACAGTGCACCCTTCCCTTGTAAGCAACCAAAAACAAGACTTCACTAAACGACAAAAGAAACAGCTTACAGGAACATTGCAGATACACAGAGTCCTCCCTAGTTTTTTGCCTCCCCCTTGACGCCCCACATTTTTGAAATTATCTAGTGGTGTTGCCAACACTAAATAATTTTATTCAAGAATTTCGATCAGTTTTCTTTGAAATTCACCAGGGTACTCTACAAAAGAAATGTAAAGGTCCAGACAAAATGTCTGTCCCGAATGTCTGTCTCGAAGAACTACCCAACAAAATGTTTCTGTTCTGGACCACGGCGCTGATACCGGTATGGTGGGTGAAATGGTATCATAGCAGTCATAAATTCATTTTATCTTTATTGTATAGTAAGTCATATGGAGCCGATTGAGAGTTTCATAAAGATATATTATGATTTGTATATTTCAGTAGTAGTTTGCGGTTTCAGATAGTTGTGTAACCTTATTTCAGTAAACATTTCACTCATAGGAGTAGGAAGCTGTTCGAGACTGGGGAAGGGGACTGAACGTTGTTTCGGACCGCCGTACTGAGGGGATCTAAGGGTAGGGGTGTCCCTCTCATTTGCGAAATTTTGAGTATTTGAGGGTCCTTAGATGCAATCTGCGTAAACATTTTGGATAGCTTTTGAGGAAATTTACCGCAAATTTTTTCCTTTTTTTACAGAGGAACAAACAAGGGTTTTTCGTCCTCGGATTGAGGGAAAAGCTTCCGCTCATAACTTTTTGACAGGGGAGTAGAGCCCCGAGCCCCCACTTCTTGAGCCTATGATTTTGCTGCACAGGCAGAACTATGCTCAACACGCTTTGTACTAAAAATCTATTAACTATTTCATCATCTGACATTGTCATGAAAGTGAGCTGTGCATAATAATTTAAATGATACATTCTTTTCCAACAGCTTTGTGATCTATGATATAAGAAAGTTGATGGTGTGGATATTTTGCCAAAGAGCCTCGATTTTGCTGATACAAAGTGCGTTAACAGAAAACTCATTTGTGCTGATATTGAACAAAAATTCTCTCTCTCTCCGAATAAAAAGTTCTGCGGTCTGTGCCCCACTCCGTAGTGAAGATGAACTTTCCTTACTTGGTTGTATTTTTAGGTCTATCGCTTTACAACAGTTTTCAACAGTTCATGTAAGAATTAAACCGTAGCTTGAGCTTCTAATGAACTGAATTTATCAAAGTTTAATGAAGTGCTGATATAGAAACTTTTATCCTGCCAATTTATAAACTATTTGTTTGTACTGTTTGACCCCACTGAATATGGCAAGAGTTACAATCTGAAAGAAACAACTATTAAAGGAGGATAATTCGCGTTTCCTTCCCTCAACAGCCCACGTTATTAGAGCAGTAAAACAAAAATTGTCCTATTTACTTCTTTAACGGAAAACCAAACAGTTACCTCTCAAAGTAAGTAATTTCAAGAGAAATACAGGGCTTTCAATTGCGATTTCTCAAACGTGTGTGTTGTTTCGTGATCTAAAGTCTTACTTCTTGTACTAGGACCCATTATACTAGCTGCTTTCTGCCTATACATAAAAGTTTGTTTTAAAAAATAGGAATGAACAGGAAATTCCGCTGAATGTATAAGTTTTTGTGTTGCAGTAGCGGGGCCAATATGGAAATGGAATAGAGATTTAGAACAAACGCTGATGTTTGTTTCTACGGTATCAAGACATATGCTGCTTCAATAATTAAGTGGACAGGTGTGTCAGAGACCCTGAAAGTAGCAACTTATCATTGGTAGCCTTCTTATCTAGCATAGGTAAAACTAGGGTTGAACAGGTTCACCTCGTCATGGGTGTCAACAGGAGGAAGATGATGGCAACCCACCACTGTTGAAGATAGAGGGGTTTCCCAACTTCACGTTTTACCAGAATTTTAACTACTTAGTAGTTTCATGTTTGATACCATAGCATCAAATATAAGTGATTTACTTAACTTCAAATAAAAACGGCGGAACAGCCATTTAATGGGTTAAAATCGTGACAAAATGTCTCAAATTATACCTCCACATTTTTCAGGGCCTTTAGGTGTGCCCTGAATTCCTTGTAGGCTTTTATGCTGTGCTCTTGAAGTGGTTCAGATTAAGTGCATTTCTTCCTGCCTGCCCCCTCTACGCTTTTTGAAGCAGTAAATGCTTTTTTCACCTGCTTGTTTAGAAGAGATCATACATCCCTTTAAGGAAGGTAACAAGTTTTAAATAGCCTTCGGAGTATGCTGCAAAACTGCAGCTGTATGCATCTTTCGTAAGCTGCTTCGAAACTGATGAATTTCATTGTCCTTCTAATCTCATTTGTTCTCATTAGACTTGCTTAGTCCTTTTAAGTAACACCAACACGACTCAACAAATGCATTTTATTTCTCTTTGTTTGAAGTGTAACCATTTTTTGTGTCTGTTACTTTGGATCACACGAAGTCAAGGACAAGTGAGTTAATAAATTTCTTTATACTACAGTTTCACTTAGCTTTCACAACTCGAAAGTCTTAAAAAATCGATTTTCCTTGAGTGCATTGATAGTGTTTGCAGTAAAGTTTGTCTTACTTGAATCAAGTCTCCTGATTTCATTTGCCAAGTTGAATACTCTTCACATGTTTTGCTAAACTTTTTTATACGAAAGTTCTTCTTTCACTTGCTAAAATAAGGTCGGCCGCTCGTAAACTGACAATGCTACATACGTAAAGGGTAGTTACATCTATGAACTGAGCATTAAATTGCTATATTTAAGACTTTGAAAATTGTAGACCTATCCGATTTCTAAAATATAGTGCACACTCTCTTTAAAGGACGTTTCCTATGTAAAAACACACGCCAAACCTACCACTAAGAAACCACTAAGAACTTTGTATCTTCAATTGAGAACTACAAAATGACCTACCGTAGGAGATGTAATTCGCCTTCTTATTCATAATTGCAAACGCCGATTTCAGATTAAAAACAAAATATTAGTTACAGATTTACTAGAAACTTACGAATTTCCATATCAACTTAAAAGAATTTTTAAGTCTGCATTTCCTTCTGCAAAATTTCATTCCTCAACCTATGGTGGTATGGAATTCCTTTTTTGGAATGAGTGCTTTTATTATAGCCGAGAAAAACTCAACGTTGTAAATTTGTATTGGGATTTGACTTGTTAGTGTTTATACATTTACTTTTGTCTCAACGATGAACTAAGTAAAATACGAAAACAAGAGGGCAATCCACGGAGTTGCTTATCTCATCGCAGCACAGGCAGTGATAGGCCGTATAACTAGAGGACGCACATCAATGTGGAATCCAAAGATATTACAAGCATAGATTCCAAACTCAAAATGGCGCGTTGACTCCCCATGGAGCCCAATATATCGGGGCGGAAGTGCTGATCACTGCTCAGTCGTTTTGAAAACAAACAGGCAAATGAATGTCTTGCAAAAGTATTAATGCTTGTTATTTCGGAATGTTGTTGACTGAAGAAGTACTACGCCTCAATAAATTCCATTTGAACAAGAATAACTTATTTCTTCAACGCGGCATTCCACGTATTTACACTTGAACAAGAACGCACAATGACTGGTTTTGCAAGTTCATGGACATTCATTGGTCAGTTTCTAAGGTATCTTCAAGTGACGCAATTTTATATGCGCGTTCTATAACTTACGCGCTCACAACGCGAAGGCAACTAGCGCGTTTGTTTCCAGAGCGCGCAGAACTGTGCGTCAAGTATTACGGATAATACACAAAGAAATGTATTCTGCGCGTATAAAACGCGTTGCAAAAGTGCACGCACGCTAACCTGTTTTAAAAATGAAATTTTCTATAACACGCTCTTATTTCTGTACGCAGATCGCGGAATAGAACGGCGCGCATGTCAAATTTACACTTCCGCCCCGATATATGCGTCTCCATGAGGAGTCACTGAGCGTAACAGTGTAGGTATAGGAGTTTGGAATCTATGCTTATAATATCTTTGGTGGAATCCAAAGATATCAGCATAGATTCCAAACTCCTATAGAGCTTATGCATGTGACGTCAGTGGGTTTTGCTGGATGGAACTGATCATGCGCAGTAAGTGTGTTACCGATACGCGCGCACGATAGCACCAAGTAACAATTGTTGCACAATGTACGCCTGGATGGAAAAACAGAGAAATGCGCGACACAGTGACGTCGGTGCATAACCTCTATACCCAAAATGTTAGGCTCAGTGACTCCTCATGGAGACGCTAATATCGGGCCGGAAGTGTTTATTTGACATGCGCGCCGTTCTATTCCGCGATTTGCGTACAAAAATAAGAACGCGTCACACAAACTTTCATCGTTAAAAGAGGTTAGCGTGCGTGCACTTTTACAACGCGTTCTATACGCCCAGAATACATTTCTCTGTGTATTATCCGGAATACTTGACGCACAGTTTTGCGCATTCTTGAAACAAAGGCGCTAGTTGCTTTCCCGTTGTGAGCGCGTAAGCAGTTGAACGCGCATATAAAATTGCGTCACTTGGAGATACCATAGAAACTGACCAATGAATGTCCATGAACTTGCAAAACCAGTCATTGTGCGTTCATGTTCAAGTGTAAATACGTGAAATGCCGCGTTGAAGAAATAAGTTATTCTTGTTCAAGTGGAATTTACAGATAGTTCTCAGTGACGTCCAACTAGGGGTTAGCAACCGCCATGTCTGAGGGCAAGCCTGTGCACACATGCCGGGGTTGCCCTCAGACATGGCTGAAATAGTACACGTGAAGAGCTCCTATGACGTCATGTAAGAACTATCTATTGAGGCGTAGTACTTCTTCAGTCAACAACATTCCGAAATAACAAGTATTAATACTTTTGTAAGACATTCATTTGCCTGTTTGTTTTCAAAACGACTGAGCAGTGATCAGCACTTCCTCCCCGATATATTGGGTTCCGTGGGGAGTCAACGTGCCATTTTAAGTTTGGAATCTATGCTTGTAATATCTTTGGAGGAATCACAGAGCAATATATATCCTGCTCTATGTGTGGAATATAGATAGTCCTCAGTGACGTCACAGCTAGAGGTTAGCAACTGCCATGTCTGAGGGCAAGCCTGTACACACATGCCGGGGTTTCCCTCAGACATGGCTGAAATAATACAGCGAAAAGCTCCTATGACGTCATGTGAGAACTATCTATACCGTGCGAAATTGAACCCGAATTTGAGATCACGTTATGTAGGTCACCTTCGGAAATAATGTAACACTGACCAATGTGGGCATGGTAACGCGCCCTACACCTGTAGCGTGTCCTTAACGCCTCTTCGGCCTCTAATGCTTTAATTCGCACAATCACGCATTAGTTCTCATCCACATCATTGCACTGCATCTAGTACATGGATTGCCTTAGCAACTTAATGAAATGGCTACACATCAGAGTATCTGACGCAAATGTACTAATGTGTGACAAAAAACGATAAGTACCCTTACTTATTATTACCTTTGGGTTTACAAGTAAATCCAACCCCAAGAATACGAATCTAAAACTCCATTGGCCTACAGACTTCATGATAGTGCTAATTCTAAATAGGGTGTGCACTAAATGGAAAGATACAAAGATGTTATAAACATAGATTCCAAACTTAAAATGGCGCGTTGACTCCCCATGGAGCCACAATATCGGGCCGGAAGTGCTGATAATGCTCTGTTCAGCTGTTCAGTCGTTTTGAAAGCAAACGGACAGATGTCTTACAAAAGTATGAACACTTGTTATTTTGAAACATTGTAAATTTAAGGAGTATTACTCCTCAATAGATTTCACTTAAAGGAAGAACTTTATTTTTTCCTTGCGGCATTTTGCATTGCATTAGGTGCACTTGAAAATGTACGCACAATGGCACGTTCGAAGCTCAGGGGCGGGATTCACTAACATTTGCGTAAGTTCTTGCGTAAGTCAAAATATTTACGAACTGCGTAAGTACTTTCTTAAGTGGTATTCACTAAAACAACTTACGCAGTTCGTAAAGATACGCAGCGTAACTACAATAAATGCACAAGAGCCAATCGTGTGTGCGGTTGAATCTTGCTTTGTTACATTTTGAGCCAATCACATTGATTGTTATTGTTAAAACGACGCACACGGTCTTCTGTGGCTACACACGCGGTCCTATGTTCTACACAACCGTGTGGTAAACGCGTAATTCTGTGTGTGTTACTATGGCTATTTTGAACTTACGACAACTCTGAAGCTTGCGTAAAGTTACGCAAAATATTTAAGAACTTTTCTCTTCGTGAATACCGACTAAGCAAGATACGCTTCGTAAGTCTGACTTACGCAAATTTTTGTGCGTAAGTATTCTTTGTGAATCCGGCCCCAGTTCATGCAGGGAGCTGGAAGCTCCCTGGTTCATGGGCTTATTTATTGGTCAATTTTATTGAATCATCAGGAACACACTCTTAAATGAACCTTTAATATCTTACGCACTCACAACGGGAAATCAACTAGCGCGTTTGTTTCCGGAGCGCGCAAAAGTGTCAAGTCAAGTATTCGGGATAAAACACAGAGAACGTTATCCTGAGTGTACTCAACGCTCACGCATGCCACGCTATTTTAGGAATGAAATTTCCTGTGCGTACCTATTATTAGGGAGCTTTAGATTACACGACGTGGGCAGGGCGACGCGGCATTTTAACCCACAGTCCACGTCGTCGAGCTGACGTCCGCGCCCTGGAACTATTGCGCTTTGGATTTCTACGACGCGGCATGAAAGTCGCGTGGCGATATTCAAACTTCGTTTGAGTATCAGACGCGCAAGCCGATCTGTTAATGGTAACAGTATTTAGCGGGAAGTATAAGTCAAACTTACTCCTTATGTAGAGTGGCAAACCTTCATCGAGTCCGTGAAGCAATTGCTATGGTTATTTAACTGATATAATGGACGACGATGAATTTATGATATGTGTACAACGCGTATTTTAAGTTTCTAACGCAACGATTGGCATGGCAACAAAAAATATATGACGTCATCAACTGCCTCTTGTTGCCGTTCTAGCCACAACGCCAAAACGAGCGACTCCCGATGTAGAATTACACCGACAACGTAAAGTTACAACATGACGTCATTACGTCGTAGCCGACGTCCGCGTCGTGCAATCTTAAGCTCCCTACTATACGCACATCACCGAATAAAAAGCGGGTATGTCAAATCCACACTTCTACTCCCATATTTGCGTCTCCATGAGGATTCAATCTCCGTTACAGTGTAGGTATAGGACTTTGGCATCTATATTTATAATAGACCTTATGCATTGACATCACACTGACGTCATCTTGGGTGAAAATAATGAAGCACACGTCTGAAACGTGCACTCACAGCGTAGATTTCGCCGCACGTGTAGTAGACTTACGCGCGTGTACGATTGGTTGCAAATCAGCTGTCTGCATTTATTGGTGTAACTTGCAATGATACGCGCTTTTCCTCCATTTTCCTCCCAACGAGGGAGCACTTTCTCCTTTGTGACATCATATGCATAAGGTCTATAGCCGCGGTCACACTACAACGAATTCGGATCGGATTCCGATCCGATTTTTGTGATTTTTTATTAAAATCTTCTCCATTTCGGGTCGGAAAGAGCCCAAAATTTGCTAACCAGTGTAAATATATGATTTGCATCAGAAGTCTATGAAAATGAAATGTTAACTGATTTTTTCGTGATGTCACATCAACGGACAGCTTTTATCGGACACGCGTAGTCCGATAAAAGCTGTCTTTCGATGTGACATCACGAAATAATTCGTTTAAATTTAATTTTCGTAGTCCTGCGATAAAAATCATATAATTACACAGGATGGCCAATTTTGGGTTCTTTCCGACCCGAAATGGAGAAGATTTTAATAAAAACTCACAAAAATCGGATCGGAATCCGATCCGAATTCGCTGTAGTGTGACCGCGGCTTATATCTTTGAAAAGATAACACACAATGCGCCGATCGCGGGTGGTGCACTGCAGTGGCGTAGCTAGATGTTTTTGTCGGGGGAGGGGGGGGGGCAAAATCCAAAAATATCCGACAGATTATTATCTTGAAGTAATGATGTACTATCCAAAGATATTATAAGCATACATTCCAAACTTAAAATGGCGCGCTGACTCTTCATGGAGGCCAAAATATAAGGGCCGAAGTGCTGATCACTGTTCAGTCATTTTGAAAACAGAGAGATCAAAGTCTTGCGCAAGTGTAACAACATGTTAATTCGGAACATTCTTAAATCTGAGAAATAATCACTCAATATATTCCATTTACTGACAAGTTATGCTTCTTCCCCGTGCCATGTCAAGCAAACACTCTGTCATGAACGCACAATGACTGTTTTGAAGTCCGCAATCTATAAATAGGTTAGTTACCATGGTCTCTTCAAAAACGCTGTTAAAAATGTGCCTCGATTTCTTACGAGCATTTAACGGAAACGAAATTAGCGTGTTCTTTTTTTAAGTGCGCGGTAGTGAGTTTCTCTGTGCATTTAGATAAATGCACAGAGAAAGGTATATTGCGCGTATGAAACGCGCTGTCAAAGCACACGTGGGTCAACCTTTTTATAACAATGACGTTGTCCGTAACGCGTTGTTTTTTTTCGTACGCAGATCGTCGAACAGAACGGCGCACTTGTCAATTCCACACTTCCGCCCCGATATTTGCCTCACCATGAGGAGTCAATTTCCGTAAAAGTGTCGGTATAGGAGTGTGGAATCTATGCTTATAGTATCTTTGGTACTATCTAAGCGTACTAGCTTCCCTTCATGCGCCCTTTTGTTGTTGTGCAAAAAGAACGCTTTCAGTGCTCTATACAGAAAATATGTGCACATAATACGATGTGCATGCTTGCTTGTGTTAGCATGCACATCATTGGAATGGACAGTCAGTATAGTCGCGATACACAATGTTGCGCAGTACATAATGTTGCGCACCCCTTGAATTTCCTGGATTTTTCCACTGGAATGCAATTGTAAAGACAATTCCACAAATCAACACACGAGGTATAATATTAAGTTAATAATAACGTAACATGAATGAACAAGGGATAACGCCTAGCCTAAATGTGGCTAAATTATGACCTTGATTGTGATTTTCCGCGGCGGTGCTTTTCATGTGCTTAAAAATGGGCACGGTCAACCAATCAGGCCACAAAAATCGAGATGCTCGTGGCTCAAACTGCTTATTTCTGACAAATTTGTGTAGGGAACAAATACTTTTCATTTTCTATCTGTAATCCATATTTTTCTGACATTAGGCGTGGTCGTTGTGAGGTAATCAGCAGCCCTTTTTACCTTAGTGCGCAACATTACGACACTCTCAAGATTTGAAATCGCTCAACGGTAGCTGTAAAAAACGTGTCAAAATTTTCACCAAGTCGTGCTGATCACCAGAAATTCGCAAGTTACGTTACAGAAAAGAAATGCACGAGTTGATACCCGTGCCATTTTCGATTATTTTTCCCTCTTTGTCTCCGCAATCTTCAATATTTTGCTTAGGTGCGCAACATTCCAACCCTCCATGCTACCAAAAACATTACAAGCATAGATTCCAAATTAAGAATTGCGTGTTGACTCCCCATGGAGCCCAAAATATGGGGCAGAAGTGGTGATCACTGTTCAGCAGTTTTAAAAAACACAGGCTACAGGGAAATTAATGTCTTACAAAAGTATTAATACTATTTCGGAACATTGTAATGTAAGAAGTATTCATTCCTCAATACTAAATTCTACTTAAAGAAGTTTAATTCTTCCTGACAGCATTACAAATAAGTACACTTGAACATGAGCGCACAATGACTGGTTTAAACTTCATGCACTTATTCGCCTACATTCATTAGTCAGTTCCTATATCTTTCAGTAACGCACTTTTATATGCGCGTTTAATTTCTTACGCCCTCACAACGGGAAATCAACTAGCGCATTGCTTCCCAAGAGCGCAGAAGTGTATGTCAAGGATTTCGGATAATACACAGAGAAAAAAAAGTATTCCGCACGTATAGAACGCGTTGTAAAAAGACACGCACGCTAATCTCTTTTAACAATGAAATTTCTGTAACGTACGCGTTGTTATTTCCCGGCTACGAAGATCAACGAAAAGAACGGCGCGCATGTCAAATTCACACTTCAATATTTGCGTCTACATGAGGGGTCACTGAGCGTAACAGTGTAGGTATAGTAGTTTGGAATCTATGCTTATAATATCTTTGGTCAGTACTAGAAACAAGCGCGTCTACACTGTGTACTGTTGATTTACGTTGCTATCATCAATGTTAAGTCTTTGTGTACGGAAACGCTAAAAAAATGTGACTTCTCACAAAAATTGATCTTCGAGCTTGGTTGCCGTGGCAACCATATATTTTGGTAGCATTAGACACGTTCATCATATGTGTGAATTAAGTTTCATGTATGTGTAATGTTTCCTTCTGGAATGATATTAAATATACTAAAAAATGTGATTTTTACCAAAATTGACCTTTGACTTCTTGTCACGTGACCTTTGACCTTGGTTAGCATGGTAATCACATATTTTGGTACTATTTAACACATTCATCATATGTGCGAAATTTCATGCATGTGGAATGTTTCCTTCTGGAATTATACTTAAAATACTAAAAAAATGTGATTTCTCACAAAAATTGACCTTTGAGATTGGTTACCATGGCAACCATATATTTTGGTAGTATTAGACACGTTCATCATATGTGTGAAGTTTTGTGTATGTGGAATGTTTCCTTCTGGAATTATACTTAAAATACTAAAAAAATGTGATTTCTCACAAAAATTGATCTTTGACCTTGGTTGCCATGGCAACCATATATTTTGGTAGCATTAGACACGTTCATCATATGTGCAAAGATTCATGTATGTGGAATGTTTCCTTCTGGAATTATACTAAAAATACTAAAAAATGTGATTTCTCACAAAAATTGATCTTTGACCTTGGTTGCCATGGCAACCATATATTTTGGTAGCATTAGACACTTTCATCATATGTGCAAAGTTTCATGCATGTGGAATGTTTCCTTCTGGAATTATACTTAAAATACTAAAAAAGTGTTAGTGTGATTTCTCACAAAAATTGATCTTTGATCTTGGTTGCCATGGCAACCATATATTTTGGTAGCATTAGACACTTTCATCATATGTGCAAAGTTTCATGTACCTGGAACGTTTCCTTCTGGAATTATACTAAAAATATTAAAAAACCGTGAATTTTCCCAAAAATTGAATTTGACCTCTAACCTTTGACCTTTTCTGCCGAAAGTCACGGAGACACAAGTTTACACTCTGGGGTACCTACCCACCAAATTTCAAAAGAATCGGTCTAGCCCACAAGGAGGAGTTCATGGAACACTTTTTTCACATTTTTTCGCTTAAAATGTTAGTATCACGTGACTTTGGACCTTGGTTGCCATGGCAACCATATATTTTCGTAGTGCCAGACACTATTATTATATGTGTGAAGTTTCAGGTTCATGGGATGCTTTTTCTTGGAGTTATTATAAAAAGAGTGATTTTCACATAATTTGACCTTTGACCTCTGACCTTTGACCTCTACTTCCAGGAGTCGATGTAGACTTGGGGTTCCACCTAGGGCACCTTCCCACCAAATTTGAAGAAAATCGGCTTTACCGTTTTGGAGATATTAAGAAAACAAAATTGGACCCACACACACACACCCACACACGCACAGTTGTGCTTTACATACTGTTTGAGGACCTCATTGTTTTCTCTATTGTGTTTGCTTCCTTAACCCTAACTTTAACAATAGACTCTCTCTTGTTAAACTTCTGAGGACATGAGAAATCTATTGTATTTCCTTCTAAGGACCTGAAATCTATTGTTTAGGTCCTCCATCTGAATGGAAAGTAAGTGCGCACTCACACACTCACACACACACACACACACACGGACACGTTTTGACCCCTCCCTCTGTTATGGACTTTTGGTCACCCTGGGGTACCCCACCATGAGTTAGGACTTTAGACTAGTAACTTGTGAAAATTAACTGTTACCATGGCAACCGTTGTTATTTCTGCTGGCATTGCCGAATGTAGCCCAACAGGTCAAGTGACTACAATATCTCATCCTCCTCCCGGAGCGATGAGATAAAAATCAGGTCATCAGAGTATGAATGCTCTTTGTAGTACCTTGAGAAACAGATCTTTTGAAAACTAAAATATATAGCTAAAATAGAAAGCAAAAGTGCAGTTGTCTTTCAGCGGTTACATTAACCAACAAAGCAGCTAAGACTTTAATGTAAAAACTTGGTGACTAAATATGATGTATTCAAACAGTTTAGTAAATGTTTCTGTATGCGGCAGTGAGACCCTATCTCAATATCAGGTTGCACATAGAAGAAACACTAGTTTTTGAAGAAATGCACTTATTTTATGCCTGATTGGAAGTTTTAGCTGTCATCTGGGCAAAGTGTCTGCATATCTTTTTAATGCTAATACCACCACTTTGACTTATGTTAGTTAAGGAGAAGTGCAGTGCTACACCTACAGGGGAAGTTATGCAAACACTCTAACAGTACGACTTCAAGGACGAATAAGGTATTCAATTATAAAGGAAAACAAAAAAGAATACGAGGCAATTTTGCCCATTTGGCAACGTGTTTCGTTATCCCGAGGACCTGTGATGCTTATACAAATACATTTTTAAAGATTTTCTCAAACAACTTAACTGTAAAACATAACATGATGGGGATTCCCTCTCTACACTCACATATAAACACGACTTTGCGGAATGAAATGGTTATACTCCAACAGAGTCCCTAAAATGAGTATAGTTTTTCCCCGATTTTCGCATAATTGGTAGAAATCCTTAGCTACGGTATCCCTTCTCTCCTAAGGAAAAAAGATCCTCGTTGCCTTAATTCTAAGAAGAAATTAAGACAAACTTGTATTTCCAAAGTTGGATTCAAATAGATTAGAAAGACTCTTCTTCTCTTCTTCTTAAGAGGTATTCAACATAAAAAGTTCTTAATGCCGCAAAATTACTCACATTCCTTCTCACTTCATCCTAGCTATCGTAAACATTACAGCTAGGATACTAATATGCGAATTTACTTTAGAGACATTTATATTAATATTTATAAGCGTATTAGCCTTAATCTGTAATTATTTTTTTCACAAATCGCATGTTTCCTTTAGAAGTGATTTCCACGAATATAGTTACACTTATGTTACTTAACATCATTGATACGTTATACAATCATGTATTCCACACTAAGTTTGAACGACTCAGGTAAATCATGGAGTTTCTCCCCTAAGCGTTACCACAAGTAAATAAAAACATGTTTCTTTAAAATTTTACAAATTAAAAAACTTGTCCAAAGACATTCATCAAAAGTTTTCATTTATCGCGGAACCCAAAGAAAGCTTAACCTATTCCCTACACTATTAAACCACAGACTACAGAATGAGTGGTAAGTGGTCATCTTAAAACTAAATCACCAGAGTTTCAACCAGGATTAGCCGAATTGTCGAGTGTTATTGTTGTTGTTGTTTCTTTTCTTTTATAGCGCATAGAAGCAATTATTCCACGATGCAAGTACTTCACTTGTTATTTACCTGTGTAGTATACTATAAAATGGTCACCATTCCGCAATATATTTGTGCAGTTCTTACCTCTACATGTTCACATTAATAATATCTCGAAATTGTTCAGGAGACTGAGTTTAAGACTGCCAATGTTTATATATGAAAATTACTAATGGCCCAATATTACCTTTTTTTACTTCAGTAAGTCTACGTTACCTCCTACAAAGGACATATATGCATGATACAACAAAGCTAATTAATTTTGCAAAATTGAGAAAATTGAATTTTTACAATTTGTGATTATTATCTCTCGTTATAAACATTTCTTCGTATGTTTTCGTACATATTTTGGGCCGCAAATTTTGGTCCATATAAGGCCCAACCACTATCGTGGTATGTTTTTTTAAAGTCTTATCAACCGGATATCCTACCCGGAATCTGGTGAAAGAGCTGACTTAAATCTTCTAAAACTGAGTCTGGTCATTTTGTAACAAAATCTTGCCAAATGATTAATCAGATCTTCAGTCGATGCCCGTTTGCTTAAATTTGGCAGGCTATTTTTAGAGTGCAAATAGTATTGATAGCAATATGAATAGCAGTACACACCTCTTTCCAAATCTACATTTAATGTCCCCATAAAGATTTTTAAAAGTTGAAATAAACTTGTTTCTTTCTTTTAACTCCTGATCCTTTTCGATTTCTAAGAACACGTCTAGTCTTCAAACGAACGAAGTCGACAAAGGTCATTGAATGAGCTGAGGATAAGTTGTCTTTTTTTAATACGAAAAATTTCTTGAAGGGATAATTTTAGTGGGCGTCTTGGTTTGTCTTTACGTAGTTCCACGAAGCTGGAACTTAATAAAGCGGACTCAAACTGCAGCTAAAGGTCTTTTGGGTGTTGGAGTACTACTACGGATTACTTGTTTGGCATGACTTCTTGCAGAGGTGTTGCAAAGGTTTTAAATATTTGTTTCTGTTCGTCCGACATTTGATGTTTATCGACTTTTTATCATTGGCTTCAGGTCTTTACCCCGGTCATCTTTCAAGCAGTGGTGTAAAGTGAGAATCTTTGACACATTCTAGTATTTGGGATTGTGGCTATAGACTTGGAGTAAGCTACGTCCTAAAGAAGGGTACTGTAAGTGGCGACCTCGGGAGGGGAGCACCTCAATATTTCTTGTCGGAAAGAGGAAACAAATCTCGCAAGGTTTATCCACGATCCAACTTAGATACGTCTCCTTAGATCTCCTGTGGTTTCCTTACCCTAAGTTCATCGTGAATTTATTCAACTTAATTAAATTTAGTTTTGCTATTTGTTTTAATTTTTGCAGATTACTCAGGCCCAAAACAGCATAAACCCAAAGAGCTATACAACAAGTAAGTGAAATACTAAATATCTGAAAGAATCACATTATGCTGGTTCCAAATGATCCATTAGTCCATTAACTTAGTGGAAAGTACACTAAGCGAAAGCTATCGTACTGCCTTATGATTTTCCAGGTACTTCTTTTCAAATTTTTGTTCTTAGAAGTAGGCAAAGAGCAAGTACTTTGACGACTTACAACCTCAGAGTTTTATCTACATGTATCATTACTGTACATATAATTAGCAAATGATTGTGAAAATGTTTTGCAGGTTCGTCGTTTTTCTACCAACAACCCAAATATCCGCGTGACTGCCAAAAAGTTTCAGACCGGTGCTCTTCTGTAAATGATAGCGGTGTTTATTTGATCAAGCCGGAAGGTTATTCTGACGCGTTCGAGGCATACTGTGATATTAATGAAGACGGCGGGGGTTGGACGGTAAGTTACGCTCCTACTGACGCTCAAAACAGTACAGTTATAAACGTTATGTTAAGGAAGGTTTTTATACATTCATACGTTTTGTAGAAGGAATCTACTGATCTCAATATTGCCTTGTGGTCATTGTACACAAAGTTTACCTAAAAAGTTACATGATGATATAAAAAAATATTCAAAGCAAAATAGTTATAAAAACATTATCGGTCGTGTCAGCTGAATATGCCTTTTTATTGTTTCAATGATAAAAAATGAATGTTATTTAAAAGTTAGTAAAATTGAGTACTGAAAGATTATCATATTGCCTAATTTTCAAGGTTTTTGCGTCGAAATGAAGAATCTCTTGATTTTCGTCTGGCGTGGAAAGACTACAAGACTGGATTTGGTTTCTTAAGCAACCAGATTTGGCTTGGCTTAGATAACCTTTCTTTCCTGACAAATCAAGGACAGTACAGCATCCGTATCAACATGGAGAATGTTGAAGGATCAACTTTTTAAATTGAATATGATCGTTTTCGCATTAGTGACGAATGGAGTAATTATATGTTAACTGGACTTGGCCAATACAGTGGCACTGCAGGTATTTGAATAAAATATCCTCCTTGCTAATTTTCCTGACAAAATAGCAACGTAAATCACAGCTTACCCTTAATTAATATCATTTACGCCAATTAAAACCTCTTGGCGATTCCCATGGTGATTTATTCGTGTGCATACGTTGATACGATCCAAAATTAGGGTGTGAGTCATTACATGCATTAAGGCGACAGGTTTATATTTTCTTTGTTTACTGATGGTTTGAAAATTGTCACCAAAATATAGAAGTTGTTGAGTCAAAGCATCGAGCCTATCTATTTCTATAGATAACAGATATTTGCATTACTTGATGAGATGGAGAACTTTGATCTGTGGTGCGTGAACATTTTCTGGCACAGGGATATAAATGTTTAATCATTTGTTTTCATATCCCTATTTCGTAGATTCCGTTATCACTTACTGTCCATCCAACATGACCGTTGGGAACTGCTCCTATCAGGCAACTTGCGAGGATCCAGAAGTTTCGATGACATGTCAATCCCATTGCAGTGAAGAGGAGACTTAAGTTTGTCGAGACGGCCTTTTGAAAAAGGGAGACAACTGTGTGCTTCCTAAGGAGTGCAGTTGCTTTATTCAAGAAGCAGGAGTTCTTCGCGTAATTAAGAGATACGATATAAAGTCTTTGGCGTGTCTTTTAGAGGCTGTTGATTTGTCATATTGATAAAAATTAGTCTTTTCTTCAGTTGAAATTTTTTGGAAAATTGAAAACACCTGCTTTTACTACTTGCTGAAAGTCTAAGGGATTATGGGTGATCTTGTAAAATCGTGTTGAGTTATTTTTTTACTTGTCCGTGAATTAGGGTATCTCTTAGCTTGAAATATCACTGCTAAGTTCCTCTCTGTATGTGTTTGAATTTGAATGCAACGGTGGATGGCATGTAAACGATGATTGTACAAGTCGCTGTGAATGTCTCTTGGGAGTACTTAATTGTGACGAGAACTATAGATGCAGCTTCGAGGCAACTTGTGAAGAAAGGCACGGTGCACATCAATGTTACTGTAATGATGGGTTTACAGGAGACGGAAAGAACTGTGAGGCAACCACACCAACTGACTGCGCCGATATTTACAACGCAAATATTACAGACGGTGGTGTCTATACAATTAAGCCAACAAACTGGCCTAAAGCTCCTTTTGAGGTCTACTGCAAAATGACAGACGGGTAAGGATGGACGGTATGAGGCCATTAATTCCTCTTTCCATTAAGCATATCAAAATTCAGTATCATATTTAGAAAGCTCTTTCAATACTGGCCGTTGTTCGTGATGGATAATATGGGCCATTTGTACCAATTAATAAGGCTATTCAAACTTTTACCTTTATTTGAAGTTTTCCAAAATTCCACCTACGGCTGAAATTTTTGTGCTACGCCGATAGATAATTTCCCAATTACGTCTGAATTGATTATAAAACAGCATGACATCCTGCATAATTACGGTACAATTAGATACCTTTCTTCAGTATCCAGAGAAGAGCAAAAAATATGGGGCTATATGTGAAGTTTTTCTCTCCTTTTTTCGTAACAACGCTCATGTCAACATTTATTCTTATCTTCAAATTATAAGGTATTTCAGCGTCGTGTTGATGGCTCTCAAAATTTTTATCTTGGATGGACTCGCTACCAGGAAGGACTCGGATCGCCCAATAACGAACTTTGGCTTGGAAATGATAAAAATTTTCTATATAACAAATCAGAAAAGTTTTCAACTTCACATTGATTTCATAGACAGGGACGGCTCACCATACTATGCAAAATACGATCTCTTTCGCATTAACAACGCAACTGATAATTACAGGCTTGTTGAATTAGGCACTCACAGCGGAACTGCAGGTTTGCGTTACGTTAAATATGTGTATACTATGTATTGTTTTCTTATCAGCAAACTTAACAACTATATTTCCATATGACGGTTTCTTTTTTCTTTATCATTACCCCGTCCTTCTATAGCTCCATTTCTGAAGCAATAGCAGAGCAGTTGTAATGAGATGTAGGACAAATCTCTACTTACATATCTGTTTAATAAATGCTTTCGAGCCGCCTTTCCTTATAAAAACTTTATGTGACAACCGTGCATTTTTTTACATTTTGATTTCATAGTCTCAATTAATATTATTTTCTATCTCGATGTATTACCAAAAACACAAGATAAGTTTTCATAACAAATACCTAAAATAGACTGACACCTAACAGTACATTGCTAAAAAGTATCAATAACATAATTTTTTTGTTGACAGCGCTGCTTCTGTGTAACTTGGCGATCACCATCAGGATTACTAATAAGACAGACATGAAAATACCTTCATTTCAATTTGTAGAGATATTTACTTCAATCTTTAAAGATTACCTTTAAACTACAGTTCACTGTGCAAACACCATTTTGAAAGGTCATAACCCGATTGATGCAATTGAAATAAGAACGTTTCTTGTAGAGTACACACACACAAACAAACAACAAACAGTGGTTTCCGTGTGTTGAAAAGAAGCCTGAGTTGAAAACACAAAGTCTAAATGAAAAGAATTTTCCGTTTAGCAATATCATGAAAGTAAAAATAATTCTTGAGTAAAACTAATTAATGAAAGCATTTTTGTAGTGTACTTCCAGTAAGCCTTGGCTCAAACATTTTGTTACTGAAAAAGAGCCATTGATTCAAGGTTTCCATTGTTGAAAGGAACTCTTTGTTCCATGTTTGAAATGTATAATATTGAAATAACAAATATTCTCTTGTTATCTTTCAAATGTAAGCAGCGGCAAAGGAGTTTCAATCAAGCTATCACAATAAGAGACACCCGGATAAGGGCTCTCTTGGCATTATGTCAAATAATTTGAATAAAACATGACATTTAACAAATTCAAACTGTTGAAAGAAGTAGGTTGGAAAAAGGATAACAAGCTAAACTAACAGAAAGACTAGCATCTATGTTATTGGGTGCAATGGTTCCGTTAAGTATTATGAGACAATTCTTTACTAATTTTCTGTAAACTATTTTTGTATTTTATTTTGACAGGTGATTCTTTTAACATAAAAGGCAAGCAGTTCAGCACCCATGACAGAGATAACGATGAGTGGGGTGGCTACGACTGTGCAGAAAGACACGTTGGTGCCTGGCGGTATGGAGAGGATTATCTGTATTATTCTAATTCTAATTGCAGAACTGCTGATAATTATTGTGAGTTATGGCCTGAGGGCAATGGGTGTGGGGAATGTACGGACTCAAACCTCAACGGTGACTACGACGGTACTACCCGGGGCAGCAATATACACTGGGAGAATCTTGGTGGATACGACTGTAGCATCTAATACACGGAAATGAAAATCAAACCAGTTTGAACTAAAATACCAGAACAATACAACCAACATTTACTTAAGAAACCGGTGAACGATCAAGAATCTTTCCAGCTCAATGGGTTGCTAAAATAAAAAAACAATAATTAAAATTACGTTGCCTGAATGAACATAATAACTTTTTTATCCCATTTTAACGACTTAATTAAGCAATATCAAGACTTCTGTAAAGGCATCCTTAAAAACGACATTTAATATAACTTCCTAGCACGTGTTGTTCTTTAGTTGTTTTTGTTTTATGAAGTGTAGTGAGGGTGTGTCGGGTACAAGGATGTAGTGAAAGTAGCAGGGACAGTGAATGGTGCCATAAAATAAAACATTTGCATTGCCCTGAAGCACTATGTACAGTCTGTGCTTCGCTCCTACTTACCTTTTGGACCTCTAGAAGCTATCTCTTCCCCTTCTGTTCCTTGTCTGGCCTCGGTACTGACGTTAACACAAAACGATACTAACAATTCAGGACTTAAGAAAAAACCTTCGTTTGCACTAGGTTTGTCACTTCACATCATCTTTAAGAGTTTTAATGTTAGATTAGATGAATGTGCCGGAATGAACTCACTGAAAGCTCGAGTTTTCTCACGCATTCAGCAGGTGGGGGTCATTATTCTGTTGCCTCATGCTGCCATTGCTTCATAACAATAATTATTTAGATTTGCTTGATCTAGAATCATCTGCAAACGATAAGGAAACCGATAATACATGTATTTTGCTCTATGTCCTTTTTGCCTTTCTGAGAGTCTCACAAACTGTGAAAATTGTTTCAAGAACTTAAACTTAACCACGATTGTCAAAAATAAAGTATCCGGTAAGACAATCATCACGTAGCATGACGCAACGTCACAAGATCACTCTTTTTAATCTAATTATCGTCTACAGAGGATTAATTGAGTTTAGAAAACAATGACATAAACAATATTCGCTACGTAGCCAACAGTTAGTTCAACAAAAATTGGAAGATATTTCGGTCAGCTGACTTATCTGGTCACATTAGTACAAAGAAACAGGACATAAAAACGTTCTTTGTTTAATATTTGTCTCTTAAGTAAAAGGTTATTAGACAAGCAAAAAGAACACAAGGTATGCGGAACCTATCTTGCATTGAAGGCAGAGGAAAATGCGCACTAGAATTGCAAACTCTTTCAACTATGGGGTCAGCCCTAAGTCCCATGGTTGGGCTAAAAATGTCAGCCCCCGTAAACTCTCGGACGTTGAAATAGTGCAGGCAGCAGATAGACGCAACAACCAGATGCA
The DNA here is from genome assembly GCA_029531755.1 of Holothuria leucospilota. NCBI lineage: Eukaryota > Metazoa > Echinodermata > Holothuroidea > Aspidochirotida > Holothuriidae > Holothuria > Holothuria leucospilota. The sequence continues at coordinate 36,607,810 of CM055971.1, forward strand.
GTTAAAGAAGGGCCCTCTTTTTGAAGGCATGCAAGGAGTGCTATATCAGATTGTCCACACAGTTTAGTACCTGTGGGGCTACACATGCTACTGATCCGTCATGAGTCTGCACAACAGCCGACTCACGACGGTCGGGGATGTGATGTTCCCGATCCAAGATCGATAAATTGCATGCGTGACCTACGCCAAAACTAGTAACAGACTCGTCGCAGACGAGTTTTTACCTGTCGTCGACGTATTGTAACTGATTCAAAAATGGAATGTGCACACTAATCAGTTGGATATGCAGCCGCCTCATTTGCTTCCCGACTCGCCATTCGAAGCCGTATTTCACAACTCAACTAAATCGTTTGCAATACAGTGAGAAGCAGGCACCTGGTAGAAACACTTTTTACTATCCCCTTTGGGCAGGTCTAGAATCAGGGCGCCAATAGCAGAGCACAAGGGGCCCTGCGCCCAAGCCAAAGTATCGGACAAAAACATCGTTGCCTCAAATTATACCAGTAAAAAATCGCAACATTTGCGTGATTTAAATACATTGGATTATTACTTTTGCAATGTAATGTGAGCTGTACTTTTCCATCGCATTCTGCGATCATCCGTTATATACGCCGTCTCATTATTACTTAGACAGTGCTTCTTGTTGATGGCTTTATGCTTTACTCTAATGCCCATAATTGTTTATTACGGAGCTTCCAGTGGTTTTTCCGTTATTTTTACAACCAGAGCATTGTCCCTGGACCCCTCAAGAACCCTATAGGCGGGACCTTGTACACCAATCCGAAGGAAGGAGCGCTTCGCGCTAACGAGGTCCTTTCGGTGCCGTTGGATCTTTAAAGCATGTTCGTCCCAATTTCAATACTAGAGATTTGCCACCCTACCTAAAATGTGTAGACCTAGACCCACCAGTTTACCCATCTCCGTGTTGGCTTTTCACCACCCAAAAATGTGAGAGAATGGAGTAGTCATGCAGCCTTCACTCTGCTAGCCTGTAGCAAGGAAAGGTAAGGTCACAGAGAATTGTTGTGCGGGTGAAGTCACTGCACGTACCCAATACACATAGCATGTCCAGTTTAAACTGATCTGTGTTACAGAAACTGTAACACGTGTCACGAAAACTGTTAACGGTACGATACGTTGTATCGCGATAAGTTGCACGATAAGTTGTATCTTACTAGATCATATGTGGTGAAATTCTCTCCAGCAACTATTTGAACATGTACGCAGGTATCTGGAGAAAATTCCAAAACATATCATCCCCTTTTTTCTTGTTAGTCTGTAATCGATGTAGAAAGCCCGGCACCCCCAAATCTTTTGACAATGTGCGGTCTTACTTACATACAACTTTTCGTTTTATTCGTTTCCGACATCGAATCAGCGAGATCGCAGCAATGGCTAGGGCTAAAATGGTGGACTCTAACCATTTTAAGCATTGGCCAGGCACTGTACAAGCTTCCCCTTTCAGTCTATAATATATCACTGGAAAAAGAGTGACGACTCGTGTTAAGATTAAAGGGTACAAGTTAAAAACATACCTAGCGCTTCAAGTGCGACAAAGGACGAAATAACCAGTTACTCTCGAATTTTCTTATTCTAGCATATTCTCGCGTGAAGCAATTATTGCAGAAGACTTCAATGAAAAGAACGTTCGAGAGGTGATCATTGTTAAATTCAGGATTTCCAGGCAATAGCACAGCTTTAGATGGTTCCTGAAGTAGAAGCATTCAGTTCAAGAACATTCTTGAAGTACTGTGGAAGCAGAGCAGTAAAAAGATTCCAGAACCTCCGTGAAGCCTTGGCAAATTCGACGTGCAGACTGAGGAAGCAGAATCTGAGTTTTCTTCGGATTTGGTTAACAATATTGGTTTCTCTCGATTCCCTTTTCTCCTCTTTTCTCGCCCTTCTTTTTCTTTTCTTTTTCTCTCGATTCCCCTTTCTCTCTTTCCTCGCCCTTCTTTTTCTTTTCTCTTTTGAATTCCTTTTTTTCTCCCCCTTTTTCTCATTTTTTACTTTTCCTTATTTTCCAATGGGGGACCACCCGCTACCCCCTGGATACGCCACTGATTATTATTGTGCACAGATATCTTAAGGCAGTATAGTTTGGCTGAAAAGGAAATGGTCCCGTATATAACCTGACCGTCTTCAACTTTAAGAAAATGTAAGTGTTCGCGCATTAGCAAACTGTATGTAAGTATTACGTTTATTTCAAGCTAATGGTTAAGTTTGGTCTCTCATAAGATTCCATGTATAAATAAATTTGAAATTCAGACTGATTTTCAACATAAAAAGGTCGTATTTAGAAGTATGATTTATTCCAAGTAACAATGAGATAATTTGCGTAGAAGTCTCTGCAGGGGCGTCAATCCGTATTAAAATGTGGGGGGACGGGGACATAATGAATTGGCACAAACCAATCCCTTTGGTTTTTAAGAGGGGGTGTCTTCCTATAGGTCCTACCCCCCATATGGTGACTGACGTCCTATTCTAATAAGAACTATCATTTCAAAGTTAACATGACCATCACAGATGATCTGCCAGGTAAAATACACGGAGTCCACGAAAAACTTCAAGATGTTATTTTCATCATGTCCCAAAATAGCTAAATCCACGCTTCGCAGCGTGGATCATTGTCAGAGAGCATGGACCCTAACCAGGCCCGTAGCTAGGGTCATATGTTTGGGGGTGTGAAGGTCGCAAATTCTGACTGAATGGATGTCTTTCCGACTGAGTGGAGGCGTGTAAATTGCACTTTGTTTATGCCTTCTACGTTTTGTATACAGTAGTCCTTCCTTTGTCACCACATAAATGTGTCGTCTTGGGGAAGGGTCTAAGGAGAGGGACGTCCCCCTCCCCTTTGAGAAATGTTTGTTAATCTAAGGTTGCTTAGATGCAAAATGGTGTTATCTTTGAGATATTTATTGAGCTGATCGTATGTGGCTGGAATATGTCCATAATTTAGTGAATTCTAATTTTTGCGACTGGTTGGATGTTTTTACTAACTTCAGTGGCGGCGCGTAAATTGCACTTTTTATGCACCCTGCGTTTTTGTATACAGCAGTGGGGATCCTTCCTTTGTCACTATATAAAGGTATCATCCTGGGGGAGGGGGCGTCCTCCTTTGAGAAATTTTTGTTAATTTAAGGTTGCTTAGATGCAAAATGGTGCTATCTTTGGGATATTTTTGGAGCTGATCGTAGTATGGCAAAGGTGTGAAGGACTAGCAAGGGTGTTTTCAGAATGCTTTATAGTCGTAAGTGTATTAACAATCACCATCTATACCGATAATGGCTTCGGCGAAGCGCTCGGTAAAATTTTTGAAAAATGTTTAAAGGCAATAACGTACTTTCAACCTTTCACATGATCATGCTACAAACTAGACTGAATGCAGTAGCGTACCCTGGATTTCTCTCAAGGGGAGGGGGATGCAGTATGTTGTGTGACCGCCGGCCTGGGGAGGGGTCTATAGGAGGGGGCCCCCTCCCCTTTGAAATTTTTGGAAAAATTTGGTGTCCTTACATGCAATCTGGTGCCACACATGTTACCTTTTGAAGTAAAGTTTGTGTTAAAAAATTTACGCTTTTTAGGAACTAAAAAATAGGCATCGGTGAGGGTGTCCATGGCCCAATGGGGTGTCCCCCTTCCTTTGGAAATTTTTGAAAAATCAGATGTCCTTACATGCAATCTGGCGACAAATATGCTACCTTTTGAAGTAAAATTTGTGTCAAAAAATTTACGTATTTTTAGGAACTTAAAAAAATCGGAATCAGTAAGGGGGCATGGCCGAATGGCCCTCCCCTCTGCGTACGCCACTGATTGAATGATCCCATATTTATGCGAGGCCCTTTCAGAAGTTTGGAGATTTATGTCTGTTTTCCGAAAGTGTTGTGTTCAGAATAGTTCCATGTATAATTACCTTTTGAATGGTCATGAGAAGGAGACAGTGCAAACCGTGACGCATGCGCGCAAAGCACGCCGAAATTTTGTCATTAAATAAGATTTTCCTGAAGAAATTTGCATGTAGAATCCGCATCGAGACACTTAAAAATTGCCCAACAAACCTACATGCCACTCAAAAAGCCAGTCAAATAGAGTCACGACACTGCTCTTTTACGCAAATGGGGGGGGGGGGGAATTTGATATTGCGTCCCCCACCCATCGAAATGGATTGAACCCATGAGTCTCTGCATGGGCTCAGTCGGCGAGAAAACTGTAAAGTTGTTGTCACATGTTAGAGGTAAAAATAGGAAATCCTTGTTACAATGTCGTCAACAAAGAGATAATTTTCACTTAAATTTTTGTATAGTTGTATCTCTATTGTTATCTCTATTTTCATCTCCAACCACCTTTTTTGAGACGTGTAAGACTATGGTTGTTAAAACAACCTTTCGTGTAAGTTACAATCATGTTGAAGAGCAGCATATCTGCTTCAAATTTTCATTGAAATACGACCACCCTTAAACATAAAAATTTTAACCCAACTACAGTTGTATCATTTTACATAATCACAGGAGTGACGGTGACAGTTTGACCACCACTCATCAGATTGCAGATTGAAATCCAAAAGAAAGACACCGTAAGGTATTTCATTAGCCCTAAATATATTAGATCCATGGCTTGAACGAGTTATCTCGTGGTTGCTGCTATCATGATTAAACTCGTAATGAAGATAATTTGGTACCGGTAGATTTGAGCAGAGGTATTAACTGTCATGCATAGAAAGGTGTTACCGAGCATTTAAAAATCACATTCATTTTCTGGAAATTAAACAGGGAATTCTCATAGAATAGATCAGTAATTGGATCGTTTGAATTAAAACAAGGCTTCCAGCGTTCCAGCCAAGTCTATCCAATTCACTTTAAACAAGTGGAAACATTTGCTCTTTCTTACAGGGAAACAATGATTACTCCATACTGACGATTTGCAGATAATTTACCATGGTAACGTTAGAGGCAAATGTATACCTTGATTGTAGGCACTTATTAAATACACTCACTTGGTCTTCATTTGAAACAAACAAAAGGAAGCAGCCTTGCAAAGATGGTAAAGTGAATTCTACCATTATATAATTAGAATTATTGAAATGTTATATGCACATGCATATACCCTAGCGTTTTACTAGTTAAAAGCCCTGTTTCAAGAAATGGTCTGCGGGTTCGTTATTAGGTCAGTGATCTTACAGAGACCAAAACCTCCAACCAGCACTTTTTTGTGTTAAAGGTAGCATGCTTGACCAAAAGATTTTACTTCCATTGAATTACAGTGGCTAAAGAAAGCAGCATGTCAGAAAACGGTTATAAAGGTAGGAGTTTTTTAGACATATGAAATAGTATAAACAATGGAAAACCTTATGGAAATAAACAGTTTAAAAAATCAAAATGCTTACTTAATAGCCGCTAAGAAGTTTCTTAATAAGAGTCAATAAACTCCTGAATACTCCTATGGATGTGAGAATAAAGTACACCTCATGTAGGTAGGCTGAAAATACTTATAAATGCCTAGAGATGAAACTCTCTCATTTACGCTGGATTTTTTGGTCTAGCTTTGAGACAGGAAAGAGGAAAAAAGGGCTTTCGGATGATAGTGAAAATATATTGGAGCGATAAAAAAATAATAGTTCCACTCAAGATGTCCGTATTTATTTATTTATTTATTTATTTATTTATTTATTTATTTATTTATTTATTTATTTATTTATTTATTTATTTATTTATTTATTTATTTATTTATTTATTTATTTATTTATTTATTTATTTATTTATTTATTTATTTATTTATTTATTTATTTATTTATTTATTTATTTATTTATTTATTTATTTATTTATTTATTTATTTATTTATTTATTTATTTATTTATTTATTTATTTATTTATTTATTTATTTATTGATTTATTTATTTATTTATTTATTTATTTATTTATTTATTTATTTATTTATTTATTTATTTATTTATTTATTTATTTATTTATTTATTTATTTATTTATTTATTTATTTATTTATTTATTTATTTATTTATTTATTTATTTATTTATTTATAAACTTTCTTTAACCAGGGTAACCCGTTCAGTCCCAAGGGACTGTTCTTCCACGGGGCCCTGGGTACAAAATAAAATAAAAAATATATAAAGTACTAAACATATAAAATTGATGTAAGAACAAACTACAGAAGAAAGACGGAATAAAACAATACCACAAAAGGCTCCGGGAACATAAAAACAGTAAGACGAAATTAAACTAATAAAACATAAAAGTTACCAGAAAAGTACGAGGAGTAAAAGATTAGGAAAGGTAAGACAAATGTAAAGGAATTAAACGAAATAACAAAATAAAACAAACAATAATCTAAAACAACACTACCGTAGAGGAAGTAGTAAAGGGAAACGAAAAATAAAGATGAAAATGGCGCCCCAAAACGGCACGTTTGTGACATTTGTAACATTTCCGTCATTTTGTATGATTAAGTTGTGTCCACCTTCACACACCAAATTAACGACATCAGTAATTGCAGTAAAATGAGGCAAATGTGTTCAAGGATGCGTTCAGTCGCTTCCTTCACGGCACCTTTTTGTAATGTGCAACAGTAGTCATACAGGTATGCGTAGCAATACATAAAGTACATAAATGGAATAGACCAATATGCTCTTTTGAGGATAAAATTTACCTTATTGTAATGCATTTCATTGACACGTATCTATAGAAGCGTATCCATGTTTAAGGTGAAGAGGCAACATTGCTGCAGGATCTGAGAGTTTACAATCAGGGCAAAATTTTGGCAAGCTTTTCGACTCATTGCCGAAGGCAAAATGAATCTATGCCGTTACGATGGCGTGTGTAAGTGTGTGTTTGTGTGTTTTGTCTTATGAAGTCTGAAGATTGACATAGTATTTACCCTTACCATTTTAAGTCTTCAAGTAAAATAATCGTGGTACAAGCTGTCAGTAGCTGGAGGCATGCCTTCCCCTGTTTGCATACACGTTTATTAACAGTTTTTTTTATATTCCTTTCACATCGATAGGCGTGTTCAAAGTTGTCTTTCGAAGCCACAATATTCTTCAGTTGTGTAGGGTACGCCAGATCCATTGGCAAATGTAATGACATTGCATCCGGCCCATGTTTTAGATATTTTATTGAAAGATCTCTATGTACCATAACCAGATCATTTTAACATCCAAGACAACGTTCGCTGAAGTTAACTTTTTATCATATCATCAAAACTTAATTTTTTTCCGCTTAAATATTAATCAGGCTGTAATTTTTGTACTTCGTTCTTTAATCGAAAAGTTTTAAGCCATGAGTAAATTTAAAGGAAGGGAATTTATGGAACTTTACTGCTTTGATAACAACTATCCGCTTAAAGACCAAGTCTCTTACATCTAAACAATAACATCCAGAACAATGGCGGGTGTAGTAAGCATTGAGTATTAGATGCGTTTAAAGCGGCTAAATTCTCTTCTTAGTAAGATTAAACGCTTATTAATTACAAAAGCCAATGTCGTTAACTTAGAATGAAAGTCAAAAGAACAAAATTTAAGTACAACAACAGGTTACACTAGTCTTCAATTTACGAAATGGAAAAATCAAACTAAACATTATGTTTATGTAATTTTGTCCTTGAAAATAAACTCATATTTCCTCGAAGGACGATAATAGTCGTTACTTGGTTACGGTACCATCAGTTTTATATGCATCAAAGAAATACCTGAAACAGTGTACCAGAATTCGACGTTACAGTAAGTTACATTGGCCCTATTCATCCCTATGTCTACAAGGTTGTAATCGTTGTAATCTCCGTTAAAGATGATGTTGCAACATCATCCGCAATTGTTACTCAGGGGCCATAAATCACAGTCACTTTCTTTGCTGGTAGCTCTGAGCCTCGACACAGGTGTAGCCACATAATAAAGGAAAGTGGCTACAGCCCACCGCCCGTCAAAAGGAATACCCCTTCTTCCTGTTGAGGCAAGTAATTCTTCAGGAGTCAAAACTTTTTATCATATTTTTATGACTCTGTTCTACTCTGTTATTAGCGCAATGTTTAATTGTTTCCGTTGAGACAGAGTGAAAATACTGAAGAGTCCTTGATCTAATGAGGATTAGCCGCCATGGCGATTTATTAGGTTTGGTCTCAGGAAGGACCGAACTTTGAAAAGGACATTACAATTCCTGAATATCTGGGGTTTTCTCGTAGTTTGGTCTCATATTGCTAATATAATAGCTTCAAGACTGGGGGAGGGAGGGGATATCATAGCTTAGGCGGTTTTGTGTAAATGACAAGAATTTGATCATTAATTGTATAGTTTTTTTGTATATCGGTCCCTCTGTAGCTTACAAAAAATGATGAAACATTCTCGTAGTACAGACGTGGATACGATGCAATGTATGTTATCACATCGGTGAGGCAAGAGACAATACATCCCATTTTTTCCCTCTTTTTTTGTAGAGAACTTCCCACGGGGTAAAACAAAGTTCATAAAACCCAAAAGCCATCAGTGGGCAAAATCCGCATTATGACAGGATGGTATTGTAAAAGTTTTTTTTTCTTTTTTTTTCTTTTCTTTTCTTTTTTTTTTACAATTTCTGCCTCATCTTCTATGTAGCAGGGAGAGTTTAAGTTGTAAATTTTCCAATGCTGCTAGTTTGAAATTTTTGCAAATAAAGATTAAAAGGTTAAAGCGATATGCATTAAACTGCAAAATTCTGATATTTTGAAGAATCGCGAAAGAAATTGAGTCGTTTCAACGCCAAGCAGAATCAGAAATGAAATCACTAGTTGCAAGGTATGATTTTACTGCAAAACAATGCACAATTCATTGAGAAATATTTCTTGTGTGTCACTGTGAATGTAGAAGCAAGGAAATTACATCTTACATTACCTTGTAGGCAGTGGCGTAGCTACATGGAGGCAGGGGGGCGATCACCCCCCTGGCTCAAAAAAGAAAAATTCGGAAATTTACGATAAAGTATGCAGTCCCTGAGGCGACTAGTAGCCCCAACAGTTTACCTGTTTTTTCTCTCAAGAGGACAGTTTCTCTTATATGAACCCAATATTTTCGGCGCGCTACGCGCGCTGTATAGTCACTCCAATTTCTTCATAAGTTCCATTACACATAGCTACAGAGCACAAGTACTGCCCACTTTACCAAGCAACATGTAGGCAGAGTACACCGTTTATGTAAACGTCGTAAATTTCATCCCATATCTCAAAGCCTAGTTGCTGTTCTCTTGTGTGTGTCATGCTGTACGATCAGTTGGTGCGCGACTCACTGAGCAAAGCAGTGGCTATTTCATCGGGTATTCCAGGTGGTTCTATACTGTAACACAGGTCTGCCACCTTTCACGCATTCAGCGTGTGGGTCACGCATTCTCACGCTCCCACGATGAAGCATTAGTTCATCACGCAATGTCTCAGTACGGTGTAAAAAAGTCCACTTAAAACGCAAACGATGCGTCCGGTGTCGGTTAAACGCCAGTTATCACGCGACCTGAGTTCCTTCTCGTCCAACCGATCATAGTCTGCAGTAAGCTGACAGTAGTGCATTATACAGTAATACATGCCGGTAGGCCTCAGAATGTCCAATTTTTCGAAGGCCTATTTTAAACGTGAAAACAATGTCTCCTTAAAATTTTCCAGGAACATGAAACACCAGATAACTGGCAATTCTGGGCATGCAGTAATGAGGCACGGGAATTGTCATTTCCGGCAATCTAGGTTATTTCTGGCAAAAAGTCCCCCCTGGCGGGACGCTCCGCGCGAATCAATGGTCGCGCGAAAAATTTTCGCGCGATTCGCGCGCTTTGCAATTTCACGATTAAGATTCAAAAGAACACTATCACTCAGTGAACAACACTTATGTGTCTGGTAAGTGTTTCATGTACAGTAAGCCGTATGTTTGTAACCTACATTGCAGAATGAAGAACGTACCCTTATGCAGTCTTTAAAAAATCGGAAAATTTTAAGTGCTTGCTCCCCACCCTCCTGAAAAAAAATCTAGCTACGCCGCTGCTTGTAGGACACAATACCTTCTGTGTTTGGACCATGTTGACAGATACATCATAACAAAATATGCCAACAATATCATAACACTGTCTCTGTGCTTAGTCTTCTAATTGTAATTGCCAAAAGTACTGAAGGTGCGCCAAGAACGCGAAGAGCAAAAGTGGGCCTTTGGGCCCCAGAGGCTTGCGGTTGGTCTCCTGGGGGCTAAGGAGCAGAACAACGGTGGGGTCCAGGAGTGGACCCCTAGAAGCTCCTGCAATATCAGGTTTTATTTCAAGTTTGTGAAGATTGATGTTAATGAATGAGAGTACAGGACTGTTTATTAGAAGCCACAAAGCTACATACCGATGAAGCAAATAATTTTTGATAAATTTTATTTTTTCCGATTAAAGAAGTGGTTTGTGGCCATTGATGACTATAATGGGTATGGTAATTACATGTTTATTCAACACTGTTCCCTCCTTAGCAGAAGAACTATCTCGGGTGTATTAACCAAACAAATTGCACATGACAAAACCATAGTGTGGGGTGGGAACCGGCGTAAGGGTTCAAAGAATGCAAGAAGCATCAACGCAGTCAAGAGAATAGATTTGGCAAGATATTCTTTAAGTTCATCTCGTTGCACTTCATCAACCGGCTCACCCAGTATAACTGAGATACATTTTGCATGGACCGACCGTAATCCATTCCATATATGGTGAAGGGTTGAAGAAATATTCATAGGGGTGATTCCTTATGAGGGGGCTGAACGGGACCAAAACCGACCTCAGCCCGACCGAGCTAAGGACTGAGGTCAGAATATGTGTCTTTCCAATTGTCCAGCATTGCTGGAAACATTCTCCAACACAGCTGACTGAAAAGTGTCTAGAACAATGCGTGGGTACCAAGTATGAGAGAATATTCGGCATACCAAACGCAAGAGATTGTGGGAAACTGCTTTATAAGCCACTAACTATGGACGAAATTGTCCCTTAAATTCTGTCAGTGACATTATTCAGCCCTTGTGGCCTTCAGGGCTGTCATCAACAACTATCGGGAAAAATCTGGCATCCCCAAATCAAAAGATTGCAGAAAATTGCATTCTAAATTTACAAAACACAAACTTATCACTAAACTAGTGCGTCTACCTAGAATCTGCAGAGTATGTATAGAAACTTTTATTTATCTCCCTGGGGCTCTCTTCTAAGATCTCTACTGATCTGTTCCAAGAAATGAAATTGTTCACTCCAAGGGCGGACGTGGAATCAGATTGAGGGTTATGGGCAAATCAGAAGCTGCTAGCAAAGTCAGGGACAAAAAGACCGTGACGGAATTAATTCTCCAAAAGCGTCTGCATTTAAGATATTTAGCATCGTAAACACACCCCCAGTACATGATATTTCGCTTCCACCTTCTTAACAAATTTTCCACAGCGGTTGTGCATTGTTTCATCCTGTATCCTACCTTTTTTCCAAAAGTCCACGGACTCTTTGGCGAAGAGCCAGGGGCGAAAGCCAAACAATACTCCCGAAGGAGTTCTGCTCCCTAAAGGAGTAACAACGTCCCCAAGGGACAAACTGACTTAACTGACCCACCCGACAGTGGTCCCGTTCTAGACTGGCTGAATAGAACAGGTCCCACCTGGGAGCTCCGCCGTCGTGATCACGGATACTCCTGCCCCAGGTAAGTATCCTACACTGTAAAAAATTTCTGTAAATTTACAGTAAATTTTCTGTAAAATTATCAACATAATTTCTGTATTTCTAATTTACATGAAATGTTCTTGCATTTTTACAGACGTTTTACGTATTTCGGTTGGTTTTTGAACTAAGTTTGTATTTTTTTTTTTAGGAATGGCAATTTACAGTTATATTCTGTAAAATTTTACAGAAAATATCGGGGTTTTTTATATTTACAAAAACATTCTGTAAGTTAAACAGACGTTTTACGTATTTCCAGTAGTTTACCAAAATATATGTTTTGCAATTATGCAAATTAGAAGGATGCCTAACTTGTTAAAAGATAACACTGTTAACACTCTGCAGGGTATAGGTTATTGGTGATATCACAATAAAGCAACGTGTAACCTTCAGATTAGTTCAAACTGTCCTTAACTCCTTTTAGCTACTTAAGTGGGCGTGGCCAAAATTTTGACATAAAAACTAAATTTATGCTTAGGGCAGGCCTACACTAATGAGATCTGTAGCAAAAAACACCTTCTTGACAAACGATAAGTAGTTAATCAATACAGGTAAAGAATATTGAGATGTATGAACTGTCTTTCTTTAAAAACTTTGTAGTAAGGTCATTCACTATAACCAACGTGTCACAGACGTGGTATATATAACATTGCGTACATTACGATTGTTAACTATATGTTTTCGACGCAGGAGGCAGAGCTCCCAGGTACTTACCTGTTGTTGGTGTCTGGTTTTTTTGGTTGTTGGCGGTATGTAGTATTATTGCTTTGGGGTGGCCGGGGGGAGGTTGGTCTGTTGGGTGTTTGGGTTGTTGTCAGTGTGTGTGTGGTTCTGTTGTTGTAATGAACATAACTTTCTGTTTGATTTGGTAGTGTGTGGATAGTTTTGCATTTATGTTCCTGTCCGATCCGGTTTGAGTTTGTTTTTTGTTTGCATGTGCCGTTTCGATGCACTTAAAAAGCCCCCACTTACCTGGCGCAGGAGTGTCCGTGATCACGACGGCGGAGCTCCCAGGTGGGACCTGTTCTATTCAGCCAGTCTAGAACGGGACCACTGTCAGGTGGTGTCAGTTAAGTCAAAGTTTGTCCCTTGGGGACGTTGTTACTCCTTCGGGGAGCAGAACTCCTTCGGGAGTATTGTTTGGTTTTCGCCCCTGGCTCTTCGCCAGAGAGTAAGGGGACTTTTGGAAAAAAAACTTACCTGGCGCAGGAGTGTCCGTGATCACGACGGCGGAGCTCCCAGGTGGGACCTGTTCTATTCAGCCAGTCTAGAACGGGACTACTGTCAGGTGGTGTCAGTTAAGTCAAAGTTTGTCCCTTGGGGACGTTGTTACTCCTTCGGGGAGCAGAACTCCTTCGGGAGTATTGTTTGGTTTTCGCCCCTGGCTCTTCGCCAGAGAGTCAGGGGACTTTTGGAAAAAAACTTACCTGGATACTTACCTGGCACAGGAGTATCCCTGATCACGACGGCGGAGCAGGAGTGTCCGTGATCACGACGGCGGAGCTCCCAGGGTGGGACCTGTTCTATTCAGCCAGTCTAGAACGGGACCACTGTCAGGTGGTTTCAGTTAAGTCAAAGTTTGTCCCTTGGGGACGTTGTTACTCCTTCGGGGAGCAGAACTCCTTTGGGAGTATTGTTTGGTTTTCGCCCCTGGCTCTTCGCCAGAGAGTCAGGGGACTTTTGGAAAAAAAAACTTACCTGGGTAGGACTGGCCGTGTCCGTTTTTAGCACGTAAAAAGCACTTACCTGGGTAGGACTTTAAACTGCATCCGGTTGTGGAGCTTGTTTAAGCGTGGGGATAATAAGGTTACCCTTTATCACAACTGCCTCCGGGGCACCCTTGGGCAAGGTGCACCTGTATTTGCCCTGTGCTTTTTACGTGTTGTTGCCCTCTGGCGTGAAGTTGCCTTCGGGCGTGGTCTTGCCTTCGGGCGTGGTGTTGCCTTCGGGCGTAGGGTCGCCTTCGGGCGTGAAGTTGCCATCTGGCGTGAAGTTGCCTTCGGGCGTGGTGTTGCCGTCGGGCGTGGTGTTGCCGTCGGGCGTGGTGTTGCCGTCGGGCGTGTTGTGTTGCCTTCGGGTGTGTGTTGCTGCCTTCTGGCGTGTGTTGTTTTCCTGTTTGTAAATAGTCTTGTGTGGTGGGTAGGCTGGGGGTGTTGTATATGTTGGCCACAGAAATTTTGTTTTGCTAGCTTAGTTTTGCTAACTTTGTAAATGATTGTAAGTAGTTCGTGGTTGTGTTCTTGCCGGTCCGGATTTGGTTCTTCCTGTTTGATAGTGTCCGTTTCTATGCACTTAAAAAGCACCTGGCGCAGGAGTACTCCTGGTCACGACGGCGGAGCTCCCAGGTGGGACCTGTTCTGTTCAGCCAGTCTAGAACGGGACCACTGTCGGGTGGTGTCAGTTAAGTCAAAGTTTGTCCCTTGGGGACGTTGTTACTCCTTCGGGAGTATTGTTTGGTTTTCGCCCCTTGCTCTTCGCCAGAGAGTCAGGGGACTTTTGGAAAAAAAAGTGTCCGTGATCACGACGCCGGAGCTCCCAGGTGGACCTGTTCTATTCAGCCAGTCTGGAACGGGACCACTGTCGGGTGGTGTCAGTTAAGTCAAAGTTTGTCCCTTGGGGACGCTGTTACTCCTTCGGGAGTATTGTTTGGTTTTCGCCCCTGGCTCTTCGCCAGAGAGTCAGGGGACTTTTGAAAAAAAAAACAACTTTAAACTGCATCCGGTTGTGAAGCTTGTTTAAGCGTGGGGATAATGAGGTTACCCTTTGCCACAACTGCCTCCGAGGCACCCTTGGGCAAGGTGCACCTGTAATTTGCCCTGTGTTTTTTACGTGTTGTTGCCTTCGGGCGTGGGGTTGCCTTCGGGCGAGAAGTTGCCTTCGGGCGTGGTGTTGCCTTCGGGAGTGTTGTGTTGCCTTCGGGCGTTGTTGCTTTCGGATGTTTGTTGTTGTCGGGTGTGTGTTGTGGCCTTCTGGCATGTGTTGTTTTCCTGTTTGTAAATAGTCTTGTGTGGTGGGTGGGCTGGGGGTGTCGTATATGTTGGCCACAGAAATTTTGTTTTGCTAGCTTAGTGTAAGGTAAATTTGTAAATGATTGTAAATAGTTCATGGTTGTGTTCTTGCCGGTCCGGATTTGGTTCTTCCTGTTTGATAGTGTCCGTTTCTATGCACTAAAAAAGCACTCTGGCTCTTGCCCGAGACACGAGAGGACATTGGAAAAAGTAAAAGCATTTTCGAAAGTGACTCTAATGCATATCATTTTAATTATGTAATATGGTATGTCTGCTTTTTAACATAGGTTAACTGTAATGTCAAATTACAGAGATTGTCGGGAAACTCTGCTGCCAGAAAAACTGTTTTTTTTTACAATGGTTATAAATTACAGTTACTGTCCGTTTTTTTTAACATAGTTAATCTGTAATTTCAAATTACAGAGTTTGTCGGGAAACTCTGCAGCCAGAAAAACTCTGCTTTTTTACAGATTTTTTTTTTTTTACAGTGTACCTAGCCTGGCTATATAGACTGCTATTACCGGCTACAAAATTCGGTGCAAAGGGGCGAAAGAAAATCAACAGTGCTTGGATTACGTGTAGGATATCGACACTGCCTGATGATTTACCGGCAGGGATTAGAAACTTTATTCCCTCATTGTTATACGGAAAATGTAAGAGTTACCACTGCAAAATAATATGACACGGTTTAATAACTCTAAGCCATGTTTGCTTCTTCAGTCCTAGAGTCGGGCGAAAATGAGAATTCACGCAATCGCGGGGAAATTTGCCTGGCTCAAACATGAATATTTATAAGCACTTAGTGTCTACCTCTTCACAGGCCGTCGACCTGTTTAATACAGTGCGTTTAATCAAGCATGGGAAAGCAGCGTGTTATTGAACAAAAGTGCTGGCACACCCTTGTGTGGAAAACGGACCGTGCACACAACCAGCGGTTGTGTCGAGTCTTTTTATTACGCTTAGGTCAAAGAGCTTAACTAAGTTGATCATTTTGTCAAAAACTACGCTGTGAACTATCTGCATAACTCGATTGCAACCCCCTGGGCAAATGGTGTAAGCTAAGATGTCGAATCATCATGTATATCACTCACTCTCTAGTGCTATAGTTTACTAAATGAGTGTATAGACTTTAAATGCAGTTAAAATTGATTTCCTAAGTTGTTTACTTCTATAAAATGTACTATTTTTCCGAAATTTCGAAATACGCATAAATTGCTAGGGCATTTGTGCCATAAATATGGTTTCACACATATCTCACTTTCAATTGTCAACATCAAGAATGCATTCTTTCAATGCAAATTGTTTGATTCAACACATGTCGTTTACCATAGTTGCTTGCTCACCACACCTTTACAACCACACCTTTACAAGCTGTCATACTTAAATTCGTTATGGCAGCGAGAGCTTTATCAAGCAGCTTTGAGGAATTGTACAAATCCTTTGGGGTTTTGATTGCTGGTTTCGTAATAGTCTTTCTGCAAAATGGAAGTTTCAAGGCGTTCGGAGTCCTCTTTGATGATGTTGTGAAAGAATATAAGACGAGCAATTTACTGACTGGGGGAGTTTTTAGTTTCGAATTGTCTGCGTGTTATGTAATAGGTAAGCAACCATGCTCTTTGCAGAATTGCCTTTTGTCAATTTCAAAATAGTGTAAGTGGAAATTTACACATAATGTAATAGGTTTCGTTTAAAAGGAAAGCCAACAAAAGTAAGTTTTCGGTGTGTTCAATGGTGCTTGGTCAGGAAATATTTGAAGAGTTGCATTCCTGAGGGCATATTCCAAAGGCAAGGATTGGTGCTGTGTGAGATTTAAAGCATAAAAAGCAATTACTGAACATTAAAGGGAGAAACAAAAACAATTACAAGCTAAGTAAACTAGTCAGTACATATAGGGTTGCAGTATTTTTTTGTTTGTTTATATGTGCTGGGACTATAAATACTTTCCACTCACGTTCATGGGCGTCCGGTGGGGGTGGGGCAATGGGGCAATGGGGCAAATCAAAAACTTGAAAAAACGAAGAAAAAATAAACAAAAAAGGAAGAAAATATAACATCAACATTTCTTAACAGTTCACTCAGTGTGAATTTCTACTCTCAAAACAGGAATTGAATAAAAATATCAACACTCAGGCCCCAGCAGCCTCCCCCCTCCCCCGAGCATATTTTTGGTTTTTTTTAAAGTTTTTATTTCCGAAATTGCTAGTGTTTCCCCTTTTGATATGCTGTAAATAGGCCTTGGAAGTGCCGTTTCTAGCGATCTGGGAAGCATTTTGGGTCAAAATTTCCTTGCGTTCCGCACCAACCCATGGTGGCGCAGAGCGCTGAGAATCTGTCTATGGGCTTCGCCCCCCCCCTCGACAAATTCCTGGCTACGCCTTTGTCAACACTGTGTGAAGTAGCATCTAAACTCTTTTCTGGGAGTAAAATATTTCCCATGAAAAAAGTTTGGTCCCCTAAAAAAATTTGCCCCCCCCCCCCGATTTTTTTTTCTGAGGACTCCCATGCTCACGTTGGAAGAGAAGAAAAGCTGTTCCCGTTTCGAAAAGTGCATCCAGCTTTGATGTACTGAATTAATATTCTTAAAAAGGAGGTCCATGATGCTCTCAGTAAATTTCTTTGAGTCCATCGCATTCTGAGAGTTGCACAATCAAGAATTAGTGCAGAACATTAAGGTGGTAGAGCGTTATTTTTGAAAAATATTGATAAATGGATAAAATTACTGTTAAAGGGGGACATCAATGGTGCATTTTTCTAATCTTTGAGGGCATTCGATTGAATTCATCGAATTGAACTTTTACTGTAAAAGTTACATATGAAAAGATTACCTGCATTGCATTACAATGGGCTTACTTATATTTGTCAGGTGAGTGTTTTTTTTTTCAAAAAATGCAGATTCTGTTCAAATGTCTGTTACATTCGTTGTTTCGCAAGGGATACCACATGAAATAGACATGTCCACAAACTATGTTCACTTCCTTTTCAAATATACTTTAACTCCTTGGACTCTTTTAATGCCTCCACGACAGATATGTACACTGATGACAGCATTTGTTACGTTGTGGTAGTAACACTCTAGAAAGAACTATAAACAGAGGGGATATATACCAGGTATAGAAACGTGGAGTGAAAAATATCATGGCGAATGTTGCTGGTAATACTAATACCATAAATATTGGGCCAAGGAAAAATATGTCGACGCTCCAAAATGCAAAAGCACTACCAATTGAAGGCGAAGACACGACCTAGTGTTAATATTGGCAGAAGAGCAACTTCGCATGATCAAACTTATAACTTTTGGAAGACACTTAAAGGTAGAGTGGCCCTTTGGATACAAGTAAGGCCATTTCTGGAGATTACTGGCTTCTCCGTTTAAAAGCAATGCAGTACAATGCGAAATAATTCCATATAGTCAGGGGGAGGTTCCCACCCCCTTACGGACTCAGATTGCCAATCGGCGCCCCTTTTTGGTTTTTGCCGTACTTTACTGTTGCACCATTATTGACATTGCTTCCAAATAACATAGTTTAATAATGCTTTTTTAGGGCCAGATAATGAAATGCCCAAACAGCGGCCATTATCTGTACTATATTCAAATGGGAAGGGTCATCATCTGTGATCTAGGAGATAAGTCTTGCCCAAACTGGTCTTCAAGCTATATACGCAGTTATGTATGGTTCAGCTTTGCTTTGGTCATTGTTTACTAACCGGGCGTGATATTAAACTCACAAAATACACAGAGTGACCTTTAATTCACCCTCTCAGTCCCAAGAAAGATGTTGAGAGGGGTGCAAACTGAAAATAACTGTTGCAAGAATAGTCCTGCTCCCGTTCGGGGTATAATTGTCAACATGTGCAATGAAAATAGTATATGCAGATCCCAAAATATCTCCCACAAACTGTTTCCCAAAACATTTGAAAGAGTCTTCTGGCTAAAATAAAATAAAACTGTTGTCCTAGTGGGAATGGATTTAGAGTACTGGACTCATATCTGATGAGCAGCTTCTTTTTTGCTTTCCTGCAAGTGACCATTTTCAAGGGTACATGGGAATGACAATTGGCTCACTAACTCCGTTAATGCAGAGTGGTCATCTGACACAGGTATTAATTATATGCATGCAACCGTTCAAGTACAACCAATGAGTGAAACTTATACCAACTTGATTGACAGGCTCTAAACTGCTCTCAGTATGAACAACTGTTGTGATCATATATCAAGGCTTCAGTTGTAAATAAATGTTATATTTTCCAGAGAGGCTGGTCTATCAAGTGCTTGGACGAGCATTGCAAACTACAAACTCTTAAGCCCATAATACTACAATTTTTTACATTATTTTAGTAACTATAGAAAGTGATAAATGGCTAATGAGGCTAATTAGAAGCACTGTCATGCAATAATTTCCTTCAAACTTGCCACAAAATGTTCAGTATTAACTCAATGAGACCTTTACCCGAGATACAATGCATGTAGGGAAATCTGTGATGTCACCCCGGCACATTGATTACGTATAGCATTGTACCTCCTTTTGGTCTTGACACCATTGTATGGAATACTTAATAATTTCGTTTGCTCAACCCTACAAGTGTTGTAGTTTTATCCTTGATCTATATAATAAGATATTCGAAACTTCAAACAGTATCAAATTTCAATGTTAAACAGCATGCATACTAAAATATAAAGGAAAACAAAAGGAATCTGAGGCTATGTGCTTCACATTGCATCCGGTGACCTTGATGAGAACTGGAGGAATGGAGTGTTTCTAAAGAGTCTGGAGGATTCATACTGGAGTTTTCTTTTTTGTACACAGGACCCCTGTGAAATGCCTCTGGAATATGCAAGTAAATTTCTTCTCAGCATGAGACCTTCAAAATGAACAATGTTAAGTGCCATTCCCTGTAATCTGGGAGATAATTTGGCCAAATTTATCTTGAAAAGCTGCGCGCCAACTCATAGTGACGCTCCGCTTAGATAACATCACAAGTCCTTCAAGAAATCACTGATCATATATTTAACCCCCAAACACACTCCACTCAAAAATGCCTTTCCACGCGTATATATTTTATGGGACGAATGTAATGATGAGGGCTTCAGAATTGCATAACCCTTGTTAAAGAATGCTACAGAAGAAATTTTAAGTCCACGCCTCAGGTGTGGGGGGTTGGTATCTTTTTGAACTTTTTAGGTAAAGCGCGTGTGTAAGAGCGAAGGCAGATCATGTTTTACAAATCCCTGAACAAATTAGTACCCGAGTATCTCTGTGATCTTTTCCGCCTTCCTCAAAATACTCAAACTTATCGCCCCTGGACGATGACTCCTCATCACTTATCTGCTATAACATGAGGGGTAAGGGGCAAAACAGAATACTGCAACAGTCGCTTTACATATCTACTTTTATACCAATGTAATGCATTTAGCTAGTTGTAGAGTTTACTGATATTTTCATATTTCTTTTCATTTAAACAGTTTCGAAAACTTGTGTACCAGAGTAGTGACACAACTTATGTAATAACATTAACACATAAAGAGGGGGTTTGGTTAAACGGTTATACATGCAAGGTAACGGGCTTGGCCTACATTATTGTACTTTAGTTTCCAAATGATATATCAAAAGACAACATAATTAAGTGTTATCAGCTAAACAGTTTGCTATTACACAATCACTCCTTCACATTAGTCATATATTTGTTTATACTTGATTTTACATTTGAAAAAGAAGTGGGGCATTTTTCAGTGCTGGGAAAAAGCTTGAAAAGAGGTATAAGGTATAAACTGACTTCAAGAAAGATAAAGAATGTGCATTTATTTCCGAAAAACAACGAGTGCTTTGAATTTAATGTACATTTCAATCGTAGACATTGTTTTCACCTATCCTCATTACATACGGTGTTCTACCCCACTGCTAACACAGTTCACGAATCTTGGCAAGATATCGACATGATGATAAGAACACCCGAGCCTACTTTTTGTTGCTTGCGCTTTACTAATAAACTTGTGAGACAGGAGTTGGCCATGTCTATTACCCTCTGCAAGTCTAACCCCATAACTGCACTTAAATTTGAGGTCAGAATTTCGCTTGTGACGTCACTTTACTACATTTACGTTTTGACTTTGTAAACACGCTTCATTTTTAATACTACTTTTTTTTTCAAATGAAGAGTTAGGCTATGCAGACTTTAATTTAGGATTGTGTCTGTTGCGTCACCTTACGTCATTTTGGCTAACTTGCGAATTATGGTGATGGTCTGTGCACTTCATATTAATAATTGTATAAGAGTACACGCATATTATAACTGCATACTTTATTGATCACTTATCTAAGGTTTGAAATTAGAATGTTTTTCTTGTGACGTCACTTTACTACATAATGCGTTATTATTATTATTATTATGTACGGGGGGATTTCTGTTTCAATAAATTATTGAGATGCATAAGTATGCACACTCTCTATTTCATTTTCTGTATATATATATATATATATATATATATATATATATATATATATATATATATATATATATATATACATATATACATATATATACATATATATATATACATATATATATATATATATGGGTGGGGGTGTGTTCGTGTGCTTCTGCGTCTTCGTGTGCGTGCGGTATCAGTTGCAATCGGGATACTTGCCCCCTAAGAACAGCAAAGTTTCGATTGGTGCTTCCAGTGTATTTCTTATTGATTCCCTCCACATACAATGTGTATTGTTTAAACCCTTAAGTGTTACAAATTCATTTCCTCCTTACTTTCTGGATAAATGTAGTCAATCGCCTTTTAGATATGATTTTGGACCATTATATGAAAGTTTAAAGGTGATCAATCTTGTTCTCACATCTTGGCCGCAGAATATATTTGGTATTTCTTCTTTCTCCTTTAATTACTATCCAATTTCAGTCCTCAGAGCATACATTAAAAGGTAAGTACTGCTCTGTATAATTTCAATTTCAGCTGGCATCAGTGGTGGTATTCTATCCAAGACGAAAAACAGAACAATGGGAGTCTTCGGGGGATTTTTTTTCGGTCTTGGTTTGGTATTGCAAGGTATTGTGGGGCAAACGTTATGGCACCTATTCCTGTTCATGGGATTAACAGGTGAATATTGATTCTCTTCTGATTATTTCCTCTATTTTCCTGTTGAATATAACTCAAGAAGTTTAGTAAGATCTAGATTGCAAGGTAGGTCCGAATTGGTCAAAGCTTTTCACTCTTTTCTGGCTAACAGACAGTCTGACAATAACAAAAAGTGAGAACTGTCCTTTTGGATAAAGTTATTACATCAAATATAATTAATATCATTTATCTACCAGGTATGCTGCAAGGAACTCGTAACAAATGTTCGTAATATATAATGACGAGAGAACAAGACGAGCAGAATCATTAACTGCAACGTACTCCTTTTCACAAGTTTCGTAAATGTGGATATGAAAAGGAGTAAATGATTCTTGTTTCACCCACTTTATGTGACCATTGGACTAAGAAAATTGTTTTAATAAAGTCATTTATGTTATTTCTTTGTACACACATTGTAAACAAATGTTTCTTTTGCTCAAAATCCATCGTGGGATGGTAGCTTTAGAACCGACACTCTGGTATAATACTGTAACATCATAATTTTCAGTCATTTCATTAACTGTAGAAACTTAATGAGTGAACACAATCACTGACAAATGTATAAGAGGCTGAATATTTAGTAGATACAAGTATTTCTTCTCCTTCGTTATAACCTAAAAAAGAAGGTGCTCTCCTCGATACTCTTAAAGAACGTCTTTTCTGTACCATCACACTGTTTTAGATGGAACGTGCCTAAGATATATTAAGAAACTGTACTGATTCTCCAGGTAGCTAATCATCAATATTCTATCTTAAACGAAATACTAATAAGAATTTCATTATCATCCACCGTGGTAGTGAAGTAATCATTCAAGGGTGAGGTAACCATTCAGGGTTTGTAAATGGACATTGAAAATGGTTTACAAAAAATGTTTTAAGTACACAAAGTCGTTCATCGTCTTGTATTTTAATTAAGTTTAAAACTGAAAGCCCCATGTTCTTATTTTTAATATCCTCAGCTGTTGGTGTGGGACTTCTCTACTTCGCCGTCGTTATGGCTTATGTTGAACATTTTGGGGACCTGTTTTATTTAGCGTATTCATTAAGGGACGTGTTTTTTTACCTAGGGGTAATCATCATGCCACCCGCTGTAGAGTTTTTACGAGGGACATATGGCTTGCACGGGGCATTTCTAATCTTAGGAGCAATAATGTGGAATGGAGCAGCAGTAGGCATGTTGCTGAGACCTAGAAAGAAAAGCATTGCCAGACTAAAGACAGAAAACGAGGACGGCCATGATTCCAATAAGTTGTTGTTGGAAAACAGTTCGAATGGAAATGCAAACAGTTGTACCGACTATGAAAATTCGTTTCTGGGTTTGTCAGCTATAACACATCATCCTCTTTTTGGCCTTTCTGTAATTGTTCATTCATTAACTAATTTCAATTTTGTTATATGGGCTTTGTACCTCGTTCCGTATGGAATCTCTCTTGGATATCATCCTCAGTTGGCTGCACTCCTCTCTACTTCAGGAGGTGCAGGAGGGTTTATTGGGAAAGTCCTCGTCATCGTTGTTTTCCATCATGGAAGGATGACCCAAATTATATCCAACGCAGTGCCAGGTATAATTTATGGCATCGCTCTTGCAGGATATATTCTTTGTGACAACTATGACTTTCTGTTGATTTTTTCGTTTATGAGCGGTTTTTCTCTCGCGTTTGCGGATGCATCCACTTGCGCCATGATACCGAGATATATTTGTAGCCGACATTTACGACCAGGAATAGTATTATTCTACTTTTGCGGAGGCGTTTTCACGCAACTGGGTGGAATCATTGCAGGTATTCGATTCTTGCATTTTTTTCGATCTAAAACAACTTTTTGCCCCCTTTCTCTTCCTTAACAGTGGGCTGTACGGGTTAAAGTGACGGTCTGCATCCTTTGCCTGCCGAGCAAAGGTGTTATCTCAGAGTAAAAATGGAAAAAACAACCACTAAGTAACGAATATTTCTTCAAATGTTCTCCCAAGTCAACGCTTTTACAGACATAGCACCATTTTGCATCTAATCCACTTTACATGAACAAGCATTTCTCAAAGTGAATGGGGAACCTTCCTCCCCTTTAAAAACAGAAAAATACAAACTGTCTGTTAGACTAGGTCAAGCGAAGAGATTTTCAAACAATTAAAAAGATTTAACTTTGCCAAAGGTAGCGAGACATTTCATATAATTCTCTACTTTAAGGAGAAATGCTCCAAAGGGAGGGACGCATTTCTCAAACCTAACCCCAAGCCACATCTTTCCAGCTTTTATATATTCTGGCTTAAAATGAGAGGCATTCACTACAAACTAAAAAACTTCCAAACATGTTATCAGTCTTACGCTTTGCCAAGCAAAGCAATATTTTACAACTCAAATAAGCCCAGAGTACTTCATTTTTTGAAATTATGCCCAAGGACGACATACCCCTGGAGGTTTATGTAGGATTGATCCGTTACTCTAGGAAGGCACTTTTCCTTAAATCTTGTAGATTTACAAGTATTAAAACCTTGATAAACGTTTTCTATTGTTTGTTAAAGCACTTTTTACTACTAATTTGGCATTTCATCTGTAGATGTCACATTGGTATGATGCTTTCCATCCCTTACATGCACAAACTGTTACAACGATGGAACACACGATAATCCCAAGTTTCATTTAAGCAAAACTCTTCCAGCGATTTCACAATTTGATATAAATGTAAATCTTCTTTGATTTTAGTTTCAAATATATTAGTCTGAATAATACTAACAGTTAACTGCGCATAATAAAATCAATTTATTTGAAGTTAGTGTTTGTATCCTATCAACAAGACTGGCTTACTGTTGATCAGTTGATAGACTGGAATAAAGCATCATAGAATGAAATACAAAGAAGCAAATTATCTTCAGTCTCAAGTCGACATTAAAATGCAAATATTCACTCACAATACACGTTTCGGATTCGGAGGGTAATTGAGTCATCCACAATGATGCAAAGGTAGGGTTGTCTTTTGGAAGACGAGGTAATAGTACATTGTGTGGTAAAAGTAATTCTTAGTAGATCATGCCATTAGTACTTCTTTCTTTCATTTTTGACAGGTGGTATATTGGATGTCACATCATCATTTCCGAATGTCTTTGGCATGATGTTTATAGTAGACGTGGTCATAATTCTATTAGCTGTTGCCATGAACAAAGTTGAAGACACCACATTTGCAGCCTCACAGGAATCGCAAGAGCCCTAGATGAAAGGGGTATTTGTGATCCTGCTTCTCATGTCAGAGGATGAGTTCATAAGTCGAAGTCATTAAAGTCAGGATTATTTAATAATTGTACTTGCTTTTGCCATGAAAAAACTGAAGATAGCACAGGTAATCATATCTCACGAGAACTGCAAACACTGTAAGACAGCTAAACATTTTCATCATTCAACCTTCTCACCCCCCCCCCCCTCCGGATGAAAAGGAAAATCGGTACAGATGATCTTGCTTCCCGGGAGATGGGTTGAGTACCTAAGTAATAGATATTGTAAGCATGACCAGTCGTAAGCAATGTTTGTTTCTTTAGATAGATTTTCTTTATATCCTTTACTTTTAATTTAGTGCCTCTTTTTCGAAATTCATTAAGACATGGTTTTCTTCATAGATTGCTCAATAAGCCTCTGTTTCTGGTGTAAAAATGATGTTACCTTCCCAGTTTTGCATCGATAATTCTTAAGTCGTAGTAAATTAGCTTAACGGGTTCTTATTGTTGTATAGTTATTTAATGTGTGTGGCCTGCCGTAACCCACTTATCACCAATGTTTTGACGAAAATAGTATCAACTTTGTAGTACAGTCTCAGAACTGTAAAGTTGAAAAAATGAACAAAGTCATGTAGAGTGAGTAGCACTAGGGATTGATATGCACTCTATTATTTCTCATTTAGTAATTGTTGCATTTATTAACTTCTCAGCAACACAATAAGGTACAACGTAGGGAGGTTTATTATGTATTGTGTGATATCAACATCATTCCTATGACTAAGTGTCTCAACTTGAATTTAGGGTTCCCTTTTTATTATTGTCATATGTGTCTTTTATATGACATGTGTTGTGTTGTGATAAAACAAATAAATGAAATATGGTACCTAGGCTACTTACAATTTAATACAAGTGTAACGATTATCGACATGCCTTCCAAAAATATCTTTAATTAAATTTTAAAGAAAACTAAAGATAACATTTATTTTATGAACGCTTTTTCATCTTTGCCTTTAACTTAGGTTGCCTTCAAGAACGTCATATATGTTTGGATTTCTTTAGGTAACTTGATAGCATATCGATACAATACTTTTTCAAGGAATATTTCAAAAAAGGGTGATCGGATATACAAACATTTCTAAGCCTCAGCTAACTTATGGCAGACTTGTACGCTAGGGGGTTGAACTTTTCTTCCTACAATAAACAAGTTGCAGAAAATACTTATCATTAAAGACGATTTAATGCACACATTTCAGTAGGCTCTGTATGCAAAAGTTATTAAAATGTAACCAGCTCATTAGGATGGTACTTTTCCGCCCTGACTTAAGACAACTATTTGTTGACAGGTTGTTGCTTCATTAAATTTACTATAGGGTAAAATGAAACTTAGAAAAACCTCATAACAATACTTGCATTCATGGCTACTAATGTTGCGTTGACTAATGTATTATTGCGCACTCAATTATATCAACAAATTCTTTTCTCGACGCTTTTTCCGTGCTTGATGAAACGTACGGAGATCCTTCAAAGGGTGACGTCACTAATTAATCGAGTGGGTTGTTTGTTGGGCATTTTGGCTGTCAATCACGTTACACTACCCGTATCAGCAATGCACCACGGGTTTCCTTCTTTTTTTAACCGGAACCTTTAACTATGAAACTATGGCAAACTATGATATTACCCAACTATACGTCTGAATTGCAGGTGCCGGTAATTACAACTTTCGTCCGGCTTTCCACTGAACTTGGTAAACAAACGAGGGGTTTTGTAGGAGACTTGGCGCGTACGCTACACTTGAAACTTGAAAGTCCGGTATTTTGACTGAAGTTGCAAATCAATGATGACTCAAACCATTACTACTTTTACCCACTTAGCCTTTTTAGCAGCCCGAATGCAATTATTACACAAATTTGAAGAAAATGATAAATAAATGGTACAGTCTTTCTGGATGTTATGTTCGTAGAACCGGAATTACCAAAGTTATTTATGACGTCATAAGTAGACTTTAAGGATCCGTGAGTCTCGCATTAATTGAACAACATGTAAAACAGTGTATCAATAGCTACTTTGAATTAGCATACTTACCCACAAAATGGTTTAGAAGCCCAAATATTCATTTCTTCATTTTTTGATAATGAAAGAGATATGAAACCGACAATGATCAAAATAGGCAGAGAAAGTCACACTGTCGTAACAAGCTGGAACATATGCTAGACCTGGCCTGACTGTGTATTATGACAGGGTCCAATATCTTCACCAATCAAAAGTCTGCTTTCAAGCTTGTCAAAGAGCCTTTGTTTATTACCTAACTCTAAGCAGTCTTGTGATTAACTAACCGTCTAGGCCAGGCTAGCATACTTAGTCAATACGAGAATAGTAAGTACGTACGTACTACTCCCCGTACATTTCCCCGCACATATCCGTACCGAAAACTTGCATGGTTTCGTCAACATTCAAGCTAGCGGCCATACCGCGTAAAAATATCGAACGACTTTGCACCTTTGCAATCACGCTAGAGATACTACTTGTGGGACTAGAATTAACCTTCCATTGATTTATACACGGCAAAAGTATGTACTTAACTGACTGCAGTGTGGAAGAAAAAAACCGATCGAAACGCATCGTCGCTATGGGTCAGCTCGCGCTGGAAGGCTTCATAGTAAGCTTAGTGTTGTGCATGTACTGTTACGTAGCCTAAACAGGAACGTTCGGTCACAACCCGAATGTTGGTAGGCTACAGCGGGACTTTCACTTTGTTGAAATCATGATGCTTGGAGTTACTGGGATAACCATGTTATTCTGAAAGCAAAAGTAGAACCAGACCTGCAGCCTAGAAGTATCTAATTATTCACTGGTAGTGAATAAATTTTGTGACTGTTACCAACATTCAACTCTCCATACTATTTCTTTAGCGGCAGCTGCAGTTGCTCTCTACTGAGGTAAACGCACACATATTTTGACCCTATACAAGGCTGAACATGTGTCTACATCAAAAGCAGCACGAATTGGCAAAAATCACTACGTCAAATGTCTGTTAAAAGACCTATACAATAATTTAAAGGCATCTTTTTCATCATGATACATGAACTTTAAATTGATGTCATGCATATTAAGCCAGAAAGCCAAAAGGCGTAGTGATTCCTTGCCAATGAAATTTAAGTCTATTACTGTGTTTTCAAACTGACAGTGTTTCATATATTACCATCCTTACAATTTTTGCACTGAATGTCTAGGATCCCTGGGCATAGACCAAACACACTAATACCATATTAATAACCTTTTGACCTCCTTTAACCTCAAATCACTCGGACCTTACTTAATATGGGCCATCTACATGTCAAATATAGTGTTTAAAGTGTTTAAAAAGTTACAACCATCTGACCTCTGGTGGCCCAAAATGACCTTTGACCACCACCAAAATGATGATCATTTACATAATATTTGCCATCCACGTGCCAAGTAAGAGATTCATCAACGTTCCTCCGCTTGAAATATCATGTTAGTAAGATTTCAACCTCCTGACCTCTGGTGAATTTAAATAACCTTTGAACTCCACAAAAACAATAGGATCATCTTCTTAATCTGGGTCAACTACATGTCAAGTATGATATCCCTTAAAGTTTCCTTGCATGAGATATAGTGTTTACAAGACCTGTTTGTTTACATGCATATTAAGCCAGAAAGCCAAAAGGCGTAGTGATTCCTTGCCAATGAAATTTAAGTCTATTACTGTGTTTTCAAACTGACAGTGTTTCATATATTACCATCCTTACAATTTTTGCACTGAATGTCTAGGATCCCTGGGCATAGACCAAACACACTAATACCATATTAATAACCTTTTGACCTCCTTTGACCTCAAATCACTCGGACCTTACTTAATATGGGCCATCAACATGTCAAATATAGTGTTTAAAGTGTTTAAAAAGCTACAACCATCTGACCTCTGGTGGCCCAAAATGACCTTTGACCTCCACCAAAATGATGATCAATTACATATTATTTGCCATCCACGTGCCAAGTAAGAGATTCATCAACGTTCCTCCCCTTGAAATATCATGTTAGTAAGATTTCAACCTCCTGACCTCTGGTGGATTTAAATAACCTTTGAACTCCACAAAAACAATAGGATCTTCTTAATCTGGGTCAACTACATGTCAAGTATGATATCCCTTAAAGTTTCCTTGCATGAGATATAGTGTTTACAAGACCTCCGAGTACCGCAAATGACCTTTGACCTCCATACAAAACAATAGGAACCATGTGCTCAATATGGGACATCCACATATAAGTATGAGATTCATTCAAGTTTCCCTGCTTGAAATATCATGTTAACAAGATTTTGATCTTTTGACCCTGGTGACCACAAAAGACCACCGACCTCCACAAAAAACAACAGGGATCATTTGCTCAATGTTGGACATTTGCATGTCAAATACGAAATCCCTTGAAGTTTCCCTGCATAAGATATAGTATTTACAAGGTTTTAACCTTTTGCCCTTTGACCTCCATCAAAAAAATAGGGACCATGTAATCAGTAAGGGCCATCCACATACTGAGTATGAGATTCATCAAAGTCCCCCGCTTGAAGTACCATGTTAACAAGATTTGACCTTCTGACCGCTGGTGACCTCAAAAGACCTTTGAACTCCACAAAAAACAACAGGATCACCTACTTAACTTACATGTCAAGTATGAGGCCCCTCAAATTCGAAGTAACACATCTTTAGTATTTATGAGCATTTGCCAACGTATTTACAATTTGACCTCTGGTAACCTTAAATTACCTTTGACTTTCACCAAAAACAATTGGATCATCTACTCAATAAGGGGTATCTACTTACCAAGTATGACATCCCTTGAGGTTACCCTTCGTGAGATAGAGTGTTTAAACGCGGTGTCACACACACACACCCATAAGCACATTCATTGCCTTACGGGGTACCAGGACAGGACCCGGTAAGGAATTCGCGGGATTTCCCCGTCAGCCTGGCTGACCTCCAACCAACCCAGCAGACGTACGTGTCTGGAGGGCGGGCTGCTTGCCAAGGCAGGCACGTGCAGCCGCGCGAGACTTCTCATTGCAGTGGCCGAATTTTCGGGCAGCTACGCTAGTTACGAGCCGCGCGTGAGCTAGGAAAGACGTGCGAGAGCGGAGGTCTCGCCGGCTGCCCATGTACCCGCTAAGGAGGTGTCTGTGAGTGCCATAGTTTAGGCCAGCCCATAGCTATGGTTCGTTCGTACACGCTCATACGCGTATGTTACAATAATAGCCTCAACAATGCATGCAAACGCATATTACTCTCAGTGACATGCCGGAAAAACTTTGAACGTGAATAGCCTTGGCCTAAATCAGGGAACAAAGTGTACGTGAGACTGGGAACATAGGCCTAGCCTTGGTATCCTAGGCTAGACTAGGCTAGGCCCTACCACCGGCGTTCTCAGCATTTATACATACTAAGGTATCCAGTCAAAATGTCCCTTTACCAAAACGTCCCGCTTTTTACCAAAACGCCCCCCGTGGTATAACATGTGTAATACAAAAATGTCCCCGTCTATGAATGATACGTACTATACATGAAACCTCCTTAATTTTAAGAGACGTTCAACTGATTTGTTGCAGATAGGCCTATTAGGAGATCGATTGATAGTTCTTCTGGTTTTCGAAACAGTAGAATTAGGATATGAAGAAAAGTGCAGTAGACTTCATAGCGCCCCACTAACCGTAGCTAACCTGTGCCCACAGTACTTTCTCGAGTCACTGCAATACCTGCATGTAGGCTATAAACAATATGTAAAACTACACTAAAAGTATCGCCGCTGTGATTGTAATTTGTTATTTTACTTTTCTTGAAGGAACAGAAATTTAGCCTACTAACCTTATTAAAAACATTACAAGAAACTGACCGGATAGTTACAACACTACAAAAAACTACCAAGGATTCAACCAGAGGACGTTTTGGTACAAGAACGTTTTGGCACGGCGACATTTTGACTGGTAAGACATACTGAACACCAGGCATTTATATAAATAGTGTATAGTATAGGCTATGTAAATGATGCAATGCCTGTGGGTCCTAAACTCCTACGGGAGCCCACGTTTAACAACTAGCGGAAACGAAACAGCCGCTAAGTTGGTAACACGAACTCACATCTATCGCCAACCTCTGTAAGGTCCCCAGACTTTCCGTATCAACGACATTTCTTAAAGCCTGGGTCACACCGCCACGACTACTTGCAACTCTCCGTCGTAGACAATTTCCATAAATCGTAGACATTCTGGTGCACCGACTGCATCCAACTACGACACGACGGAACTCTTTTCGTGGAACCGGCCACACCGCCACGACCACAGTCGACGCGGTGCGTGGTCGCCGTCGTAGCACCATTAAGCAACCTTAAATTAACAAACGACATCTTCAAAGAACAGATTTTGCAACTGAGTGTGTTCGTCATTACTGATAGCGCTTGTTTTTACTACATTTGCACCAAAGATCTGAGTTTGTATAAATTTGCGAAACAAAAAGAAAAAAGTGTAGTTGATGTAGTTGATGTGCTGTAAGACCCTTTAGAGGGTTTCTATGTAATGATCAAGGGCTGAATTATTCAAGTCCTTGCTTTTCTCTTGTTATAATGAAAGAGAAGTAAGGAGGAAGCGAAAGAGAAAGAAAAAGAAGAGGAGGGGTAGGGTAGGCCTATATCCGATACATATAATTAATCCAGCTCTTCCTGGAGCATCCTATTCCGGTGTCTGCTAGCCTTTAGATACCCTTTTTTAATGCACAAATGGAGCAAAGGAAAAGTTTCGTTATAGATCAAAAATGTTTCTGTTGGCTCCACGCACGTATTTTGCCGTAAAAACTTTCCCCGGATAGAAGGCAGTAAAGTAGCCAAAAGGGGGGCTCAGGAAGTTTGTTGACATCATACCCTCCTCTTAGACAACATACTCACCTCTTTCACCTAACCCAAAATTAGAATTCACTAAATTATAGATATTCTAGCCATATATATATGATCAGTTCCAAAAATATCCCAAAAATAGCACCATTAAGCAACCTTAAATTAACAAAAATTTCACAAGGGGAGGGGCATACCCTCCCCTTAGAACCCTCCCCTAGGAAGGCGACCACTCACCTGGATGTTTTG
The DNA here is from genome assembly GCA_029531755.1 of Holothuria leucospilota. Taxonomy (NCBI): domain Eukaryota; kingdom Metazoa; phylum Echinodermata; class Holothuroidea; order Aspidochirotida; family Holothuriidae; genus Holothuria; species Holothuria leucospilota. Next base: position 36,639,961 of record CM055971.1, read on the forward strand.
CCCCCCCCCCCCATCAATATACCCTGGCGCCACCCCTGCATAAAGATGTTTTCCAGTTCCCAGAAGGAAGGTAGCTAAAACCACATCCCTGCTTTCACAAAATACCTTCGTCTTTATAGTAGTTATTAGACCAGGAGTTGTATTAGCCTCCCTGAATTGACTTGGGTAATGACCCCTACGCTTTATTCACCCTTGAAAAATGTAGTCACAAAATTTCGGCAAATGCACAAAACACGTGCTAAAATTGGGTCATGTGAGTAATAAAGGAGACAAACAGAAGACTGCTTACAACGCCATACCTAATCGGTGGGGGTCGGGTAGCTAGGATGGGTATGGGAGAAACGTGCATTGTTTACGCAGCTCTAGGAAGTTTATTAGGCAGGTTTGACGAGTGTAACAATACATCCCTGTTTGTAATTACTCTATTTTTGTAAAAACTCTATACAGAATAGTTTAAAACAACGTCTTAAATTATCATGCCATTGATTTCTTTCAAAGTTTCAAATAGCAAGAACTCTCCATTGCCTAGTAACGTTAACATATGTAGCTAATTAAGTTTCTTTCAAGGGCAAAAATCGATGGCTTGACCAAAATTTCCATACAGAAGGCTTGCTACGTAAAACTGTCGATCTGCATTTTAGGATTTTTTTCCGAAAATATTTCACGCTCTTCGTGCATTTGTCACTTCCGATTGTCCGTGGAAAGCACTAAACAAGAAATATGCTCTCTACATGCTCTGCCAAAAGGGCTGTAACTAACGGTCATGGTAACTATTTGTGTAACAGTTTTCACACACACCCGTGGGGGAATGGGAATGTATTTTATGTAGAGGTGGCAGGGTTTTGCCTTAATTTTTTCACCGTTTGGCAATCATAAGCTAAATTTAGTCTAAAAATAGTTCTAGTCCCTAAATATCAATTACCATTGGTGAAGTTTAACCCTTTGACTCGGGGTGGGGGACGACTGGGAAAGACGGGAGGGGGACCACTACACCAAACCCCCATCTCATACGCCTAAGGAACCTAAGTTACACTGTCCAGGCCACCATTCGTCCTACACCCACAATTTTTGATAATTGTTCCGCCAGTAAAGGTTTGTGCCTCAGGCTTTTCTTACGGAAGAAATCTCAAAGTGCTACTAGTCGAGGTGTAATTAAGTGGTGAAGATAGCTAAAACCTAACTACAAACTAAAGGCAATGATCAATGGGAAGAGTATTTGCTTAGCTGTTCAAGATAATAATGCCCCAGTAATCGTTGTAGTATATTTTAATTTTAACCTAGAAGTGCAAAGCACATTTCTTTTTCGTGAGGATGAACTTTCCTAACCTTACACTTTTACTGAATTTGAGTTCCTTGTTCTTGCGTTTGCCATAACTAATCACGTGAGTTCTTTTATCAGATTAATGTCAGTCGTACATATTTTTCTTCTTTCAAAAAAAAGCGTGGTTTTAGAGCATGATGTTATCCCTTTGGTAAACGATTCGCTACCAATATTAAGCATTTAAAATTGAACATCAACCAATATCTTAAGATAGACTGCAGGGTAATTCGTTTTGCGTCTAAAATTTTTATATATAGCATTTACCTGAAAGTATACGGTACAAGTAAAATAAGGGTGTCCACCTTGAAAAGGGCAGCTTCGAAGGCTAGCCTTGTCGCATTATTGGTACCAGTATATCTTCTTTAACTTTTGGTTTAAAACAATATATTGGAGCCCTGGAAGATTTGTTGCAAGGTCATCACATTTTGACCAGAAAGATATATGAAATAAAATACGAGTAACCGCCACCTTTTAATAATAGTTGAAGGTCTTAAATAGCCTTCTCCGCAGTATTTTGCGAGTGCAGAGTATTAACCAACAATGCTCAATTTATGCAACATAACTTAAGCAGACAAAAGAGAACCAAAGCATATCGATGTTTAATACAAATTTTCAGAGATAATTTTGATTTGATACTACACCGTCATATAAAATATCAGTCTAAACAGATTTTAAGCAATGCTACTAGATCACATTTTATACCTAGCTCTGGTATTATAGCTCATTGCATTCATTCCCAAGCCCTTCAAGGAATGATGTCCTTTTTGACCCATAAATCAACGTTTTTGTAGTCTCCTATTAATATTTAAACCACTCAAAACGTTTCTTATCAGTGTTTCCCCCATTTTATTTATATCCAAGACTTGACCATGTATGCGAAAACTTACATGAACGTATAATTTACCAACAAGGTTATCAAAGATTGGTTTTTGGTGTGCTTTAAACCTTCACATCTACCACTCTTTGCCTCTAAAAACAGTGAGATATTGCTACGTGGCTGAATATAAAACTTCAGCTTTTCATCCAAAAAATCTTTGTAGAAACTACTGCATATGTTCAAAACTTTGCAAACAGCCCTTCTAGATTAGTTGTTGAGTTCCAATAACGACTAAAATAGCCGCTGAATAAGCTTCAAAGCGGAGAAACATTAGACTCCTGAATTTTTCTAATTAGTAGCGGTGTCTTAGAGTAGGAAGCATGGTTTATTCTAAGAATATTAAAGTACTGCACTGAAAGAACAGAGTAGTAGAATTTATTTGGGCAATCTGAGTCGGTTTTTGGCATCCAAAAGCAGAAGCCTATGTTGATTGTTTGAGATAAAATCTGAACACATTAAACTAGTTCATTGTATAAATGCACTGTAAAGTTAAAAAGTCATAATTTTAGCCTTAGGGTATCCAATCCTTAATAGTACAAAACCTGGTTTTAATATTATATAGGAAATAAACTAACAAGTAGGAATCTACTGAATTTAATCGTAATTGAACTAAGTGGTTACGTTGGGGTGTGTGTGGGAAGGGGATAATCAAACGTTGTTGAGTAGATAGATCAACTAACACCTTTGAGGGGCCAAATGTAGATGAGAAAATAAAACGTATCAGCCTTCTCATATCTGTACTGATTAGTGTAAATGTGCTAATTATATTTATTTTCGATAGACGTTTGATTAAATTAAGACTTTAAGCACATAGGCACTATGACATTACGATTGCGCTAACGAGCACTGCACAATCGGGAGAATCCACTCGCATATAAATGAAAATATTTTCACTCCCTCAGACAATATTTAAAATAACATATCTAAGGCTAGATCACCAAGAAAAAAAAAACAAAATTAACTGAAGGCTATTACAAACTTTTCAGGACGATTTGGAAGTAAAACCAAAATGAAAGTAATTGTTTATTTCAACTGCTCAAAGTAAGCCAAGACCACCATACTGAATATAACGTCCTAAACGTACGTGAACGAATCAAAAAGGGGTGGGACCTTTACGAACTGAGCACGCTCACTCTAAGAGTGTTTATAGGATACACTCAACATATTACCGGGATAGGAAGGAAAACGACTAACTTGTCAGATATTACACGTGTAAGTTACTTCACTTGGAATTTATGATTGTCAGTATTTGGGCGGACAGTGGTCATCCATTCTGTATGTGATTCCAAGATAGTTTAGTAAGATTGGAACAAATAAAATAAAAGTTACATAGCTAAAATGGAGGGAACGACTAACACGCACACAGGTTTGGAAGACTTATTTGGATTCATCGAGCAAAACCAGGCTGAAAGTCCTGACAATCATGCTGTGAGAGATTTGTATGACGAACTAACACCTGTTTATGATAAGGTATGAGTAAACTTTAAAAATTTTGAGAAAGAGGAAGCCAAAGGGACAATGCAGTTCTCCCAATTAGAATAAGTATGTCCCGGCATCTCAATTTATGATTGGCTCTTTTAATCATGTGACAATGTTTTTGTCACCAAATTGTTAATCTCATGGAGACCTACTTTTGCTGTACTTTTTCTTTCTAATGTTTGTGTTTAAAAACATCCTCAGAGGAAATTGTAAGATTAGACTAGATTTGAGAAAGGCTGCTGACTTTTCAAAGCAAGTTTGGGGCGACTGCTTATTCCCTGTAAGGAACAAGTACAGTCAATGTCATAATATTTTAGGACATTCCCAATAAGTGAAGTAAGGCAACTGTTGTGCTGGGGTACTCTTTCCGGAGGTATCATTAGCGTAGAAAAATCCGTGTTAAGATGGCTTTGTGTGTTAAAAATTAAAACATTTTACCTGGAAATGAAAGGCTGCGCAGTCACTATGCATCCTCAAACAATCCGAGAGTAAAGACAAATTTCAGTCGTGGTTGGTAAAGAAGTAAACGTCACTTTTAAAGTTGATAATTTATTTGTTCAACCACAAAATGGTGTTACTCTGAATTCAGTTTTAAAAACATCATAATAGAGAAATGAAGTGTTTTCTTTTTGTACGCATGCAGTGTTTTTCGATGCACTTGCGATGCGTAACCATGGATAGTAATTCTAGAAATAGGCAGAAGCTATGCAGGCACCCCAGATGAATATACCAGGGAGGTGATATTAGATGGAGATCCATCGAAAAATCTTCCTTTGCACCCTACAAGTTGCCGACAATAATCTCTTTTGTGTGTTGTTCTTGATGATTCAATAGGCTTCAGAGGTGTTAAGAACTAAGTACAAGTAGGACACGTCGTCTGCTACATCTCGATGAGCAGATCGGGAAATAAACCCCTTGCCTTAACATTGCCAGTCGCTTAAGCTGTAAATTAATTTCAGGGTTTCGACGGGTATCGACACTATTTACAACATACTTGTCTAGTTTCCTATAACTTGCTCATTATGGGTGTGTCTATTAAATCATGCAAACAAATGCAAAAATTAGTCAAAATCTGACAGCAAAGTTTAGTCTTATACTTCTTTTGCTCATTTGCGTAAATGATAAGCACTGGTTTATTGCCAGCATGATTAGGTTCCTTGACAATAAACAGTCGTTTTGAATGTGAGAATAGTGTTTCGTTCTTGACTGTCGGCAACTAGTTAGACATTAAAGCATTTTTCCAAATAATCCTTTTTGTTGGTGTCGCTGTAGGTATGAATAAGGTTGCCTAGGTATTAGACAAAGGAATCCAATGCACTTTAGTTCATTAATCCCCAATTAAATTGACCTCAGCGTGGATCTCCCGCTAATAACACCTCCCTGAATATACCAGCTCATTTAAAACACATTCTAGGCTGAGAAGGACGCTAGTAAAGATAAAGCTGCTTTCTGTTGTCTGTGGGTTTACTCTCACACTAAATAGTACCGTCTAATATTATCAGTTACAGCAGTGTAAATGGTTATTGTACATCGCGTTCCTTTACACTCAAAAGATCTTTTATCAAAGGATGGGAAGATATCATCAGGAAATTAAAGATAAAGAGTGCCACCCCTTCGTAGTCTAATTGAAACTTTTTGTATATCCCACAGAGGCACGACAGTGTGTTTATGTGCTAACTGGTTACGCAATCAGCAAGTAGGAAGAGAATATAAAAAGCACAGGTTAATTTTGTGTAATGAAAAGGTGTGCCGTATTTTTCCCAATCATGTTATTTAACTTCTTACAAAAATTGCTGGTCCCAACCGATACCAAAGACAAGTTGTCGAGACTGAGACCGAGACCAGTGAAAACTGGATTCGAGATCGCGAGACATGTCTCCAAACCTTTATAAGGGTAGAACTCATACATAGATTGTGACAGATAAGAGTCTTAAGATCTCATGATTATTGTCCTAATTGTGTTTTCGGAGGTTAAAGGAAAAAACAGATAGCAAAACGAGGGACATACAAGTCATTCTTTGTGGGGGGCGACCCGAAGAAATGGTCATATGTGAGATATTTCTTGAAATAACAGTATTCGAAGATCAGACTTAGGCATCACATAAATTCAAGTTAAATACCTACGGGCTGTAGCGCACATTGATGCTCTAGACAAAAAGGCATCCAGAATTGTTTATTGCAGTGCGAAAGACTACAAATAATATAGTACGACGAACTAACTCTTGCAAATTGTCTAAGGTTTTCTCAAGTTTGTTTGAAGACCCATGTCCTTTGCAAAATTTATCCATAGTGGCCCCTTTACCATACGTGCACTGCGGTTCTACTCAGTGAACGGTAGGACTTCCTTTTGGTGCTTTTGAATTTTCAGACATTTAAAACAAATTTATTCAAAAATAATTTGAACCCTTTTTAATTCAATTCCTAACTTTCCAGGGTGCTCTTAAAATGAAGTATAATGGTCCAGGTAAAATGGCTGCCATCATGAAGGAGTACTGCCCGAATACAAATGTTTCTGTCCTGGACTGCGGTGCTGGTACCGGTATAGTGGGTGAAAAGGTAACATACCAGTCATACATTTAGAGTGTCAACAGTATTGTAACACTAAATTTTCCTCTTTAAACTGGATAAGTATGAGTTAAAAGCCTTACATTGATTCACGAAGGAGTTTCATATGACTGTATATTTCACGCGTTGGCTATATTATCGGCAATATTGGATTTTCCGATAGTTATGACCAACTTTTTTCTTGTTAAAAAAAACTTTTCTCTAAAGGCATAATTAAGGTCCACCAAGCCTTAAATTATAGTTAATCAAATACTTTCTAATGTGTGGGAAATTTATGTTACATATCACTTTACACATGTAAAAGTGCAGTACAATAGTTTACCATATTCTTTAAGAGTCAGGGCAAAATGATCGTCAAGTATCTTAGAAAGTCAATATATGAGATCTTTTGAAAATTAATAAATATTATTGCATGTTAATGTTTTCATTTATTGATTAGAAATGTAAGTTTGCAACTTATAAAGGACCTCTATCGAAGGAGTCACAGCAATACATAAGTCCGCAAAGTTTTCACAATGCTCTTTGACAAGAGACAAGGAAGCTCGTTCTCAGTCGATCAAGAAATTAATGGTCCCTGTTTTATTCATTTACCATACAGGCTTCTTTTTACTGTCAGCCATGTAGAAAAAAACATCAAACTCTTCTTAAAGAACACCTAAAATCTAAAAAACAAACAATATTTTTTTTGTTGCAGAGGTTGAAAACTGAATCCAAATAATCCAACTTCCATCTTTACAGGACATTCCTGAGCAGAGACTGTTAACAGTTAACTGTTAAAGTTAATTCACTTAATTTAAAACGATTTATTGCACAATAACTTGTAATGTCATTCTTGTACTAACTCAAATTACCGGCTTTGTTCATCCTTGCTTATGTCAAAAGCCACTTCACCTTGTGCGAAAATGTGATCATTGAATCCTCCATACAATTTGCTTTGCAAGAAAACCGTAAATTTTTCAAGTTAACCGTCATGTAAATAGTTGTATTTCAAAAGAGAAAAAAGGCAGAAAATGTGAGTAGTGCAGCACAAAATATTGTGTACACAACCACTTCAAATGAAGTGAATAAATTTCAACATTTTATATCTCAGCAGCAGAGTAATCTATGAAAATGGAAATTGAATAAATGAGCTTCAGTTTTCAACCTCTAAAATATATTTTCTTGTTATTCTAGACTATAAGTACACTTTAACTTGTCAGAGCAGCTGTTGCGTGTAACAGTTCCTAACCTATAGTAGTAACTTTTTACAACCAATGGATCCCTTCGAAATAAATTTCACCGGGCCAAGTTTTTAAATCTCAGCAAATGAAACCTTGGACATCAATGTGATCTGTAAGTCTCGGTTGTGTTTACCAGCGTTTTTATCTCTGTGTGTTTTATCGACAAGAACAAGTTCACTGCCTAGCAAACAAAATGACAATTTATTCCATTTAAAGGCTAAGAAAATGTACTTGCATGAAAAGCTTAAAAGATATAATTTCGAAATCTGTTTGTCTGTCCATCCGTTCTTTCGTCCGTCCATTCGTCTGTCTGGATAGATACACGGGATACATATCTAAGTATATATCTAATATCATATCCAACCACATATCCAGTTACATATTCATGTTCATATCCAGGTATATATCCAGGTTCTTATCCAGGTTCATATCCAGGTATATGTACAGGCACATACCCAGATATATGTCCAGGTATATATCCGGGTTCATACCCGGGTATATATCCAGTAATAATCCCAGGTAAATATCCAGGTTCATATCTATGTTCATACCCAAGTACATATCCAGGTACATATCTAGACACATCCATGTATATATCCAGGTACATATCTAAACAAATCCAGGTATATATCCAGGTACATATCCAGTTTCATATTTAGGTATATATTCAGGTACATATCCAGGTTTTATCCTTTTACGACTTAGTGGTTCAAAGTGCCTACACAGGTTCAATGCGTTTGTTTTGAGATTGAGAAATGATCATTACAATATTTTTTCCCCCATTCAAAAACTGCATTGTGTGTCCCTTCTTTTGATAGTGTTAGCCTGTTTGATAATCGACCATTTGAGCGGAAACTTTCATTTTCTCTGTTTGACCCCCTGTGCTTAGTATACACAATGTACATTGCGAAGAGATTTGGTACGGTTATTAAACCTTGCCCAGTGTTCTTAAGAAAAGTAACGTTACACCCTTTCCTAGGCAAAGCTCCCCGTATAGGCATTCACTAATGTCAAAAACGGCACAATTTTGAATCTGTGCTAACATACATTAACAAGAGTTTAAAGTGCAGAAAAGTTCATAACGCCCAACCCCTGCCTCAGGTTACAGTACAGTCACGAAAAACCATTCGCATTCACATACTTACCCTAAGCTTCGACCTCACTCCACCCCGACTCACTTCTTTGTTTTTTGCCAAGCTGAAGTTTTGCAGACTGGCAAAACTCAGTAAAGGTCTCATGGTATCAAATTTGTACATGCATGCCAGCGTCGTGGACATGCAGCTTCGACTGCACATATGAATATGATCTTAAAATGGTCTATAGTACGAGGGGGCCGTGCTTTCGTACCAGGAAGCTGTGTACAAAGAAGGATTACCTGGAATCGGGTGTTTTCGTTGGTTTTGTTTTTGTTTTGTTTGTTTGCTTAATGACAGGGTTTTCTCCTTGCGGATTTGTTTGTATCTTAAACAAAGTACTGGAATGCATAACATAAATCTGATGGCATTTTTCAATTGATATTGCCACGAAAAATGAGTTGTTAATATTTTAAATTGTATCTGCCTTCTCAAAAGCTCCATGCGTTGGGATACAAGAACGTTGATGGTGTGGATATATCGCAGAAGAGCCTTGATTTTGCTGAACAAAAGGGCGTTTACAGAAAACTCGTCTGTGCTGACATTGAGCAGAAATTGCCCTTTGAAGAGAGTAAGCGAATCCCTTTGTGTAATGTTTTTAAATGTTGCATTTTGCCATTGTAAAAACGAAGTAGGAATATTTCATGACAAAAACACTATCACGATTTCAAGACCTCCTGGGTAAAATCTTCTAATCATTGTCTCATTTTGAAATTTTGGAGCAAAACCTATTGCCACTATTTATTTTACATCTCTTATACATGCAGAGGAATTTGATGTTGTTGTTTGTTCCGGAGGAATTTGTCCGGCTCACGTTGCTCCCAGCAAATGCTTCCAAGAGTGGACCCGTGTAGTCAAGAAAGGTGAGATATTTCTTTATGGCACTGAGTTAATATGTATATTACAATCGCGATCACAGTTGCAACGTAAGGCCATACATTAATTTTGGAGTGTTCTTAGCAGGTACTGGCACCGAAGTACTACTGCGGATGTACTAGGCTGTGAAAATCCCTTTAATAAATGGAAGTATAACCTAGAGGTAGCATTTCCATGATTAAAAACATCATGAATTCTACAACATCAAAGGTTACAACAGCGATATAGTAATATCGGGGTATCAGATAGAAATCGATATATTGCGAACTGTTGTGGGAGAGGCTGTGAGGTGCAGCCTCCCTGGGTAGAGCACTGAAACCTTCAAATATACTGGGACAATATTCATACACCTTTCGTAACATTTTTTCTTTCTATTTATATATTATGACAATGTGGTTACCTGCTGGAGTATTTGAAATTTGAGTACTTTGTTGTTGTTCGATATGGATTGGATGTGATGAGAAAAGACACAAAATGTGATTGGTTTTTAAGTCTAATCCAGTGTTTTAAATTATGTTACTTCCTGAAATTATTGTGGGTATTTACGACTGGTTGTCCTTTGTAAAATGCGAGAATGCAGGAGTTGGCTCACTTCAACAAGTATCGCCAGACGCCCCAACCCCCTTCTGTTTGTATATTTGAACATAAACATTAACTTTACCTTTTTGAATAATCAGACATCCTGTGTAGAAATTTTGTCCTAATCTGTCTCATTCAGTTTTGATAGAAATGCTGAAAATGTTTTTATTTTTGTATGATTTAAAGGACTTCAGAGTCCATGATATCGCTTGTGGGGGTTACCTTTTAAGTCTCTTCTTTCAGATTTTTCAAGGACTCTTCCGTGTCCTTATATATAGGCCTTGCTTTAACGATGCCTCTTGCCTTTTTTACAAACTTTCTCAGGCTGGGTCTTCCTCTACTTAAACGTAGTCTAGTGATAACCTGTCCTAGCCATTAATGGCTGTCGTCTCCTAGCACCAGCCTTTAATCCCCTCTCTTCTTCCTTGCGACTAAGCTGAGGTACAATGTTTTGATGCCAATAAATAGCATGTAACTGTGGTCAGTTTTAAACGTTTCTGGGGGAGGACCCCAGACTGACGCGTGTTGGCCATTTCGACAGATATGTGATCACTACTGGTTAGCTTTTTTTCGAAAGTGCGTAGTCACCCCGTATCGAACACTAATGCATGATTACATAAATAAGTTTTCTTGCATGCATTGCTTGTTTTGGATGCGGTTTCCTCCAACTGCAACAAATAGTTCTGTCCACCATTAAGCTTAACCATTAACGGCGACGGTAAAATGGGACTTGTTGTAGGGACTATCGCCTGTTGCGCCTCCCACTGTAAAACAAACCCTGCCTCTATTAATGAAAATTAAACACATAAGATAGAACATAATATTCTGTTATAAAAATTGGGTTGACACGTCTAGGTCATTGGAAATCTCACTACCTATGCTCAATAGTTTGCGGTATCCAAGTTTACAATATTTTCTCTTTAGGGGGTTATGTCATCATAATACTGCGTCGCTGCTACGTAGAACTTCAAGAGGGCGAAGAGGCTTATTATTCACAGAGTCTTGGAGAAGAATTCAACTCCGAGATTCGTAAGCTCGAAGAATCCAAGACCTGGAGGGTGATCTTACGAGAGACGTTTCCTGCTTATTGTTACGATAAGGGGATTTTTAGTGATGGCATTGTTCTTGTTTGTAAAGTGACCTTATTCTAAAAACCTTTTTACTATAGCCTCTAAAATTATACTAAGTAATACTCGATTAAATATTTCAAGTGGGGTCATTTGAGAAGTTGCATTAACTTTTGTACCCTTATTTGGAGACGTTGGGCTATTTATTTGACAATAATCCTTCTTTTATATTTAAGTAATAATCCAATAGGCCAATATCACTAGAATTTGCGTGTGACGTAATTGATTTGAATACTACACGAGCCTTTCTCTTTATGCAGTAATAGTGCATTAATTAAACGAAGAATTCACTGATGGAGTGTGATACTCCGGTGATTCTTACACGTGGTCACAATGTCATACACTTACCGATAAATAGAAGCTACCCTGAATTAAAAAATCTACTAAGTTACGACATTTTGCAGTTCCCTCATACATCGCTTATGTAACATAATTTTGCAGAATCTGCTGTGTAACATTCTTAAGATAAGTATGAACTGATTCTTACTCTGAATCAGGTTGTCATTTATTTTCTTCCATAAAAAAATAATTAGGGTGCAAACTTACAAACTTGTTCATCACGTTCGTGAAAATAAGTAAAACATTGACTATTTTAAGCACCACGTGCCATGCTGTCATTTTGGCTAAGTAAACTTTCATACATTCATACAAGGTACTAGTCATGCTACAGCTAGTTAAACACGGCCACTTTATTTCGGATACTAAAGACAAATTAATTGTGTGAGGTTCATAGTGCAGAACAGAGGGCTACAGCCCGCTAAGTAGGGCAGAAAGATGGCGTAACAAATTCTCCTTTTTTTAAAAATCACTCTACTATCAGTATCATTCCTCTGCTGTACTCAAAAGTAAAGTGCTGTAATGGCTCAACTCAATGACATGACTCCAGCGAATTTAACTCGACTCTCAAGTTTGAAGGATCGGGTCTGAATCAAAGGACTCGATTGGAGTTGTCACTCAACTTGACCTTGAGTCTATTTTTCATCAACAATGACTCGAATGGATTGGAGTCTTCACCTATATGAATCGATGCACACCACGAAAAATCAGATCTTAAAATCAGAGAAACTGACAGAAGTAACTTCAATTTCTGTGCTTAGAACAGAAACTGAATTTGTTCACAGCTCATTAAATGCCGCCCGCTTTCTACCTACATATATCTTCTACGTACATATCTTGTGCATTGTAGGAGCCTACTGTACCTCACATGTGCGTAGAAATCATACAACAGGGAGTATGAGTTCAAAGCAGGTAGTGGCAGCTCTCTAGTACACAGAGAACCACTTTTTAAAAACAGCCATGCCGTTTACATAACCAACCATTGCTGTCGTTTTTTACATTCATCCCATTCCCCAAAAGAATATCTGTTACAAAAGTTCCAATACCATACCTGAAATATTGTATAAGAATGTGGAAAACTATGGCACAATGTGATTTGAGAGTTGTGCGCTTTCTGTAATATCTTGCATGACAATGTGTAGGTCTTTAATAGACAGTTGGCTCAAATTTCCAAAGTGCCATGCACCGACGTGCAATACTATTGACTGGACTTGAGCAGTGGCGGATCCGGGGGGGGGGTCGCCGGCGTCCGGACCCCCCTCAAATTTTCCAATGTGCCCTTTTTCAAAAAATTTTTTTTTTCATACTAGCAAAAAAAAAAAAAAAAACGAGACAGTTTCACAGGTAATGACAGTGTTGTTTAATTCCGAGCCCTTCATCCAGTATCGACCAATTCACTAGTCTAGCCATGTATCGCAGAAACTTTCGGTAATATATTTGACTACGGTAGCCTATATTGGCCGCCTCGAAACCCCAAGAGTGCAATCGTTTTACAGAGGATGTGACTACAGTATGTCTGCGTGACAATCAGGCATTCTAATCACTTTTCGCTTGGAACCACGTGTGGCGTGCTTGGGCATTCAGATATTACGTCATACTCACTAGCTAGTGCTTTATGCAACGTATTACTATTGGGTTTTAATATTGATTCCAAAAGGTCATTGCTAGTCAGTATTTTGGTCTTACAAAATAATGATCTGTTCACACTCCCTAAACGCTACATCTACGAAACCTTCCCTCCACCCTCTAGTATCCATCCTCTCGTGAACAAGAGAGAGTAGGTAAATATGTTTCGCTACGATATTTATAGTCTGGAATTACTCTCTTCTTTTATAGTGTTGACCTAGTGATGGGAATAAAAAGCCAGTCTTAGGTAAAGTCCACAGTCAAGAGTTGAACAGAAGTCACAATAGACGAATCGGTATTTGTTTGATTTTAAAATTACTATATAAAATCACCACCAGGTCAAATAACGCCATGTCAGTCGGTTCAATTTTTTTGACGTCTTTGGACCGATGGCCGGTTTGCTGTCGCAAATGAAAAGCAAACATTCGACTTCAGTCATCTGTTCTGACAGTGTTTTTGACAGTTGCGCCACAACTTTATAGGGAACACAACATACAGTATTTTAACCTCCTCCCCAGTCGAGATAGCGGTGGCGCCAGGAAGGGGAAGGGTTCATGCCTACCGTCTGGGAAGGCTGGCCCCCTATTGAAGAAGTTTAACAGTTTCGTAGGGGAGTCTTAGTCGAAAGTACGCAGCCTCCGACGACAACTAATCGATGGTTTACCTGTTTTGGCCCTCAAGAGGATAATTTCTGTAATAAGAACCCAAAATTTTCGGCGCGCTACGCGCGCTGTAGAGTCACTCTATTTTTTTCAATAGTTCCACTCCACATAGCAGGATAGCACAAAGTCCTGCCCACCTTACCAAGTAACATATGGACAGAATACATAGTTTATGTAAAGGTCGTAACTTTCATCCCATATCGCAAAACCTAGTTGGTGTTCTCTTGTGTGTGTCATGCGGTACAGTCAGTTGGTGAGCGACTTACGGAGCAAAGTTTGGCTATTTCATCTTGTAGTCCAGGTGTTTTCGATACAATGTATGTTACACCCGATACGGTCAACAAACCCTACAGTTCTTTCTTTCGTTTCGTCATATGTTTTATGTGTAAGCCTATCAAAAAATTTCACCCGCTTCGCGTGCTTTTCAATTTCACGATCCAGATTCAAAGAGCACTATCAGTGCGCAACTCGGATCAGGAAGTATTAAGTGATATAATGCAAAATATGCCTGCAATTACATGGGATAATGAGGCTTCTACATTTGCCCTTCTCATCATACCTCGAAATAGGGAATGTCGGAACTTGGGGTAGCTGACATGGCCCGGCCCCCTGTTGGAAAAATTCTGCCGCCACCCATTGTCAGTTTACTTATTTTGGCTTTCATAAGGGTAATTTCTGGGATAAAACCCAAAACTTTCGGTACGCTTTGTCCACTCTTCCTCAGTTCAGTTATACTTGGTACAAACCCTCTCCCCCTTTTCAAGTTAAAAAGTAGAATACATGGATTTATGTAAATGTCGGGAATTGAATCGCATTTCGCTAAACCTGGTTAACGCTCACTTGTGTCTGTCGTACGGTACGACTAGTGACTCGAGGAGGGAAGTACAATAAAGTTATATCCGATAGGGCCCAACTGTCCGCTCAATTGTTCTATATACTGATGTAAGCTTTAATTTAGTACAAATTCTTATAAGTGTAGGCTTACCCAAAAAATTTTCGCGCGCTTCGCGCGCTTTGCAATTTCACCTTTTAGATTCCAGGTTTTGATTCCAGTTTTTTCATGTCCTTTGGTTTAAAACTATCCTTTCTTTGTCAATATGCGGTAAGTTGTGTATTCGCTGACGTTTATGGGAACCAAAATTTAAAAAAAATGAATGTGCCCTTTTTATGTTGGACCCCCCCCCTCAGAAAAGACCCTAGATCCGCCCCTGCTTGAGGTTACGTGTGGAAAACAAAAAACAAAAAAACAAAAAAAACAAAAAAAAAAACACTTGTGGACTTATATATGTAGCATAAGACAAACGGGGGTAGAAGTAGTTAATGTGAAGGCATGTGTACAGATAGGTGAGGTGCTGAGTGCAGAATACAGGCCTGACTCCATTTCTTTCACTAGCTTCCTCACACTTTGCCTTGTTTTGACACACCTTTCCCACTTTGACCGAAACTTTTATATGGGTTAATCATGCAGGAAAAAGCTTGATCCCATTTCTAATATTACCTATACAAAAAGTTGTGTAGAAAAATTTCCAATACCACACTTGAAATACTGTGTCAAACTGTGCAAAACTATGGTGAGGTGTGGAGAGGCGTGAATTTTCAGCGATTTTTTGCGTGACAATGTGTGTCATTAATAAACAGTTGACACACATTTCCAAAGTGCCATGCATTGACCTACATTTCCACAGGTTGGACATGAGACAATGTGTGGAAAGCAAAAAAGCATGCTTTGACATAGGTTACAGGAGGCAAATTGGGGTAAAGCAGGTAAAGTGTAGAAATGTGTGGAAAAGTGTGGTGCTGAGAAAAGTAAATTCAATAATTCGATTTCGTTCACTGGCTTTGCTTGTCACACTTTGCCCTGGTTTGCCACATGTGTCAACTTGACACAGCTTTCCCCACTTTGACCCAGATTTCAAGGTATGACAATAACGCAGGGAAAAGCGTGGTCCTGTGTGTCAGATTGGTTCCAATACCACATGTGTCACCACTAATAACCACACATTTTTCCTTATGTATCTTCATATGCCTTGCCACATGTGTTTATGAGTGCTCACATGTGGCATGCCACACGTTCTTTGTAAGGGTAGTTTCAATACCTCCAGTCTACGCTAAAGAGCCCAAAGAGGTTATTCTCTGAGGTCACAGCGTTTTTGTTTGTCGGAAACGCACTGTAGTGACGTGGGAAATCTGCTGGAGTGAAAGCACTTAATTTGCAGCATGAGCAATACGCGCTTCAAATATCCATTCCAATGTGTCGGTACGTAAGGGGGAGCTTAGGATATTTATTGACTAGAAGCTAAGGTTTTATATATGCCCTGTGCAAATTTTGTCCAATAGACCTTATTCATTGCAGTCACGAGACGAAATTTTGGAGGCAAAACAATGAAACACACGGCACGCACGAGGTAGCCTACGAAACTTCGCACGCGCACTTAGAAGACTACGCGCATCATTCGACCGGTACACAAATCAGCTGTCTGCATTTCATGGTGTAAGTTGCAACGCGCCTACCTCCTCCGCGTAAGCACTTTCTATTCTGTGACGTCATATTTATAACGTCTATTTGAAAGCGAGCGTAAGGTAAAAAATAGTTTAGTCACTCTCAGACGGTCAGTCGTTGAGCTCTATTTATGAAGGGTAACATAACTGAAGACATTTTGGTGACTTTCATAAGTTAAGGAGAGATATATTTCCCCTTACATTTCCTAAAGAAATGTACTTTTGGGGCCGCAAAGCGAAGGTAGGAGATCCTAAGTTACAAACCCTGCGGTCACGCTTACGAATAGACTGTGTACAATATGTAGTTTCCACGTTTGACCCAATAATAAGGCATATAATATAGTAATGAAACCTACTGTAACCCTAATATGAGTAAACGTTACCTTAGCAAAAGATTCACGGTGATAGTCGAGGCGACGATTGTGAATATGAAGGGTTTGTCTAATGTCATGGAAAAGTACTTTAAATCTATGCTTTTCCTTGAAAATGCTCTCCTTGGCTAAACTTCCAAGACGCCACACAACGTAAAAAAGGTCACCTTGACTGAGTGCATGGTGTAAAGTGAAACAAAGAATACACAAGACATTTTCAACCCGAACGCGACGACTCTTGTGACTTTGATACATACCGCTGGAAAAATGCACGTATGTAGGCTTTATATACACCCGTATTTTCGTCTTGATAAAATACGACTTTGACACCCTGCATAACCTGATAACGTTTGTTCATGTATAAGGCTTTTGCTATTAGCTTGTGCTAGCCATTTATTTTGGGTTATGGGCTGAGGTACTGTATTTCGGATAGTTTTGTGCACGCCATACGCAAGCGAGCTCTAAAAGGAAAACGAAAGAAAGAAACATCGTCCAAGAAAGTGCACACAATAACAAACAACGGTTTATCGAGACACTGGGAATAAGGACTAAACGTGCACTGACATGAGCAGACAGTCAGCTATTTTGACCTTTGGTTCTATAGTGAAAGAATACTCTTAGTGTGGGAGTGACATTTACCGCCATGAATGCAACATACAACAACTGACAATGTAATAAGTATCAAACGTTTCAGTCACATAATACACACTTGTATTGCACCAGGGCAGAATTGGTACTAAAGATCAGTCAAAATCGATGGGAAGGGGGGTAACTCTTGGACGCAGACCTGGGATATTTTGATGTTCGCCACTGTTAACGGATACGCCTTATCACGGGCTCCGAATCATGTTTTCTGGGCGGGCAACATTTTCTATCGGCAAAAAACCTTCTAATTAGGTGTCGAACATCATTCTAACATGCAAATTGAAATGGCCAGCACAAATTATTTATGACAAAGGCAATATACGACCATCGGGAAGCGGAGGGGGCTGGTAAAAGACAGGCGAGTAGCCGGGATTTTTAATCATATTAACTAGATCACCAATGGTGCAAACTTCAACTTCGGCGGATCCAGGATTTCAAGCAAGCACGAAAGAAGGGAGGCTAATTCCATAAGAGCAATTTTGCACCTACAAGAGTGAACTGTACGAAACCTCGAAAGAAGGGGTAGGGCGGTCTAAGGAAAAACTTGAAATTTATGCACATGAATGGTATTTCTGACATCTGGCAATTAAGAGGGCTACATATTATTAAGCAGCATTGGTAGCCTACCGTCTAAAAATGTGATGTCCAAAAGGGGGGCACAGCGGGGAAAGCCCCCTTTGGATCTGCGTCTCACTGTCGGTGTTTTGATACATTAAACATATTGGAAGGTGATTGGACAACATATGGACAATTTTAAAGTGGACCACAGTCAAGAACGGGGCAAAACATTCTCACCACGCGAACTTTCGCTTGGAACACTACCCCCAGTTGTAGACCTATATGGGAAAACACTTCTATTTAACAGCTGTTTATTGACATCAATGGCATCTCATTCAAGCTTATTTCTTAACAATGCAAAAGTTGACCTTAGGATAGTGATTTTTCAGGAGGTAGTCCAGAACCCTGGGTTTATTAGAAATATGTGTATAATTTTGTAATTCGTAATTCTTAATCCATTCCATGAATTACATCCTGAAAGAACAATTGCAAATATCGTAAATCCTATCAATATTTGAAATTGCTACAGCATTTTAAAGCAAAGACAATATTTGAAAGGGAATTGAATTGTTTATAAGCCTGGGCAACGGAGTACTCTCTTTCCATACCAGTCTGAAGCTAGCACAAGATTCACCTTCCATTATCGACTCGCAAGATTGCCTATGTAACAGGCTGTACTGCATATTCGTTGTTCAGTCATAATTATGTTTGGGAAGACCCAAAGAGGAGATGAGCAAACAAGAGTCCGCTCCGAGAGGTACTATTTTCATGGTTGGGATTACCCTGTGTAAACACTAGCGAAACTGCAAACAATGCACAGCTCTGCGTAGCTTTGCTTCATGTGAACGGATGGATTACTACAGCCATCATTAGTAAAGTTACTACCTCCGAGGTAGTAATGTCATGCTCCATGCTACAGTGAATTCTCTTGTTTTTATCATTGGTACATTGGGCGGGAAGTTCTTTGCAGTGGTGCTGGCCGGGTTAAGTGATGGGGGCCAGAACAGGTGACGTCTTAAGGCCACCTCAGTTCACTCGAAAGTCAACTTCCCCTTTGAGAATTTTGTGATAACTTAAGTGTGCCTATGATGCTTTCTTTTTGGTGTTTTGAACTGATCTTGTATGGCTGGAAAATATCCTTATTTAGTTAATTCTTATTTTTGGTTAGCTTAAGGCCCTGTCACACTATAGCGTATGAGAGAAACGTATGAATTGCGTATGAACTTTCGACAACTGTCGTTGAAGGACGTATGAATAGCGTGTGAATAGCGTATGTATACCGTATAATTGGCGTAGAGGTAGCGCATGCGTAGCGTGTGCGAGCGTATTTGAGCGTATGTCATCTTATGTCAGCGTCAGTGAAGCGTTCACAAACGTATGAGTAGCGTGTGCAAGCGTATGCGAAACGTATGCGAAAAGTATGTCTAGCGTATGAGCAGCGTGCTCCGAACTTTCTCTTTATCCCTGCACTAGACATAGGTTACAATGACGTTGCTGATGCGCTTTCCATACGCTAGCTTTACTGACCACCTTCATGCCACCGTATGAGAAGCGTACTTGACCTATGAGTAACGTACCTTTAACGTCACTCCAGCGTATTCAGCGTATGCTGAACGTCTGCGTAACGTATAATTCATACGCTCGCATACGCCGAAAATTTTTGAACATGCTCAAAACTTTTTGGCGGCCTCGACGTATGCGAACGTACACCGACGTATGCCAGCGTGCTTGAAACGTATACGACTTATGCCTAACCTACCCCCAGCGTATATCAGCGTATGACACCGTATGACCAATTTTTCTCATACGCACGCATACGCTACTAGGATACGCTATAGTGTGACAGGGCCTTTAAATATTAGAGTGTGCGTACTTGCGATTGCATACAGCAGTGTGAGGATCCTTCCTTTGTCACTACAACGGTGCCGTCCGGGAGAGGGCTCTAAGTAGAGTGCGGTGTCCCCCTCCCCCTTAAGAATTTTTTGTTAATTTAAAGTGGGTATGATACGACCAAAGAAAGTTTCTCAGTAAATATTCTTTGGGCACATCTTGAAATACAGCGAATGTTTTTCTGTCTAAACAACGTCCATATACACCCGAATACGACCTTGTTAATTCTCAAAACAGGCCACACTCAGTCCATCTGAAATCCGAAAGCGAAAAAAACGTAATGAGCGGGTTCCAAGACGTGACGTCATTGGCGGCACAGTCAGTGGCACTTCTGTGCATGTACGAGGCAACTCATCTATCGTTACCATACACCGAATCATAGGCATGGTAACGCGCGTTAGTAGGTACATCATCTCAACTAACACCTGTGCTATCGTGATACTTGAGTAGCGCATGCTTAGCATTCGCAATAACACTGTCACTGAGCATCCTATAACAATCGCTTGTTATGGACTGTTCATATCACACATGTGCATAGCTGTTCTGTACAGCGCGCGCGACCATACCGGGTACTTTTTTTCACAGAAACTGAGCTGAGGTTTATGTATGTAAGAAAACTAAAAAACGCGCGCTCATATGCACGCCTTCATACTGACCAATGATGTGCTTCCAATCATGGTCCGCGCCGATGGCGTGTATGCAAGCGCGCAAACTCGTCGAAGCCCGCGTGCTCGAGTGCACGCGCTCCTTAGCATGTACATCATTGGTTCGCGCTTTGTGTTCTGTATTGTTATGTATAAGCATTGTCATGGAGTTGCTAAGATATGAAACTTTCCCAAAGCGTTGTTAGTCCCACATCTAGATACGCGTCCTTACATAGCGCTGCTCGCCGTGCCGCCAATTACGTCATAAAAGTCAGGTGACCTGTTGCGGCATTTTTCAAAATTGGATTTCTGGACGTTTTTCTTCAAATTCTATTAATGCCGAACTTCGCCGGTTTTAACTGTGTGTGAGATGATACTTTTACAATACTGTACCCAATCTTGCAATACACAAAAGTTATTTTGACCGTGTCATGCCCACTTTAAGGTTGCTTAGAAGCAAAATGGTGCTATCTTTGGGATATGTTTGGAACTGATCATGTATGGCTGTAAAATATACGTAATTTAGTAAATTCTAATGTTTGGTGATAGGTGAAAGTTCAAGTTCAAGTTCAAGTTTATTTTTTCACCTCATAATATTAGCAATTAACATTAATGTACAACACAGCATATTAAGAAAATATAATAGCATAAAGGTGAAAGGAGCCAGAGGGGAGCAGATATGCTTTTACTAAGTCTGGCCTCCTTGGCAAAAAGAATTATAATAATAGAAGAAAGCGAAAAGATAGGAATAAATTACAAGCGGAACAAAAGAACATTTATCCTAACAATAAAGGTTTAAAACCCAACCGTAAACAATGTTTGGAGTGTCGAGAAGAAGCTATTTATACTTTACTTTAAAAGTTTACAGGGAAATACAATGCTTAACATGATCATGAAGGGAAGTCCATAGAACAGCTCCAGAGTGTCTAATCCGAGACTTGGTGAGACATGTTCTAGAGTAGGGAATAGTAAGTAGATGCTTTTTCCTGGTATCACAATCATGATAATGCCTATTTTGAACATAAAAATTACTGTAGCATTTTGGTAACTTGTTATGAATAAAATTATGCATGAAAACACCAAGGTGATATTTATAAAGGTCAAAGACAGAAAGAATACTGAGTGATTTGAAGAGAGGGCCTGTATGATGAGTGAAAGATACATTACAAATGTCAAGTACAGCACGCTTTGCGGCAAATGAATGGACTGTAAGTAATCTTTTTTTGGCATTCCCCCAAAGCAGTAAATTATAGTTAACATGTGGAAATATGAGTGAACTGTAAAGTAGAAGAAGAGTACTTTGGGGTAGAAAATATTTCGGATTATTGAGTACACCATTACGTCGGGAGATTTTACTGCAAACAGACGAAATATGTTCTTTCCAGCTAAGTTTACAATCAATAATAGTGCCAATAAACTTTGTGTGGCGACTGGCTGGGACTCTAGTTTTGTTCAAAGTAAGAATTATATTTTCAGTATTTGGAACTTTAGTGCCGAAAACAAGAAGCTTGGTTTTATTCATATAAAGGGAAAGCTTGTTTAAATTTAGCCATTCAACAATGTGTGAGAATTCCTGCTGAGCCAGTTCAAGCACAGTAGCCAATTTTTTGTTTTGAAAAAGTACGGTGGTGTCATATGCAAAAAGATAAATTGAGCACCTAATGACGAATTACAAATGTCATTTATATAAAACAGAAAGAGGGGAGGACCTAGTATTGAGCCCTGTGGTACACCGATGTTGCTTATGAGAAGAGAAGAGTCTTCACCGTTTCGGGTAACGTAATGAGGCCTATTGCTTAAGTAAGATGTGAACCAGGCATGCGCACATCCTCTCACTCTGTAGGCATACAACTTCTGAAGAAGAATTCGATGATTTATAGTATCGAAGGCTTTTGAAAGATCAATAAATATTCCAACTGAACTGAGATTGTTGTAGATTCCTTGTGATATATACGATCACAGAAGTTTACAGCCGCCATGTAAGTAGAATAGTTTTTACGGAACCCAAACTGACAAGGTGTCAAAATCTCATGTAAATTAAAAAAAAGGTCATAAGTCTCACATGGACAAGGTTTCAAAGATTGTCGAGCCAGGAGGAAGCACAGAAATAGGCCTGTAATTAGAAAACAACTTCGGATCTCCTGCTTTGTAGACAGTGACAACTTCAGCAATCTTCAGTTTAGTTGGAAAAATGCTAGTAGAAAAAGATAAATTAATGATATGAGTGAGAGGTACAGATATTACATCACATACATATGTAAGTATAGTATTATTAATTCCATCGTAACCAGGCCTTTTCCCTCTCTTTGAATTACTTATAACATTGGTAACTTCAAAGATAGTCGTTGGAAACATTACAAAGGTCTGCAGGTTATTACTTCTTAAGTTATGTATTGGATCAAGTTTTGCACATGGTAACTTGTCTGACAAAGACTCCGCAACCGATTAAAAATTCTTGTTAAAACCATTAACAATTTCAACATCATCACTAATTAATCGATTATTACTTTCTGACTTAAATTCCTTACATAAACTTTGAGTTTGATTTCTACCAGACACACTATTGATAATTTTCCAAATTTGACTTCTATTATTCTTATTTTCTTCAATGAGCCGACAGTAGTGTTTCCTTTTGGCAGTTCTGGTGACACTTGTGAGAACGTTCCTGTATCCGGTATAACGATCTTTACGATACTGAGTAGGGTTACTTTCCTTTCCATCTTGTGTACAATGAATTTTTACGATGAATAGACTTGAGAATACAAGCTGATATCCAAGGTGATCTAAGAACATTCATTCTATTTTTAACTTTTTCTCAAAGGGCAACAACGAGTAAACGCATTTGAAATAGTTTCTATGAAAGATGTGTAAGCTATCGGTGCATTTTTACAATACAAGACATTCTGCCAGTCGGAGTTTAACAACTGAGCCCTTAACCGATCAATGTTTTGAGGACGCGTATCATGCCTGTAATAGGGATTCCTTTTTTTACGGTAGAACTAGCAATTTTACTAATTAAAAACACAGGAAAGTGATCTGAGATATCGGAGGTAAACACACCAGACTTAATATGTTCATGATGTGAATTAGTAAAAATATTATCAATTAAAGATGACTTTTCAGCAGACACTCTCGTACTTTTATGAATGGTATGATAAAAACCGTATGAGCACATTGTGTTTACCAGATGGTTTGTCACGTAATTATCTTTATTCAGATCAATGTTAAAATCACCTGCAAGGTTACATTTCTTCTCCTCCTTAGAAATAACTTCAAGGCAGATTTCAAGCTCCTTCCAAAATGCTATACCATTTTTATCAGGTGTTCCGTATACAACACCAAATACATTACATTTAAGAAGGTTTGTTACCTCAATGAAAATAGTTTCAGCTTCAGAGTTAATCGAAAAATGGAGATCCTCTCTTATCTTGTAATGGAACTTATTTCTGACATAGATGACAAAACTACCCCCACGTCTACCAATTCTGCTATTTAAATCAATATTATAGCCAGATATGTGGATATGATGGGGGATAGCATTATCAAGTAACCAGGTTCCAGTTACAGCAATAAATGTGAAATTGCAAGAACCAATAGAAGTTAGAAAAATGGTTAATTTATCAAAAAAATTTTTCAGACTTCTGTAATTTAAATACAGAATGGACAAATTATTTTCTTCAGAGATACATGAAAAGTTGTTGGCAAAAATCTTCCTCCGTATAATACTTACAGTTTAGAGTTATTGTCTCAATTTCTTCCGAATAACTATGAGATTCCATTGAGATTAGACAAGGCTATACTTCTGTTATAATTACATAAATTTACAATCAACATATTTATAGATAGGGATTGACACTGGGTATGAAATATTTGACTTAATGCATTAGATGGATGGATTGAAACTTTGAAGATTAAATCAAGGAGAAAGGAAAAGAGGAGAGTATGTTGTCTTAGAGAAGGGTATGTTGTAAACAAACCTCCTGAAGCCCCCCCCCCCCCGCCTTTGGCTAATTTAATGCCGTCAATTCGGGGAAATTTTTACCTAGAAATACGTGCGTGGAGTTCACAGAAACATTTTGGGACTATTACGAAAATTGTCCTTTGCTTCATTGTGCATTTTAAAAAGGTATCTAAGGCTGGCAGACACCGGTGTAGTGCCTCCTGGAAGCTCTGGATTAATTATTTAAATGAGGCACTGATATGGTGATCATTGCTTGACATCCAAATGATACTATAGAGTATGATGCCGAACACTTTACAACTATCGTATTTTCACTAAGTTTGAACGAAAATCCAGACGACCAGCTTCCAGCAATGGGAGGGAGAGTATAGGTGCAGGGAGGTGATAACAGACTGGTAGGTAAAACAAAATGGGTTAAGGACTTAACTGAACGTTTTAGAATATTTGTTTCATCCCAAGTGTATTAACAATCACCACCTATACCGGTAATGGCTGCGCGCACATTTGTGAAAAATGTGTAACGGCAAATACGTATTTTCAACCTTCCACATGAAGTGCTACAAAGTCGATTGAAAGATCCCATAGGTCCTACAGAGGATAGAGATGAACTTCTCTTTTTCGAAAGTGTTGTGATCAGAATAGCTGCATGTATTATAACCTTAATAGTGGTCATGAGATATGGAGTGAAGAGTGAAATTCGTGACGAAAGTGAGCGAAGCGCGCCGACATTCGTCATTAAATAAGATAACCATGACAAAATCCGCATTCATGCTCGGCATGGAGACACTTTCAATTCCCCCAACAAACCTATTTGCTAATCACAAAGCCAGTCTTTTACCTGAGAATTCGTAGACAGCTTTCAAATTTTGTTGCTGTGATTCTGCGGGAGTTGCTGGGGGAAATTATTGATAATAGGGACAATACTGATAAGGTTTAAAGTACACGGAGCACGCGAGAACTTTGATAGTTTGCGGAGGAATTGTGATAATTCTGATAGTTTGAGAACTATTTGTGATAGAAAATGGTTACAATAGATCCATCACTCCGTTAAAAACACACTTCGCTCTACCTCCTTCTGAAATCTATTGCTTAAACGCCTTTTCGGATCATTTGTAAGTTTTCAAAAAAAGTTTTCTGAAATCGATTGGGGGGCCACGCTCTCTTATGCCCCCTCCCCTTGCCGGCGCCACTGGTTGTTCGTTTGGCCAATTCGTTCATGCGCGAAATATATACAGCAAAACTGAACGCCAAATGATTTCAATTGGCGTTGTCACCACGGTCTTGGCTTAAAAACGCCAAACAAGTGTTTACGCTAAGCAGAATCGATTCTTTCGGACGAAAAGAAGGTAACTTTATTTCTGATTTTCTCCCACACACGTTGATAAAATGGAATGAAATATGCAGAGAATATTACTGAGAAGATTTTAAAGCAACTGGCACCAGTTACCTCTTTTTATTTTTTTGATCCAATCAAGAGTAAATCCTCCCAACGCGGAACGGTAAATTTTCAATTCAAAATTACCCCCTAAAATCATCGTTTCTCATGATATCGATTATTCCTGAACAAGCATGTGGATGGACAACCCATAAACTGGTGTGAAAACTTTCGGGCACAATTATCAAAATCCCTAGAGGAATGTAGGTTTTATGGCCAAACATTGAAAAATAAGCTCTAGCGACTTCATATCACTATCGGTCATAACAAAATTTAAGCAGGCGCGTGGCTACGGGGGGGGAGGGGCTCAGATGTTTGCTAGGCCCCCAAAATGTTTGTGTCCAAATAAAATATGTACTAATTAAGGACGGCGATCAATGCCGTGACCTTCCACTTGATACTTAGGCCCCTCTAAAGATGCCATCCTAGCTACGCCCATGACTTTTAGTGGTAAACTTGTATATTTGCGTGACACGTTACACATCCTCTTCAAATTTCAGATCCGTAGATTGCAAAACAGCCCAGAAAACGCAATTCAACTTAGACAAAATCTTTGAACTCCTCGCCGAAAACTGCTGTTTTGATCGCATTACTCCGACTAGAAATTTTCTAGTTGAAGTAACAATGACTAAATGGCACCACTGGACTGCGTGAAGGGTGTCCTTCCGGGGCAATTATCAGACTGGGAACCTGGGCGAGGCTCCACATATCGAAGCGTTATTTATAAATTTAGGGCAGTAGGATAAAAGATTGCTTATCTTCAAATCATGGACGTCAATCCTGGGGGGAAAAGTCCCCCACATTTCGATGGGTGGGGGACACAATATCAAATGCCCCCCCCCTCCCACATTTGCGTAAAAGAATACTAGTGTCGTGGCTCTATTTGACTGGCTTTTTGATGGCATGTAGGTTTATTGGGCAATTGTTTAGTGTCTCGATGCAGATTCTGAATGCAGATTTCGTCAGGGAAGTCTTATTTAATGACAAAATTTCGGCGCGATTCGCGCACATGCGTCACGGTTTGCACTCCTTCTCATGACCATTAAAACGGTAATTATACATGGAACTATTCTGATTACAACACTTTCCGAAAACAGACATACATCTCCTAACTTCTAAAAGGGCTTCGAATCAATATGGGATCATTCAATCAGTGGCATACGCAGAGGGGGGGGGGCATTCGGCCATGCCCCCCCTCACTGATTCCTTAAAATACGTAAATTTTTTAACACAAATTTTACTTCAAAAGGTAGCATATTTGGCACCAGATTGCATGTAAGGACACCAATTTTTGCTAAGTTTTTCAAAGGGGAGGGGACACTCCATTGGGCCATGCCCCCCCCTCAATGATGCCTATTTTTTAGTTCCTAAAAATACGTAAATTTTTTAACACAAATTTTACTTCAAAAGGTAACATATTTGGCACCAGATCGCATGTAAGGACACCAAATTTTTCAAAAGTTTTCAAAGAGGAGGGGGACACCCACATTGGGTCATGCCCCCTCAGTGATGCCTACTTTTTAGTTCCTAAAATATGTAAATTTTTTAACACAAACTTTACTTCAAAAGGTAACATGTGTGGCACCAAATTGCATGCAAGGGCACCAATTTTTTCAAAAAATTTCACCCCCCCATCCCCCCGGCCGGCGTTCACACAACATACTGCATGACCCCCCCCCCCCGAGAGAGATCCTGGGTTCGCCACTGCATTCAGTGTAAATTGTAGGATAATGTGGAAGGACGAAAGTACGTTGCTGCCTTAAACATTTTACGGAGCGCTTCGCCGAAGCCATTATCGGTATAGATGGTGATTGTTAATACACCTACGACTAAAAAGCATTCTGAAAACGACCTTGCTAGTCCTTCACACCTTTGCTATACTACGATCAGCTCCAAAAATATCCCAAAGATAGCACCATTTTGCATCTCCCAAACCTTAAATTAACAAAAATTTCTCAAGGGGGAGGGGTACGCCCCCTCCCCTTAGACCCCTCCCTAGGACAACACATTTATGTAGTGACAAAGAAGGTATCCCCACTGCTGTATACAAAACGCAGAGCGCATAAAGAAAGTGCAATTTAAACGCCTCCATTTAGTTGGAAAAAGCATCCAGCCAGTCGGAACTTGGGACCATCACAGCCCCAAACATATCACCCTAGCAACGGGCCTGGTCGGGGCCATGATCTCCGACAATGATTCACGCTGCGAAGCGTGGTTTCAGCTATTTTGGGACATGATGAAAATAACATTTTGAATTAATTCCGTGGACTCCGTGTATTTTACCTGGCAGATCATCTATGATGGTCACGTTAACTTTGAAATGTAATTCTTATTAGAATAGGACAACTTCAGTCATCATAAGGGGGGGGGGGGAGGAAAGAGCCTATAGGAAGATACCCCCTCTGCAAAACCAAAGGGATTGGTTTGTGCTAAGTCATGTATGTCCAGAGTTGGGAAGTAACGAGTTACATTGTAACGAGTTACATTTTGTGTAACGGAACCCTGCAACGAGTTACATTTGCATTTCAGTAACGGAGCAAGTTACTAGTTACAATTCTGTGTAAACGTAACTGTAACGACGTTACATTTGGGTCCCGTTCCTTTCCCGTTACAAATAGTCAAAATGACCACATATTGCATTTTACTCGAAGTCGTAACATAAAATTTTCAAATTGATGACACTTTGGTAGTAAAATTATTTTTGATATATTTATCATTGATCTCTATTATCGACGTCACCCTCGCCGACAACAAAGTTTATTCACTATTAGAATCAGCATTTGATATTAGAAACACATGCTGCAGGCTTACAGGGTCACTTGATTGTCGATTAAACTAAATTTAAAATTTGATTTGTGTATCAATTTACTTATTAGACAGATCAATGCTTATTATCCATGAGACCAAATCTTTGTGCAATTAGTTGAAAAATACTGAACGGTCCTCTGGCAAACTAAGGCCCAGCTGACTTTATATGGCCTATTATATATATTAAGTGAAGTCAGCTGGGCCTTAGTTTACTCATATTGTCATTTAGAGGACACTTTGGAGATAGTGCACCGTGAGAAACAGGTTGACCCATTGGCATTCAAATACTAGGCTTACTTTAAAAGGTTCATCATTGCCTTTTGAGACGTTAGGGCTGAACCCGAGTCCACCCTATCCGAGTCGGAGCGAACTGCGATTCTAGATTCCCTAATATTTCCGAGCATGGTACGTGCCCCTCAAGTTCCGGCCAGTTCTGATTCCAATGGCACAAATTCCGAGACCAGTCTTTTTGCCAATGTATAGCATATCAAACTTACAGACGTTTTAATTCTATTGTACATGTCCACCATTAATAAAGTCATCATTTGTAATCACTTCCATAGCCTGGCCTCCCCAGTAATTTAGTTGATCATGTGTGACAATACCTTACGTCTGTACATTGTGCACAAATTACAATAAGACTTTAAACACTTTTAATATAACTTTCATATTTGAAAACTCGGCTAGAATGAACTCCGAGTACAAGTCCAGTTACATCACATTCGGGAAAAATCTCGATTCCGGGCAAATTCCTAATCCAGAAAAACACTCTTGAGACCGGCATTAATTTAAGCTAGTCGAAGCCGCACTCGTGCGTTGGAGCCCAGTAAATTATACGGTGCCAATCGTCGCAAACACCGTGCATCCCCATTTATGTATCTAATTTAACATGTATGGAATCCTTATTTGATGAATCAAACGTATGAATTTAGGCTATATCATATTCTTTTCAATGCCCGTAACTGGAATAATAGTAAGGCTAATATAAAAAACAGCAGAACTTTTGAGATGGCCAAATGGCGTTAAAAGTATCCTAACAAAGCTAATTGAAAGAAGAGAGAAGTGTCCAACTTAAAGCTTCACCTATTTATTGTAAAAAGAAAGTGAATTATGGGTACATGGTCTGCATGTGTAAACTACATAGTCTCACCACTTCTATGCATTGTTTTGTATCGACACAATGTGAAACTTAAAATTTATGCTGAAATATCACTTAGCGCAACCTTAGCAGTGAGGTTTTAAAATATTACCGTTAACAAATATAGAGCATCATATTACAATATTTATGCCCTTGAGGGATGAAGACTTTAATTACTGCTAAAACAACGCTCTCCCCCTTTAATAGCCGCTAACCTCTCTAAATTGTGATGGGGTTAAAAAGATGTCCACCCTTAAAGAAGTACTGTCGTAACTGGAAAAGTTTTGGTTACAACCATATTCATCTAACACAGCTCCGACACAGTATCATGATTCGCTGCTTCATTATGAGCGTTAGGAGTCTCTGCCTGAATCCCCAGTGAATATCAGCTGGCATCATTGACTTTCTTTGGGGAACACCTAAGGATAACTGTCACAAATGATGTTCTGTCCTCTCATGTGCCCCTTATTACTATCTAATTATGCCTCCCCCTCTCCCTCCATTCCAGGTACAGAGGTACCGTATATTCACCATGAAGTAACTAGTAGTTACTTTTGAAATGTAGCTAGTTACTTTTCAGTTAAAAGTAACTGTAACTAGTTACTTTTTCAACATTGTACCTAGTAACTGTAACGAGTTACAATTTTATGGAATTAACTGTATAATGAGTTACTTTTAAAGTGTAACGGGAACAACCCTGTGTATGTCCCCCCCCCCCCCCACATTTGAATACGGATTGACGCCCCTACTTCAAATGCTACAAAATGCTTAGTAAAGAGAATAAACTGGTCTATCACTGTTTAAAAATTAGTTTTATTAAATACTAAATCTAATCTTAGGAAGTACTATTGACATTCCAATGGTCATGGGTACACATTCGTTTGACAGCCTGCGAAGAGGACAGCACATCTTGTCATGGTATTTCCTGCTATAGTGGCCGGCACGAGGATATTGGGGCTCGTGCCCCACCCCTCCCAATCCATTTCTGAAAATTCATTCTGTTAAATTAGTTTAAAATGCTTTTAAGCTTCAGATGGCCAAAACATTAGTGTGAGCTATATTTTTCCCTGAATGGTGTATCTTTTTAGTAATTTCCTATCCCAAGACGTTTTTAAACTATCAAGTTTTAGCAAATTTTTCTTAACTGAACGTTTTGCATGTTCCGCACGCTTTCAGCCTCATCTTATTGATTTGCTTATAATCAACTCTCGTCGCTAGCCTATTTGCATCTGTGGTGGTGTTACAATTAGATCGATTGTTCTTGTGCACAGGATTTACTACGGAGAAGGACAGCACTGCAAGAATGCAAAGTAGGAAAATTCAGGGGAAGACTGTTTTATGAAAGTTGAAAAATTTGACACATTACCAGGAAGAAGACTCGCCTTGTAATTGGCAGATACAATTTGTTAGGGAATTGAAACTGTTTCGGCGCAGACCGTGAAGGCAACTTTGTCACGGAAATTATTTTAATGCAAAATTTAAGCATGATTCGAGCGCACTCGCCACGTCACCGGTAGCTATCAATATCTCAAGACCAATTTTGGCGCAATACCTCATTCTTACAAAAACACTTCAAAAACATAGAACTACATCTGCGACCTCTGTAGATACCCTGAATCATGAGAGGATTCTAGAGCAATCTAATTCCATTAGTTTATACTTTTACACTGGTAGCACGATTTTTTTGTAAAACGTGCACCATGCCTAATTTTCATCTTAAATGAACAAAAAATCTTCACGGAGAGGGACACCACACTGTCCCCGGACGGCACTTGGAAAATTTGACGACGGATCCGCCAAGGGTGCAAACTATCACAGGGACTCATACCCACAATAAACACTGCTTTGTGGAAATACCTGGGATGGGTTTGCGACATTATTTTCTGTGCCCTCCCTCAATCACCTACTCCTCTGGGTGTCACTGATCACCTACGCGGAACGTTGTCATCGGGTGGTCAGTGGCCTACGAAGAAATGTAAGAATGCCTCTCCGACTGCTGTTAGGGACATTTCCAGCGCCTTGTCAAGTGTATCGAAATATTTTTTCTTTCATTTTGAGACCTCACAAGAAGTTAAAAATCTACACACTTTTGAATTAATTCAAATTGAACGCAGATAACTTTTTATTGTCGATGAGGAAGAGACCTGTAACAACACTTTACCTTGAATTGATGGTAATTGTGAAAAACATAGATAAATTATGTGCCTGATTTGCACATCAGACGTAAAGATGGGCACATGTAACTGTTATATATGTGATCAGTTCAACAACACGTAGAAAACTCCTCAGTAATTGAAGAGTTTGGTAGTTCCCTTTGGTTATAATTCCTGGTGTTTGCCTAATCACTTTTTATGACTCATTTTCCCACACAATTGCAGCAATACCTAGTTACTAGTGAATTTCTCAAAATTAAACAGGCTTTATCTTCATTTCTGTATATATGATATCGCAGTCGTATTCAGAACTTGATTCCCACTCCATAGTGGTTCCACGTGTTACGCCATTGTAGTCCCCATTGAGGTTAGTCAGAGTACAAACTCCACAAGAGTTGCTGCCCGAAGGCCACCAGTCGCAATAATGCTCACTGGTCGCACAAGAACTAGAAGTATCAAAACTATACTGCGCATACCACCAGCCACCACGGTGTCTCTCTGCACAGTTGTAGCTACTCCACCCGTCGTTATCCTCGTCATGTGTACTAAACTGCTTGTTCTCATTCCAGCTCAGACGATCATCAGCTATTCATCAGCAAGAAAGGAATATGGTTGAAGAGTCATTAATGAAGAAAAATACCTCTGTTATTTCCCATCGAATTTTGCCTACATGATAACCCCAATACAGTTTATAGTGCTGCCGACTGGTACTAAGATACGGTACTATTTAAACATGTCCACAAAAATATTGCTAGAAGGTAATTAGAATTTGATACAAGTATGACACAAATACTTTCTCGGGCTGGTAAGTACATGTAAGTTAGGTTTGTTGGTGATTAATACTCCAAAATTGAGCTGGTTGGGTTTTTTTTTATTGTTGTTTACCATTGCTACGTGAGAGATTAGGAGTCAATAGCATTTTTAACCACTGTCCAAAATTAAGGAGGAGCTAATGTAAGGTAAACACAACAAATATTCCCTTACAAAGATTGACCATTATAAACAGGGTAACGTTAGAACCACGGCAGCACTCAGCAGGACGTAGTCGTAATCTTTACCTTACACGGTCAAACTTGAAACAGTAAACCTACTTGTAGGTAAAAGAAAACATGGGAGCAAATAGACTCAAATCTTACTGTATCCTTTGGAGCCTGAATATACTGAGGATGGATTTAAATATCGACACAAAGAGAGCCAGATGAGGATCTGTTGTGAAGGTGGTTGCCTACTATGATTAGCACTTGTACTAGTACCAGTTCTGCAACTGATCGTGAAACTGGGTGATTTTGTTTTCTACACAAGTGGGGAGTGAGCTAACGGTATCGTAAGCGACAGTGTGTTTTGACGAATATACCCGAATATATTTGAGGAAAATTCTTTTTTGAATTCCCATTTTGATCAGTTACTGAGGCAAAGAAAAGAGGACTGAGTGCACCTAACGACAAGGTAGGTAGATTACAGTTACTGGGGCAGTATACGGGCTTACTTTAGTGGCATGGAATAGTCAGTTATGTGAAGCCCTAAAAATTGAAATTGTCAAAGCTGTTGACAATGAATTCTAGTCCTCGTAGGCCAAGGTAGGGTATATTACGCTTTTTCAACTGCTATAGGGAAGCACCAGAACTTGTTTCTGTACTGATCCTTTTAGTATATGTTAGTGTGCATTCCATGTGCAATGAATGAGACATCGTGTTACTTACGATGTGGCTCTTTTACGTCATATTTGAAGCGCCCTCTTTTTTGGAAACAAGAAAATGGCTATTACCATCATGTGTGTGAAAAAATAATTGGAAAATTCATGAAAATTTGGGGCAATGCTGTTTTGACTCGCTTTTTCAGAAAATGCGTTAGAATATTGGTCTCTACTAGTGGTTACTGCAAAATCTGTGGGTAACTTTGCTTCTCCTTTAAGAACCTTTCTTAGGAATTGAGGTAATTAAAATTAGCCTTTTTTAAGTCGTCAGGGAAAATTCCTGTTTTTAGTGACTGCTGGAAAAGGACACAATAACGGGAGTAATCCCATTGGCAACATTTTTTAGCAAAACTGATGGTATTTTGTCAGGGCCAGGGCCAGTTGCTTTCCTAGTTTTAAGTTCTGGAAGATGGTTAAGGACCCCAGGAGCAGAAACAATAATGTCTGGCATAGGTGGAAATGGGGACGGGCCTTTATCAGGGATACTTTTATGATTATTGGGAGTAGAGACTGAGGTAAAGTAATTATTTAATAGGTCGGCCTTGGTTTTAGCATCAGTAATGATTTTACCTTCGTGTTTAAGAGAAGGGATACCAGTTGGATCCTTTCTTTGACTTTTGACAAATTTGAATAGATAAGCCACTAAAGTCCACGGGCATAACTCCACTCTGAATAATTTTGAATAAATTCGGATAGATTGTGACAAACTTTATGTGTTTTAGAATAAATTCAAATCAACCTTCACGAATTTTCTACAAAAATTGCACACTTTGATGGCTGCTATTAAGGCCGGCAAGTGCCATTTCCGGCAATCTGCGATGTATTAAAATCTCTGATTTTCTTGGTACGCTCCGCGCCAACGTATGGTGGCGCTCCGCTTAGATAGTAAACGAGAGCCAACGCCAACAAAAATCCCCAGCCCTCCAGAGCCACCAAGAAAATATCTTAGCTACATCACTGTTGATGTTTGTTGTTGTTGTTTCCTTTTCCATTAAATATACTACTTTCAGCAAATATGAAGTTGGAGTGTGGAAAGGGTTGGGGTTCAAGGTCGAGAAATCTCATCTTGTCTGTCCCCTCCCCCCCCCCCCCATGTTAAACACCTTCCTACGCCGCTGATTTCCCTCCAATATCAGACCTATTTCGTTTGTCCATCCTTCCATCCCTACATCAATAATTCCAAATGATTATGACACATTTCCTTTTCCTTATGTTTCTTGTTTTCCTTTTTGTTTTCTTCTTTTTGTCTCTTCCTTTTCTTTCCTCTTTCCTCCTCCTTGTGTTGTTATTTTTAACTTCCCATTTTAACTTCGACATTTCCTTGATTATGTTCCATAGCTTCACCCGTGGTTAACTCAAACTAACATGATTATTTAGTTGCTTCGTCTGTCAATTCTGTGAAAGAATTTTGCCAAAAAAACCTTTGGGGGAAAGGAAGTGCTAGAGGTTATCCGTGTAATATTCAGATAGTGACGTACGTGTCTTAAACTTCTCTCCTAAAGGGGCACTATCGAAAGTATCTACACCATTACCAGACCAAACACAATTGAGAGTGAGAAATTTTATCCATGAAAGCCCAATTAAGTTAAGAAAGATCAACTGCAGCTGAGTTTAAGCACTGAGTTAGTACCTGCTCTTGTTTAACATTTGCTAACAGAACACATGAATTAGACCAGGGAGCTGTTCATATTGCCAGGGCGTGGTCAGGACATTCGAAATGGGGTGTGTTTGACATATTTGCCGACTCAATGGAGGATAATGCCGACATAAATGGCACGGGAAACGCTAATCAAGTGTATGGGGGGTTTAGAAGCCCCCTTCAGGGTCCCATGTCGGGCTCAGAAGCAACGCTAATATACGGCAATTTTGGGCCATTTTCAAAATTATGGTCATTACAATGAAGCATAGAACTATACCTTCAAATCGCTAAAAGGGCAATAAATGGACTAATAAAACCACGATTGCAACCTTTTTTATTGTTTCTTAGCTCGGACTAACAGCAGGTGAGAACGGAAGATCGTAGGGATTGTATGTGGCTTTGCAACAGCATTTTCACTTCTGCGTTGTCTTACAGTAAGTAGGCCTAATTATGCGAAGTACCAGTAACAGGTGGGTGCAAAGCGCACCAAAGAATATTGCATTTTGAAGACAGTTTTGAAGTACTAAGTCTAATGCATTGCATAGGAGGCTTTTTCTTGTACAAACGATTAGCCTATATTGCCAAGTACCAGATATAGTTAGAGAAAGGGGAAGGGGTAGGCCTATATGGAGGGAAATTCTCCCGTAGTGCCACCACTGTTAGCAGACCCACTTTGAAAGCAACTGGATAAAATCTTTTTAGTAGTGGTGGATCAGGAATATCACTATACTAGAAACCTATTCCTGCCATGCATGAATGATCAATATCGACCTCGGCATCACTAGTTAAGGAATCGGATTCTACGTCAGAAAACACTATAGTTATTAATCTTCCTCACTTGAGGCAGAGCATGGCATTAATTTAGCATCCCAAACGCTCTCGGTTCACATTAAGAGTAAAATAGTATTACGTCAGCTCTGAAGGTGGCTGTCCAAATCAGTGATAACAAACTTTGCACCGGGAACCCGTCTTGCCTGATGATGGTCAAAATCGCCGTCGCCACTTACCGTACTGTGCGGGATTAAATTCCCTGTAGAAAACTGTGAAAACATGTAAGTTACTCTGTAGAGGGGACTGTGAACTCCTTAGCTATAAGGAACGTAACTATTGAAGAAATGGAACAACGAAACCCAAAAGCGCGCGAAGCGCCAAAATCTTTTAGGGTTTTTGCAAAGAAATCCGCCCATCTTGAATCTTGAGAGCAAGAGCAGATAAGCCGTCCGTGTGGGGTAACATACTTCATTGCACACACTAAGGCTCTTTGACAAAACTGGCAACTTGTTTCTTCCTACAGGGATTCGACATAGCCCCGTGTCTAGTGTCACCGCCAGGGTTTGATGATGGGGGCACCACAGGAACTCCCATCCAAGATATACCCAGAAAGTCTGTTTGAAGTATGCATATTGGTATCTACGATACTGCGCACACCGGAGTGTACCCTTCCTTTGTCCCCGGGTGCGTAAGTGCCGTCCTGGGGGAGGGTATTAAGGCAAGGGGTATCTCCCTCCTCTTTGAGATTTTTTATGTTTAAGGTGGCTTACATGCAGAATGATATTGTCTTTGTTAAAGTTTTTCACTGATTATATGCTGAAAAATTGTTTTGTAAGGGGTGTAAAGGAAGGGTGTAGTGTCTAAGTGGAGGGTTTGAAACTCTTCCCCTTGAGTAAATTCCGTTTAGGTAAGGTGGCTTGGATGCAAAATGGTGCTATCTTCGGCAAAGCTTTGAACTAATTTATTGTTTAGAAGTTGTTATTATTTAGTGATATTTTGGCTGTGGCATGATTCCCCTTTAATGGTGGTACCATGCGACAAGCACAGGGCCTCTTGAAAGTTCCAGGGTAATTACAGAATAAGGACATTCGTATCATACTTTTAACTGACATCCAAATGAAGCTTCAAGATAGCACATCAAAAATGGTAGTTTTACTCATTTTGAAAGAGAAACCAAATTTACGGCTTCTAATAATAAGGAATGATCTAGAGGGGAGTAAAGATATGACAAAGTAGTATAAAGGGTTAATACGTTGGTTGTTTCATAATACTTATTCTGTAAAGATTCACTAAATGACCTTTGAATAAGCTTGTGTAATGAGTAATATACTTCAAATCAGGAACATCACTCTACAAATATCTCCCATAATAAAACATCGTCACATAACCAGCTCTTGGTGCAAGCTGCAGGGTAGACTTAAAGTTTTCGAAAAATGGTTCTAGCCAGAATAATTCCGTGCAAATGTCCTTAAAATGGTCATCAGGCATGTTGTGTACATAGTAGCAACTGTGCGCAAAGCCCACCAAAATTTAGCAGTGGAATTGTTTAAAAAAAAAACCGAAAACGTACCTTTAAACAAATACGCTTGTTAAGGCATTAAAAAATTGAATTTGAAGGTAACTTGGGAAGGATTTACGAAAATTTTGATAGCTTGCAAACGATTTGTAATAGAAAATAGTCAGTTAGCACAGACCATAAGGACTAAAAGGCTGGACACGTACTTGTCGAAAAAAGACTGTAGTGGAAGTCTTGAACTTTGATCGTCTCATCAAACTTTTGGAAAATTTTCACGAGACGGCCTATGTAAAGAGAGTATATTAATTACGAAGACGCTACCACCATCCGTCCTATTTTAACACCATAATACTGGGAGGGATTGACCATGAGACATAGGCATGCACATCAGGCCGTTGGTTAACTTCCGGAAATTTCAAGTGAAGGAATTTTCGAAGCTCTCGAACCGTAGATGATACATCATCGGAAATGAATATTGACTTGCCCCTATTTTTTCAGTTTCGTTGGAGCTGAGCCTAATACACATTCTCTAATTGGTATGCCTTAGGAAACGAACCTGTATGGGTCGAGGCTTGGCTGCAGCTCCTTCCGTCGGTTTGGGGGTCGCATTCCTTCCCTGGGCTCTGTGATATCCCTTTAAGTGTATCAGCGTGGTGTCCATCCCTACCATGTCTCGTAAGATGCCTTCTTTAATTATCGCCTCCAACGTACGAGATGTACCAGCTCTGTCATCTTCAGGAACCCCATGAAACACTTGATTGTTTCGACAAGAACGGGTTTCGAGTTCATCAAGTTTACGAGAAAGGTCAGGGTCCAAGTTACTTATTTTCTATTTTAGGGAGAGCAGCTTGGTTCTTTCGGCTTTACACCCAATAGTAGCATTCATCCTTGCCACAAGAGCAATGTTTTGTATTTAATTATAAAGGGAAGCAAACGACTCCTGTCACAAAATAGTCAGCAATGTGTATCCAGAAGAACATCCCTCTTAATGATGGAAGGTGCTTTCATGTCGCTTTTCGTGATCAATTTTGGTAGGGTCTAAAAGAAGGGTTACAATGCGCCCCAAGAATATTTTTTCTAAGTTATGTTCTCGTCATCCTCAAATGTCTAGATTAAGGATGATTTTGAGATGCCCAAAGAAGTTTCTTGTCCCAATGGGATCATTTGGTGCCACTTTGGAAATCATTTTGGATTTCTGACAAAAATAACCGGAGATAAGCTTTAATTAAACGTCGTATGAAAATACTACTAAGATACCAACGCATTTTGTCTTGAATCTTACATTTAGACGGTAATATTCAAAACTGAAGGGTGATGACGACTTTTACCTCGTCTAAAGGTGATAAACTGTGTAAAATCTTAATTCAATTTTTCGGGAGAAGATCAGGTATTTTCCAGGAGTGGGGTGGATAACATTCAGTGCACCGAAGGTGCATTGCAAACGCAAAGTGATTTTACTCGCATGTGATCCAGAGGCGTTCTTCAGGGTCCCTGACGGGGTTCAAGGGCGGAGAGCGCTTTTGGGGCCAGGAGGCAAAGCTCCAGGAAGCTCTTGCTCTATTAAATATTTTTAAACTAGAAAATCCGCTCCAGTTACTCTTTTAAACAGAGTTTAAATGATGAAAGTCAATGTCAATGCTTGAGCTTAAGTTATCAGGGCACCGTGTGGTAAAAGAATCATTCTGACAATACATTAGGACATATCAATTTCCTTACAAGAATATTTCTGTAGGGAAGATAAGTCTAATTTATCCATGCTTTGCTTTCCGATAGAGAACACTAGTCTGGTGTCCTTAAGTTTCAAGGAAATGATTTACAATTCTCCAAAAGCTTACACCCCGCCTTTGCATATCCTAGGTTTAACAGAAAAGCATATATCTCAAGCATGATTGATGATTGAATTGAAGACAATTAATATGTTATGGAAGAAAACATGAAAAAGAATTGCACTGAAAGCAAAGGCACAAACCTTTTAGTAGTTTATGAAAGAACTAATTACAATACGTCCGTCATTCACTGCTCATGACATTTCACCCACACCTCCTGTACAATATTATGCTTCACTGTCTTTGTAAGGCGAAGATCTCGACTCCCTACCCGCTACCCCCACCCATCCATTGGAGAAAATTTCTGCACATAGCACAAATTTATTACTAAAGATTCCCTAAATCCGTTTTTACAATTCTTTATAAAAATGTGATTTATGGCATACCCACGTGTTATCGTGGAGGTCTCCTTTCCATACTTTGAAGTTTATATTGTTTAAAACTAATTTAACTTTCAATCCTGGCTCGGTCACAATTTCAATAACAGTCTAGCTTGCGAAAAGTGTAGAGGAGTTAGAACTTCGCCGGTGATACCTTTTCAACTTTTCACTTTGACGACAAGGTCTTCAAAAGTTTGTTATTTGTGCTAGGAATCACCGACTAAAGGTGACAATATCAGTAACAATGTACTTTTATAAGTATCCTTGTATTGTTTTGTAAGTTAATTCGACCAGACACTTTTCTTTGTTGTTCTCTAAACCAGCCCGTCGACTCCTACCAGATATGAGCCCGGTTGATTTTGTTTCTTGTTTTCTTGTTTATTATTCAACCAATTAACAAATAGACAGACTTGTAAGTGATATTTTCCATCGTTAATCGTCCAGTATCCTAGATTACCCACCTTTGAAGCCGGATTTATTCAGTAAACAGTTGCATAGGCAGTCACAAGAATTCGAATAGCTACATGACACGGTGTGTATTGTTTGTTGTTTTTTCTTACATTTTGCATTATGAAGCATACCTGCTTGTTATTCAGCGTTACTTCCTTTTTTCGTTTCTGGCTTTGTTTTTCTCTTGATGAACAAATGTCAACTGTATATTTGGGTCAATCGGATTCACCAGCAAGATATGGCCATAAATTGACCATAGATTGGCCATAGATGCGTGGATGGATAGAAGTAGGGAGGGAGAGAGGGAGGCAAGGCAGGCGAGAAGGACTTGTATGATTCCATCCCGTTCGACGTCCAGTAATATCTCGTTCACATACGATTAAACGCAATCTGATGGTTTTAGAGAACATAGTGACACACCGTTGACTATTACTATTAATTAATCTACCAAACAAGAACAGCCTGCAAAATTTCTTCATATTGAGACATGTCTTACATCAGATAAAGGCTCCCATACACTGCGTATAATAAACAATTTTAATCGTCTCCTTTTCAAATAACATGTAGTAGACACTTAACTTTTCTAAGTATTACCATTAGTCAAAATAACACAAGAGAGTAAACTAAGGAGAATTTTTATATACTTTGAAGAATGAAAAACTGAATAATTCCTAATCTTCCATATAAAGTGTTACTTTTAATTATCACTTTGTACAATGTTATCTGTCATATAATTAACTGAAGCCCTATAATATGGGACGCAAGTCGTATTTGATCAAGTATTCAATTTCAAATTGGCTTTATTTTCATTTCTGTGTATACTACATCGCAGTCGTACTCAGAATTCGATTCCCAGTCTATATCGGTACCTCTAGTGACGCCGTTGTAGTCACCGTTTAGGTTGGTACGACTACAAGATCCACAAGAGTTGCTTCCGGCAGGCCAGTAATCACAGTAATTCTCAGTAGTTGCGCAATTGCTAGTAGTATAAAAATTATTCCTAGCATACCACCAGCCACCACGGTGTCTCTCGGCACAGTTGTAGTCACTCCATCCGTCGTTATCTCTGTCGTATGCACTAAAGACTTTGTCTTCATGCCAGCTCATACGATCATTATCTGTAAATTAATATGAAAGAAGTCGTTAAAGAAACAGAGACGGAAAAACAGAACATTCCTTTCAATTTTCATTGAAACTTTTCTTTCACGAAATTCTATCTAGTATGTAGTTCATAAAGTTGAGATTAATCTGTCTGCATTGCTGTCGCTCTTCGTAAGTGTCCGGGGAGGATTTAGAACTGTATGAAATTTGTTGGAACTTTGCAGTTTTCAGAATTCATAGGATTTTGTTATTAGTTCGCACCCAAACAAATCAGGAGTTTTAGGGAAATCCTTAAAGTACCAGTCTATATTTAACTACCTTGAGTAATACGTTAAACTCAAGGAATGCTGACTGTTTTACAGTACTGTATTCTTGTTCAATATTCTAGATATTAATCCTTTAATCGCATTATATGCAAAATACATGGAACATGTTGGACACATGCAACTAGTTCAAACTTTCAGGTCTTAAAGTGTCTTTGTTGTTAATCACGGTGTAAAAATTGATTGATGCAGAATTGTTTTGCTTGAGGATAAGAATGAGTTTAGAAGGCTGGGAAAATCAATATTTCTTTAGAGATTTGAGCTTTAACAGAATTTACAAAATATGATAATAAAAGGTTATAAAATTGTTCTTAGCTACAATTGTACATCTGTCTAAGTAAATTCAACAAAACATAACAAAGAGATTTTAAGGCAGATTTACTTTTACAATATCTGGGCCCTGATTTATAAGGTTCATTTCAATAGGACTATTGCATTGTGTAGCAAACTTAATAACGACCGTAACTCTTTATAAAACAGGGCTCTGGTTCTCATGCATCTCTTAAAGGAGTTTTGGGGAAAGGGAAACATCAATCAAATCTGTTAAACCAGGGAAATGCTCCGCAACAGCTCCCTGGTTAGACAAAATGCACTTGGGGGAAATTTTGGTTCTTTTCTCGTATCTAAATATATTAAAATGTATTCTTACTGCTACAATTACGTTTTGCTGTCTTATCCATTTGTTTTTATCTAATCCTTTCTTATCCAAGTAGTCTTGAACAGAGAGTATTGATAAGATATGTATTGATGTACTTCGTTGCACACAAGAGCCACGACTACAACCTGAGTTTCGAACAAGTTAAATGCTCGTGAATACTGTTTTCCATGAGTGTATTATTTTACACTATTTTAATGCACGGTCGACTTAGAAACATTGTTTAAGCCCAAATCATTTCTCGAAATTAAATTCTGCATCAGAAAGTATTTTGCACTTTAACCTTTTGAGACGTCTTCGATTAAGTCAATTGAAATGAAATTTATTGTGACAATGACGACAAAAGCTTAGAAATTAGACAGACAGACAATTAAAAGTGAAAGGGCTCATTATGAGGAGTGACTCTTCATACCGTCATTTTGACAGTGCGAACTGATTCTAGTTGACCTATGTATTGTGATCAGTATGCGAGAGAGAGCAGAAACCAGCCATCCTTCAAAGGGATTGAAGAATTATTAAGCCTTCCTAACACATTCCTGATTTAATAGAAAAGGTTTCGTTTTCTAGTTTTCTAAAACCACGGCTGCGTCATTTGCCATCAAAAGCTTTATAAACATCCGACTTGCTCATGGCGCCCACTTGACCATGGATTTCGTTAACACTAGCATCTCAAACTTACAATATGATAACCACTATTTTCACCTGTTGGAACTGGCACGTCATCTATTGTGACAAATTTTAACTTTCGATCGTCGAAGAAATGGCACACTATACTTGAACAAGGATTAGGACAAAATCTTCCAGAATAATAATGACAATAACAATAATCATATTACCTGCTGTTCCTGTAAACGAGCCTAAATCGGCAAGTCTGTATTTGTCATTTTCATCATTGGTTCGAAAGAGATTGTACTTGGCATAGTAAGGTCTACCAGTTCCATATACCAGATCTATCCGTAGTTGGCAATTCTGCTGATTTGTTAAGTAGAATATTTTGTCATTTCCTAGCCAGAGCTCATGGTTTGGCGAACCAAATCCGTCTTTGTAGCTGTTCCAACCACGATAAAAGTTTTCAGACCCGTTTACACGACGCTGAAAGACCTGTGAATACAAAAACGTTTCAAATGTAATTTCTCTCAGTGTAAAGTTTCGACATTAGAAAAAGCATGAAAACTTCGTATTTGTTCAGTTGTATCGTTTTATGTTGTCTATGTAACTAGGCGTTTTGAGATCGGAAGCAAAAAGCACACAACACTGAATCCAACAGGTTGCATTCGACCAAGCTCTTACCCCTTAGGCATGAAATTGAAGAGAACTTCCCACTTGACTGTGAAAACAATTTACTGCGAAATACATGTGCAACATTGTTCTGAAAGAGTCTGTTCAAATGCCCGTATTTTATTATTTTAGGGATACAATTGTCATGGGGCTAAAGTAGTTACATCTTTTGAAGATCAGTATTTGTTGTTGGATAAAATTGAAACAGACAAATTAACGTTTCAAAGAAGGAAGTACACATTTAGAGGTTCAATGATGCAGATTTCGTGGTTTCACAACGTGATTTCATTAAGTCTTGATAGAGTTTCCTGATGTAAATCAGTTTCTACGTTGCTTGTTTTAAACTTTCATGGTTAGTTCAAAAGTGTAAAACATTTAAACGTACCGTCCATCCTCCCCCATCAGTCATATTGCAGTAAACTTCAAACGCAGGTCCATTCCAGTCTGTCGGTTTTATAGTATAGACCCCACTGTCAGTAACACCAGCATTGTATATGTCAGCACAGTCAGTAGCTACCACCTCACAGTTCTGACCATCTCCTGTATATCCATTATTACAGTAACATTGATGTACACCGTCTCTTTCTTCACAAGTTGCATCAGAACTGCATCTATAGTTTCCGTCACATGTCAGTACATTAGAATGACATAGGCATCGACTCGTACAATCAACGTTAACATGGT
Organism: Holothuria leucospilota; assembly: GCA_029531755.1. Taxonomy (NCBI): domain Eukaryota; kingdom Metazoa; phylum Echinodermata; class Holothuroidea; order Aspidochirotida; family Holothuriidae; genus Holothuria; species Holothuria leucospilota. Next base: position 36,684,180 of record CM055971.1, read on the forward strand.
TTTGTCCATTCTACAAAGTAAAAGTGAAATGAATTCATTAAAGGGAAATTGTAGCAATTTTCCTTTAATGACGATATTTGAGGCTAAAATTTACTATTATAGTACATGCTCCCCTTTGTGTTTGCTCTCTTCGTCATACCTGTTGTAAAAATTGTCTAAACAAAAGAATCTGTAGGCACGTTATTCGATGTACTGTTAAAAAATGTCTACAATATTCTTTAAAACTTAAAGTTAAAGAAACGCAAACAGAATCCACGAAAAGTGTTGTCGATTTATTTAAGCTTATTGAAAATACTTTAATCTATTGTTTCTTTGTACTTCGTTATTTCTCAACTGTAACCTTACAGAAAAATTAAACGTGTTCTTGCTCAAACAGAGAAACTGCACTCTACATCAACAAGTCTCAAATCGCTCTGCAAATGAAAACGTTATAGTCTTACCGGAATGACTCCCTCTCCTTGGATATAACATCCACACTCTGATGGAGGAACACAGTTGTCACCTTTTTTCAGAAAACCTACTTGGCAAATACAAGTCTCTGGCTCACTACACGAAGTTTGACATGGCTTTAAATTATCAGGGTCATCACAAGATGCTTGGCAGGTACAGTTGCCGTACTCCATGTTAGATGGACAAAAATTGATGACAGACTCTGAAACGGCATAGCATCATACATTTTACATTAATTCATTACCCATTGCTACCCATTACCTTAATATAGACATTTTATCTCATGAAGGGTGACGCCAGGTTTAGGCAGTGTGCCAATGTTTCTCAGTCGTGAACTACGATTGCCCCAATTTTCGTTAGGAGCCACAATCTGTACGATAAAATACGTAATGCCGGACGACGAAAGCTCACAACTGACGATTTACTTCAGCTGCCTCTTAAGAAGAGCAAGTTTTGCTATACGGTGACACCCGTTTCCTTTCTCCCATCTGGGAGCTTGCCCGCACCTCCACCCCATCGGGCAAATCTTTGAGCCCTCCCAGGAAAAAGGACACATCTATTGCTGTAAACCATTTGTTTCTAGACAAGAAAGACAGGATCAAATTAAAACCCCTGTAACACCAAGTAACGATTCCGAATCCGATATTATAACGATGCTTTTTTACATGTGACGTAGCATCTCTCTCCGCTCGACAAACGACGACCAGCTGTCATTGTTGTACACCATCATTGTGCAAACACTGTATACATACAGCATAGAATTGGAACGCATGTTGTGCAAACTGTGTATGCCTAGGCCTGTTTGTGATACATTCTTATTTTTTAGAGGAATAACCTGAGATAAGCGACTGCGTGGCTTCCCATTGTGAACGAAACGAAGCGGTCGGACGTAAAGAAAGTAAGTGGTAGCCTACATTGTCTTACATGTTCGATTCCTGGTGATAATGTATAGCATGCGTAGTTTGTTTACAGGAGCATCTGGGATAGGTTCTTGGCCTCAAGAGCTGGCTATGTAGTTTTTAAATGGCGTCGTAAGTTACCCGTATCATAGTTGACCTTATTTCTTCCTTGAAAGAAGGGTTAGTATTTTTGAAAACCCGTGTGAAAACTACAGGGATTGTGTAGAATAGTCCTCGGGGTTTCGTTATCCGTCGTTGTAAGCTACTATATTTAGTTTGTCTAGCCTCACAAAATCGGCACGAATTTCGTTGGTGGTGTGACCAGCTGGCTGCCGAGCGATAATTCGTTAGAGTATCGGATTCGAAATCAATGCTTGGTGTGACCGGGGCTTAACTCTTGAAAACCTACCTGCAGTTCCACGATATTCCCCAAGACGGGTTATTCTGAAGTTGCCGAATTCATCACTGATACGAAAATCATTGTACTCAATGTAAAATGTCGACCCATCAACATTCTCCATGTCGATACGGATCTCATACTTCTTTTGATTTGTTAAGAAAGAGAGCCTTTCAAGTCCGAGCCAAAATTCGTTGCTTAGAAATCCAAATCCATCCCTGTATTCTCTCCAGTTCCGGTTAAAATTGATCGTACCTTCCTTACGACGGTAAAAAACCTTCAATTTGTAAGCAAAATAACATTTTGGTCAACATTATGTCAAGTTTGTCACCTAAAGTATATATATTTATTAAGCTTGGAGGGGCATATGAAGAATTGTTGTTTGACGTTAACCTATGGTTAAAATTATGCATGACGACGATACTTTGTTTAGTAGATAATTTGGGGGATACCTGATCCCACTTGCAATATCATCAATTTCAAACATTCCGGGAGATTTTCCTTTTAAGGGAAAACCAAAATTCTTCAAAGTGGGGGAAACATATGCAACACATTGTATAGGCTTGCTAGCCCGTGACCAATTTTCTCCCGATCGGGGCAAAACTAGATTCTCCCAAGAAGGGGAATCTTACGAACTGACAAAGGATACCAGCAAATTAAACACTTTACCTAAGATGCCATACCCTGTAATTCTGCCTATCAAAAGTGTGTGCCACATCCTTTCTCCGAATGTACTCAATACACGATTTAAGCTAATAAACTTTGTCCTCCTTTTAAAGGAATTGTTATGCACAAGAAACATAGTTAAAGACACCTACTGTCCAGCCTCCGCTGTCTATGTTGTCATCACAGAAGGCCTCAAAAGCAACAAGGAAACCATCCGGCTTAATCCAGTAAACACCACTGGAGTTTGTAGCAGAACACTGAGTAAATACTTCTTGGCAGTCTCGTGGATATTGCGGTTGTTGGTAGAAGAAATATGAGGAATCTAGAGAAAGTCACAAAACATTTGTTATTATAAACATAATCTTATTGGAAGACTCGGTACTGCTCTCCAAATACCCCCTAGTTCCTATTTGATTAGTGTAGCCCTTATACTAACAGATACAAATTATAAGCGAGGTATAAATTATAAATAATATGAAATAAAGTTGTTTTATTTTGACTCCGAGATAATAAAAATTTCCTTTACATGTAAAACAAATCATCTTAATATTCTTCAACTTACCTTGACTTATTGTTTCCGTATCTCTGCTATTTTGTAGTTGGTTACTCTATCAGAACAGTAAGATACGAGATTTGTTATCCCAGGTGTGTAAAGTCTTGCTTCTAACAATGGAGTTACATCACTTTAATAAAACTTTAGTTATAACTTAGTTGTAATCGTAGTACAAGCAAACAGTTTCCAAAACATTCAGAAAATTGTTGTTGAATTGTTGTTTTCATTCATAATCCAGTCTAAAAATTGCAAAAAAAGTATAAGGGTTTTTTTCTCATTAAGTAAAAGAAAGCATCAAACGAATTTTACTGTGCCACTCACATATGCAGACAAATAGAAAACTTACAAGAGCCGGATCCCGGGACTAATACATCTGTATTCAACGATTGGAATAGTTTAGACAAGTCAAGTAATACTACTAATGACATACTTATTGGAGCCATCCGTCCTAGAAGCGAAGTCTCTGAAATATATAGTTTTCTAATAATAGGTCAAAATTTATTAAAATTACTTTTGATTGTATTTAACCTTGAGAGGAAAACTTTTGAAGACCTTGATTTTGGGATAAAAGTTATTGAGATATCTCTTAACGTTTAATGTTTACTTTCGATCAAAAAGATCACACTTGCTTATTCTGTGCCCGTTGACTCCCAACTGTCGAGAATTACACTTGGCGTAGTAAAATATTAATCCGTTACTGACGTTCCCTCATCAATAAAAGACAAGTCAGTATCAAATCAGACCTTTTGCAGGTTACTTCCAGTCACTGAAGTTTCAAACTTAAACCGCGAGGTGTCAGCTAATAACTTTGAACACTGTTTTAACATTCTAAATAGAAATGAAGGCGTTTTGGTGAGATGAGAGCTGACAGAAGTTAGAGCAACACTGTTTTTGTTAGTATTTGTTACAAAAACGTGATGGATAAGAGGAACACTGTAGATACGAAAATAATGATTACGTAAATAGCTTAGCAAAAGTTCAAAGAGCAATACCATGTGTATTGCGACACGACAAGGACCTTAAATGTCAAAGGTAGTCTAAAACTCACATGGGGCCCTGACCTTGTCGGTACGGCAATTGGGTTGATTTCAAGATTTAGGATAACTCATTTTTAACAAGAAAATGAATAGCAAAATTAGAAAATTCCAAATAATCCATGTTCACATGTACAATTTTAAATTGTACATTTTAAGGTGCAACTTGATTCCTTCCAGTTTTGTTCTTCTGAAGTGGTTCTAGGCTAAAGCATGTATAAAGACTGCCGTAAGGAAGCCCTTTTCCTTCATGGACCAATAAATGGCCCTTTAGATGTCTGGTTAAGATCGGGTAACTTGTTTCGTATAACTTTTCTTTGACAATCTTGTGTATTAGACGAAGAATAGTTATGCAATGGTGCAATGAGGATTATGTGTATTGGTAGTGACAAAAATTGTAGAAAATTTCTTTGCCCCGTCAATCTATATGCTGCAGGTCTGTAGCCAGACAAGGTACTAAACAGGGGTAGCTTAAAAGTGGACAAAATATTTCTCGGGGATGAGATATACAATACTATACTATGACAATAGAAATTTGTGACTTTTTGTAGGGAGTATTTTTTACAAAGCACCGTACCCACGTGCCCCTTTGGCTACTATACATTTGAATAAAGTATTGTGTTGAGCGGGCTTTGATTATTTACTAAAATGAAATTTTTGCAAGTCATATTTTGATATTGAGGAAACTTAACCAAAGATCCCCCTTTTGAGACCGTCTACTTTCCGCCAATCGGGAAAAAAATTGGTCATAGACGCCGCCATTTTTGTCAATTTTACTCGCTTTTCTACGAGTTCGTTGTGTATATTGTCAGTGGCTAATAGATTTTGGAACCCCCTTGCAAAATTTTTCGGTCTAATGTAATGAAAGTTAATGTATATTCAGTAGATGTATTGCCAAAGCTTCCGAGAACCCTTATCATAATGACCACGCCGTTTTTGAATGGTCTCCCTTCTTCCTAAACGTGTTTGTTAGGCTAGAAAGCCTGTACATTTGTTGCATAAGTTTACCCCAATTTGGGAGATCTTTGGTTTAGAATCTCCTGGACTGATTACCTGACAATGCGTGTGCGGTGTGTGATATGCTTTTCCAGTTTCCACAGCTCTGTTAGTTAAATAAAATGATTCAATCAACTTTGGGATTTTTTCGACATTTTGCAATTCGGCTTTACCTCAGCCTCTCTCCTGTGTTTGACATCGTTGGAGAATAACTGATCTTGTGTTTACTCACACACTGGCTACTAAAACTATCAACTGTGGTGACTTCACCTGCTTCAGAATGCAGTTTGGGCAACCTACTTATAGCTTGGGACACAAACATTTTTTTTCATTACTCAAATTTGCTCATGATAAACATTGAAATGATACTAAAGAATGATGCAAGACAGATATAGCCTGCGGAGCAGACTCTGTAGCAGCCTTTCAAAAGATGGCGCTCTCTCAGAAATCATAATACACCACCTGTATATATTCTATACAGAGTCTGCAAACCTTCGTCCAGTTTCCATTTACCCGAATCCCCAAAATGCGGGATAGATTATTATTCATAAGAAGGTCACATGGTGTTCACGGTACTGACTATTCATGTCTATCAACGGCCTGCGGCGATGCACATATACGAATAGTTCTGAAGATACGGTGACATCTTAAAAAGGTACGTTATTATCATGTATGGGCTAAAAATCGAGCTAATCCTTGCAGTGGAAAGTCAAGCCTAACGTTAGGCGTCAACAGTGGCCTGTATATAGGACCTCGCATGGACAAGACGACAACGTTCCTTGCTAGCTGTATATGTATACATGTACACGGTAGCAGCTAAGCCAGTAACTATACAGTTATAGCCGTACTGCACTGCATAACGTGTATACAAGTGTCTGCTGTAGCGAAGCAACCGGTCGCTCGTGCTGACTCCACCCCTTACCAACGCTGATGACGTGTGCATTAATTACCATGAAGTTATTTTTGTCTCGGAAATGAGATTGGCTAGAAAGTTGCCAGGCTATTGTATTGTATTAAACTTCGTCTGTATACTGTACATTAACATAAGGGGTAAGCAAATATTAAGAATTGTACTTGTAGATGATAAAACTCAACAATAGCTTGCTTACAGCAGGCTAAGACAGAAAGGGACTGAGGTCGAGTTGGTTCTGCAAAGACGCTATTAAAGTACACATACGAAAATTTCATTTCTCTGCCACAGTTTTACCGTAGATATAGCTTCGGGTCCTCAGTCTTAAATATGGTTTTGCGTTCGCACAAAACGTGCTCTCTCAGCCTGTGTTTCTCTCCTACGGCCCTCGACCTCACCCCAGTCTACGCCTTTGTCCCTCGCCTTCTAAAAGTTTTGAGAATCACATATTTAATTTTAAGAATGAAGCTTACAGAATCATATACTTGAATACATTGTAACATACCATTGGTCGTTGGTGTATTTAAGTTCTACCAATAAACAGGCTAATAAAGTGAGTTTATACAAATTATCTCAGTATAATACCATGGCCTTAGGTTCAACTCATCTTACTAGATAATCCTTTGAATATGCTCCAGAAATAAGGAGTAGGAAACACTGCATCTCAAATTTAAATCTTAAATGTTTGACACCAAAACGTTTTGGGGAAGAAGGGTAACTAAACCGTACACGTAGGTAAATATTTTTTACAGCGCAACGATTCAGGAATGCCAGAGATAAATATTTTAGTAAGCGTTAGTCAACCTGAGCTATAATTTGGCAAAATTGCTGTCATTGCACTGTTAAGAAAGATACGACACGCCCAAGTTACTTTGTAATTAAATGAATAAGTTGAATACAATGCGAAAGGAAAACTTTCTACAAGATGTTACTTACATCGAGAAAAAAATTGTGTACACTGAAGCTTGATTTCTCACCTCCAGTTGTGACACGTTTTTACAAATATTCCTAATAGTTTATAAGGTAGACCTATGAAGTCATTTTTATATATTCTGACCTCTGTTTGAACTTCCTTCGTTCCGTCCAGTGAGAGGCAAAGATGACTGACACATTTTTCAAGAAAGTTTCAAGAAACACTGAAATATCAAATTTTGTCACCTCACCACAAATACAACAATAAGAAAGTTGCCGCTTGTTAACATTCTCTTCTGCTGACGTTCACCATTAGGTTTAGTGTTCACGAATTTTGTAAACTTAGAATGCTCAATTTGGAGTAAGAGAGATATTCTTACAAAGGCGAAAATTAGTAAATCTATACTTATCAGTATTTATCAGTATTTATCAGTCTCTTGATTGAAGCAATGCAAAAGATTGTAATCAGAGAACACTCTAAACTTAGACTGAAAAATAAATTGAAATGATTTATTTTAAGACAACTTAAATGAAAAGATTTGATTTTGACTGTTCCTTGATTTCAATCTCTTAAAAAGAGAGAAGACACTTTTTTTTTCAAAGTAACACGCGTTTGACACAGACACACAAAGTTGATTTCTGTCAAATGGATTTTGGACAAAATACTACTGTTCCAAATTTCCTGCATAAAAGTTACATTTTGCCAGCACGTTGAAACAATTGACAACCTAGTATGTACTTGTGTCCTATTTGACAGGACCTGATTTTATCATTTCTTAAGTCCAAAATCTTAGGCGACGAAATTCTTTGAGCAGTGGAACAGTGTAGAAGTTACTTATGCTCCGTTTAACACTAAATTACAAACAGGTTACGATAACTTAAAAGTTAAGTTACAACACAAGCTAGCCTATAAGAATTAAAAGTAGGAGATGGACAAACCTGCACTCCGATCACTTTGATGAAAAGTAGCAAGAAGAAAAGTAAGCTTTCTCTCCAACACACGTACGTATTCTTCATGATGAGAAGTGCCGAGCTGTTCCTTACGATACTGCTCGTGTAATAAAAGCAAAATATGCGCTAAGCTCAATTGTGTATAGACGATTTAAGGTTGAACAAACTTGGTTGTAAGCTATGGAAAATGACAGTGACCACGTCAATTCAGCCTAGACTAAAAGAAGGAAGTTGTCTGTAGCAGTTTTTTTCTAACGGAATAGGTCGGGGCATCATCCTTTTCTCGTCATCCGTAACAGGATCTCATTCTTCAGTTTGTTCAAAAAGTTTAATCACTACAAAGGTCAATCGGTACGGCAAATTATTTCTTTCATCTGTTAATGGTGAAGAAAGAAACTAATTTTGTGTGCTACTTTTACATTCTATTCACTCTATTGTAATACTTAGAGCACTAACGCAGGCTCGTGGTAACCAATCAAAGCTGTTGGCCCTGTTGAAACCGCAGATATTTCTTGAACCTACAAATTAATTTTGTGATCATTCTTCATTTTCTTGACAATAGAAGTTGTTTGCAAACCAACAGCACAGTTAAGGTTTGGGTTCTGTAGTCGGGAAGACTGAAGTTTATCCTCTTTTTACAGCGTTCTCTATGTAAAATGTAGACGCAGGTCTAGGGGTCTTCAGCTTAGCTTGGAGTCTATACCTGAAGGGCTGCGTAATACGCTCAATGATTTAAACATGGGAAAATGCTTATTAGATATCATTGGTTGCAAGTCACAAAATGAAAGCAGTTCTAACAGTCTTGGAATTATGAGTAAAAGCAAGAACCAAACCAATACAATGAGACATGGATTGGAAACGAATGGCATAGATAGCTGGTGAGGTTATCTGAAGCTTTCAACAAGTAACTTTCATAATAAAACTATTGTCCAAGATGTCCTTAAAATTATCCGCAAAGTTGTTAAAATATCATAAACAGTGACGCAATAAAGACAACCGTTTATATTTAAAATTTACTAGTTTCTATCGCTGGTAACATATATAGTGGATTGGTTGTTGTTTAACTCAACTGTGCAGGTTGTGTGGTCTTCAGATTCGAGGGACAGGCCACAGGAGAGGATAAAATAATAGACTTGTTTCGAGTTCTTTTCCACTTATAACAAAATTTACTTCTTGACTTTACTTGGGGATGGTGATAAGTGACAAATTATATAACTAAACAGTGTAAACAACACAGTGAAAAGCCCGTGTATACTTCACGTCATTACACTCCTAGTCAGCTTTACGTTCAATAAGAAATTTGATTACCAAATGAAAGAAATAAATTAAACAAGACTAGACAAACAAAGGAAAGACTTGTACATGCTTCTTTCTTTGCAGTGGAATGATCTTTTAGAAATTATTGCCCTGATTGTGTCCTCAATGTCAGCCAACGTGTTTGTTTATACAGAGTATGTCTGGTTAACATTGTGGGAAACGATCAAATTGCCTGGTGTCATTTTTGACATCTTGAATCTAGCATATCTAGGAAATGCAACATTAATTACAGACTATTCACGAACACATGACCGTGACGGATTGATCTCGTTAAAATTGCGAGCCGTTATTCTTCCTATCCCCATTGCAAGAAATGCTTACTAGGGATGGATATGTTTAAAAATGTTATTGGGGAACCTTTTTCATTTGACGGGCCGTTTTGATAGTGATAACCCACTCGCGGGCCGCAGATAGCTAGGGGTACAACAAGCTTTCCCATAGGGTGCAGACCAAGGGTCCCATCAGGTCTGTTGTAAGGAACTGTGGCCAAACCCCCGGAAGGTATGGAGCTTGTACATTGTCGTACGCAATAAAATGTTCATCCAGTATATTTAAATGGCATTGACTCTGCAAGGCTACCCGGACCAGGAGCATCCCAATATGATTATTTGCCTTTTAATATATGAAGTTACAATGGACAAAAAGTACTCGAAAAACGTCTTATTTTGAAACCAACTTTATTTTTGCTTCAGTTTCAATTGCAAAATTAACCACTTTTTAACGTTTAATTCACTCTTCGGAGGGACAGTTCTACTCCCTCCCCCGAATCTACCGGAATAAATACCTGTACCCTCTCAGTTTCGTACTGTAATACAGGTGACTTGGATCCAATTCCAACTTCTCTTCTAAAGGAGTGTGATACTCAGCTAGCCCAGTCATTACTGAAATTGTTAATTCTTCATTCGCTACGAGCATTTTTCCATCTAGTCTAAAGACAGCGATTGTGAAACCACTTTTGAAGAAAGCCTCCCTGGATAAGGAAAATGTGAGCAACTACCGTCCGGTCTCTAACTTACCATTTCTTTCAAAGCTTATTGAAAAGATAGCTACATCTCGGTTAATGGTGCTGCCCTCGATTGGTTTCGTTCGTATATGGTATCCAGATCACAACGTGTTATTATACGGAATGAATTCTCAAAAATCTTCCGTTTGGTGTTCCACAAGGGTCGGTTCTCGGACCCATCTTATTTATTTTATACACAAAGCCTCTAGCCGATATTTGTAGGAAACATGGAATAAATGTGCATTTGTATGCGGACGACACTCAACTTTACCTGCCTTATAACATCGTTGATCCTGAAAATGCTAAGCGTGCTGTGAACCGCAAATGGAGTTGTGTCTTTTGGAAATAAAGCAGTGGATGGCAGACAATATTTGTATTTGATAGTACCCTTACCATGGATCGACATATTAATACCGTCTGTAGTACGTCCTACTTTCACTTAAAGAATATTAGGGCTATTCGTAATCTACGTACCCGAGCCGAAATTGAAAAACTTGTTCATGCCTTTGTTACTCCTAGGCTGGACTTAAAATGATTTTTTGTTCTACGGCATTTCTCAGTCATCATTAGCTCCCCTCCAACGTGTGCAGAAGATGGCGGCCAGGTTAATTACTGGTGCCTTGAAATACCATCATATAACCCCCATACTAAAGGATCTGCACTGGTTACCTATTTCTTATCGTGTAAAATACAAGATTGTTTTAATTGTTTATGAGGCTTTAAATGGTCTAGTCCCTGAATACATAAATGACTTGGTTATTCTCTACAAACCCGTCCGTACCCGTCGCTCTTCTGGTGACAACCTACTTCAGGCCCCCATAACAAGAACTAACGCTGGTGACCGTGCCTTCTTGGAATAGACTCCCAGCAGATATTAGGCATGCCCGCAATTTAGAATCGTTTAAATTAAAACTTAAGTCTTTCTTGTTTCGTGAGGCCTTTTCTGTGTAAAGCGCTGCCGAACATATTTGTTATGATGGCGGCGCTATATTAAGTCATTTATTTATTATTATTATTTATTAATAGATAGACCTATACGTGTGATAATCCATTTCTGTTTAATGCTATGTAGCCTCCAACGCAAAGCATCCGTTACCACCAGACGCACAAGGATTCTGCACCTGATTTATGCAGGGAGTTGTAATCCAAATAACAACTCCCTGATTTATGTCAAAGGGGCATGTTTTATTGTGCATACCAGGGTTTTAGTAAGGTAACGCATCTGTAAACAATTTCAAGTCCTGAGAGGTGGCGCTCTATTGATTTGAGAAGAAGAGTCTTCCCACGCTTCCTCCACGAGCCACGTGACATACATCCGATCCGACGGAAAGCAGGATGTGTTCGTGCGAATCGCGGGACACTCATGGTCCTGGCCGAAAGGAGAAACACGTATAACAAAGTCTTGCTAGAACGAAGAGGAGAACGGAACTGGGTGAGGCGAATTGTACACTAGGAAAAGGAGGAGTTTGGTGAGGAATTTGCGACCGGTTTAATTAAGGAAAGATCGAGAATCACTTTAGGATATATTTATGTACGTAAAGCTGTAAAATCTGTAAATCTTAGGCTGTTAGTTGTCAGTGTTAGCGTAATTCTTGGACAGCCTAGGCCATAAGCTACATACTTGGAATCGCCGAAGTAAAAGAGACAGTCCCCCCCCCCCCTTCATCTTCCAGGCCTGTTTCTGTCACTTGCCTTTGGATTAAACACCGCATTTTTGAGCTAGGATTATCTAATTCATTTGAGAACTTGCCTGGGTCCTCCAACTGCCTGAGAGAAAATGCTTAGTACAAAGGCCCCTTTGGTAAAACCGTATACTATTGCGGGACTATTACGGTATTTAAGGAACATCCTACAGGGGACTGATTATCAGTTTGTGTTTTCTAACCCCTCCCCTTTTCTCGAGCAGAAAGATGTTATTCCCCGGAGGCGTTCCTAGGGTGTCAGAGCACTGAAGATAGCCAGTTCAGCGTACTGGGAGGCTAGTCGACTGAGGTTGTTAGAGCTCTAAAGTTCGGCGTTTCAGAATACTAAAGGTTCAGCCGGCTGAGGGTGTCAGAGCTCTGAAGGTTGGTGTTTCAGAGTACTGAAGGTTCAGCCGGTTGAAGGTGTCAGAGCTCTGAAGTTTGGCGTTTCAGCGTACTGAAGGTTCAGCCGGCTGAGGTTGTTAGAGCTCTGAAGGTCGGCGTTTCAGCGTACTGAAGGTTCAGCCGGCTGAGGGTGTCAGCGTACTGAAGGCAGCGGTGTTCAGCTCGCTGGAAGGCAAGTCCGCTGAGGTCAACGCACTGGAAGACTGGTGTTTCGGCTGTCTGGAAGGCCGATGCGGAACTGAGGGAGTAAGGTTCATTCATAAGTGCTGCCAAGGCTGGAGTTCCGAACAATCTGATCAGTTAACCAATTCAATCGCTTTGACATTATCATATTAATGATTTGTACTTTTACAATTTTGAAATATAATTTTCGCAAGAAGCAAACAGATCTACTTTTGTATCTTAAATTCGCTTGTTTTCTCTCTCATTTGCGTATTATGTTCACTAATTCCCTTCTCTCAGTTGTATTTAGTATTCTCCTAGTAAAATAAGCCTATCCCCTTTAACTCGCCGCGGGGCCCGCGTTACAGCAATATACCGGTTGTGTTTCTTAGCAATTAAACGAGAAATATCCGGGAAGTGGTGTGGCAGAATAAATGATGGGCACCTTGGGCTAAAAGATTATTATCAATTACTTTTCAAGTGATTCTGACTGAATTGGCATTTATGAATTGCCTTGTGGGCCGGATAAAATTGTCACGGGGCCGCATACGGCTCGCGGGTCGGAGGTTCTCCACCCCTGCTATACAACAAAAAATATAGAGACAATTAAGTTGACACAAACTACTGTCAGAAAATACATCTTGCTCTCTGCATCTTACAATTGAACACGGACATATGATAAGGGGCTTTCTGTGCAGCTTGCATTTTAATATAACCAGTAGAAAGGTGGCATGTAGGAACACTATCCGAAATCGCTCTAGTGTGACCTGCGCCTTACATCATGACAAGTGGTGATTCCGACTACTATTGGTCACCGTACTTGACAACTACTGAAATGTGAGATAGGTAGATATAGCTCACAACTGTGCTTTCTTTTAATTATTGAATTGCAAACTAACGATAACTGCTCACTTAAAAGTGGTACAGTCAACATAAAAGTACTCAGAGAGCCAAAATTTTATGGTCTTGGATTAGCATATTGATACCTTTTCTTAGATTTATAGAACTTATAAGTTTAATATTGTGACCGAAACTGCAGAGACATCCACGTATCCTTAGAAGCTTTCTGATGCTGGGGTGTTTATTTTAAACATACACAAAATAATAACGATAGCTTGGAGTTGTGTTGAAAATAATCACGTCTTCCTGTTTCTTTCTTGATTACAACTAATCTCAAAAAAAAAAAATAATTAACACTGACAGCTGGTTGGTTGGCCCTTTCCAGTCCTTCTGCCGACAATTTATATATATATATATATATATATATATATATATATATATATATATATATATATATATATATATATACATATATATGTATATGTATATGTATATATATATGAGGTGTCCAAACGACATGACTTAACAAAGTGCTGGATTTTGCGAACAAAAGAACTAGAAATAAGTAATAATGGGAACTAGAACTATTTAGCTCATATATATATATATATATATATATATATATATATATATATATATATATATATAATATATATATATATATATATATATATATATATATGAACAAATTAAAAAAGTCCACCGTACAACACAAAAGGGTAATTACAGGTTACGTGGTAAAAACTGCGTTACGTGTGAGGCCATGTTAGTTAGGGATTTCTTTAGAAGTTTCTATACGGGAAAAGTTTCAAAATGCTTGGGACTTTTGACTGTATGTCAACTGGGGTCATTTACCTTATTAATTGATTGTGGGAAACAGTACCTGGGGGAGACGTGGAGCCAATTACGACAGAGACACCGGGCCATAGGCAGGAATTGAAAAAATCTAACACCTCTCTTCTTGGAAACATTTTAACACGAGCTGCAAATATTTCAATTTAATCGCCATTCAGTCGGTCGAGGGCCTCAACAAAACACAAAGGGAACAAAGAGAACATTTCTGGATACACCAACTCCACACTTTTGCACCGAAAGGGATTAAAATTCGAAAAAGCAACAGATGATATCGCTTTATTTGGCTTGGGCTTTTTAGGTACATCTTTACTTGGGGGTACCGTAGCTTTCACCTCACAGTGTTCCTGCCGAAGGACGTTTGATCTTTTTGAAACGTTTAGTTGTACAATCTAAAAAATTATTGCCCAACCTGGGCAAAAATTTACCCAGCCGTTGGTTCCGTATGCCTCCTAACCGGAACTGGGTAAAATATGCCCAACTTAGTTGGTTAAGGGTTTACTCGTTAGTTGGGCAAACAAATTGCCCAACCATTTGCCCAACTAATTAAGCAAACATTTTGCCCAACCAATTGGTTTTAGTCATAACATTTAACCACCCAAGTTGTGTAATTTATTACCCAATTCCGGTTAGGAGGCATACGGAACCAACGGTTGGATAAAACAAGTTACCCAACTGGGTTAGAACAAGTTACCTTCTACGAGTTTTAAAAGCTACCGGCATTGCTAATGCTAACCACTTTTAAAGTAGCAGGATTTTAATTAAGAATTCATATATAAGTGGACTGGCTATTACATATATTCAGTGAGACTTGCTTGTTATTATTAACGATTAATAATACAATTTAAACTTAATTGATACTTTTGCTCAGTCCTATGTTACCAAGGTTTAAACCGTCTCCTTGAATTGTCTGTAAGTGGGCCGCATTGCAAGAAGTTCTTGTCTGTTTAAAAATCGTTAAAATTATCCTCACCGTCCTTTGCAAGATTTCCCCGTATATGTTGTACTGTAATACTTTCATTATTTAAGTATACTCTGCTTCATAAAATCCGGGTATGGATATCCAAAAAACATCCAAATTTCTAAACTTTGAGAGGAGAAAACGTACCACACTGATGTCTTACGAGCAGTACTTGATATTGTATTGGAACTTATTCTTCTCTGTACATCCGAGTTGCAATCGCCGTGAGGCTACAACTTACAATTAATACTGTCTGTCTTTGTAAAGCTTCATACATCTCTCTAAGCTTGATGTTGTCAAATCTTCCTCTGAGACCATGGAATTGTCACGTACTTTCTGCTCCCTAAACTTGTCAACAGTATTGTGTGTTCTTAATCTGGTGTTTTCAGTCGTACACGGGGTAAGTAGAAATTTCTAATGGAATTTAAACAAACTGTTGTTAATTCATAGCAATTTTTTGAAAGTACATTTCCCATATCGGTTTAATTCAGTAATAATTTAGGCAGCAAAAGATTTTGTTGGAAAACAGCAAATAGCCCACACCAATGATTGAGCTTAGCGATATTTCTCTTAACCTACTGAGTGAATTGGTCATGCCTAGAGACGTAACTGTCCTGCTAAACAAAGATAATTCAATTACTAGCGAACCTCTCTTTCTTGTAGCGACCATACTGGTCTTGTTATTGCGTTTTCGTGGTTAGTGTGATGTCCATGCAACGATATATAGTCATTCGACAGAAAGAGTTAGTCTAAAACGTTTAACAAGTTGGCAGTAGTTACAAAATTTACGATACAGCTCAGTCTAAAATTGGAAAATGCTTTTACAGTATTTCTGTTTCTTCACCCATTAGTTAAGGTGTGCTTACTGACACAAAGATTCACCATGCTTAGTAACATTACGAGAGTCACACCAATGTATACTTTTAATGATGAGGAATTGTAATATTCAGTTTCAAATAGAATTAAAATGCATCTCTGATGACCTTGCGAAACTTGTTCGCCTTACGAACAGCAATCCAGATTTTATTATGTAATTCCCTCATAGTGGTGGAAAGGTTAAAACAAACTAATGAAGGGCCTGCAAATTAACTTTTTCTCAGCTGTAAAATTTTTAGACATTATGGAATGGTTTGCTTTGTCAGAGAAATAAAAGATCTTAATATCTAACAATGTTTATGCGTTGCTTCTAAAATGTGAATTATTAAGAAATGATATTCATAGCCTATCTGTGAACACAAAATGTGTTTTTTGTTTCTAAATATTGATTTAATTTTACACAGCAGTGAAAAACATCAATAATTCTTGCAGGTATCTTTTGAGGGTAACGAACGTTGTTGAAAGATTACACACTGTAACAATAACCATTTATCTCATTTAAACTTTAAATGAATTTTCTCTAGCTCAGATTAGCGTCAAGCTGTAAGTGAAGTCTAGACAGTACTATTCCCAACCATTGAATCTTATCACATTTCAATATTATCTTATTTCAAATGTCTTTGAGGCATTTTTTTTTTTGTATCGCAAGGTAATAATGCATTCTATACCACAAAATCACTCTACGAAAAGTTTACATTGGTCAAAAATTTCTTAAATCTGTTCAAAACTTGCATCTTGTTTCGATTAGAGGGATGAAAATCATGTGAACTGTTTGTCTTTTGACTAATATTATAAATAGTTCTGAAATTCTCAGTTTTGACATAAATTTATGAAAATGAACGGTCCATAACGTGTATGCGTTTCTGCCTATTTTGTCTGAAGTCCCAGGCAAATCTGACTCAAAGACAGATTATTTTCCTAAAAATAAATAACGGGGCCAAATTTAAGGCAAACTTAAACATATAGTGTGGAGGTATGCATTCATGGCAAATAAACCACTAGGCCCGTCACACTAATATATGTCTATGGGAGTCTGCCAAATGCTTGTTTTTACACTGGTACCCGACGAAAGAGCTTGAATCAACCTTAGGAAGTTTTTCTGTCAAGTTCGTTGCTGCATGAAGGAAAAGTTAGAGTGCTTGAAGTTTTAGACACATATGATGGGAAGTACAATTGATTTGTCACCTAAACTTATTTAATTTAGATTGGATGAAGATATTGAATCCACAACATTAGCAGGCTTTAGCTTTCTTTTCTAAATAAGATTAAGCAAATGTTATCCTATTTAAGACAAGACTACATTCAAGGCCAACCACAAGGAAGGTGTGCCCTTCTTGATAAATTTTGTTCGTTCTCTTTGCCATTCTTAATGACTCTCTTTTCTGTCTTTCAGAGAGCAATGGAGCAAGTTGCTTTACACAAACTTTGACCAATGTAAAGCTAATTATAATAATCAAACCTTGTCGTAATAAATAGCCAACACTGAATGTACTGACATATCATCAAAACTTTACCTCTTTATCTATGACGGAAATACAATTATTTTGCTTATACAAATCAATTCCTGTTCGCTCTTCTACACAGTTGTGTGGTTTTGCTTCCTTACAAAACAAAAGAAAAATTAAGAAACTTCAAGCTTTATGCCCTCCCCTTCTTTGTAAATAAAAGTAGTTAATTAAAAACGTTTTGTGAAAAAAGCTGCCTAAAGGCGGGCGTAGTGATTATTCTCTTTTAACGTTTCTCGACTGGTGGGAGCGACCCTCTGGCAGGCTGTGAAGTCGGTCCAAAAATAGAGAAAATCGATAACTAATTACCTCTATCGTTCTTTTCAATAACTGTTTCATAAAATTCTTTTTCATTCGGCACGCATTTAGTTTTAGTATTGTGGTATTGAACCTTATCTCGTATGGCTAAGTTTGTAGAAATAAGTAAAACTTCAATTTATTAATTTGAGGAAGGAGATCTTTGGGGTAATTTGAAGTCAATAGTGGTCCTCGAATTAAATTAGCTGTTAAAACCTGTTTAAGTAGACTTACGTAATACGGAATGCATTTCATCAAAATAATATTGTACAGTACAGCTTTTAAATCTGTTCAAATGTGAGAAAAAGAGCATCTGTCTTTCTTCCTTGTCAAGCTATGCCATTGCATTAGAATAGTCTTAGTCTTAACATTTCATACTTTTTGTTTTGTAATGACTAACTGCAAAGTTTCATCACTGAAGCACAAATAAATGATTAAATGCATGTAGTTCTGAATAATTTTCTTCTTTGACAGACTAATATGCTTGAAGAAAATGAAGACGCCCCTGGTCTTAGCACCAGTAAGTACTTTGGCCATCTGCTCAAATTTGCATTTTAATAGTCAGGGAGTAAAATCATTGACTCCCATCATGTTAATAGCCACTTGCATCACCCCAGATACATTCTCCAACACCCAGGTACTTGAAATCATTATTGGCATCTACACTTTATTCTTCATCTACAGATCAGTGAAATGAGAGTAAAATGTAAGATGTAAAGTCGTGTAGTTTCCATCCCACAACAACGTAATCAGTAGAATAGTTCAGTGGACGATTAACTGCTTGTAAGCCTAGTCTGTTATCTGGCGGATGCAAGATAAAGACTTAAATTGCAGCAGGGGCTAGAAGTTTAGTTGGAAGAATGTTTACTGTCTGGGAAAGAGAAAATTGGACCTTCCACAAAATTATTTTAAACAACAGTTTCTTGAATTTTCATTCAATTAAGAAGTCGCAAAGTCATTAAGGAATTGTGTAATTATTTGCATCTCAATCTCTCAACGTCCAAACAAGACCTGAAGATGCCTTTTTTGTCGCTTTGCGATTAAAATTTTGCTCTCCTTCCCTCTATGTAACTGAAGTATGAATATCCTTTACATTATATTTTTTCTGTCTCCTTTTTAAGATAATTCTACGATCACATTTATGTCTAAGTTTATTTCTTATAGGGTCGTCCTATTTCTTCTTCCAACATTCGGAATATCCCCATGACTGTTACGAAGTACTTGACCAGTGCTCTGATACAAATTCAAGTGGTGTTTATTTTATTAAGCCTGATGGTCATCATGCTTTTGAAGTCTACTGCGATAATGAAATAGATGGTGGTGGTTGGACGGTAAGTTTAACGTCTCGGTTCTACCTTCAAAGCTGTTATACGTGAATTCACGTAACTGTATTAGCCTTACTACACGAGGTCACTTATTAGCTTGAACTGTTTATTACTCATTGAGAGCAAATTTCACTTTAAGAACAATCCAACTCGTAATGGTTTCATGCTCTTTATAACCACTTATTTATATAATTATCAGACTCTTTCTGAATCCCATGTAAGTATTTTGCATACCTTGATATAAAAAGTATTTTATGTACTTGAAGGTTTTCCAGCGTCATACCAGACACGATCTTGATTTCAATCGTCCGTGGTCGGAGTACAAAAATGGATTTGGTTTCCTAGGCAGTGACTTTTGGCTTGGCTTTGAAAGGCTTTCCTTTTTAACAAACCAGAAAGACTATGAAATTCGCATCGATATCGAAAATACTGCACATGAGCTTTTCTACGTCCAGTACAACTTCTTTCGTATCAGTGATCAATGGGGTGATTACAAGCTATCAGATCTTGGAGAATACGGTGGTAACGCAGGTAATTTTCATTTACTGAACTTAGGTTTGTATTTTGGGTTTTTCGAAATTCCCATCTCCACTATCTCAAAACTTGAATCAACACTTCAAATTAACAAAAGGAACTGTTGATTGCTTCTGATCTTTTCTGCGAACTGAAAATTTTGTATTTAATACGGTTACCGGCTTATGGTCTGGACCACAATCTTCTCTCTATCATTATCCATAGCTTTAAAGTGTACCTGAAGTTAGAATCACAGACTATATATTGTAGAGGTTGGAAGATGAATCTTCATCCAACTCCCATATTGCTGAGATATAAAATGTTGGAAATTATTCAATTATTTGAAACACTTGATTGCCGTATAGTTTGATAGGTGCTTCTTGTACAACTCACATTATCTGCTTTTGTTTCCTTTTGAAATGAAAGGTTTTGTATGACCTTGAAAACTTAATTTACTTTTTATTTGCATAGCATTTTGTACGGCGAGGGCTTGTAAAGTCAGGTCACTTTAAAACCGTAAGACAGTGATCACATTTTCACAAGGTGTAGTGGCTTTCGAGAAAACAAAGAAAAACAATGACGGTAATTAAAGTAGTACAAGAACAATACCACAAATTATTCCCTAATCTACCACTTTAAATTGGGTGACTAAGTTTTAACATTTATACCTCAGTACAAGAATGTCCTGTGAAGACGGGAGTTGAACCGTTTGTATTAATTTTCAAGCTTTTCAAACTAACAAATAGTTTTGAAATTTTAGACTTTATATGCACTTGAAATGTACCCTCCATCAAATTTGTCAATTTGTTCATCATGAAAAACGATATCATTCGACCACGACCATGAGATGGAAGGATCGTTGACAACACAGCTGGTTTGCTGCCTTCACTATGTGATTTTATTTGGATAACATATTGTGAAGTATTACTTAAAATCAGTGTGATACATCTGACCAGTATCCGAAGTCTACATACATATGATATATTTTTATCACTCCAGATTCGTTTGTGATGACTTGTCCGGCTAACATGGAATTTGGTAATTGCACCTGTCGACCAACATGCGAGGACCCTGACGGATCTGAGTGTCTTGTTAAGTGTTCTGAAAACGAATCTTGCGTGTGCCAAAGTGGTTTTCTGAAGAAAGGACAAAACTGTGTGGCTCCAAATGAGTGTGGCTGTTTTATTCAAGGTGCAGGGGTCCTTGAGGTAAATCAATTTTATTTACACACTCCTAAAGTATTACTTCAATAGTATACTGGGTCGCCATAAGCTTTGGTTTCAAAAAGAAAGTGAAAGTAGTCCTTATTATAAGCTATCTTTGATTTAACACGGTCTTTTAATGTACTTTATCTTGAAAGAGTCAAAAATTTGTAAAATTAAGTACGCTGCTTCCTCTGTGTATCCGTTTTTCCCCCGTTCAATATTGACTTTCAATCTGTACAAGCATGAATACTAGGTTCTCGTAAATATTGTTAACACGGGACATTTGCTTTTCCCAGAGTGGTCAAAGCCACGTGAACCTCAGTTGCACAACATACTGTGAGTGCTTGGTGGGTGCTATTGTTTGTAAGAATGACTACAGATGCAGCGCTGATGCAACTTGTGACGAGAGAGACGGTGTACGTCAATGTTACTGTAATAATGGATACACAGGAGACGGTCAGAACTGTGAGGTGGTAGCTACTGACTGTGCTGATATATATAATGCTGGTGTTACTGTCAGTGGTGTCTACACTATAAAACCTGCAAACTGGTCTGGACCCCCATTTGAAGTATACTGCAATATAACTAACGAAGGCGGATGGACAGTAAGCATAGGGCAATATTTTCATCAAGTTTAACCATAAGCCTGCTGTAATGATTTGCAAAACCTGTATTAACCGTAGGACAAAACTTCTTTAAAAGACCAGGCTATGTCTTCTGCCAATCTTTTGAATATGTCAGTAATCAATACGGAGATTTTTGTAGGAAGACAAACAGATTAAACAATCATAAGAGAGACAGATAGCACAATCCTTAATTTTGAAATAAGACACTTGAAATTTAGTTACATTTCATGGGCTGTATTCTTTCAATAGCCAAATGTGTGGGAGTAAGGTTTGACAGACCACTTCACTATCAATAATTTATTTTACCAACCACATCATTCTGTATTGAAACAAGATTAAAAGCATATAGCTATTGCCATAAACCACCTAAAATAACGATTGTCACCTACAGGTATTTCAACGTCGTGTAAATGGTTCTGAAAACTTTTACCTTGGTTGGAACAGTTACAAAGAGGGTTTTGGATTACCAAATCACGAGCTATGGCTTGGCAATGACAAAATCTATTATCTAACAAACCAGAAAAATTACCAAATGAGAATAGATCTCGTCAATCGGAACGGTGTACCATTTTTCGCCAATTACGATCTGTTTCGTATCAATGATGAAGAGGATAATTACAGACTCGTCGAATTAGGAAGCTATACCGGAAACACAGGTTTGTGTGGCGTTTTGTTACTTGTAAGTGAAATGGCATTTAAAGAGAATTTAGTCTCAATTATGATGAATTTTAGTTAGGGAATTAATGGTACTTCAATAGGATAAGTTCTGACTACTGTAGTCGTTAAACTGCTATAATCATTAAACAAAATCATAAAGCAAGAATGCCTTCAAAAAGTATTTGCTAAATTGTAATGTCTCTTCTCCGAAGGCTTTTTAATGCTTAAAATAATAGAGGTTATTCAACTATCGTCCATAAAAGAGCGACGAATTAAATTTTAACATTTTCATTTCCGGAATTATCCCATTCAGTTTATAAGTTAAATAATAAACATCGTAAATGTTTGTAAGTTCAGTATAAGTGTACAGTATATCTAGTGTTAAAGTAAGTACTTTTAGGGTGATAATTATATCCAGGGAGTTGTTAGGAGATATAACAGCTAAATCTGTCAGACAATATGTACTTGAAGATGATTTAATTCCTTTCAGGCACTGACATATGATTTACAGGTCCCTTCGTTATTATTGTTCAGTCTCTGTTGACTAAACCCTTTAAATGATTATCTCCCCTTTCTTTTCTAAGTAATCCCGAGACAAAGGCCATTGTCTTAACATGCTTTGAAGTAAGGTTTGTTTCCGCCAATGAATAAACTTTAATTAGGATTTTCAGTAAAAGTACTGACACCAAACGCCTAAATAATGTACTTCAATTGTGCCCCGACGATTTTAATGTCACCAGCTGGAAACATTCTTCAAGCCTACATTTCTCTTAGCTTTTTAGCGAATTTTCCCATCAGTAAGAAACATCTGAAAAGTAAGTTGTTAAGAAATTCTTCGCTGACTTTAAATGAAATGAAATTTAGTGTGACGAATAACGACGAAAGGTTAAAATTTCACATTTTTGCATGACGGATGGCAACGAAAAGTTAACGAGTTCAACGTAAGAGGTGTGTCTTTTCATTGTCATTTGGACAATGCATCACTGATCCTAGTTGATGTGGGTATTAAGATAAGAATTTTGAGGAGAAAGGCAAGATAACTGTCGGAAACGAACATTGCTTCAAAGAGTCTATAGAACGTTGAGTCTCCTTCCTAACAACTCCCTGGTTTATTGCAGCAACTTTTCAATTCACTGTTACCAGGTTAGCAAAGCGCCATCTGTCTGTGTCTGCGCCTACCAAAAAGAACTAAGGTAAAGTGAAAAATTCGTTACAAACAATTGAAAAGGGAAACAACAATGCATTTATATCAGATAAGGGATTGACAGCATCTTCTTTATGAAAGAACCATAAAATAACATGGCGCACTTTAAAAACTAAAACCTACCAATTCTTGTAAACGATAATTTATAATATGGATTGGACAAATCCAATTCAGTTGTGGGTAAGCTAACATTTACCTCTTTCAGGTCCACAATGCAAAGAAAATTAGTTACATAGACTGTAGAAATACGTTCCATTTATATCAAAGATAATAAAATCGACTCCATGAGAAACGGACTGATCGAGTGAGCTTGTTTACACATTTTCCTCTTCACTGAATAAGCAGTCATCGTAATCAAAATTAAACATGACGAATATGTTTGCTTTCACTATTTAAATCAAAGCAAGAATCAGGGCAGAGGTTACATATGAAGACATGCCATCAACTACATCGATGTTATAAAACTTTCATACCTCCAGGCTTCCTTAAGAATGGTCCTTCTCTCTTCTCTACACTCTTTCTTTAGCCAATTGTGTAAAAAACTGATAAAGTCGTGATATCTGCTAAGAGTATTTAACTATCCAGAGCTAGTCCACTTTCAAGAACTGATATTATTTGAATGCAAAGCTTCGGGGCATTGAGACTTGGGGGAGGGGAAGAAGGAAACATGTTTACGAAAATGATACAAACTAAACGCTGGGCAGTCCTGGGAGGCAATTTTCCTTTCATTTAGAAACTCTGCAAATTTACGATTCCCATGTTTTTTTACGATAGTATTTGTCGCCTACCCTTAAGTCTCTTGAGTTTGCTTCTTTCGTCAAACAGGTAATAATGCTTTGTTTTGGACCAAGGACAAGCTATTTAGTACGTATGACAGAGACAACGATGGCTGGGATGGCTACAACTGTGCAGAAAGACATGTCGGCGCTTGGTGGTATGGTCGTAATACTATTTACACTTCAATCAGCGAATGCCAGACGAATGGAAATTTTTGTGAAGCTTGGCCAGACGACAATGGATGCGGTCATTGCTCTCAATCCAATCTCAACGGCGACTACGATGGTGCTGTCCGAGGCAGTAATATACACTGGAGTGCGTTTTCTGGGAACGATGAATGCAGATATGCATACACAGAAATGAAAATAAAGCCAGTTTGATCGGTTTCCCAGATTACAGCATTATATAACTCTAAAAGTTTTACAATGAAGTTAGCAAATAAAGCATATTTTAACAAACAAGATTCAAAAGTCATTTAGCATACATGCTATCTTTGGTAATTATTGCATGATACCATTGGCAATCATAGACGGAAATTCACGGGTAATGGGGGAATATATCCCCCACACTTTTTGACAAAGGGAGATGGTCTAAAAAGCATCATCCAGATTTCCAAGAATATTACAAAACAATATGCTTTGTTTTACAATTTTCGTTATCAAATTGCTAAAATATGAATAGCGTGAAATAGAAAAAAATGTTACTTTTCGGCGCTCTTTGGGCGGCTCTATTGTGCGTTGTTGTATTATTATTGCCACCGATATGAATGTACGACACAAATGACCCACATGTTTAACTTATGGATCAGTGATTACTACATGCCAGCTTAAGCCAGATTAATTTTCCAAAGCCCCATGCAACTCTTACCAACTCCAATCCTCTCAAACCACAAGCGTTAGCTTATCTGAGGACAAAAGCCCTTATGGTTTTGACTGGGAAGAATAGTTCAAATTACCGTCTGCAGAAAGGGTAAAATGAATGGAAGAAGAGAGAACGTTTTAATGCAAGTTGGATGACCTTTGTAATTCCGGATGAATCACAATATTCTGCACTCTGTTTAATACGATATTTTTGGCGTTCTTTGCGCGCACTCATCATGAAAAGTTGCGCCATTGCCAATTCCTTTTATACAGCTTAAGTAGCAATATTAATTGCAACTCCTAAACAAGCATCCACCTCATCCAAAGTCCTAATGCACCAGTTTCAGTTTCGAGGCTTGTTTAGAGCGGATGACATGCCATTTCAGATAGTGAAATATTTCACAACCCAAAGAGAGCTCATGGCTTTCCCGAAGTTTGTTTAGAGCGGATGACATGCCATTTCAGATAGTGAAATGTTCACACCCCAAAGAGAGCTCATGGCTTTCTCGAGGTTTGTTTAGAGTGGATGACATGCCATTTCAGATAGTGAAATGTTCACACCCCAAAGAGCTCATGGCTTTCCCGTGGCGCCTTCCAAACCGTTGATTCATATGAACTTGAAACTTCCCCTATGAATGAAATACTGTAGCTACGGACCTTATAAAGATAAATTCCATGTGTCGTCTCTGAGCGTCATGAATTCGAACGTAGTCGGCATAGTGTTCAATCGAAAAACAAAACTGTTTGCCCCTTGACAAATAACTTTATATATACCACTGCCCACAAGCCTTTTGAATCATGGAATGGGCTAGCTTTAAGTATAACTTAGGCCTGTTAGAGGTTTGGTAAATTTATCATTTTTTCTTTCCATATTCTTTTGAAAAAGTTAAAATTTTCATTCCAATGCTCCGGATTTTGGAATAACCCAGGGTTTCCGAGGGTTTCCCCAGGCTCCTTCTAGAAAGTTGCCTCTCTATCTCACTAACATAAGAAAGTATTACAATTACCTTTTTTGTTATCTTAGTTAGTGCGCATCCAGTCTCCTTTAGAAGTAGTTAAAATATTTCACTTTAGTAGTCACAACTTTGAAAATATCCCAGATCTTTCGGGGCATCGCCCCATGGATCCCCACCGTGCCGACACCTGATACAGAGGCAGTCCAATTTCACCTTTTCAGCTCAACCGTTAATCCGCTATAACGAAGAACCTAACGAGGATTGTCAGAAAAAGTAGCTGGGGTAATCCTTTGATGAGTGAGCATACTTTATTTAACTATTTAAGTTAGACTATCCCTCAGAGTCGGGGCTATATCATGTTGAATTTCGCTTTCAGCAGGGAGTTTCGGAAAACACCTCCCTGCTTTCAGTTAAGGTAGGGCGCAAGGAAACATAAGTATTCAATAGAACTATTGGCCACACATCTTACTCTACATGGATTCTGTGAACTTTACGTGCATAAAAAGTGAAGAGAGGCACTAAACTTTGTCCTGGGTCTAAAGAACCAGAATACTTTACCTGCTTTGTAGTAGGCCGAAATCCTTAAGGGTTTTACTATACTGATGAATTCACCCTTTGAGTGCTTAGTATCTCAATAAGGAGTTAAAATGAAAAACATTGTTGTCTTAGTGTCGGCTAGGAAGGTTTGTTTCTAATCACGTTTTTCATAGGCTAAAACTTCAAAATAGCGCGTTGTGCATATTCATAATACTTGACAGCGTTTTTCTTGATTGATCCCCGATTTTTTTCTGAGGGGGTTTGGGCCTTGAAGTAATGAGTAAGTGAAAATGTAACAAAAAGGGGAGAAAGCGCAACTTTGACTAGAGGGAAGAATTTAGAATATAGCCGACGAGTCCGTGACCTAAGGTTCAGCGTCTTTAAATGTAACGAAACTCTTCAACATCATTTGCAATAGTAATAATTCGGATCTTTGACTGACTTGCTGGATTTTTATCCGACCTCAAACTTGGCCCAGAAGCAACATACGTGCTTTACATCAACTTGTCACTGCCTATTAAGATGAATTGGAAGATAGACTTCAGTCGGATATTGTCAGTTAACTCATGGTTTAAAGTCCGTTTTGACAGATTCAGGGCAGTACTTTTATCTAGCACCCAGTAGAGTAAAAGATCCAAAGATTATTGAACTAAGTTATTGGGGTGTAGAAAGGGGATGTCCCATCTCCGTAGCAGTGACAAAAATCGGTCAGTCAGTCAGTCAGTCAGTCAGTCAGTCAGTCAGTCAGCCAGCCACCCAGCCAGCCAGACGACATAAGACAAGATGGATGAGGAGAGAGAAATGAACAAGATTGTTTTGATCACTTCATGAACTTTACCAACGCTGGGAAAGATAACTTCCTCATTTACACCGGTAAATCAATATCCATGTTCAATGTTTTCTTTGGTATCAGTGTTGGTGGAGAAAGTGGGGCTACAGTTATACAGATTTAAGAAGGCCATACTAATTTGAGAGGAGTCAAGTTGGTAATCTTAGGAGACAAGAACAAGTGGTGCAAGGGATTTCTGAGAAATGCGCCTCTAACCAGTTGACTATGGTCTAATAAACTAATATTAACGAAGTCATTCTTAAGTAAATTGTAAATTGTATATTGAGGTCATTGTTGAGGAAATACCGTTATTCACTTGTTTCCTGGATGATATGTCTTGGAGGTGACCAGACATTTTATCTTCAATTTTGCAAGCCCATTCCGACCTTTATCATCTGTTTTTAGAATGAAATTAATATTAAGAGGCTGTGTTTCAACTTGATAATGCCCGAATCAGTTACACATTAACTACACTGAACACTTTTACATGCGTATACGAACTTGGTACTTGCTAGAAACGTAGGACAAATAAACAGCAAAAAAAGATATCACAAAAGGCTCTCATTGTTTACTTTGCAGAAGGAAATATAACGACCCCCTCATCTAAGTGTAAACCTCCATTATACTTATGTGCGACAGAACACTGGTTTCCAATACATTCCCATAACCAGAGTGACGAATTGAGTATGAGAATGCGGTGATTCGCAATTTTAACGTTTGAAGTGCCGACTTGTCTGACCTCATCTTCAGCCATCGCAGCGGTGAGGTCGACTTGCATCCAAAAAGGCAGCGCATTTGCAGGAACGACCTCTACAAATGAAAATTTCCAGTTTCAGCACACCCTTACAAAAAAGTGTGGTATGCCACATGTGAACACACGTTATCACGTGTGGCAGAGCATATGAAAATGCGTAAGGAAAAAAGTGTGGTTATGCGTGGTGACACAAGTGGTATTGGAACCAATCTGACACACATGACCACGTTTTTCCCTGCATAGTTGTCACACCTTGAAATCTGGGTCAAAGTGGGGAAAGCAGACTCAAGTTGACACATGTGGGCAAACCAGGGCAAAGTGTGGCAAACAAGGCCAGTGAACGAAATCGAACTATTGAATTTACTTTACTCAGCACCACACTTCTCCACACATCTCCACACTTTGCCTACTTTACCCCAGTTTGCCTCCTGTTACATGTGTCAAAGCGTGATTTTCGGTTTTCCACACATTGCCTCATGTTCAAACTGTGAAAATGCTGGTCAATTCATGGCACTTTGGAAAAGTGTGTCAACTGTTTATTAATGACTCACGCAAAAAATCACAGAAATTTCACGCCTCTCCACACCGCACCACAGTTTTGCACAGTTCGACACAGTATTTCACGTGTGGTATTGGAACTTTTGCCACACAATTTTTTGTAAGGGCAGCCTGTGTCTTAAGCTCTTCTTTTCCAATTTCTTAGTTTAATTCATGTAATGATTTGAAAAACAGTTTTTGTTATCCAGTAAATAAAGTTTTCATCAACACGTAGAACTGATAAAAAATATGTTTCATAACAGCTTCGACGGCTGCATGGAAAGTAGTGACATGGTCGCACCACTTTGCGTTTAACTTGTTTTCCAACGAAGAAATTTGAAAACGGGAAAGGATAACCACTGACGGATCAAAAGGCCTGAAGGAGTACCGTATGTCATCCGAGACAAATCGATAACAAATAGACAATCTTCGTAAACCGCCGCCCTATGTTGCATCTACGAACCCTTAATTTTATAAGAGAAATGCAAGGGAAAGAGAGTACTCCTTTCTTTGATCTCTTACAGAACACAGTTCATATGAGTCCCATTTCGGCTTTCCTTGACGGAAAACACGGATTTGGAAATGGTGAGACCAGGGAGGTGGTAACCCTATAGTGAGACTCCCCTTCTCCTTCCCTTCCATTTTCTTCAAATTTTTCATATCAGTCGAGGGATTCAAGAGTCTTCTTTGACCAGGGAGTTGTTAGGGAGGAGATTCTTCACTATGGACTCTTTGAAGTAATGTTCGTTTCCAAAAGATATCTTGCCTTTCTTCTCAAAATTTCTTATCTCAATACCTAGATCAACTAGGATCAGTGATGTATTGTCAAAATGATAATGAGAAGACTGTCACCTCTTACGTTGAACTAGTTAACTTTTCGTTGCCAGCCGTGACAAGCAAAATGTGAAATTATAACCTTTCGTCGTTATTCATCACACTAAATATCATTTCATTTAAAGTCAGCTAAGAATTTCTTTACAACTTACTTTCCGAAAATGTTTCTTAATAATGGTAAAATTTGCTAAAAACTAAGAGAAATGTATAGGCTTGAACAATGTTTTCTGCAGGTGACGTATTAAACTTGTTGAGGGCACAATTGAAGTACATTTAATTAAAAGTTTGTTGCCATTCGTTTTACTGAAAATCCTGATTAAATTTTGTTCATTGGCGGAAACAAACCTTACTTAAGAGCATGTTAAGACAATGGCCTTTGTCTTGGAATTATTCAGAAAAGAAAGGAGGAGATCATCATTAAAAGGGTTTAGTCAACAGACACTTTACAATAGGTATTAAGAGGCCTGTCAATCAAATGGCCGTGCCTGAAAAGAATAAATCATTTTTTAAGTTTTTCAACATTTTCAACATATTGTCTGACAGATTTGGTCGTTGTATCTCCTTCCTTACAACTCCCTGCTTTGACAATTTAGCAGTAGTATGCACGCGTGCAATATTTTCAGATTTATTCATTATTCATTATCTTAAGACAATCCTTAATTGATTTTCAGAACCAGAACATCATATGTATTGTACTGATGGAACTCAATAGTAACAACATTTCAATTGTAGTAGAAAAATGCTTAACCAAGTTTCGATGAACACTGAATTAAGAAATTTTCATTTAAGGCCTCGCATTCTAATTCCGGCCTGGTTGCCCATTTTTCGAAAGTAAGACAACTTTATTAAGAAACCCTCAGTTTTGAGAAGTATAAGCATGGTCCTACCTTTTCATGTCCCGTCCTTTTCCTCTGTTCCTAATTGCGTTCCCTCTCCTCCCTTTTATGGCCTGCCTGACTATATCACTCATACCAGTTTTGGCCTCTTCAGCCTTTTATTCTCTTGAGCTAAAACTTTTTCTTTCCCCTATCCTAGCTATGAGTGTTGCAGGTCCTATATATATATATATATATATATATATATATATATATATATATATATATATATATATATATATATATATATATATATATACATATATATCCCTACCCATTTCTTTTTTTTTTCATACTTTCATTCTTACATCAATAATCACAATGCTTATAATTCATTTCTTTTTCACACTGTTTTCCTGTTCGTCCCTTTTATGGGTTATGATGCTGGAGGCAGCGTCGTAATCATTCCGGTCAAGTCGGCGTTTGTGTGTGTGTGTGTACGCGCGTAAGGATGTGTGTAGTTTTGTGAGGCTACACTTGAGTGTAACTAAGGTAGGTATGCTGACTTGAGTGTGAAGTTGTGCCCTATAGCTTTGGCGCCAGTATCTTGCATGGTAATGAGTGGCCGAGGATAAACGTAAAAATCTTAAAACGGCAATAACTCGCAATCAGGATAGCCGATAGTTTCATATTTGGTATAGTTATGCTAATAGACATAGGTTAAAATTTTCTTGGCAACAGTTTATCATCTTCATTAATATTCATGAGTAGATAAGTCATTTTGAAAATGCTTGTATGCGAGCAAGCTTATAGTAGGAAAGGTCTGGTGTGGTAAGACTTAGTAGGTATTTTAACCATGGTGTAAAATTGTGACCTATGTTCTTTAGCACCAATACCATGCATAGTAATAAAACAGTGGGATAAACGTAAAACTCTTAAAATGGCAATATCTCTCAATCAGGATGGCTGATAAGCTTCATATTTGGTATAGGTATGCTAAAAGACATACGAAAAATTTTCTTGGGGAACTTTCATCATCTCCGTTAATATTCATGAGTAGGCACTGGTTTATTTTGAAAATGTCCGTGTACAACGAAGCTTATAGCAGGAAGGTCTGCTGTACTTACCTAGCTGGACTTGTGCACTGAGCGTCACTACTCTTATTAAAGAGTAAACATGAATTACGCAAACTGCGTGTAAAGAAACTTAATAAATGAGACTAGATGGTTGGAAACACCTATTGAAATATAGTAAGCTTCAAACTGGATTCTTTAGTCAGGACTTTTGCACCCCAAACGAGGCCTTTTGGAGACTCCATCGAAATTTTCGAGCATAATTTGAAATAGTCCAGTAGAAATCTAAATGGTTCGACCTGTGAAGGTAACTTTTCTTGAAGACAATAAATTAAGCAATGCCTCTTTTTCTCCCAAATACTGGTTTATTAATGAATCAGTGATCTCCTAGTTTTTACATCAAACTTACCCAACAATTCAATTTCTCGTAAGCTTTCCTTACTTATAATATCATCTTCAGATACCAGAACCATATCTAGGTTTATGCCCTGTCTTCAATAGCAGATGGGGACCTTACCATTTACTGATTCCTTAGTCAAATAAGTGTGTTTCAACAGTTGAACCAAGGGTGACCAATCGTTGAATTTAAGACTAAACTGGTTTAATTTTCATTTCTGTATATACAACATCGCAGTCGTATTCAGAAGTTGAGTCCCAATCTATACCTGTGCCTCGAGTGACGCTGTTGTAGTCACCGTTTAGGTTAGTATGACCACAGTTTGCACAAGAGTTGCTTCCTACAGACCAGAAGTCACAATAATACTCAGCAGTTGCACAAGTGCTATCACTACCAAGCCAATGCTTCGCATACCACCAGGCACCATGGGCTTTCTCTGCACAGTTGTAGTCACTCCATCCGTCGTTGTCTTCGTCATGAGTACTGAACATTCTGTTTCTGTGGAAGTTTATATAATCATAACCTGCCAACCAAGCCAAAAAATCGATGGCAAAAATAAGGACGAAGCAAACAACGCTTCTCGCCAAATATTGAGTCGTCACGAGAAATTATCTTAATGTGAATCTCCAGAGTATGACTTACATTTGAAAATATTTCATTGTATCCCACTTTAAGCTGTATTTAAAAGAGATAATTGATCTTCATATTATTTTTGAAACTTACTATGAAAATAAATAACAATCTTTTGAATGTTAATATGACCAACACTGACAATTCTTAGCTTACCACAAGACATCGCCTCTTAGATTACATGTAAGTGTAAAGGAGCATTTTGAAAAGACAGTTGCAGAAAATAAACTTCTGTTTTTATTGCGTGCTAAGATTGCAGAATGATGGGGATCAGATTTTTGGTATTATCGTGTTCCACCAGCATAGCTGCCATTTGGAACCTCTTTCAGTTTAAATGTTAAAGGACGAAAGTATTGAATTATGTGACGAAAAATTTAGGTAGCCAGAGATCAAAATCCAGAGGGAATGGCGTTTGAAATGCTTTGGGGAAAATCTAGGGGAAATGCTAAATCAAACTTCAAATGCCTTTATTTTACATAAATCCCCATAGCCCATAATACTGCCATGGAGAACGACTCCTAACATACCCAACCACCTTTTCTTACACACACTTGAATCCATCTTGTTTATATTTAACTACTGTGGAAATGATGTAGCGTATTTTCTGTCGCTTCCTCATAAAGTTTATTGACATGTGTTTAAATTATTGTATGAAGTTCATTTACGGTTTTGATAAGACCAACTTTTCTACCGCAGGAGCGCTCAACAGGGTTCAGTTTATGTATCTGCACTTGTTTAAGCGTACATTTGTGTGAACGTTTACCCTTCGAAATCTTAGAACAAAAGTTATTATGAGGTACTACTTTGGTATCCCGTTAGAGTGTTTTGACAGCTGTCATTTAAGACTTAAAAGAATAGAGAAAAAAACAGCCATCAACTCCATAAACTCATCATTACATCTGCCAACTTTGACCATGGTAATAAAAGTGATCGCATATCATCTGTTACTTTGAATGATAGCACAGTGTATTCTATACGCGTGGTAGTTCCAAATAACCTAGACTGGTAATATGTGGTGGTGGTGGTCCTGCAACAACGACTCTTTAGCGTTATTTTGACATTATCTTAAGCTCCGGCAAAAATGAGTTTACGATGAAATCAGCTTTCTTTGTTCAGCAACTAATTTTTCTAATCCGATCAATGTTACCATTTTGATTAGATTTTTCAATTTAATGTTTACCCCACTCCCTAGATTAAAAATTATCCTGTTTTGCTACGTAAATATTCATGGCCCAAAGCAGTGATGCCTAGGGGCAAAATTTAAAAAGGCAAATTTGGGAATTGAAAGCAGATCAAATTGAGCCAACGGAGACGAAAACGCCGTTGTATCGCTAGGCATTCCAGAGGAAAATGCTGACATCCTTTTTTCTCTTCGAAAGCAAAGCACACCATTGTGGGTCGAAAAACTAACAAAGAACTATGGGAAGAAAAGCTGCACAATTAGCCTAGCACTAGTAAAATGCAGTGTGTGGAGACAATGTTTCCGGACTTTTTGATCCTCAGTGCCTCACTTCAAGTTTCATTTCTCGTCAAGATTATTCTTCAAAATTGAAAGGACTTGTTAACTTGTTTAATAGGGCCTATTACAAGTCCAATCACCTCAGGCTCTGCTTTACGTTTAAGGGGCCAAGGTTCGATTCGGTACACACTTCACTAGCGACAAACAAGATTACCATCCGGGCGTAACCAACAACAGTGTACAATCATTGACTTTTTACGTTCATTTCACAAGATCGCATAAAGTAATATCTGTTTTTACGAGTGTCAGATACTTCCCCTAGTTCTGTCTACAGGTAAACGCATTGTAACTGTCGTAGATATATTGTACGAGCTTCTACTTCTGGAAGGGAAAGCAAAAATCTGCATCAGTCCCAGTTAGAATGTGACCAACCACGTTTTTATCATAAAGATAAGTAGGCTACACAATTATTGCTTATACTAAGTTTGGAAGGGCAGGATAAATTTCGCGCCACGATCGCACATGTTTTAGGAATTGATAATGGGCAAGAGAACAGGAATTGTTCGGCTGAAAAAAATGCGGCTATACATACAACATTGACCAAGCTTTAGTTTAAACTTGAAGTAGAAATTTTAGAATTTCAGGACTTTTTGGAAACTTTAGAAAATGACAAAAATAAAA
Organism: Holothuria leucospilota; assembly: GCA_029531755.1. NCBI lineage: Eukaryota > Metazoa > Echinodermata > Holothuroidea > Aspidochirotida > Holothuriidae > Holothuria > Holothuria leucospilota. The sequence continues at coordinate 36,718,517 of CM055971.1, forward strand.
AAAAACCATTGCGCTGTTTTCATTCATTTCTGTCGTAAACTGATGCTTCTAACTGTAAATAAGAATGGCGCTACCCACAGGTCTACTGCCACCATTTTCTCACTGCGTAATATTTCAATAGGTGTAGGATATTATAGGGAAGAAGAATTCTAGTGTATGAAATGCATGAATACTCCAAGTTTGGATATATAACAAACTTCGCGGGTCGAGACCATACTTCCAATGCTGAGTTACAAAAGTCTGTTGCCGTAATAGAGCTTTTTGAAATTATTCTTCATGGCGGTTGTGTGGCATAGTTTGGTAGTTTCAAGAGTTCCAGCACTGACAAGAAAAAGGGGTTTCTGCTTTTGGAATGTAATGGTTCTCAATGAAAGTGAAAGATTGTTTATAAAATAATGGTATAAAGTTTAAGCTATGCAAGCATTGATCCAACATGATTTATGGTACAAATACAGATGAAAATTAACAATACAAGCTTTTCTTATGAACGTCAAGCAAACAACAACAAAATAAAAGTAAAATTCAAAAGTTCTAATTAAGAGCAAAGGACAACGAAAACCACATTACCTGCCGTTCCGGAAAAGCTTCCTAGGCCAACCAATCTATACTTGTCATTTTTATCATTGATTCGAAAAAGGTTATACTTGGCGTAGTAAGGTCTACCAGTTCCATATACCAGATCAATCCGTAGTTGATAATTTCGTTGATTTGTTAAATAGAATATTTTGTCATTTCCTAGCCATAGTTCATGGTTTGGTGAACCAAATCCGTCTTTGTAACTGTTCCATCCAAGATAAAAATCTTCAGATCCGTTAACACGACGCTGAAACACCTGCAGGGCAAACTGAGCCTTAATAACTTTGGAGCGTCTCGGTATAAAGTTTTACAAGAAAATGAAGGTACCCAACGTAACCTTGTATGACCATGGAAGTACTACCATGGTATGACCCAGTATTCTAATTTATGAGTGGCTTTATTTAAGCATGTGACACTCCATTTCTTTTGCGAATTGATAATACTTATGCAGAATCGTTAATAGGATTAGCTCCATTATTCAATATTCATATTAAGGAACATCATGCAAAATCATTGTAAGGAAAATTAGGGAACATCTGAAAGATGCTGCTGATGTTTTGAAACAGAAAATATGAGGCGACTGCTTTTTCCCTTTAAATTACTGAAAGTAGTGTTAAACTACAAGGCAAATTTCATTCTAAGTACCGCCCCTTGTTGTTAAAACCCTGAGGTAACGTACCACGATTGTAAAATAATTGACCACGAAAAAAGGGAGCAATTGTTCCTCTGTAACCATGCAGGGGATGAATAATACCTCCATCTAAAAAATGAACATATGTTGAAAAAATTAGACCAGGAGGATATTATACAAATTTACGGTAAGGTGGCAGCTTTTGAATTGGAAAAGAGATGCCTTAAACGTTTGAAAGACTGTTACAGAGTACTTGAGAAGAAACGGAACACAGAGGAGCCAGACTATGTAAAGTAAATTTTTGTGGTAATAGACCTTTCTGACTTACATAAGTTTGTACGTTGCATAAATAACGCCTTAAAGGTATAGACCTAGGGAAAAATATTATATAAGAATGAGACGTACCGTCCAACCGCCTCCATCAGTCATATTGCAGTAAACTTCAAAAGCAGACCCATTCCAGTTTGTTGGCTTAATTGTGTAGACACCACTGTCCGTAATATTAGCATTGTATATGTCAGCACAGTCAGTAGCTACCACCTCACAGTTCTGACCGTCTCCTGTATATCCATCATTACAATAACATTGATGTACACCGTCTCTTTCTTCACAAGTTGCATCAGAACTGCATCTATAGTTTCCGTCACATGTCATCACATTAGAATGACATCGGCATCGACTCGTACAATCAACGTTAACATGGCTCTGTCCATTCTGTAAAAGTAAAAGTGGCAATTGTTCACACAGGAAGAACTGCAGCAATTTATTTTGAATGACGACAACGTAGTTTTACACTAAAGTTCACTTTTATAGTGAATACCGTACTCCCATCTGTGATTGATGTTTTAGTAGTATTCTCTTTCAAAACTTGTCTGCGCAAAAGTACCTTTTGGCACATTTTGCCAAAAACTGTGACCAAAAGGTCTGTGTTATACTTTGTAAATATTACATAATGAAAATTAACAAATGCAAGGGGACTGCACGAAAAGTATTGCCAAACTGTAGTTGACAGCACTTTTGTTGTATCCTTTTGTATTCCGTTATTCTTGTTCTGTAACTTTACAGAAACTTTGAACAGTGTTATTGCTTAAATCGAGAACCAAACGTTTAATCAATCAAGTCTCAAATACATCTGCTCATTGGCAACGTTGCACAGCAGTCTTACCGAAATGACTCCCTCTCCTTGGATATAACAACCACACTCTGATGGAGGCACACAGGCATCATCTTCCTTCAGAAAACCTGTTTGGCAAATACAAGCATCTGGCTCACTACACGTAGTCTGACAAAGCCTTAAATTATCAGGGTCATCACAAGTCGGCTGACAGGTACAGTTACCGTACTCCATGTTAGTTGGACAAAACATGATGACAGACTCTGAAACGGCAAAGCATCATAAATTGTACATTACATCATTACTTAACTCAACCTTAAAAAAGAATTTTTATCTCACAGACAGGACTTACATACCGCGGTAAGAAAAAGAGTCAAATAAAAAAAAATAAAAAATTAACCTACCTGCAGTTCCAGTATATTCACCAAGACGGGTTATCCTGAAATCGCTGAACTCATCGCTAATGCGAAAATTATTGTACTGTATGTAGAAAGTTGACCCGGCACCATTCACCATATCGATCCGGATCTCGTACTTCTTTTGGTTTGTTAAGCAAGAAAGCCTCTCAAATCCAAGCCAAAACTCGTTGCTCAAGAATCCAAATCCATTCTTGTATTCTCTCCAGTTTCTCTCAAAATCGATCGTATCTTCCTTGTGACGGTAGAAAATCTTTAATACATAAAAGGTATACATATTTGCCTCAGACGATGACAAAATTTAGTGTATTTTTTATTATAAACATAAAGTATATACTTATGTTAACAGATAAATTTGATACATTTAGGCTTATTGGACTTTTCAAATTTACGTGACTGTTCAAGCTCATAAAAGCTGGAGGGGCATACAAGGGGCTTTAATTGGCCATTAGCTAACGGGGATAAAGCAATGTGTATGACAACGATTAGTAATTGGCACATTATGGTTCTGATCCTAACCGCTTTAAAAGCTGAATTCTTGAGAGCTGTTCAAAACCGGACTTCAAAATTTGGATGTATTTGTATACTATTGACTACATTCTTACCACACCTGCAGTTGTAGCGAGCTTTGTTGCACGGGAGAGACAACCTGATGGGCAACTCACAGACATTTAACAACGGTGGGGACAGTGCCTTTAGGGATGTCACTGTATATATATATATATATATATATATATATATATATATATATATATATATATATATATATATATATATATATATAGGTCGACAGGTAAATAGTAGTACATTCGATCTATGCTACTATTTACCTTTCGACCTACACATTCTAACTTCGATCTACCAACCTCGAACTACTATATATATATATATATATATATATATATATATATATATATATATATATATATATATATATATATATATATATATATATATATATATATATATATAACAGTTTTTAACATAAAAGTTCAATTACGAAGAACCATTAAGGTCTCATACAATTTTTGTTTAGCCCCACCTTATTATAATATCACAACTACAGATGTAGTTCAACGCGTTGGCACTGTATATGGTGGGTCATATTAGCGTGGGGTTTCGACAGCAAGTCAAGAACAGTTAGAAATTTGATCAGTTAGCAAACTTTATCCGAACAAAAAATGTTAGTTCATAATGGGTTTAGCTGGGCAAAATGAGGTGATTGCAACTTGAGGATACAAAATGGCACGATGTGTAACAAACCTCAAATTGTTCAATCAAGGAGAGCCTAATAACCATTATTTTGGACCCAAGGATTACTTTTTGGAGAATGATAGATGGTAAACAGTAAATGAATAACTGCGTTAATTTATAAATCTGATCTCCCTTATGTTAAAGGTTGTCTCAGAGGGGTACATGCCTGTATGTCCACTAACATTAGCAATATCATAAATTACAAAGAATGGTACCAACCGAAAGAGTTTATCGGAGATATAACTCAATGTAATACTTTCTATCAAAATCAAAATAAAAATTGTTTGTCACTTTCTTTCTCAAAATGTTGGCAATGCAAGATTAAAGCAAATGGACATATGTACACTTATTTATAGAACCATTATGCACAAGTTATCTAATTCTGAGTCTTACTGTCCAGCCACCGCTGTTCATGGTGAAATCACAGTAGACCTCAAAAGCATCAGGATACCCATCAGGCTTAATCAAATACACACCGCTGGAGGTGTTTACAGAACATTGAGTATATACTTCTTGACAGTCTCGAGGATACTGTGGTTGTTGGTAGAAGAAATACGAGGATCCTGGAGAAAATATTTAACATTTTTGACAAAGTAAGTCATAATCCCTTATGAAACACTTCACATTGCTCTCTAAACTAATCTCTCCGTTTTGGGTAGCTTTACTTTCTTACGGAGGTGTAAGAATTGCAAACAAAACAAAAGACTGAAAAAGAACTCTGCTGACTCTTTCGGACTTTAGAGTAGTAAAAGCCTACTACTACTTCACTTAAAATTTAAATCATGTTAACATGCTTTAACTTACCAAGAATATAGTCATTAGTATCTCCGTCGTTGTGCGGTTGAATAATCTATTAGGACAGGAAGGTACGAGTTTTGTTAGTGTGGTTCCTTCCATTGAAGTTACATAAATTTTAAACTAATATCAGTTATAACTTACTCGTTATCTTTTATAGGCATAAAGTGTGCGGATCATTAAACAGTTGTTGTTAAATTACTTTTTTTTCCTGTCTTGAGAATAAATGCTGAAAATTTCAATGACCAAAAGGGGTTTTTTGTTTTCTAGTTTATTTTTTTTTCACGGAAATGTTTTGCCACGCACGTGTCCAAACAATATCAAAAAGTTGCAAGCACCAGATTTAGTTAGGGGGATTAACGCATCTATGCTTCAAACAAATATTTCGAAGCGGTTATATTATTCTTCAAAATAAAACACTACTCGATGAAATAAATATGGAGATATTAGAGATCATCCGAGAGATAGGTAAAATCCTTGGTATGGTTTCAACATTGAGGGAGAACCTTGTAAAACTTTTTAATGAGACATAAGCGTTTTAGATGTTAAGTTTCGTTTAAATTCTTCTACTTTGCTCGATAATAGCACACGTGTTTATGCCGTGCCCTCTCTCTCTCTCTCCAATTGTTGGAAAGTGCACTGTGAGGTAGCTAAATACTGATCCGCTACAATATAGGTCACTTGAATATCAAATAATACGCTTTGTGTTACTACCAGTTACTGATGCTTCAAACTAAAGCTATTAAGTGTGAGCTTGTAAGTTTTAGGAAGACTTACAATCTCCTTAACAGTAAAATAAACCTAGTAATATTTGTTAACATGACTAATTTTTTTCAGAGTTGAAATACAAAATAAAACGTGCTATTGATTCAAAGAGGAAAGTAGCACATTACATTCAAGTATTGAATGCCCAAGATGAATATTAGAGCAATTGTAGCTTTACCGGCACTAAGTTACTGTGAGTCGAATAATTATTCTCATTGCACTGCTTTAAAAAATTAATCAGACAAAATTTACCCATAGTTTACTGTTTGCAAAGCAACTTCCTTACAAGATGCTCATAATGTTGTGAAGGGAATGCGTGTGGGCTTGAGCTTTGATTTTTTACCTTAAATTTTGTCAAAAGCCCCTAAGAAATATTTATAGTTTACAACTTTGAAACTTAGCCTAGACCGTGAAGTTCATTTTTTGATACTGTGGCGTCCGTGACGTTTTTCTTGCAGTTAGGAGGATCAGGGATAGCTGACAGGTTTTCAGGAATTTTTTGAGAAAAATTGAAATGAAAAATTTTATCACATTACTAACAATACAGAAAGGGAAAAAGTTTCCATTTGTTAAAATCTCTTCCCTGCCAGCTTATACTTAAAAGTGGAGTGTTTACTTGTAAGAGAGATATTTCTTACAAAGGCAAAACAAGTACCTTTGTGCGCGGTAACGGCTATTTCATAGTTACTCCTTTACACCTTAGGACTGAAATTATCAATCTTAGAGACAAGAATTAAAATAGTTCTAAATTGAACTCATAAAATGAATCGGCATTGTTTAATTCTCAGACTATGAGTAAATATTCAAAAGTTTGAATTATATTCTTCATATCATATTGAAATCTGGTCACTATAACCTGACAAGAAAGTTGCATTGTAAGAAATTGCGAATAAAAAGTAGTAAATGAACAAACCTGCCCTCCAATCATTTTGATGAAGATTAGCAAGAATAAAAGTAAGCCTTCCCTCCAATACGTATACATATTCGTCATGCTGAAAAGTGCTTAAGTGTTTACGATGCCGCTGTTTTCGTAATGAAGACAATTTGAGATAGAGTGATAGACGATCCGAGGTTAACATTTTCTCGGTTCTTAACTACGGAATATGACAGAGACCACGCCAATTGAGTCGAGACTTATATAGGAAATTAGCTGTGGCAGTTTTGTTTGGCGATCAGTGCTGGTGCGTGAAATATTTCTTGTCATCCTTAACGGGATCTTATCAGATAACGTAGTCTCCCTAAAAAGGAACAAAGAAACAATGTATGACTACATCGATAATCAAGCAGAGTGGCAAAATATATCTTAATTGCGTTGGTGAACTTGGAAACTAATTTCATCGACGATATTCTACATTATGTGAAAACAACGTAGACCATCAAAGCATGCTTACAGGAGCTTCCTCAAAACTACTGGAACAGTTGCAACTGCTAACATTTTCCAAATATACCATTTATTTTTTAATCCAACCTTTTCTTTGCTGAGGCTGTTACAAGTTGTTGCTACACCAACAAAATCATAAAACAAAAGATATTTGAGTTCTTCAGACGAAAACGATAATAGTCAGTACTTGTAAAACATTCCTATACAGACGCAGGTCCTGGGTTCCCTAGCGTGGCTTTAGGTGGAACTCTTGAAAGGTAAACGCATATATCACAACCACATTTGTCACTACGTGACTGATGGTAGAGTATGTAGCATAAGGTGCAAATCACAAATTCCGGTTCTACCAGTTCTTGACTAATGAATACAACAAAGACCAACTTGATACAGTGTGACAAGGATGAAAATGAATAGGACGGATAGTTGGTGGGGTTCTCTAAATTTTTTAATTTTTAGAGTAAACGTCTACGATATCCTTAAGATCAACAGAAAAGTTGAGAAAATATCCTCAACAGTAATGTTATGAAAAGGGTCTATTTTGTCAATTATGTTTACATCTACCTTTACCAACAGAGTGAATGTGTTGTTATGAAGCATAATTCTCTAATCTGTGTGGATATCCTATTTGAGAGACAGAGCAGCAAAGGACAAATGGTTGACTTGGTCCTCAAGCAAGATTTTTTTCGTAGGATAGCGAGGGGAAAATTATGAATTATTCATACAATCGGAGTCTTTGCTCATGACTAAACACAACGTCTTCCCTCATCGCTTCCGTGCTTCATAGCAACTCCCTGGCACTGAATGCAAGGAGTTGTCGGATAACAACTCTCTGCTGAATGCTTGTAGCTTACCTGTACAAGTGCCGTATGAATAGTGCTCCACAACGTGACACTGCATAGCTGATCGCAACTTAATGTGATACAATAGGCCTACAGAATGACACTGAGAGACTATGAAGGTCAATTACTCCGGTTGAATATGACAACTTAGCTTAATAGGCATCTCAAAAGATAAAGATTTTTGCTAGCCTTTCTGTGAGTTAGTGAAGAATCTTGAGTGTCAATGCAGCATAAAATAAACATAAAATAAACGTGCCAACCCAGCAAAACATGTCCACTGTCCTTAGGTGAAATTTCACTGTTGGCTGGGCTTGGACCTCTTAGAGGCAGGCTTTGATGTCTGTAGCCAGGGGCGTTATGGAAAACTTGGGAGAAGGGGCATCCTCTCCTCTTTTGTATTGGAGGCCTTTACAGGTGTAATATGGTGTCAGCTGTTCCCCTCGCCTCACGGTCCTTTCAATTTTGCCTCCTTGGAATATATACTTTCCCAAATAGTTATAGTTAGGAGCCTAATTTTGTCGTTCCCGCTTGATGGTAAAGGTGAACTCATAGGTGAATCACTTTGCCACTGATTTATGCCCCCAAGTGTCTATAGTGACATCATTACATTGGTTACCCTGTAGCACCCAGTTTCTACTTCAGTCCCTGACCCACGTGGGTAAACTGCATGGCAGGCGCGGTTTTACGGGGGGGGGCTTTGGGGACTCAAGCCCCCCCCCCCAAATTCGCTTGAGCCCCCCCCCCCAAAAAAAAAATTTCTGAGGTTGAGTGTTATCTTCATGCTTTATTCCGTGTATTGAGAAAAACAAAATTGTCCGATACATTTGTGCACAACTTGGTCCAGTGGATTTAGTTTCTCAAATGTGTCATGCAAGATAGGCATGTGATCACGTTTCTTGTATCCACGTCCACGTACGTACACCGTTGTTTTGACTGCATGTAGTACGACAGCCACGCTTCGCCTTAGTACTGTATTACGACGGTAGGCACAGTGCGGGCGCCTACTAGCTTACCCAGCCGCATTCTTACGTTCGACGCCAGTCCCAGGGGCGTAAATACAGGTGTTTGTGTGGGGGGGCGTGAAAATCAAAAGTCGGTCTCTGAGCGCCAAAAAGTCGGTCTCAAATCCAGTGATTGCTCAAATCCAGTTCAGTATGCCTTTGTAACAGTAGACCAGACATGAACAACATTTGATACCTTACTCAAACTGAAATTCCGGCAGAGATGAAGTAAAAGTGAAAAGATTGCCCTAATTTTCTACTGAGTTCCCGAATTTTTGATCGAATGCTCGAAAAATGTGCAAAAATTTTCGCGCGCTTCGCGCGCCTGTAGTGGTTTAGTGGTCTATTTCATGCACCTGAACTGCAACGGAATTCTGGCAACTTTTTGAGAAGTTCGGGCAAAAAATTTTCTGGACCCCAAACTATAAGAGTCCCATACACCTATGATTATTACTATCAGTGGCGTACGCAGGGGGGGGCCATGCCCCCTCCCTGATGCCAATTTTTTTTTAGTTCCTAAAATACGTAAATTTTTTTAACACAAATTCTGCTTCAAAATGTAGCGTATGTGGCACCAAATTGCATGTAAGTACATCTAATTTTTCAAAAATTTTCAAAGGGGAGGGACACCCCCTTCCCTTAGGCCGTTCCCCCAGGCCGACGATCACACAACATACTGCATGCCCCCCCCCCCCCGTGAGAGAAATCCTGGGTACGCCACTGATGGAGTCCTCCTTAGCATCATTCCCCAATGTCGGTATTGATATTGACAGAAAATTTTATTCTTCCGTTTCAAGCCCCCCCCCCCCACGCCCCCCCCCCCCCAAAAAAAATCTCGGTCTAGAACCGCGCCTGCTGCATGGTCTCCAATTTAGTCGTTGTGCACAGCAACGGTGCATCATCGTGCATCTTGTGGCACTCAGACGTTCTCAGTTCACGTGTTTAGTATTTACTCTGTCACCAGAGTAAAATCATTTCAGATGAACAACTAAGCTTTAGTTCAGTGGGGTAGGAACCCGAGGCAGGAGGGCCATGACCCGTCCATGTGTTTTCAGGGGGCCAAATGTCATTTTGCTCTCCCCCCCCCATCGCGATAGTTTACATTTTCGTTTTCCCGTTTTTTGCTTTCATGAGAACAATTTCTCTTATAAGAATCCAAAAGTTTCGGCGCGCTACGCGCGCTATGGATCGACCCTAGTTTCTTCAATAGTTCCATTCTACATAGCTAGATAGAGCAAGACCTTTCCACCTCTCCAAGTAACATGTAGAAAAAGTACATAGTTTATGTAGAGGTAAAATTCACCCCATATCGTAAAGCCTAGTTACTATTCTCTTGTGTGTGTCAAGCGGTGCGTTCAGTTGGTGAGGGACTCACGGAGCAATGTTCGGCTATTTCATCGGGTGGTCGGGATGGTTTCAATACAATGTATATTATCTCCAATATGGTCTACAACCTGTAACCCCCTAGAGATTTTCTTTCTCCTTTTTAATCATTAATGATTCCATATGTTTTTTTTTTTTTTTGAAAACCTACCAAAAATTTCACGCACTTTGCATTTTTCACTTTAGATTCCGGGAAAAACATTTAAAATGCGCGGAACTATGCTTTTCTAGTTTACACAAATTTTATACAATATATGCCCCGAATGACATGGTCAAGTACAGAGGTTCTTCAAATTCCACCTCACCTATACCCGACGGCACTGGGGCTGTTGGAGATTCGGGTCGCTGTCCCCCACTTTCGAGCAAATCCTGGTGCCACCTCTACTCAACTTCATGATAGACTCTGGCTGTGGAAAATCTCCAGTCCAATTAATCCAAGGGAAACCATTGGGATAACTCCACTCTGAATAATTTTGAATAAATTTGGATAGATTGTGACAAACTTAATGTGTTTTAGAATAATTCAAATCAACCCTCAGAAATTTTCTACAAAAATTGCACATCTTGATGGCTGCTATTAAGGCCCGCAAATGACATTTCCGGCGATCTGGGATGTACTAAAATCTCAAATTTTCTTGAAACTCTCCGCGCTAACTTATGGTGGCGCTCCGCTTAGATAGTAAACGAGAGCCACCACCAACAAAACTCCCCAGCCCTCCAGAACCACCAAAACAAAATATCTTAGCTACACTACTGCTGATGTGTTGTTGACGTTTCCTTTTCCCTTAAATATACTACTTTGAGCGAATATGAAGTTGGAGTGTGGAAAGGGTCGGGGTTCAATGTCGAAAAATAGCATCTTGCCCCCCCCCCCCCATGTCAAACATCTTTCTGTGCCCCTGTAGTTTTAAGTCTACGCCTCCGCCCTTCTTCAAAATGTGACACTGAATATGCTTCACACTTTTAGATGTTAGATGATGGCTCAGTTTCTAACCAATTGGTTAAAGTTGGGCAGGCCACGGCCTTTTTTCCAGTTGCGGCTCACTGACTTGATTTTCCCTATTCCATTGCTTATGCTGAGCACCAAACACATTGGCAGTAGGTTTCATTTTTAAAGTCTTTGGTATGACCCGGCCAGGAGTCGAACCCCAGACCTTCCGGCTGCAAGTCGGATGCTCTAACCACTTGACTATGCAGTCGGACACAGTATGTAGTATGTACACTAAGATCTTTTGTACACATAAACTCTTCTGTGCTCACAAAAGATCCAGATTTAAATCTGGATCTGTTGTGAACGACATATGACGCCAATGAATCAAGTATGCGTAGTTAAAGGTATCATCTACTCCAACTGCGTTAAATATGAATAATTCATAACTTTCCGCTCGCTATCCTACAAAAAAATTCTCGATCTGCACACCCTACCAAATCTAGGAAAATTAACTTCTTAATGGATTTGAGGATGGCCGTAAGTGGAAAATTACGTAACTTAGCAAATGAATCCAATCAAGGAAGTAAAGTACATGTTGCATGCTCCACGTCATTGCTATCAATACTGGTGAGCATCACCTCCAATAAGAAATTTCATAAACAAATGAAACAAATAAAATAGACCAAACAATGCATCACAATGTTGTTTTAGAAGCAGCTGTCCAGAGTGTGTGGTGATATCACCGAGCAGTAGGTTTGTTGATACACGGTATGCCTGATAAACGTTACATTAAAGTAAGTGGGCGTCTTTTCTGGTATCTAAACCCTAGCCTCTAGTGAAGAAAGAATATTTATTACAGAATTTTCACGAGACGTAAGCCCAAGAACTATGGGTGTCAAAAAGGTCAAAGCCATTTATCGCAAAAATTTTACTTTTTATATGAGATATGCATTTCTTTTCACCTGCACAGGGATTCCATTCTTGGAACTCAAGAAGTAGAAATGAAGTCTTGGCCTTTTCTAAGGCATAAAGTTATTACTAAACAAATATATTCAGTAAATAAGTTAGTTTAATTTTTAAAAATATCTTCTTCGGAGTAGCAAACCTGAATTAAATGATAGCATTTTCATTTAAACATTAAGATGATCATAGTGTGCACCTTGCCCTTACCGCTGTACAGCATATGGCCGACCCGAGTAAATTATGAAGACTAGAGGGTTAACACTTTTCAAAATTCAGTGAATGCTAGTACCACGAAGTTTACGTTCGGCCTTCTCAAGTGCAAATATTCTGTTCTGACAACTTCTGACAACTTATTACGTACCACACTCTGATAGCAATAGTTGTCGGCCTTACTGTAAGCTGTTATCAGATATCATCTTATCAAAAAAGGAAACCTTCGTTTTATTGACACCTTTGGGCTATTTGTCGCAGGGAACGGAAGCACTTTTCCTGTAAGAACGATCAGGCAATGTACACACTATGATGATATTCAGGGATATTTAATTTCAGTGAGCGATTATGTCAAAATCCAAGTGGGTTACAATAACTTGTATAGTTATCATTTGAAATTCGTTGTGGTTACTTTGGCTTTATCAAACTCATTTCAAAATGATTGACTCTAAGGCAGTCATTCAACTGGGACCACCTTAATCGACACGCTGAATATTTTCCAACGGGCTGAAGATTTTGCTGTCCTCCTTTTTATCTTACTGAAATATAATCCTTTTGATCCCCTCTAAACTGTGTATTTTTTAAGAATGCTGCTATCATATTAAAAACTGAAGTTTACTTTTGTAACAGCCGTCTTAATTTTCTTTCAACATTCCGAATATGCCCGCTACTGTTACGATGTACTTCACGGGTGCTCTGATACTATTCAATGTTTATTCTATTAAACCTGATAGTTATCATCATACTTTTGAAGTTTACTGCGATAATGACATATAGGGGGATGGATGGACGGGTGGATATGACATTTCATACACTGATTTATATAATTGTTACATCTTTACTTCATAAATGTACAAATTTACCTAAAAGACTCGACTGTTTATGTCTCTTTGACAGCTTTAAACTATCTTTGTAGTAACGCTTACAAGTTGTTTCAATTACTTTTTACTATTTCATTTATCGATTCCTTACATTATCCTATGTAAATGTGTTGCTTAGCTTTAAAAGAGCGTTCATGTACTTTGAAGATTTTCCAACGTCGTACCAATCAAGCTCTTCATTTCAATCGTTCAAGGACCTAGTAAAACGACGGATTTGGGTTCTCAGGAAAGTACTTTGGGTTGCCATCGAAGCTTTCCTACTCCATAAACCAGCGGGACTATGAAATTCTAATATCAAAATTATCAAAATAGTGCAGGGCAGCTGTGTATGTCCAGTGCAACTTTTTTCGTGTCAGTAATCACCCGAATGGTAAGAAACTGTCCATTCTCAGTGAATAAGGTGAAAACGCAGGTAATTGACATTTCTCAGACTTTCGCTAGTCTAAGTTTAGGGATTTCCGAAATTGGTATTTTCGTTGTTTCAAAACTTAAATAAACAATTAAAATTTACCAAAGGATTTGTCTATTGAGTCGATCCTATTTTAAATTGAAGGAAAAGTCACCTTTTGAGCCTACCTTACGTTAACTTTGTACTATTACCGTAAACACGTTCTTTTCTTATAAATATCAGTCCCCCTTCTTGGAAAAGACGTCAAGACTCACTTCCACGAACTGATGCTCGAAAGGTGATTTTTCCTTCAACTTAAAAGCTCTGCTAATTTACGATTCTCATGTTTAATACTAAACTTCTTTTTCGTCTGAGATAAAATCTGTAAAGATGACTTCTTGTATCAAACAACTCGATGCATGATACTATAATGGAGCCAACGACAATTTAGTACACATGACATCGACAACGATGGTTGGAATGTGCAACTGTGCAGAAATACATGTAGCTGCTTGGTGGTATTTCGTAATAATCTTTCACATCAATCAGTTAATGCGGAGCGAGATTCAACACAAAACAAAACAAAAAGTATTGTTTCTAATCTATACTTCCGGGTCTGCTCCTTTCATTGCTCCTGCGGACAGTTGGCCCTGGACACTACCAGAATCATACACCTGTCGTCTACACCTTTCGTCCACGAAGACTAATTCCCTCTGAAATGACGTCTCCGGCGCCAGTGGATCATGTTATTTTGAAATTTTTACTTGACAAAAGTTTACCTTTCACGAGCTTGAGGTACGGAAGCGGGGGAATCACAACTTTGACACTAGGGGCGGATAAAGAACAGGGCCGACTATGCCATGGCCTAGGGTCCAGCTTATTCAAGGTAAAAAATGTACGCAACACTATCTAAAATAGTCATTAATACGATCTTCGATTTGCTGGATTTTTATCAGACCAAAAACTAACAAGCAACCTTCTAGCTAAAATTGGCTTTACATCCGTTTGTCCATGCGTATTCCAAAAAGACTTGTAAGATTCACTGGAGTCGGATATTGCGAAATTGGCTCATAGTGTGAAGTTTTTTTTTGAAAGATTCAACATCGGCAATTACATCCTACTCTGAGAAGATTTAAAACCCAAAGAGTATTAAACTGAAGACAGTAACGTGCACAAGGGGGGATGCCCCCTCTCTATTGCTGTTGGGAAAATCAATCAGTCAGTACAGGGATTTAAGACAAAAGAGAGAAGAGAAGTCACTTACGTAAAAAGCACTTCAAATCAACAACCCGTAATATTGTTTGGTTTTTTCTCTTTACTTCACGAACACTGAGTAAGCAGGGTGCAATTCCCTGGAGTTAGTAAAGTTCCACATCTGCGCAAAAAGATTGATATCCACGTTAAATTTCTTCTGGTTGGTAATGATAGCGTACTTACTCTTAGACTAAAGAAGACGGACGGTACTAATTTAGAAGGACTCAAGTTGGTCATCTTAAGGGACAACATTCAGTGTTGTAAATGATATCGCAGAAATGTACGGATAACTAGGTGGTTTTATCTTAAATACTAATGTAAACGACTTCATTTTCTTATGTTTCGAATCAATATTACGTTAGAGTTCATACCATTTTTCATTAGCTAAAAAAGAATTGGATACAACAGATTCACCCGTTTGTATCTTGGTTGATATGTCTTGCATACGACAAAGCCAGGAAGCAGGGGAATCCTGACCCCGTCGGGGAATTTCTACAGTCTCGTCGGGGAGTTTTAATCGATGTGACAAAGTATGCAGTCCCCGACGGCGACTCGCCCTGACAGGTTACCTGTTTTTCGCTCTCAAAAGGACAATTCTATAATAAGAACACGAAATTTTCTGCGCGCTTCGCTCGCTGTGGTGACATTCCAGTTTCTTCGATAGTTCCATTTCACATAGCTAGATGGCAAAAGTCCTGTCCACCTTACCAAGTGACATGCATTTACCCAGTAACAGTTTTTTCTTTTGTTTTTCATTTTGTTCTTACATAAGTTTTCTGTGTAAGCTACCAAAACTTTTCGCGCGTTTTGCAATTTCAAATTCAAAAGAACACTATCAGTGGGCAACTCGGCTCTTGAAGTAGTAAGTATTGCTATGCAAAATATGCACTGCAATGGCATGGGGTAGTTAGGCTTCTTCATATCTCCTTCTCACCATCCCTCAACATAGGGGCTGTCGGAACGTAGGGTCGCTGACATGGCCCGGTCCCTGTAGGGAAATTCTGTCGCCTCGCATGGTCGGTTTACTTACTTTGGCTTTCAAATGGGTCATTTCTACGATAAAACTCAAAATTTTAGGCGCGCTTTGCACACTCTTCCTCAGTTCCGTAGTAGTAGAATTAATACATGGATTTATGTAAACGGGCATCTCAATTCTCTAAACCTAGTTAATGTTCTCTCGTGTCTATCGTGCGGTACGGACAGCGACTCGAAGAGGGAGCACCTATGCCCCACAGGGCCCAATGTAAGCTATGCAGCATAGGGCCCAACTTCATGAACAATTGTACAGATCTTTTTTAGTGTAGGCTCACTCGAAAAATTTTCACGCGCTTCGCGTGCTTTGCAATTCACAGTTTAGATTCAAACTTAAGAAAAACAATAGATCAGCGCGGAACTAAGTTTCTTTAGTATATACAAATTTTATGCAATATATGCCCCGTCATGGCATGGGACAGTATCCAGGTTTTCTTGAAACCCCCTTCACCAACCCTTCAACGGCATCGGGGCTGCCGGGGCTTTGGGTCACTGTCCTCTCCCTGTCGGTGAGTCTGTCCTCCGTCGGGCAAATCCTGGCGCCATCCCCCCCCCGAAGGTTCTAGGCCTTCCTGACCAGACGATATTTTTGTTCACTTTCGCAAGTTCCCCCTCCATTTGTTTAAAAAAAAAGGTTAATACTAAGCCTGTATGATCTAACTTGATGGTGCCCGAATTAGGTTTACATCTGCCCCGTTCAGTACTTTGCACAAACGTATACGAAACCCAAGTTTACTTGAAAAGTGGGACAAACAAACAGTCGCAAGAAATTTGTCATTGTTTAGGCCTCAGAAGGAAATAACGACCCCTCCTCCACGTTTGTTCCTCATAATACTTTATAAGCGACATCACATCGGCATCCAACAAATGGTAGACTCAAACTGAAGTGACAAATCTGAGTTAAAGAGTGCGTTTTTTTTTTGTTTTTTTTTTGTTTTGTTTTGTTTTGTTTGTTTTTTTTGTTTTTGTTTTTTTTTTGTTTTGGTACGTTTGGAGCGACGGACTGTCTGACCTCTTCTTCAACCATGGTGGAAGTGAGGTTGGTTTATATCCCGTAGGACTGTGCATTTGTAAAACCGCCTCTACCAAAATTGTTAGATTCATCACAAAAAATCTGTTCTTAAGCTCTTCTTTTCTCGCTCCTTGTTATCGAGTGTTACCGAGTGCTTACAGTTTTCATGCATTATGTAGAACGGATAAAATCAGTTGTTTCTTAGTAACTTCGACGGCGGACAACCAGTTACTCATAGCACCATTATGCGTCAGGCTTCTTTTCCCTAGGGATACAAAGGGGATGGCTGGATGGTGGACAATTGATGGGTGGACAAGGCTAAAAGCGTATGCCCTCAGAGGTTAGCTTAGGACAAAACGGACAATCTTGAGGAGTTAAATCTACTGCCTTTGTGCTTGGTGCTCAGCATAAACAATGGAGTAGGGAAAACAAGCCAGTGAGCCACAACTGGAAAAAAGGCCGTGGTCGTCTCGACTTGAACCAATTGGTTGGAAACTGGGACGTTAAACCTCATCTAACTAACTAACTATCTATATTGCAAGAACCCTTAATTATCACAAAAATTGCAAGTGAAGGAGAATACCCTCTTCTTAGATCCCTGACAGCCCACAGATAATTGCAAATCCATTTCAGTTTCTCCTCACAGAAAACAAGGATGCACCAATTTTGAGACAATCCCAATGTTTTAGCTCTGTGACATCACATTTAATTTATTATTAAAGTAATCCAATGGTGAAGAACATTTCAGCTGAACTAGAAAATAATAAGGCGTTGCTCAAGTCTCAATGACCACTGAATTAGGACATTTCTGTTCAGGGCCTAGCATTCCCACCCGTTCCTCTTGGAACGTAAGATTACCCTGGGTTGCCCCTCTTTCGACGTAAGACATCATTACTAAGATATCCTTACATTTTGCAAAGTCTAAGCATGATCCGATTGCCTAACTTTCATGTTCTGTCCTCTATCTTCTCTCCGTAACTGTATTCCTTCCTACTTTTTTCATGGACTGGAAGCAACATCCCTAGTCCCTCGTCCCTGTTCACCCTTCCCCTCACCCTTTACCTTTACTTTCTCGAGCTTCTGGACTCTTGCTTACCATCTTTTCCCCAGACCCTATCCCTAACCGTTTCAGGACTTAAATAATTTCCTCCTGTAGCAATCCTATCTCTTTTCTCCATCTTGACATCCCTACATCAGTAATGTCAAATGTTTATCATATATTTCCTTTTTCTTATGTTTCTTGCTTTTTTCCTTGTTGTTCTTTTTTGTCTCTTCCTCTTATTTCCCGGTTCTTCCTCCTCTTTGTGTTATTCTTCAGAACATTTTAGTTTTACTTTGACCTTATTTTGATTTTGTTCCATGGCTTTGCACGTGCTCATCTCAAACTAATCTAATTAACCAGTGACTTCATCAATGCGTCTGTCAAGATTTTGACGACTTTTGTCAGAAAGAAAAGAAGAAAAACATGTGAGGGGAAGAGAAGTGCTACAGCATAAAAACACATAATAATGATAATGATAATAAAAGATAACAACCTAATTTACTTGTAAACATGGGAAGTGCCATTTCTGGCAATCTGACAGGCATTTTTCTGAAAAATTTCTTCGCACACTACGCGCCAACCAATGGTGGCCCTCCGCTTAGATGGTCCCTTTCGTTAAATACCCCCCCCCCCCCACACACACACACGCTAAAAACGCCTTAAAAGAGGCCCTGTGCTACGGGTTATCAGTGTAATATTCAGATAGTGACGTACGTTTCTGAAACTTCTCTTCTAAAGTGGCACTATTGAAAGTAGCTACACAACTGTCAGACAAAACACAAATGAGTCAGAAATTTATCCATAAAAGTTAAAAAGATCAGCTGAGTTAGGCTTATAAGCATTAAGTATAGCTTCACATGTTTGAATGAGGTTTGTATGCGTGTAGTGCATGTAAATCGGGGACATGAGCGTTTTTTTCCCTAGTCAAGTGTGGATACACCCCAAGTGGGGATATCCACATTTTCACTGTTAAAAACGTGTGTCCCCGATTGATGCCAAAAACATGTATGTGTGACTGGTCCAAAACTGTGACACACACTTTGCACCGGGACCACTCTTGCCTGATGATGGTCAAAAGCACCGTCACCGCGCACGGTACTCTGCGATAAAAAAGGAACACGCTGTTGGGATGCAGTTCCCAATCTTACATGTGAAATTTAGGTTACTCTGTAGAGGGGATTGTGCACTGCTTAGCTATTAGGAACGGAACTACTTAAAAAATGGAAACAAGGAATCCCAAAGCGCGGGAAGTACGCCAAAATCTTTTAGTATTCTGTGGAAAAATCCGTCCTTCTTGTAACCAAGAACAGGTAAACCATCCTTGTAGGGAAAACATACTTTATCGTATACACTAAGATACAACAACTTCTTCCTTTACGGAGATATGATTTTTTGATTGCAATATGATCACCATCACAATGCCAGGGTGTAATTTATATGATGTTAGGAATGGCTCATATTTCATAGCTTGTGGGTACGTTAATATAACTTACTACCTAATCGCCTGTCAAGTAGCATTTGAGGCAAGAATGTCCAATTTCTG
This sequence comes from Holothuria leucospilota, assembly GCA_029531755.1. Classification (NCBI taxonomy): domain Eukaryota; kingdom Metazoa; phylum Echinodermata; class Holothuroidea; order Aspidochirotida; family Holothuriidae; genus Holothuria; species Holothuria leucospilota. Next base: position 36,737,928 of record CM055971.1, read on the forward strand.
ATGTTTTCGAGATCAGACTGGCTTCACTTTCATTTCTGTATATACAACATCGCAGTCGTATTCAGAATCCGAGTCCCAGTCTATACCAGTGCCTCGAGTGACGCTGTTGTAGTCGCCGTTGAGGTTAGTTTGACCACAATTTGCACAAGAGTTGCTTCCTACAGACCAGAAGTCACAGTAATACTCAGCAGTTGCACAGTTACTATTGCTATCAAGATGCTCCGCATACCACCAGGCACCATGGGATCTCTCTGCACAGTTGTAGTCGCTCCATCCGTCGTTGTCTTCGTCATATGTACTGAATAACTTATTCAGGTGGAAGTCCATTACATCAGTATCTGGAAATCAAAGGGCAAAGACGACTACAAAGGCAAGACGAAGACAATTTCATCACCAAACGTGAAGAATATTTGAGAACTTTTCTAACAATGGAAATCTCTAGAGTGGACCTGCATTAAAAAGTCCTACTTGTATCCACTAAAGCCCACCTCCCTGCTGAAGCGAACCTTGAACAGACATACGAGTATCGTTAATCATCAATTTACCTTGTTACACGAAATACTAAAAACAAAATACCGTTTTTTGATGTCCTACATAAAGTCATGAGGCTGTTACATTACGAAGGTGAGGAAATTGTCACTTTGAAAACGGAAAGTGACAGTGATAAAGTTAGGTTAAGTGACAACTCTTTGCAGCAATAATAGGATGACTGAGTGGATAGGTATCCATCGTCAGCCTTTTTTTTGGGGGGGGGGGGGGTAGGAGAATTCTTACAGTCACTGTATACATGCTATCATGTTTGAGCCACGCCTAACGACTGGTAATAGCAAACACTTACGAGAAGAAACTGCAAACAGAGACCTAACTACACACGTTCTAAATTGTACCCTGTATTTTGCTGCTGTGTAGAATTGCCTTGGAGGTGCTTCCGTCGCTATATCTCGTACCCATTGCATGATGAGTAATCATATTTTCAACACAACCAAACTCCCTGCAACCTTTCTGATTGAAAACGGTCAACCGCTTGTGTAGCTATGATCGTTCATTTATTCATACTTCTGGAAAGCATTTACCCTTGAAAAACAGTTCAGTATTCTTCAAACTAGACACATTATAATATACTGAAGAACGAAGTTTATTCGCCGTAATTTTTAATAAAAGATTAGCGCTTTCATCTCTCACTTTGAGTGGCAGGATAATCATTCTTTTCGTTGTACTTCTGAATAACCTAGATAAATAGAATGTAATCTTCGTGCACTTATTATTCTCTTCATTTAATTTTTATCATCTCATTCTTCCAAAAGTGTCTTACTAAAGATACAGTATTTTTCAGCAGCAAGTGTTCGCATTCGTTGGACTCGCATCTTTGATCGTGCGTTTTGATGTACAAAAAGAATTCCTTCTTTCTCTACACACTTGAATGTCCTGACTCTCTTGGAAGTTTACCTATCAGGGCATAAAACTTGGAATTGGCCCCAAGTTTATTACAGAAGAAAAAATTAGCACTAATGTAGTAGTCCTAGTTTGGATATGATAGAAATATTTGTATTTTGAAGCCAACGTTTGAGTGCAATTAAACAATTTTCTATCTAAAACGAAAATTTTGAAAGTTATATTTCAACTTTGTGTGGCACACGTTAATTGGCTGTATCTATACCCGTAACATGAACAAGGGAAGGTCACATACTATGTGTGGCATACAATGTTTACAAACGAAGTTGACAAACTGCTGAAAAAGTACTGCCATCACAATAGTCTTTTACAGGATCATCAAACTACTGTTAAAAATACCATTGTAATCTTCATTATTTTCACGGTATGATGGACTACGAAGTCGCAAATGAGAATTAAAATCAAGAGCTCCGAGAAGAAATCAAGAAACAAAAAGCAATTCACCTGCTGTTCCACTAAAGCTTCCTAACCCAACCAATCTATACTTGTCGTCCTCATCGTTGACTCGAAAAAGGTTATACTTAGCGTAGTAAGGTCTACCAGATCCGTACACCAGATCAATCCGTAGTTGGTAATTCCGCTGATTTGTTAAGTAGAATATTTTGTCATTTCCTAACCACAGCTCATGGTTTGGTGAGCCAAATCCGTCTTTGTAGCTTTTCCATCCACGATAAAAGTTTTCAGACCCGTCTACACGACGCTGAAATACCTGCAGAGGAAACAGAGCATTAAAAAGTCTTTATCTATTTGTTTACAGTATATCTTCGTATATTTATTCAATGAATATCTTTATTTCATCATGCGACAGTATTTAATAAATGAATTATTGAATTCATGCAGAACAACACCGTGGTTTACACTTTAATTCTAGTATTTATGTTTGGAGACAAGAAAGCATTTTTGTACGTGAAATAGGAGTTAATGCTTGAAAGTATATACATGTGAGAGATAGTTAATTGTTTCACTCATGGGTTAGTTAGTTAGACGATGTTTAACGGCCCAGTTTTCAACCAATTGGTTCAAGTCGAGCCGGCCACGGCCTTTTTTCCAGTTGTGGCTCACTGGTTTGTTTTCCCTTCCTCCATTGCTTATGCGGAGCAGCGGAGCATCACGCACAACGGCAGAAGGTTCCATTTTTAAAGTCTTTGGTATGATTTGACCTGGGAATCGAACCCGGGCCTCCCACGTGAGAGTCCGATGCAGTACCACTAGACGTTTCACTCAAGGGAAAAGATTTATGTTTAAGTGCGATGCAACATAACAGCCATACCACTCTTGTCACTTGAAACAAAAAGAGGAACAAACACTGATTGTGAGAAGAATTCTTCAAGTGGAAGTTTAAAATTGGTACGATGTCACCATCCTTTAGATAAATAAGACTTACAGGTAATATCTTCGGAAGGGATTTAAAATAGACCAATAAATTTACCAAATCGGTTACAAGCATAAAGAAGTCAGACAATGTAAAGATGGAATATAACCACGTCTTAATTTTACTGAATGATATCATGTACACCAGTTTTCACTTTTGCATTGAGAACTCATTGCAGGTATAAAAGTGAAAAACATTGAGATCTAAAGCATAGTTACCGTCCATCCTCCTCCATCACTCATGTTACAAAAGACTTCGAACGGAGGTCCAGGCCAGTTTGATGGCTTGATATTATAAACACCACTGTTTGAAAAACCAGCATTGTATATGTCAGCACAGTCAGTAGCTTCCACCTCACAGTTCTGACCGTCTCCTGTATATCCATCATTACAGTAACATTGACGCACACCGTCTCTTTCTTCACAAGTTGCATCAGAGTTGCATCGGTAGTTATCGTCACAAGTAAGTACATTGGAGTGACATTGACAGCGACTCGTACAATCGAAGTTTACATAACTATGATTATTCTGTGTAGTAAAGTAACACGATCCCATGATAACATGAAGTAAGGGTTGATTAGCAATTTCCGTTAACGTACTACAATGTATCTATTGCGATGGTTGTTAAATGAAAAGTCAAATCAGAGCTCAGTAAGATAGAAAAAATGTAAAATACGAAGTGAATCTGTGACTTGATAATGAAGTTGTCATCGGTATATGTGATTTTGAAATAGGAAGCTCCCTTTTAAAACTTTAGCTCGGAGAAATCTCAAAAAGTTAATACTTAGGCATACGTAGTTTATCGCTTGGGTTTTGAAAGTTCGTATTACTTTCCTTTATCATACTTTAACTACTGTCCTAAAATTGAGCAAAGATGACCCCGGCGCTGCTAGGGCGTTGTGGGGTATATTCAGATAGCCAATCCTGTCGTCATATATATGCTTTCAAGTAATCTGGCCTCAGTTGTGCTCACGGTGTGAAAAGATTACATTAACATGGTCGAAGAGATTCATTATGGAACTTGCTGAGGCTGTATGTCTGCCTTTACCAAGCCTCTATGCAGTGTGCTTCCTTTGATTCTTGAGGTTGTTAGGTGGAATGATATCAGAAATGAGTATGTATATGAAAGTGCTAGGACGCACGGATCCCCATCCTCTTCCTGAAATCTGAGGATCTTTATTTTCTCTAAACTTTCTAGTATTTGATCTAAATTCCTGTACTCGTGTCCAAATATTTTAATTGAACCTGGTGGAACATGTGCATTATCATGAATACTAATTTGCGTGTCAAGAGTCTGAACGAGTAATCACTCGGTTGAACATGCGAACCAAGCAAAACCTAGCTTTACAGTACTTACCGGAATGACCCCCTTTTCCTGGATATAACAGCCACATTCTGATGGAGGAACGCAGTCGTGACCGTTCTTCAGAAACCCTTCTCGACAAATGCAAGTCTCTTGTTCACTACATCTAGCTTGACATTCAATTAAATTGTAAGGATCTTCACAAGATGCTTGGCAGGTACAGTTACCGTACTCCATGTTCGTTGGACAAAATATGACAAAAGACTCTGAAACCGTACGGAAATAAAAGTAAATATCTTGATTCTCACCAGTTTAGACAAAAAAATTGATGTGACAAAATATATTAGTTTCTTGTTTCGTTCTTTGATCTCAGAGGGTACAAATTAATACAAACTTTGAAAATGAAAACTTGCCTGCGGTGCCACTATATTCGCTTAAACGAAATATCCTAAAATCGCTGAATTCATCGCTGATACGAAAGTCTTTATACTGAAGGTAGAATGACAAACCAGCAGCATTCTCCATGTCGATGCGCATCTCATAATTCTTCTGGTTTGTTAAGAAAGATAGCCTTTCAAGTCCAAGCCAAAATTCGTTTCTCAAAAATCCAAATCCACTCTTGTATTCTCTCCAGTTGCGATAAAAGCCAATCGAACCTTCAATGTGACGGTGAAATACCTTCCACATGAAAATGGATAATTTACATAAAAAATTATGGGGTACAAGATAGAAAATGTTTTTTTTAATCTTGTATTCATCTCAAAATAACATGATATATCAAGTCAAGTCTGAAAACTACACTTTGATCAATTGCCGATTTGGCATATTGTACATTACTATTTTGGGAGCTTGTTACTGAAACAAGTATTTCAGTGTTGTTTATTGTACTGCTTATCAAAAACAACAAGAACGAGTCTAAAATTCTCGGTTTCACTGATTCGAAGTAGAGAGATTCACGACAATGGGCAACACGTAATAAGAGGAATGCAAGTTTTGTATCGTTGTTGATGAAACTGTTATCCTTGGACTAATGATGGAACTTAATTTACCGTCCAGCCACCGCCGTCGATGTTTTTATCACAGTAGACCTCAAACGCATCCGGATAACCATCCGGCTTGATGAAGTAAACACCACTGGAATTGATGGCTGTGCATTGTGTATACACTTCTTGACAATCCCGTGGATATTGTGGTTGTTGGTAGAAGAAATACGAGGAACCTAGAGAAAATTGAAAAAGGTTGGTTGGTGTACACCACATTCAAGATAAAAAGATTTAACAGTAATTCCTAACAGGAAACTTTGTCCTTACTAGCCAAATGCGTGGCAGCTAGGAAAGTTTTAAGTTATAAGAGGATCTTATCGGCCAACGAAAGATACAAAGATTCCAAAATTTTGTCAAAGAAAATACGAAAATGGTGTCCTGGCTGCTACAATAAATTTAAAGTAATTACTCAAGTAAAAGTTACCTCTCTGCACGTAAGACTTGAGAACCATGCACTAAAACATACATTGACCAGCAAAAACATGCCCGCGTTTGCAAACCATCGACTATACTCGAAACAAACGTTCTTGGGTTGGCAAAGACTGCAGCGGGCTTTAAGATGATTGACATTTTATAAAACCACCCATTACATAACAAGGTCCTAAGTGGGGTTCAACTCTGAGGCCTAAACAAATAAGAACTATACCAGTGTTTTTTGTTATTCTCTCTTGAGAGAAATGTGGGGAGGTCATGCCCCCTGTCGTTTCTGCTGTGTGGACCATGACCTGAGTTTCCACCTACTACCATGAAAATGTTACATGCAAATAAATGTTCACTTACCTAAATTGTAACCGTCCGTATCTCCGTTAGTCGGTTGATTAGCCTATCAAGATAGTAAGACACAAGCTTTGTTGAATCATAGCTATTCCATGTCCTTTGTAACCATACTGTGGTTTACCATTCAGACGCTACTTTAAGGAGCTTTAAGACCTTTTAAAACGTAGTTTTTATGCAACCCGCGTTTCAGGATAAATGTAACGAAACATTTAAGTAGTTTAATTTATAATTTCAATTAATTTTATATTATAAGAACAGGAGAACAAGAAAAAATGATTTTTAATAAATTGAAATGTAACTCACTATAGTATGTCAAGTATACGATAATGGGCCATCAACATATGTAAACTAATTGACATTATACAAGCGCTAGATATTTTTGGGATGGTTTGACCTGCTCCTGTTACAAAGGGATAAAAGTTTAATTGTATAACTGTGTTGTTGTAAGACAAGTTAATTTTATGTAACAAAAAACAGGAGTTAGGATATACTGAGATCTTACTTACACATTGTTGATATACGAGACAAAATTTAAATACGGCGATAGTAAGGTTCAAACAATTTCATTTTGGATGGGGATTCGTTATTACTCGTTTCATTCAGTCACCAGTACGTTGGTATACCTGTCGCCTTGAGCTGTGGGATTTTCAGATGGGTCTGCCATCATAAGCTTACAAGGCTGTGGCCCTGTGGCTACCTCACGTGGACAGAAAATACACTTTCCTTTTCCGAAAAATAAGTTCCTCTTGGGAAAATGTGTTGCAAATTCTGACAAAAGGGCTTACCTCCAAGTAACTTAGTACGCTTATCTTGGATACCAATGTCTTGTTTTGTCCAAAAGGTGTCAAATGTTAAGAAACCGTAGTAAGTTAGTTTAATTTTATTGCAATCTTACAATTAAAATTATTTACCTAAGTAAATGAAGTTTTCAGCTAATAAAAATCAGGTTTATTAGGCTTTAAATCAGGTTTATTCATCAGCAAAATTATACGACCTTGATATTTATTTGTTGACAAAAGGATATGTTTACTGTGCTAAAAATGATGTCGATTTCAAAAATAATACAAAACGAGATTTTGAGAGAAAATATAGTTTGTTCGGTTAAAATATAAAGATATTGTTTCGCATGATTGAATGATTGAAACGTATAGTAATTGTTACTGAAAGATGTTATTGGTGACTGAAATTGTTGTATAACTTATAGGCTGGTGAAGTTTTATAGGAGGGTTAGTACCTAATTTGTTGTTAGTGATAAATCAACATGATATTTTACACAGTCATCTTCTAATAGTTAGCCTTAAGTTAATGTCATCAAAACTGGGCTTTCACCTTAAAACATACAATATTACCTGATTTGAAATGAAGTAAAAACGATAACTCAATAAAAATTCGAGTCGCCGATATCTTGATAATAAAATGTGTTCACTTATCGTTACTTTCCCTCCAGATAAAGAGTATCATAAATTAAAAAGTTTTGAAAGATGTGTTTGCAAGTTGCACTGTCTGTCAACTTTAAAGTTCTTGATTTGAATCAATCTTTTAATCTCGATACACTTTTGCCACGGGAATCAAGCAAGGATGGTTAAGCAGTCTTCTAAAAACATTTTCAAAATGCATTTAACTCTAGAATTTTATCACACTACCACGAAACAAAGAAAGCAGAATCTTGCCTTTAGCTGAAATGTCTGCATCTCTCCTACTTTCTTTATCAAACTACAAAGAGATTACGATAACGTTTGGAATTTAATGACAAACGTATATAGAGAGAGTGTAAAGTTTACTTACCTGCCCTTTGCTCATTTTGATGAAAAGTAACGAGAATAGAAAGAAGCTTGCTCTGCAACAGAAACACATCTCCGTCTTGTCGAGAAACGCCTCACTTTTACTTTGAATAACACTTTAGTCGTAATGAAGGCAAGTTGAGAGAACGATTCATTTTAGACTATTCTTGTATAATGAAGGGATCGTGGTAATCAACTACGGATCATTGTAGAGACCACATCAATTAGGTATAAACGGAGTCTTGGATATAAACTCTACAATTATATTTTATTGACTTTCACGGAAGTGTCCTCCGTAAAAGGATCTAATAATCTATACATTCGGAAATTAAGCCTCCCAGAATTTCACGTTATTTTCTTGTGTAGAAACAAACAATCACAAGATGTACTCCGATGTAAACCAGACAGCATGGAAATCTTCATAGTTTATTGAATTTGTGTCACTCCTGCGTGCAAAATGCACTATTCGGAATTAGTCCTTTGGTGATATTCAGGGCAGTGTTGTAATATTTGGACCTTAAAACTAGAATTAGGAAGGTAAGCCATTGTAAAAGGGAAGGAAAAATAATGATAAAACCTTTTACAAGACAAACAGTTGATCGTGCTCTTTTTTTCTGATGGAATATTGTGACTATACCGACAAGCTAACAAGCATTGTATATAAAGGGTGTAGTGTTGTAAAGTGAGTGATCGCTTGGTGAGTGATCGCTTGGTGAGTGATCGCTTGGTGAGTGATCGCTTGGTGAGTGATCGCTTGGTGAGTGATCGCTTGGTGAGTGATCGCTTGGTGAGTGATCGCTTGGTGAGTGATCGCTTGGTGAGTGATCGCTTGGTGAGTGATCGCTTGGTGAGTGATCGCTTGGTGAGTGATCGCTTGGTGAGTGATCGCTTGGTGAGCGCCCTTAAATTTTAAAGCGTGACAAATCTTTTAAACTGCACAGTGATGTTCAAGTGATAATGAATCCTGGACTAAAAAGTTACTATTTTAATTGTCAGCTTCTAAAAAGTGAAAACGACAAAGAACAATGGGTGGTTAGGAAGGGGGGTGGATACCTAGACGAGTTAATTAGAAAGGATTTTCTAACAATAGTGATATGAAAAAACTCTCATAAAAGAATCCCTGATAACCAAGTGTAATAATAATACAATTTATTTACAAAGCACACAAGTTCTACAAAAAGTAATCAAAGGCGCTAAGGTATAATATTTAAAGCAATAAAAAAAAAATAAAACAGAGAACAAAACAAAAATAAGAAAGACAAGAAACAAAAAGAGAATAAAAACTAAAAACTAAACCTTAGAAAACGCTTCATAAAATACAAATGTTTTAAGACTAGACTTAAAAGAATCAATTGTTTTGCAAGAACGAACATGTAGCGGCAGCCTGTTCCAAAGGGCTTGGGCGCAGTGCTGGAAAGCTCGGCCACGAAACGAGGCCTTGCTTCCCCGCACATACGTCTCAGTCAGCTGGAACCAGGCTAGCAGACCGAAGATTGCGCTTGGGTTCATACCACGAAATAAGATCACACAATTAATTAGGAGCAGAGCCATAGAGAGATTTAAATATAAGTAACAAAACCTTGAATTGAATCCGATAATCCACAGGAAGCCAATGTAACTCTTTAAGAATTGGGGTTATATGTTCAGAAATTCTGGCCCTTAAAACAATACGCGCAGCACAATTTTGAACACGATCCAAAGGTTTTAGTGATAGTGGCTGGAAGTCCCACAAGGTGCGAATTACAGGAATCTAAACGGGACGCAATGAAAGCCTGCATCAGCTTTTCAGTATCAGAGCGGGAGAGAAACCTACGAATTCTACTAATATTACCAGTGGCGCCGCCATGATTTGGTGATTGGGGGGGGGGGGCATAACAGATATGTCATAATGCCACCTCAGTTTTCCCCAAGTCTGCTTAAATTGTACCATTTTTGTGCGTCCCTGCCATTTGTACACAACAGTGTGGAGTCCTTTTGTCACTACATAAAGGTGCCGTCCTGGGGGAGGGGTCTAAGGAAAGGTTGCCTAGATGCAAAATGGTGCTCTCTTTGGAGTATTTTTGGAAGTGATCATATATGACTGGAAAATATCCTTATTTAGTGAATTCTAATTTTTGGTTAGGAGAAAGAAGAGAGTTTTTGTGTCCCTGCGATGGTATACAGCAGTGTAGAATCCTTTTTGTCACTACATAAAGGTACCGTCCTGGGGGAGGGGTCTAAGGGGAGGGGGTGTCCCCTTCCCGTTTGGGAAATTTTTGTTAATTTAAGGTTGCTTGGATGCAAAATGGTGCTATCTTTAGGACATTTTTGGAACTGATCATACATGGCTGGAAAATATCCATAATTTAGTGAATTCTAGTTTTTGGTTAGGTGAAAGAGGAGAGTGTGTTGTCTTAGAGAAGGTTTTGTTGTCAACAAACCTCCCCAAGCCCCCCTTTTGGCTTAGGCTTTAATGCCTTCTATTCGGGGTAAGTTTTTAAGACAAATACGTGGGTGGAGTCCACAGAAACATTCTTAGACTATTACGAAAGTTTTTCTTTGTCTCATTTTGCATTATAAAAGGGTATCTAATACTGACAGACACCGGCGGGTATAGTGCCTCCTGGAAACTCTGGATTAATTATATAAAATGGGGCACTGAAATGATGATTATTACCTGACATCCAAGTGATACTATAGAGTATAATGCCAAACACGTTACAACAATGGTATTTTTATTAAGTTTGAACGAAAATCCAGACGAACATCTTCCATCAATGGGGAATGAGAGAGAGAGAGTATAGGTGCAGGGAAGTGATATTAGACCCCCTTGATAGGTAAAGCAAAAGGGGTTAAGGACTAAAAGGCGCTTTTCAGAATGTTTTTTACGTCGTAAGTGTGTTAACAATCACCATCTATACCGGTAGAGGCTGCGCCCGAAAGTCGGTAAGAATTTTTGAAAAACGTATAACGGCAAATATACGCACTTTCAACCTTCCACATCATGCTACAAATTAGACTGAAAGATCCCATAGGCCCCTACAGATGTTGGGGATGTACTTCTGTTTTTCGGAAAAGTGTTGTGATCAGAATAGTTGCAAGTGTTATAATCTTAATAATGGTCATGAGTTGGAGTGAAAACCGTGACGAATGCCCGCGAAACGTTCCGAAATTTTTCATTAAATAAGATGACCATGACAAAACCTGCATTCATGCTCTGCATCGAGACACTTTCAATTCCAGGACAAACCTATTTGCCAATCACAAAGCCAGTCCGAGTTTACCTGAGAATTCGTAAACAGCTTTTGTTGCTGTGCTTCTGCGGGAGTTGCTACCGGAAATCATGGGCGGCTCTAAGAAATTTTGTTTGGGGGGGCAAACTCAAGTCCGTATTCAGGGAGGTTCGGAAGACCCCCCAGCAGTATTAATGGTCAGCTCCGGATAGTACAATAGCCTCAATAGGAGTATGCATAGGCGTAGGGGCCCAAGTTGATGGGGGGGGGGGGCTGTAACGATCTGCCCGAAAAATAGAAAAAAATTTCAGCGCGCTCCGCGCGCGTTCAAAATGTTAATGTACATATCATATAGGCATGCATCCGTTATCACACCGCATGCCAATTACATACAATAATTTGCCACGTTACTACCTATTCCATATTGGTTATTATTCTGGGGGAAGTCGTTACAATAATGATGATAATAATCAGTGGTGTGGCCAAGACTTCTCTCATGGGGGTGGGGCAGGCACTATGTTGTGTGATCGCCGACCTGGGGGAGGGGTATAAGGGGAGGGGTATAAGGGGAGGGGGACACCCCCTCCCCTTCGAAAATTTTTTGAAAAATTAGGTGTCGATATACATGCAATCTGGTGCCACATACGCTACCTTTGAGGTAAAATTTGTGTTAAAAAATTTTCCGTACGTATTTTAGGTACTAAAAGAAAAAACAGGCATTACCCCCTACCCTTTGAAAATTTTTGAAAAATTAGGTGTCCTTACATGCAATCTGGTGCCACATATGCTACCTTTGAAGTAAAATTTTGTGCTATATTTTAGGTACCAAAATAGTCGGCGTCAGTGACGGGGGAAAGGCCTAATGGCTCCTCAAATACACCACTGATAATCATAATATATAAGTTTAACCATTAAAAAACACACTGGTGAATTACTACCGAATATATAGGTGATTGTGCAATCCAAATCAGAACTATATTTTAATTACCAAGGAAGTTTTTTGAAGTATCGATTTCCGTTAAGCTACATTATTGCATTATTTTTCTTTCAGTAGGTGCCCGAAAAATTCTCAGAATATTACCCGAATTTTCACCAAAATATCTTGTTGGGGGAGCTGCAGCCCCCAGCCCCCCGCCTCCTACGCCTATGGGAGTATGGTTATTATTATGTATTACAGCGATGCCCATGTAGTTTTCAAGAGCTCTTCAAAAACCATTTCAGGCAGTCAGTCATGAGCTGATTACTTTAAAATTAAAATACAAACATATCAGCCGATCGCCACTCCATAGAGGGAGTAAGAGGCAGGTGAAATGGGCAAAGCGGCTTGATCCATTTGTATAAAATGAGCCCCACCTTTAAATATTTTATTGTTTCTTTCATTGTGTCACAATATGTTTCAGCTTTGCCAAGAAGAAATCAAATGTTGGTTTTCTGGATTGTTTTCTTAAACTAACGAAAATTTCGAGCATGAAGACACTTGAAAACGATGAAATGATAGCACTAAGTATTTTGGATCTCAGAACCGTTCCGAAACGAATTTTTTTTAAAGGGGGAGAGGAATTCCCCTAACTCAGAACGACGTCTCATCCTATATACAAATAGCTAGGCCACCAGTCAAAAGTCTCATCACACTGGGCTTAGATTGTTTGGTGTGTTTATTTTAAATCAATTGAAACGGTATACTATAGCACAGAGGTGGAGAACCTTTTGCTTATAACAGGCCATTTGACAGTCATAAGACCGCTCGTGGGCCAACGGCGCTGTCAATTTGGACAAGGGAAGGGAAACCTCTACTTCTATGGGAAACACAATACTTTTACACTACATGCCCGTTACAACTTTTTGTAGACAGATACCTATGCTAATCTGGCCAGGTGACACCCTGGCAAAACTGCTTTTAGTCGTGGATGATAACACGGCTAATGGGTTGTGTATCTAATGACCCCGAGAGCTCTGAAGTGTCTGCAAAACTATTGACATTTAAGTCCAGCATTACCGTTACACTCTGTAAATAACATTATGATGCCTAAGCTAATCAGATTACAAATAAGCAACTGAGAAAACGCGCGCGAAGCGCGCCGAAAAAATGTCTTTTTGAAAGCACTTTATTAATGTTTAACCTTCGCATTGCATTGGAAAGTTATTCACTTCTTTAATTTTAAGCCCACTCAAGGAAAAGGGAGGTCCTAACTCATCTCGAATTACATGTTTTTTTTTATTTATTATTTTTATTTTTGAAAATTGAAAATTGAAGACCATGCTTTGCAAACTTTTTTTTTTGGGGGGGGGGGGGGGGCAAGTGCCCCCCGTGCCCCTATGGCGAGCCGCTAATGCCGGAAATTATTGATAATTAGGACAATATTGGGGTAAGGTTTGAAGCGAGCGGAGCGCGCGAAAATTTTGAAAGTTTGCGAAGGATTTGCGATAATTCTGATAGTTTGAGAACGATTTATGATGGAAAATGGTTACAATAGATCCATCACTCGGTTGAAAACACACCTCACCCTACCCATACAGAAATCTATAGCTTAAACGCTTTGGGGGATCATTTTAAAATTTTCAAAAAAAAATTTCTGAAATCGATTGGGGGGCACCCCCCATGCCCCCCCTCCGTGCCGGCGCCACTCAATATTACGAATGTAAGCATAAGCAGTCCTGCAAATATTAGAAACATGTTTGTCCATGTTCAATTGTGAATCTAAAATAACACCCAGATTCCTTGCATACGGTTGCACAGGGACTGAGGAATCACTAAATGTAAAATTTTTATACTATAAATTCTCATCATTGGATTTTTAAGATGAAAAGACAAGGAATTCAGTTTTAGAGTCATTCAAAAATAAGAAATATGTGTCTTAATTGATATATTTTAAGATCCGTACAAATAACATTCTTAATTCAGGGAGTCCAGCTAGATGCTCCATGCTTACTTGTACTTCCTTATCACCGTAGATTGGCCTTTAAAAATTTAAAGATTTCATTCTCGTTCTCGAAGTTGAGTATATGGTCTCCTTAACAGACAGTACTTTAATGGACACTAAAAAATGCACGTGTTGAACGAAAGCTCTTACGATGTTGACAAGTGTACCCTCCAATGGAGGCAAGCGCGTATTTTTGCAACTTAAACTAACAAATGCAGACACTGGCCGATTTTGTCTCCCGAGTAATACTTACGTAAGTCTAAGAGGCGGGAGTTCGAAATCTACATCGTGCGTGTAGTGTGCTTCGTTGTTTACCCTCCAAAGTCAATGCATCACTGAACTATATGCTAGGAAAGATCTAGTCCTCAGTAAAGGCCCGTGTATAGCCGGTCACCGATAGCTCCCTATACACGGTCCTTACTCCGACTCATTGAAAACTCGGGGTCTTCGACCAGCACAGTGCTGGTCGAAATTGATTTTCTTCTTATTGCAAAGTTAGGACCTAAAGTCTTAATAAACTACCATAACTTTTCCTTTCCATGTCTTACACTTATATTGCAGTTGTTTTTTATCACTTTAAACCTCGGAAAAGTTCCGAAAATTTGAAATAAAATCATCAACTTGGCCTCTTCTTAACAATTTACTGTAGCGCTCGAAATATTTGTTGACATCTGAATGCCGTGTGCATAACATTGTGACGTCACGCACAACATTTTTATTACTGTAGTTCCTATGCATACACATGGCAACTGCCTCTGCAGGCATTCTATACTGACGTAACGACGTAGCTTATTAGCATACTGTTGTAAACAAAGTTCCAAAGTCACACAGTAAATTTTACAGAGCGAAAAAGTTGCTGATTTCATTTCATATTTTTGGCACTTTCCGGAAATTCTCGGTGATCCAGAACAGCTGCAATACTCTTGTAAGATCTGGGGAAGAAAATCCCTGGTTGTAAATTAGGATTTTTCTTTCAGAGTTTGCTGTGAGAAGACAGAAAATTTCAATCATTACACAGACGGCTGATCCCCCCGCTATTTTCAATGGTCGGTGTAAGGACTGTGTATAGAGAGCTGTAGGCGAACGACCACAGTCCTTTACTGAGGACTAGGAAAGATCATTCTACTATAATGTTTTGAAGTCATCATGGAGGGTCACGTGATGTGGGTTAGCTTACTCAAGTCAATTCCACCGCGGTAAAAACGCGCATCTAGAAGTGGGAGCGCTGAGGCAATGACATGCTTACGCGCGGTAGCGGGCCTAAGCGTCTCTTCGACCTATTGGACGCTAATTTGCACGTCATCACGCGTTAGCATGCACGCCATTGCGCCTAGGTTAAGTTTCCTCAGGAACCTCATGAAAAGGCCTACATCACAATAGCCGTATAACATACAGAGCACCAAAACGAGGCTTCGAGGCACATCATCGGCCAAAATGCACGCTTGAATATGCGCGCGTGTGTGTTAGCTTCCCTTTATGCTTCTCCTTGTTTTTGTGTCAAAAAGACGCGTTCGAAGCGTTGTAAAGAACATCTAGGTACATTTATGGACAGTCAGTAACGAACGCGCCTATTCTGTGTACTGTTCAGTGACGTTGCAATGGCGAATGTTACGCAGTCACAGCGTCTCGACGCACCATTCGAAATGCGGTCACACACTCTGTTTTTCGAATGTTCCTCGGCAGGACCACTCCTGAAATCAAGAAAGGTTTGTAACAAAAATATATTTTGATCACACAATCAAAGTGTAAAGATTCCCTACTCAGTTAGTTACAACAAAAACGCTAGAGACGTAAGGAGTATGGTAACAAAGGATTGCATTCGCGTATACTTCAACGATTATGCGTTACATTACCTTCACTTGTAGATACTGGTTTCTAAGGCAGTGAAATCGACTTGAGTAAGCTACCCTACATCACGTGATACCCCAATTCGGCTCCAGTTTCGAGGCGTATTCCGCATTGATGTGCGTCCTCCAGTTATAAAGCTCAGTGCAATGCATAAGGTCTGTAGACCTTATTTACTGAAACTGGAAGCAAAGGCGAACCCCGCTGGGACTTGACACTATCCACGGTATTTACGCAAACATCATTATAATATAAGCTTACCATACAAATAAATGGCACTTGTTTACCCTCATAAACATGTATTCCTTTCACTGCTAATGGAAGACCTCTGTGATAAGTGTAAGTTGCGCTACCAAAGCGAAATTCAATGGACTTTACGGGGAGCCCTTTCAGATGTTACTTTTCTGTTATTGTCCAGTGATGACACAATGTTGATTAATTGCGCACACCGTTTTTAACGGTTCACTATCGATATCGCTGGGCTTTCATATGAGCCATAGCAACTGAAACCGGTCTAGCCTGGTCATAGAGACCAAACCAATAATAATCGACCCCACCGCACATAATCTTGAAAAAAATGCTTATGTCGATTCTTTCGTATGAAATCGCGATTGATGATTTCGGCCCTTTCCTTCAAATGAGCTAGTCCTCAGTAAAGGACTGTGGTCGTCCGCCTACAGCTCACTATACACAGTCCTCACACCAGCCTATGCAAATAGCGGGGATCGGCCGTCTGTGTGATGGTTGAAATTGTCTTTCTTCTCACAGCAAATTTTGAAAGAAAAATCGTAACTTACTAACAGGACTTTTCTTCTCCAGATCTTATTGCAGCTATTTTTTGATCACTGAGAATTTCTGGAAAGTGTCAAAAATGTGAACTGAAATCAGCAACTTTTTCGCGCAGTAAAATTTGCTGTGTGACTATGGAACTTTGTTTACATCAGTATGCTTATGAGCTATATCGTTACGTCAGTATAGAATGTTTGCAGAGGGCATGTGCATGTATATAGGAACTACAGTAATCAAAATGTTGTGCGTGACGTCACAATGTTACGCACAAAGGAATGGTAGTAAATTTAGACTTTAGGCCCTAGCTTTGCTGTAAGAAGAAAATCAATTTCGACCAGCACTGCGCTGTTCTAATACACCGGGTTTTCAATGGGTCGGTGTAAGGACCGTGTAAGGACCGTGTACAGGGAGCTATCGGCGACCGGCTATACACGTGCCTTACTGAGGACTACAAATGTGCACGCTTCACCGACTACCCATGTGACGTCAGATAGTGCACCACTTACCTTTATCTGCACGATTTCAAAGTCGCGCCTCGATTTACAAGCTTTTCCCCCGGGGAAGAAATCAGCTGTCTGCATTTTTTGGTGTAAGTTGCAATAAAACGCGTTTGCCTCTATTGGAGGGCGCATCTTCTATTCTGTGACGTCATATGCATAAGGTTCAGAGAAATCCTAAGCTTAGGATTTCTCTGATAAGGTTATAGACTTTATGCATATGATGTCACAGAGCAGAAAGTGCTCGCTCGTTTGAGGAGAAGCGCGTATCATTGCAAGTCACGCCAACAAATGCACACACCTGATTTGTCAACCAATCGTATACTCGCGTAAGTCTACTACATGCACGAGCGTGCGAAATCTACGCCGTTCGTGCACGTGTGCTTCATTGTTTTCCTCCAAACTGACGTCGCGTGACGTCAGTGCATAAAGTCTATTGCCCGTTTGACCACCCACGGTAATGCTTACGTACGCACGTCGCCTAGTGGAGCGGAGGGCATGTCATATTCACACTAAGTCACAATATTTTTCAAGTAGTATAAGTATAGGAGTTTGGCACCTATATATGGTTGAAATATCACTGGCTCATAAAACGGGACCTCGCAGTTGGCAGCCTCACTTTCAAATTTCTAGTATTAGCGTACATTCATACGTAGAATGGAGCGCCCGATTTATGTCATATTTCTGACGCGGTGCATGGAGAGGATCTGCGCCTGTTCAAAGTACAGAGACGACAATGTTCCCTATAC
Source organism: Holothuria leucospilota (assembly GCA_029531755.1). Lineage (NCBI taxonomy): Eukaryota > Metazoa > Echinodermata > Holothuroidea > Aspidochirotida > Holothuriidae > Holothuria > Holothuria leucospilota. Next base: position 36,755,668 of record CM055971.1, read on the forward strand.
GCGTCTACTCTATATCGTACGCTCAAAGTACTATACGCCCTTTGTTGTGTAATCCATGGCGCACCGTGTTCGTTGATGATGCGTGTTTTGCCGTGTATTGTTGGGTTCCCTTTCAAGCTGCAGGTTTTGACGTGAGGACCAAAAAGCCTTTCATCAATAAATTTCAGTCAAGCCGAATTATTCAGCTCCATTATACTTCATAAGTAAAATTTGCTTCAAGCTTAAAATATTGACAACCTAGCAATGAGTATTTACGTTCCAGGAGCATTTGGCCTTCTCGTCAAAGTAGGAGAGAAGGAAAATTCAAATTTTCGAAGATCAACAGAACTATTTGGAACCGAGAAGGAAGGATGCAGTACATTCTACTTCAAACTGATTTTATGGGAGTTGGAAAAACAGCTGACGGCACAATCTCAGAAAAGAGAACTTCAACTTAACCTAGCCAAAGGAAGTAACCAGGTAATTTTCAACAGTTGTGTACAGAATATTCCCTCCAAAATTGTTTAAGCTTATAGGAATGCTTTATTTAAAAATATGTCTATTGCCCAAAGGCGGTCCTCATAGCACTAGTCAACCTGGCTGCCAGACCTAGCCTAGTAAAAGCTAGCCTAGGGTACCTAGGCCTAGTTCTCACGTACACTTTGTTCCTGTATGGGAAGCCCCAAAGCTTCCCAAATACTAGGTCAGCAGACTGCGGACTAAGTAAAAGCATGATCTTATTATTTTCAGGTTTAAACTTCTTTGGTCTCGTTTATAGCCTAGGCTAGATACGTTTGGTGGCGTATCCAGGTTGTAACAGTCAACCTAGCCTTGGGTACCAGGCCTAGTTCTCACGTAGGCCTACCCCTTGTTCCATAAACTTTCATATATGGGAAGCCCACAGCGACTGAAATACTAGGCCAGCAGACTGCAGACTACAATCAACCCCCTCGAATCAATGGTAAAGGAATTCCTTTGTGGGCGTAGCTTCTCCTTGCTCAATCGGGAAAACATAGGTTCACGTGATCTTGAGGTAGGCTCTTCCACCTTATTCCCAGGGGTGGCGCTAGGATTTACCCGACGTGGCAGCAATCCGATGTCCAGACAAAGGTGACAGGTTGCTTGGAAGATCGCGAAGAAAGACATTTTCTTGGCTAGGAGCCCGCCGAAGTTTTGAGGGTGTTAGCCTTTTCATTGAAGAAAAATTGAAAAATGCGGGGTTTGTTGGGAATAATTTGACAATTTTGAGGTTAATCAGGGCTTTTTATTTAAGAATCTGCCTACCTTGAGAACAATATCATGAACACTGTCGGGGCGACTGTTCGACGTCAGGATATCCATCAAGGCTCCTCGAAGAAATATAAAAAATTTCCATAAAATTTCCATAACAGGAAGAGGCAGCCTTCCCCGCGCACTCAGCTCCCTGTCCCCCTAACCTAATGCCAAGACTGCTTGTACTTTTTGGTGTTTCTAAATTTGTGCCACCGATCAAACCTTTAGGCATGAGTATACAAAGGTAGACATTATCAACAGCCTCTGCCAATATTCACAAGGGAAACTGACTCAAACTGACGACATGGTTGCTAGGTACAACGTGCTGCAGTGGGATTTCAGTTGGTAGTACAATTCAGTGGCGTAGGAACCGGCGGGGCCAAGGGGGCCATGGCCCCCAATATGATTTGTGGGGGGCCAAATGTCATTTTGCCTCCCCCCCCCAATATTGCGACAGTTTACAGTTTCGTTTTATCCGTTTTTGCTCGCAAGAGGACAATTTCTCTAATACGAACGCAAAATTTTCGGAAGCGCAGAGCTACTCTACTTTCTTCAATAGTTCCATTCTACATCGCTAGATAGGGCAAGTGCTTTCCACCTAGTTACCAAGTAACATGTAGGAAGAGTAAACAGTTTACGAAGAGGTCGCAAATTTCATCCCATATCGCAAAGCCTAGTAACTGTTCTCTTTTGTGTGTCAAGCGGTACTCTCAGTTGGTGAGGGACTCACGGAGCAATATTTGGCTATTTCATCGCATAGGTAAGGTAATTTCGATACATTGCATAATTATTATCTCCTATACGTTCTAGAACCCCTACAGATTTTCTTTCTTTTTTTTTTTGTTCTTAATGTTTACATATGTTTTGTGTGAAAACCTACCAAAAACTTTCGCGCTCGCGCGCTTTGCAATTTTTACAGCTTAGATTCCGGGGAAAACATTTAATCAACGCGGAACTTAGTCCTCAGTAAAGGCACGTGTATAGCCGGTCGCCGATAGCTCCCTATACACGAGCAGTGAGCAGTAGGCGAACGCCCACAGTCCTTTACTGAGGACTACGCGGAACTATGCTTCTCTAGTAGGCTATATACAAATTTTACGCAATATATGCCCCGAATGAAATGTCTAGTACACAGGTTTTCTTCAAATCCCACTTATACCCGACGGCATTGGGGCTGTCGGGGATTGAGGTCGGTGGCCCCCGTCGGGCAAATCTTGGCACCACCAACTTAATAATAGTAGACTCTGGCTGTGGAAAATCTTCATTCAGGCCCGTAGTCAAGGGGGGCCAGGGAGGGGCGAAGCCCCCCTGAATTTTTTTTTTTTTTTTGCCCTCCTAGAGAGTTTGAATCTTACCATTGACTTAATACATTTGTACACATTTAGCCCGCCTGAAAAAATTTTCGCCCCCTGGAAAAATTCTGGCCCCCCTCCAGTACCTTGTCTGGCTACGGACCTGTCTTCATTCCAATGAATCCACCGAAATCCATGGGGCTAACTCCACTCTGAATAGTTTTGAATAAAGTCGGATAGATTGTGACAAACAGTGACTGTGTTTTAGAACAAATTCAAATTAACCTTTAACAAATTTTCACAATTGCACATCTTGATGCTGCTATCAAGCCTGGCAAGTGCCATTTCCGGCGATCTGGGATGCATTCTTGGTACGCTCCATGCAAACCTATAGTGGCGCTCCGCGTAGATAGAAAACGGGAGTCCCCCTCCTCCCCCCCCCCCAAATAACTCCAGTCCTCCAGAGCCTCCCAAACAAAACAATCTTAGCTACAACACGGCGTCATGGTGTTGATGTTGTAGTTGTTTCCTTTTTCTTTGAATATTTTTATTTTGCTTAAATTAAAATCGGAAAAATTATAAATGAGCAAATATGATTTGGTGTGGGAAGGGGTATCAAGGTCGAGAAATCGCATCTGGTCTGCCCCCCCCCCCATGTCAAACATCTTCCTACGCGGCTGCAATTCTCTACACACCTAGGGTTCAGCCCATTCTTATGCCCACCAAAAATCATGTAATATTTTTTTCGCATTTCAAGGGAATCACTTATCAAAATGTTCACATGGAAGTGATTTTACATAGTAATTTTTTCCACATTTTGTAGTTAATATTACTGAAACATGAGATGAAAAAAGAAATTGCAGCTTCTCCTCCATGGTGGTTCTACCATGAAAAGTTCTTCTTGTTTGCTATGTTCTGCGTTTTGCACACTGTGTAATGGTCCTTTCTTGAAGCCCTTACTATCTTTGATTTCTCCACTTCACATTATCGGTGGATAATGGTAAGGAGAAATCGTATCTTGATTTCTTCTTCCCATGTTTACCGAAGAAAAGGGTGGGAAAACTGGCATGTCAGATTTCACACCATCGCGATGTTCTCGGCTTCCGTATCACTCACCTCGACAGACTCCGTACGAACTCATTCTTAATTGTGTCTTTAATTTCCTTTTAAGACTGGACATTCGTCATTCCAGTGGCTGGCTGATACATCTAACTTAAAGCCAACGATGAATCCAGCATTTTACCACCTCTTGGAGAAAAGGTGTTGTGAGTTGATCCCAAAGCATGCAGAAGCAGCTCTCAAGAAGTTCCAGGCTTTAAATTGCGACGAGATACACATTCATGATATACCCTGGAAGGTTCTAGAAATTCTTCGTGAAGAGAAGAACAGGCAGGCTCAAACAGAGGGACACAGACCTGAGCAACCGACTGTCTTTACTCGACTTGAGCTTTGGCTAGGCTGGAAACACAAGCTCAGACGTTCTGGTAGAGTTGCTCCTGAGGCAGACGTTGAGATGGGTGTGACTCCGTCAGTTGTTAGCGAGATCGAAATGGATGAAATACCTCCCCCACAGAAAGTTGTAAAAGCCCCTGAAAAGACTTCTTTGGTAAAGTTTAAGAGAAGTCGTTTTTCTCTAAAGAGATTGTCATCTCCTACGAAGTACTCAGTTTTGTCAGATGACTGGCCGCAACCCTCTCGTTCGAGGACACAGAGTGTATCATCGGGAAATCTACAAGAGATAGCATTCGAAGCACCGAGAAAGGACAACCCTGCTATCGAAAGAGATAGAGAAAGATCAAAATTTCAATGGTTGAAAGACAGCTTTACGTCTGCTCTCGGCAACATGTTCTCGACGAGTAGATTCAGGGAGGAACTGGCCTAGTAAAACAAAGGCGAGTAGTCGGTGGCAATCTGATAAGCTTGTAACAAATTGTGTTCACAGATTTTTTTCTTCGATGAAAAAGAAATTCTTTGTCAGTTTGTTGTATTGGTTTTAAAAATTAATACCTAGACTAGGGTTCAAGACAAAATCACCAAGCAAACGCATTGAATTTACAAGAAATAAAACGTTTCATACAATGCTGACACTTCAACCTGGCCTCTTAACAGATATGACGGTGCGAAATTCAGCATTGGTTATGCTAGAGTTATCGTTATTAAGTTTCATTGCAACACAACCCGTAAACACTGGCAGGTTGGGGGTCACTTTTCTATTCGAGGGGAATAAGAGGTAGAATTTGTAACATTTGAATCAATTTATGATCAAAGTGAACGCCATCTTGGGGCGGGACTTTTCTAAAGGGGCTAGGTATATTGCAGGTACTAAATAAGAACCTACATTTACGTCTTCATTATAATTTCTTGGAACCTGGTCAAGCAATCTAACATTTAAGCTTAAATTGTATTAATTTTACTTAACTTTAATAGGGAGGTTCAAGAGTGCAAAAGTCAACTAACGAAACCCGGCAGCGGTCTGGAGGACAAGTAGGACACGCAGATACTAGGTCATGTACTAAAGCAATATGGTGCGTGGCGCGGTGTCCTAGAGAAAAACCAGCGCGCTCACTGAATTTGACCTTTTGACCTTTGGTGCAAGCTCCCGTTGGGGTCGGTCGGTGACAGGTCACTTCCGTACGACAACAAAATGTTGGAGTGAAAACAATATATTGCGTGTGTTCCAATACGGTCAAACTGTAGTCAGTTGTTGTTTTCACTCCAAAGTCGCTAGGGTAACGAACAGAGAAAGACCCGGATGACCGACCAACCCCATAGTCTGTGTAACGTACTCGAGAAATTCAGTGGTGAGGCTTTTTCTTAACTGATGTTTTTCCATATCTTTTAAGCCAAATTGCACTGAATACTTTTCAGGATCGCTTTATTACGTCTTGAACTGATTAATTTTATTCATAATCCACGGCCACCTATCAGAGTTTTATTGGCAGCAATTGCTAAGTTGAAATAAAGCGTGTTTTAAGGAATCCTAATTAAAAAAAAACAAACAAACTTAAGATCAAAATTAGAGAAGCAAAGGTGTTGCAAAACTTTTCTTAATCAGTGGTGAAGCCAGGAATTTTGAGGGGGAAACGCACTGAATTCTAAACTGAGTGGCATCGTCTTAGTGGAGAACCTTCTTTGATTATCCTGCAGCCCTCACAGAAAATTTCACTTAAAGAAGCCTCCTTTTACACTGGGAACTTCACTTCCTATAGGAGGTGCAAGGAACGAACTATTCGCCTAAACTTTTGTACAATTATGTACTCTGCCAAAAAAGGACTGTCGGGTACGTTACCCCTGGATCTTTCACTTCTGATTTAGAAAAGTCAAAAATATTTAATAGTAAAGGTCTTTCTAAGGGAAGCACAATCGTAGGGAGGCTGCTTAGGGGAAGGTGTGTCCCCTGCTATGCGTAAAATATTTAGCAAATTTTATTATTTTAATAGTGTAAAGTTGGGATACATTTCACAGGGAATACCCTTGCATTGCCGCATGAATGGCATTACAAGATGTAAATACTCAAAAGAACAATTATAAGGCAAATTCCATACCTTAGACTACTTTATTTTACTACTGTGTAAGTCACAATATTTATTCAAATTAATTAAATACTTTGATGAACATTTATTCGGGAGTTGCTCGAGCCCATGAATCTATCCATTGGGTGTGACAATGTTGTTAAAATTAATACAATTAATGTAAACTATCCATAAAACTGGAGCTTAGTTTAACAGAGGCTAGTTTGTACAGTACAGCCAAATTTAAAAGATTCATCAGAAATACATGTAAAAACGACTTGAGAAGATATTTAAAGAAACACCGAAGACAAGCTCCTCATGATGTCAATGTATATATTATCCACGATATACCAACATTGATGATGTAATTAATTCTCATTCTTTCGTTTATGTAATTTTGCAAATAAGTTGTGGTTATTGTATGAGTATAACTTTATACAACATTCATATTAGGTTAAGAGTAAAGAATTCGAATTGTCTGTATTAAAGAAAACTTGATTTTTCTGAAAGACTGTGGGCAAAATAATACGTCATTCAATCCATGTGTCTCACAGTTTCAGTTATTAACTTTTCGTTTTGCGTCTTGCGTCGTGAAGTCTTTGCGCTTTCTTCGCGTTGTCAACAAAATTCTGGGAAAAGGAAGTAAATCACTCAGAAAGAAATCTTTGAAAATACAAATATCCTAGGCATTTAAAGATTTTACAAAACTTGCGGAAAATTCCTGTGAGCTATAGTATTGCCGTGAACTAGACAAACATATATGAAATTAGTAACCTCTCAGAATTTATTTAACACCAAGATAATTGAAACCAAAACCTATTCAGAAAGCGTAGCACGAGGAGAAAAATGCTTTTAATTTTATATTAAGATTTCGGTACCACTTTAAGAAACGAAACATTTTAAAGTCATTACGATAAACCACATCGTTATAAATTATGCGGATGTCGAAATACTGCAGTCCTCATCATTTACAAGGACGCCGCCATTATCCACCCTTGACAAGTCTATGGTGATATCACAGGCTCTGTCCCATTATCAAAATGCGATGTTGATGGTTTACTTACATATCTCTTCTAAGTTCAAGGTCACAAGCTAACAGATTGAAAAACAAAGCTAAAACAAAGTACTCTTCATAAATGGGAGGGCCCGAGATGATATAACCCCAGGTTGTTTCCACGCTCATTTAAGGCCACATATGTACTAGCTTAAGTTTACTGAAATCTCGAAAAGCACACATTTTTTGGGGGGCTTAAACGCTCCCTTTAAGGAGATTTTGCTTATTCATGTAACTGATTGGCAAAGAAATAATTAACCTACCATGAGGTTCCGGCTCATGAAATATGGTTGAGATAAACCGTCATTCATTTCGCAATCCTCGCAGAAACATATAAGCAGTGTGTCGATTGTCATCTACAGGAAAAGACAGATATTTCAATTTAATAGATAAGGGTAAGGTATACACTAGGGAACTGGGGAAGTGCGATTGAACGAAAAGATGCGAATTTAGGCTCTAAAATTCAACAGATGCTCCCCCCCCCCCCCACATGATTAGGCAAGCAATTAACCGTGAGTGAATACGAAATTTTAATACTGCAAAGTACTTTAATTCAGCCTCCTGTCTTTTCATGTTTTCTGTTGACCCTTACGATTGATTTACACGGGATTTTCCCACAGGGGGTAGGTGAAAGTACCCCTAGAAAATCTTTGCCTTCTATGAAATAAAAAATATCCATTGCCTTAATAAGGCATTTTAGTGTACCTCGCCCCCCCCCCCCCCCGAAATAATTTCGCCCCCTAGAAGCTATCTCCCCCAATTCAAATCTTGTCTGACTACTGGCCTGCTCCTTGGAATCACGATGCATGTAAAAAGATGTTTGAATTTTATCAATTACTCTAAATTGAACCATCTTTCCAAGTACACCACAACACTGATGGAAGCAGCTATTCTTGAATTATATTTATCCGTACCTCGTATACAGACAGGAATATATGGCTGACAATGAATGCAAAAATGGCAGCGACAGCAATCGGTACAGCATAGAAATTAACGTCTGGATTCTCCTGCAGAAATAAAGAATCATACAGAAGTATGGACTCAGTTAATTTATTTTATAGCGCCCTCTTTCGTTTCAAATTTCTCATTTCAAGTTATGAAAAGACCAAGGAGTTTGTAACCTAGAAAGTAGGATATTTTCCTAAGATTGCGAACTTCTTCTTTCGAAATATTAGTAAAGGAAATTTTGCAAACGATTCGACAAGTTAAGTCCGCACAGCCGTGCAGTATGGATGTAAGAGCAAGGTGAAATATTTTCATTTATCTGTAGCCGAAAATAACACAAATTACTCCTTACTTCATAGATGAAAACCAGGCTGAGCTCTTTTAGGTTCAAAAAGGTAAAAGGCATGTCCCCCTTCTGAGCTTGAAACAGTAAGGTTGTCTATTAACGTTTTCCTTTTAAATTCAGGAATAAATGATCCTCTGTCTTTCCCCTTAATAAAGTATGAGGGGCAGTGTTCATTATTATGAAACCGTTACAGATGGCGTTATCGGTGCTTGATAGAAAAGACATACATTTTGTATTTATTTTTGTATTGTGTCCCTTTTCTACGTAATTTAATGATGAAACATATTCAAAATAAAACCAAATACTCTGTTCTAACCGACGTTGATTCGACGCCCTCATTAACAGTTACCGTAATCTGAGCTGTATTTTCCGAGAGATTTGCCTTTTTATTCATATATGGAGGGGATTTAGATTACTTGCTAAGCTGGTGATAATACATAGCGTATGCAAGGATCGATTGTGAGTGGCATGGAATCATATACGAATGTGGAAGAAGGGGGTGACATCCACAGACCCCCTTCCTTACACTGGACTAGACTCTCGATTGATGGGCATATGGTATTTAATGATATAGTAAGCAGTTTTAAGAAAAGTTACTTTTTGACCACGTCACATTTCATACTGGACTAGACAGTACCCGATTTACCTTACATAATTAACAAAACGCTCATATGAAATATGGACTGTAAAATTGGTTTTATCAAATTTAAATTTATTTTATTCTGTTGACAATTTTGCCAAAAACGAAAAAAAATATGGCAATAGACACTGTACCTGAAAGAATTCTATACCAATGGCAATTACACCAGCTGTGACGGTGATCTTGGCAAGGAGAAGTAGGAAGTCACCAACACTGTTGATAGCTGCCACACGGAGGGCGTTAGATACAATAACAGTGAATGCCTTCTGGGCCGCTTTACAAAAGCTGTACCCATAAATAGCTGTAAAGATTGAGAAAAACAAACAAAATACCGTCCAAATTATACCTGTTGTGACCTAAAAAAATAAAAACAGCCTGGGTCCATATTCAAAACTTTCTCACAGGTCAAAAGTTTTTACTTATTATTTTACCTTTTAATTAAAATCATCCAACACAAATCCTGTAACCCCTTTGGCCTCCCCCACCCCCCCCCCCCCATTCCGAAAACTGAAAAACACAAGCGCGCTTGAGAGCACGTACACAACATGATTCTCTGTTTGTTTATCATAGATGTACCAACAGTAATTTCAACATCGAAACAGATCTGATTAAAGCCAAAGCAAAATTCACTGCCTGTTTTATCAAACGTTTTACACTTTAGAAAATAAATCCAAATGAAATGTTTCTTCCAAAACTGTTATCAAGATACTAGAAGAGACAGGAACAGCAACATAGGTAAGGATTTATTCAGTATCGGTTGGTTACATACCTGCTGTGCTTTAAAGCCTGCTACTGTTGTATTAAAATGTAATTGTAGGGCTTTGTAACGTATAGCGGAACTAGAACTACTCACCGATCTCAATGTAGGCATTTCTGTTGATGTAACGAAGTACTTTTTCGAAAAGCCACAAACAGCACTGGAGACACTTTAGTATATACTTAGCTAATTGATTTTCAGTCGATCTAAGTCTGCAAAATGATATCAAAATTTCCACGGAGTTAAGGTGTACCTAAAGTCTAAAATTTTAAAAATAGATATTACAATGTTTGAAAAATGCATCCAGATGGTCCAACTCCCATCTTCACAGGACATTCCTAAGCAGAGATGTAAAATGTTGAAGCTTATTCACTCAATTTAAAATGGTAGATTGCGCAATAATTTGTGATGTAATTCTTGTACTGACTCAAATTGCAGTCCTTGTTTTTCTTTGTTTTTGTTTTGTTTTGTTTTGTTTTTTTTTCGAAAGCCACTAGTGCCAAAATGTAATGACTGTCTTACTGTTATAGGGTGACGTGGCTGCGTAAGTTCTCTCCATGCTATGCAAGGGAACGGTACATGTTTCAATGTCATATAAACGTCTAAATTTTAAAAGAAAACAAAGGCAGGTAATGTGAGTTGTACAAGAAGGGCATCACAAATTATTGCGCAATCGATTATCATTTCACCCATGATTGATACACTTCCCTTCAGTGATATTTCAGATGATGAATTGTCCTTGGTGCTTTCTACTTCAAGTTCTGACTTTGATATTTATGATATTGATCGGAACTTTTGCTGTGATACAGAGTGTGATACATTTGATTTCGATCAAGATATTGACCCAGATATTAATTGTCTTAACAACCTTAGTGTTAAAGCAAAGTATTATACTTTGGATAATTTTAAAGATGAAGTTTGTAAGTGTGAAGGTTTTGCAATTGTCCACATCAATTGTAGAAGCTTGAATGCCAATTTTTCTAAATTACAATGCATGATTGATCATCTTGATTATCCTTTTGATGTTATAGCATTGAGTGAAACATGGCTAGATGACAATAATTTTCATTTATTTCATATACAAGGGTATGATTTTTGCCATCAAAACCGCAACAACAAAAGAGGTGGAGGCGTGGGGATGTTTATAAAGAAAAGCATTAAGTATAAAGTCATGGATAAGTTGACTATATCTGTTGATAATCTTTTTGAGTGTATATCAGTTGAATTGTCACTTAATAAGAAAGTAATTGTCAGTTGTTTGTATAGGAAACCAGGAGGCAATATTGATGCTTTTATTAACAATATTGATAACTTGTTCAGTCCTCAAAAGGGATCAATTTATTTGTGTGGAGACTTTAACATAAACCTACTGAACTACAACAATAACAATTACACTAAAACTTTTGTTGATCATTTGTTTACCTTATCATTGTTCCCATTGATAAATAAACCAACACACATTACGCGTGGCTGCAGTTCCATTATTGATAATATCTTTACAAATGTGATCAGTGATAAAGTCAGTTGTGGTCTAATACTAGATGACGTAAGTGACCACCTTCCCATTTTCAGCATATGTAGTTTGTCTTTGAAAAGGAATTATGAGAATAAAGTACTTTTCTGTAGGAAAAAAGATGAGGAATCTTTGAACAATTTTAATCTTCATTTAAGTCAGGAAAATTGGTATGGAGTTTTTAATGCAGGGGATGTAAGTGATTCCTATGATAAATTTATTGATATCTTTTGTAAGCATTATAATTATTGCTGTCCTGTAAAGAAGGTTATGTGCAAAGGTAAAAAGTCAGATAAACCATGGTTTACAAATGGTTTAAAGAATGCATGTAGAAAGAAAAACAATTTGTATGTGAAGTTTATTAGAAATCCTACTCTAAGTAATGAGCAAAGGTACAAGAAATATAAGAATAAGCTTACATCTATTTTAAGATTATGTGAAAAAGATTATTTCTCTAAACTAATTGAAGAAAAGAAAAATGATGTTAAAGGTACTTGGAGAATTTTAAATGATATTATAAGAAAGAAAAGTAGTGCTTGTGATTTTCCCGATACATTTGTGGATGAAAACAGAATAGTTACAGACCCTTATGAGATTGCTAATGGATTTAACCATTTCTTCATTAACGTTGGCCCATCACTGGCAGCGAACATCCCACATTGTGAGGGTAATATCTGTGATTATCTTGGTGAAAAGCAGGCTAATTCTATGTATCTAACACCCATTTCTGATTCTGAAGTATTAAATGTTGTGAAAAGTTTAAGTAAGAAAACATCCTTGGATCACAACGGTATAAGCATGGAAATTATCAAAAAGGTTATTTCTAATATTGTTAAACCTTTTGCCTACATTTGTAATAAGTCATTTTTAGATGGATATTTCCCAGATAGCATGAAGATTGCGAGAGTTATTCCAATTTATAAATCAGGTGAGAAGTGCAGGTATACTAACTATAGACCTGTTTCATTACTTTCACAATTTTCAAAGATCCTCGAAAAGCTGTTTGAGACAAGATTTAGCAATTTTATTGAAAAAAATGAAATTCTTAGTAATAGTCAACATGGATTTAGAAGTAACCGATCAACAACGATGGCATTGATTGAATTAACCGAAGAGATCACAAACTCTATTGAAAATAAGTTATCTACTATAGGTATCTTTATCGATTTGAGAAAGGCTTTTGATACCATAGATCATAGAATACTCTTAAAGAAACTTGAGTATATTGGTGTTAGAGGTATGGTTTTAAAGTGGGTTGAAAGCTACTTGTCTAATAGAAAACAGTATGTTGATTTTAATAATATGAAGTCCTCACTCAAAGAAGTTGTCTGTGGAGTTCCACAAGGGTCTATTTTAGGACCCAAATTATTTATATTGTACATTAATGACATCTGCAATGTGTCTGATATATTAAGATTCGTTTTGTTTGCAGATGACACAAATATCTTTTGCTCGCATAACGATATTACTATATTATTTGATAGGGTCAATGAGGAACTTCTGAGGTTGTACACTTGGTTTTCAATTAATAAGCTTTCCCTGAACATAGACAAAACAAATTATATTTTCTTTTCCAACAAGGCATTAAAACCTACCTTAAATATCCATATAAACAGCGTTAATATTGAAAGGGTTTATTCAACTAAATTTCTTGGGATTTTGATCGATCACAAACTTACATGGAAGGATCACATTTCAAAGGTATGTGGGAAAATTTCAAAATGCATCGCCCTTCTGAATAAAGTTAAGAATGTTTTAAATACTCAGTCCTTGTACATTTTGTATTGTTCATTGTTTATACCCTATCTTACTTACTGTGTAGAGGTGTGGGGAAACACATACAAATCAAATTTAAACCCTATTTTCATCAAGCAAAAAAGAATCATTCGTATTGTCTGCAAAGCAAAATATTTAGATCACACATCCCTATTGTTTAATAGTTTAAAGACGTTGCCCTTTTTTCAGTTAATTAAATTTAGAACAGCTATCTACATGTACAAAGTTTTTAACAAAATGCTGCCATTAAATCTCCAACAATATTTCACTATATCATTAAATCGCTATAATACTAGAAATTGTGGGAATTTTCATTTAAAAAAATTCAGAACTACAAAAAAGCAGCTGTGTATCTCGTACTCGGGTGTGACTATATGGAATTCTATTGATGCAACTATAAAAAACTGTAAAACCCTCACATCTTTTAAATACAAATACAAGCAAAGTTTACTTACCACTACTTATCAGTCATAATATTTTAAATTTTGGTAATTATCTCCTGTATTTATTTTTTCTATCTTACATGGAACCTTAAGTTGTAATATTATTCATTATATGTAATATATATTAGCCGGAGGAAAACGCTATAAGTTTCTTACTTCCTTTTCCTCCCTTTCTGGTACTCTTTCTGTTCTGGTGAATCCTTTGTGATGTATTGTATATGTATGTACTGGAAATAAACTGTTGTCATTGTCATTGTCATTGTCATTGTCAAATGAAGTGAATAAATTTCAACATTTTATATCTCAGCAGCAGAGTAAGTTATGGAAACGGGAGTTGGATGAATGGAATTCATTTTCCAACCTCTAAAATATATGTTCTTATAATTCTAGACTTTAGATCCACTTTAAGGACAACGGTTAATTGGTTGCTTCATACAGTAACACATATGCCCTTTAAGTACAGACATTGCCGGTGTTGCATGCAGATTTCAATTTCTTACGAGGCTCTATGTTGCAACTTCTTCCTTACTTCGTATACCTAAGGTTTACAGGTGATTATTTATAATTTTGTGCCCCTTGCCCCAACAGATTTGCCACAGGAATGTTTAGCTATTCTCCACCCTCTCGGCGTAAGAGAAAAGTGCCTGAAATTGGGAAACGTGGTATTGCTTATAAAATATTAAGTATGCTGTGAAGGACCATTCGAATATGATAACCACCAAAGTTAAAGGTTATTACCAAGACTCACTTTGATTGAATGTATCCAAGAATAAGGCGTGCTAACATGACGACAGCTATAATGAATGATCCGAATGCGATGGAACCTACATGATATCTGGATACAGAAGAAAGTTACAGAAAAATCAATATTTTGTAACAATTATAATCCTATGCACATTTACTCCAGTCCATCAAAATGTCGGAATGTCTCATATCATTTTCAGGTCTGCAACTGAGCATGCATTAAAAGTCAACGTTCTGTGTAAACTTTTCTCCGGCGTGGACTTTACGGGACCGATCCATGCGATACAGACCACATACACGTAACAGTATTCTGATACTTTGGTAAACGACCATATTTTACCAAAGCCCCCTTAATCCCCTGCTCTTCGAAAAATCCTGGATCCCCCACTGGTTTATCTGTTTGATATAGATACCTTGTACTCTACAATAATACAGGAAAATTTAATCACAATCAACGAAACCATAGAATACTCGCCTCTGCATGTACAGGAACCCAAGGTAAAGGGGTTATAACGAAGTAGAAAGTATGACCGGATTGTTTTCAGGGAGGATCCTAACCCCCCCCCCCCCCCCGTCATTGGAAAATCTTGCAATTGAATTTATTTTTATAAAATATTCTCGTTATTAAAGTGAATTTTTAACTTAAAGGTGGCTGCAAAGGGGGCGGTTGTCTTTAAAGGGGAGGGGCTCATTTGTATTTGGAAAATGTTTATTCAAGGTCACTCGGAAGCAAAATGGTGGTATCTTGACACAGCTTTGAACTGATTAAACTTTTAGGAATTATTTTTTGTTCTTGATTGCTTCGGTTGCGCAGTTACACCTTCCCAGCAAGTACAAGTGGCAAACCTCTCCCAAAGTAGGCCCTACGCCACTGGTGTAAAGTTTTGTTGTTTTCTTTTAAAATCCAACGGCAAAGCTGAAGAGCGTTACATAAATTTAACTAAAGTACTTCTATAGGAAGATAAAACCCCGAGGTACACGAATCTGAAAGTTACTTATGCTGAGCCCTCAGACTTTTACATCTTGATATTACATGTGTTTGTTCCTTCTCCATAGACTAACTAAAAACAAGAAATCTGTATACTATTAATGTCCGGTGGGAGAAAAAAGCTTCCGAAAGGTACAATGTAGAAGTACATATTACTTCACAGTATGTTGGCTAAAAGGAGGCTTCAACATGCACGTTTTAACTAAGCCTGATGGACGCTGTAGGCCTCATGCACCTTATAAGAGGTCGTTGGAGTTGGGGTGTGCTGATTTTTGTATGATAAAAATGAATCACTTTGCCGAACAGCAAACTTTCTTACCTCAATACCCGACCCATTGATTTACTGATTGGTGATCCCAAGGACTTCTTATCTCTTGCAAAGAACCATTCCGCCACTGCTCCTGCCGTCACGCACTGCTCAAATGCCAGGACAAACTGCGTCCCCCATAAAATACCAAATATGTAGTAATACCTCATGTACTGGGAATAAAACAAAAGGGATTCAAATCACCGAGTACGTCCTAGGTATCGGTAAGCTGTCAGACATAATGGTCGTCTGCAAGGTGGACCAAGGAGGAGGGGGTAGCCTGAAAGCTAAGCAGCTTTAAGAAAAATGATCAAACATGAAACTGTTTATCCAACATTTACCTAGGTTATACTCATAGAACAAAAAATGAAGGCCTTAAGGGATGCATGCCGAACATATTGACCGTAGAATTCAAAGTAAAATTCTGTGAAACGTCCTCACAGCTCGGACACGGGCTTTACGCTTCTGGTTGATAGCAAACGATCATGCAAAATTTTTCCTCCACCTTTTTAGATTGTGTGCTCTCATGCCTATGCCTTACAAACGACTTTTTCGATAACTGGAAGTCTTGTCAAAGCTAAGTAGGTAACCATCCCGAGGAGTTGGCCAATGGAATTAATTAGTTTTGTTATTCAACAGAGCCGTGGTCACAATTATTGACGGACAAATTTCAAGAGCGAAACTTTCAGCGAGTTCAATTTAGCAACCTTGTTCTGAATGAAACTAAACCTTAAGTAAAAGGAAACTTTCTTTCTTTTAAATGGCATTTATATCCTGTTCTGTCACAAATGTAACGCATTTGGTCCCTTACTGTCCTATGTAAAGTTTTACATGGAGTATATACAGTAAGTAAAGGTCCAAAACCTATTGCAATAAAGGAAAAGGTGTGGTGATGTACAAATGAAGCAAGTTTATTCAACTCACTTTGATCATTTCATCTTCAATGTATTCAACAGTCCCATCCTCTCTAGCTTGAGGTTGACCAGAGGTTATCAGAAAGAGAAAGATCATTCCACAGCCTCCAATGACAAGTGCAACGGCAATGAGAGCCTGGTGGAAAATGTTTGAGATGAACTCATTGGTTAAATGTAAGAGTGCTAAACTTTAGTAAATGTAATAACCCATAGACGCAGGAAACGGGAAATGTGGCTTGGCCAACGTCCATTCAAAAATGTGGTGGACCGAAGTTTGCTTCCTCCCCCGCCGGGTCAATTCAAGGTCAATGTCAGAATTTTTGCAGCAATCTTCCTTACAATTTGCCCAATATATTGCAACGAATTGCATCCAAAGAACCTCTAATATTCAAAAATTTTCCAAAGGGGGTGGGGCACACCTCCTCGCTTTTCACCGGTCCGAAACAACGTTCAACACTCACTCTCCCCAGTTGAGAACAGCTTCCTACGCCTAGGTAATAGCCTAACCGAGATCACTCACTGTAATCGTCCAACGCAACTGATCTCAAATTACACATTTTATGAATATCTAATGAATGAACAGTCGAATCTAGATCACTTCTTTTCTCCCAATAATGACTTTATGCGTGTTATTCATGTAAACTTTCAGGGTACGGTACACAGGCAAAATACAGAATCCTGTACTATAAAATGTTACAATTTAAAACTTGTTGCGATGCCGTTTTGGCAGTGGGTTAATTTAAGCAAATTGCATGATAGATACATTAATGTTGCATTTTGAAATGAGTACTTTATTATAAAGTAGCTAACAGTCAATGAAAAAAGCAATATTACCCAAATAGGCTGTAGTAATAATAACGGAATGGCAGCCAAAACTTTGCCGGCTTCCTTGAAAAGCGCCACCGTCAGAGCAATTCTTTTTCTCATGACAAGGAGTATGAGCAATAGAATAACCTTAGACCGGGGTGAGAATAAATACAAGATGACCAGTTTTACAATGGGTGTTAAAAATAACAGAAAAAGTATGAAATTGCCAATTTGTGCTTGACAATGATAATTGCTTGCATACATCAAAAATAGTGAAAAATTTCACCATATGGAAATATGTTTAATAAATAAAACATCAATAAAACAATAAGACATATCTGCAATTGAGAAGACGTTTTGCTTGCATGGACAAAACACATCAAATACGTTGCTAAGGATACACATGAAAGAGTGATCTAATAATGAATCGTCTTCAAGAGTAGCTTCACTTAGGGCAAGTTTTCATAAGATAAAATCAGTCTTCATCTACTTTTCAATCTGTAGATATTAAGTAAGGGTAACTAAATTAAGGTAACGGGCATTAAAATAATGACATCATGTATGTTACATTTGTGAAAACTTCCCAAGCAAATAACAAGGAGGGTGTGTGCAATTTCTCTCACTGGCAGCGATGAGACACTTTTATCAATACCGCTACAAAAAATTTCAGGGTCGGAGATAGACTGCTAAAAGTATTACGTAAATTTTGTAAATCTGGAAACGAACAATAATTTAACTTTTCCCCCAATCCTATTTAGGAGAGCCGACTACAGTACTGGTTTGTGGTCATACTAATTGAGCATAAATTATAGGCCTACTTCAGATGCAGTACAATGGTGCATGGTTCCTTTACGCGATATAATTACAGCAGCGAAGCAATTGTGATTACAAACTAACAATGTACACGCGTGTATCCAATGGGGGTTTGGAAGCCCACCCCCCTTTGAAAACAAAGGAAAGAAAGTTGCGACACACTCATAGGTCGCTGCACTAGGCGTTTGTCACACCGGGGAAAATTAACTACGGGTAAAAAGATCCTGCTTATATAGGCTGAAGTGTACAGTAGATAGCGTCCACTGAGTTTCGTTTTCATGCAGGGTATCGAAGTGAAAGTATGGTCCATACTCACCGTCACTCCACTAGCGACACCAGAGTAGATTAGTAATGTCTGAACGTTTTCATTGTCCAATTCGGAGCGATCTACAAAGAGACATCACATCAACATCGCATCAGAGAATTTAAAAATGGCATTCTTTTTCAATTTCAATGGCAGATTGGACACAAGGTGTCCTAAGGGGACAGTCCTCCCCCTCCCCTTTCAATTAGAGGTAAGGTGTGGTTTCATGTTTTTAATAGATGACAATACTAATTTAAATGAAAAAAATTCTCTGTTGATGTAGATTATTTCTTCTAATTAATAAAAATAAATTCAGGCCTTGAAGGGCAGTTTTTTTTACAACACTAAGTGACCACAAATGCGGAAAAACCCGCAACCTATAAATTCCAACTTCATATCGGGTGGCTAACCAACTCAACAATATTGATCAAATATGGTTTCTTTTGAACGGCCAGTTCACATGGGAAAACCGTAGATTACTCTCGGATGAAAAACCCACCATAATTTGAACCTGCCAGGTATCGAACCCCCTAATCTCCCGGTTGCTACGCTCCGTTGTTTCAAACGCCACCGCCCCTATCCACTCGGCCCCAACACCGGCTGCAAATTTCGGCAAGTATGCCGAGGATTTTACAAATGCCGCCTCTCCTCTTTTTACCACTACCACCTCACAATCTTTTAGGAGCATTTTTGGTTTGTTATTCAATGCTTGTCACACTCACAAATATTTTCAAAGTATAGTAACGGCAATAGCAGTAAAAATGTCAGAGTTTACAGTTTCATTGTATCTATTTGGTTATTTTCATTATTTTCATGTGAAATGTAACAAGCCATCAAAGCCAACATTGTGTGGCCGTTTTGTGATCGTAACGAGTTTTTCAAGTTCAACAAGTCGTTACATGTTGCCATTGTCCACAGGTGTCTATTATGGGGGTACAGGGCACATGCTCCCTAACTTTTTGAAAATTGAAGACAAACTCCATATAAACAATGAACATTATTTCTCAAGTTCAATCATAAATAACCCCTTCACTTTTCGACTGAAATTGACGTTAGTTCCATGACTGTATTTATGGGAATAGGTAATATGGAAGACAGCAATTAAACCAGCAAACTATTCGTCACGTTTGACAAATACAAGAAATAAGTAACACGCCTAGAGTGTACGTCTCTTCTATTTCAGAAGTGTTTTGTTTTTTTAACTAAAGAAACTTTTTCTAAAGTCCCATCGTCGACTCTCTTGCGAAGAAACGCAAAACCAAACTTACTCTCGGATGAGTTATAGTTCCCAAAGGAGCTATGTACACAAAACTTAACGTGACCAACCTCTTGACCTGCAGACATGTGAGACACTTCAGAAAGACAGAAACGGTAAGAAATAGGCCTAGCTTTGCTAGAAATTCATGTCAATGAATAAAGTGTTTTCTTCGTAGCTAACGATTGTTTTTTTTTTCATAGTTACCTTCAATTGGGACATCTTGGAGCTTTTTGTTTGCCGAATACCAACGAAACCATAGATAACCAGTACCGCCTGTACTAGCCACGACAAATGATAAAACCAAGAACCAGATAATGACCCCGGCGAAAAACCGAAGCACTATCAGAACGCATACTGAGAGACCTGGACAAAAGACAGAAGACAGCATGAAGATTGGCCGTAGCGTTCCAACGCTTAAAATAACAATCAAAATTGGCCACACAATATGATATATAAGAATACGTAACTTCAAGTCCGTGTGCTGACCATTGAATTGCATGAATGCATGTATGTAATACCATGAAACATGGTTGTGTATGGACGTGACGGCTTCTACGTCACCTTAAACCTATTTGTGACGTCACCTGTACGTCCTATATAATTTGTCCGTACCTACCAAGAGCAATGGTGCAAAGATAGCAAATTTCTCTCCAAGACGTTTCGATATCTGCTAAAACAGTCTGCGGAGTAATAAAATAAGATACAGACATAAGAGTTATATACTTAGGAAGTACGAATAAATGCACAGGAATTTACATATTCTATGGACTTTGTCAGTAGCCATCACTTATAACTAAATGTTGCACATACTGCATTGCGTTGCTTAAGCAGATATTACCGAGTCGCAAATTTCCCCCGTCGTGTTAAAGATAAATCATTTTACAAAGTTAATACTAATTTCACACACCCTTCAAAACGGATATTCATTCACTTGTAACTCATGCTATATCTCCTAAATTACCGACTAACTCATCCACATTTTTACCGGAGTTTATGACAAGCACTGCTAATATTTTAAGCGCATTTTATCTTTATCCAAACTTCCTCGCTTTACACGGAGAAATTTCCCCAAATCAAGGTCTTTGCTAGAGCCTCACTCCCTCCCCACCGCCCCCATAACAAAAGAAAAAAAAAACACCGTCCTGTTAAGTCCGACTTCGACAAAGCTACAGCAGCATGTACTGAAGTGATACTGCTCAAGGCCATATCCACACACTACTGTGTGCGAGCTGTCTAATGTGTATAGATCCTTTTCCAAATAGCAATTACAAAGGATTGTGGGATCGAGTTTTGGTGTGTGTCGTTTTCGTCAATGCATTTTACTGTGGACAAAAAATGCGTACTTAAAGTCTATCCCATAATCCTTTGTAGTTGCTATTTGGAAAAGGGTCTATTGCGCTGCACAACTAATCTGTATAAGCCATCATTGACCAATCAGGGTGAAGCTTTTGCTTGAATTAATACCAATGAAAGAGCAAGGACCAACTGTAAGTAGCGATATCTTTGAGTTTCTGCATTTGTTTGGGTGAAGCAGAATTGCTTTTAAAAGGTGTAATTACAACTCTGAATGTGACTGGCTCACAGGCCATAGTCATTACAAACATTAAAACCGAATAGAATATTGTATTCATTTCCACACAGGAATATAAGTTCCACCATCCCGACAATCATATGGAGGCCATTTAACTGAATGTATACTAGTTGGGTAAGCATCAGTTCTACGAAAGACAGACAAGAAAGAAAATGAGACTTACATTGATCCATTCTGTATTAATAAAGGAAGTTGCCACATCGATAAGGGTTGTAGGGACACAACGGTTCAAAATGGCGAAACTGCGAAAACACAAAATGGACAGACTTGGTAATAAATACGAGAGTACATACCCCTCAAGGGCTATAGTATTAACTACTTTTGAAGCTGTCCATAAAATTTACTTGCCAGTAAAATATGCAGGGAAGCTAAAATATTTTGAGTAAAATTTTGCATGGTACAGATCGGTAGCTGTTTAATAATTGTATCCTTTTTGTTAACTAAAACCTCTTTGAAAATGTAATGAATACATATTAGAAGCGATATGCAGGAGGAGAAAGCAAATGCACGAAAAAAAACTTTGACATAATTTCTTTTAAAGTTAAATACCTTGATGGTACAGGTGGTCTGGGACACAAATCACCGGTCAGATGGAGTGCATTGTAATCTTCTGGGGGCAAACTGTACAAACATATTTCGTAACCAGCATATTGGCCAGGCGTGACTAAACTTTCATTAGGGCAGTTTTCCAAACAGATCTTTGTCGATGAGATACCATCCACAGAAACAGTGACCGGATTGAAAGAAAACAAAAACCTTTCAAAAAAAAAAAAAACAAGCAAGAAAAGTCATAAATATATTTCCGACTGAGTGCTAGATAGACGCCATTAACGTTTTACCGGTGTGCAACATAAATCTTATAGACTAAACTGTTAGGAATGTGTACAGACACTGAACACCCAAGAAAAATACTAAAATATACAGAAAGGGGTGTCATTTTTTGGAACTAATTTACAGCACTTCTGTTGTATTCTTTTGCGATTCTCTATTTTCTGTTTCGTACTTTTTACAAAGTGTAGGGCTGTTGTTACGTTGTGTTTGATTTACATCTTTGCTATGCATAAAGGTAAACCTCATCAGGTTCATATAAACTACTACACTTAAACATGAATTTTACTTCATGAAGTCAATAAAAAATTGTAAAATATTTCAATGTGATTTTGATTCGTCCACGAAAATGTTACACTCTATAAAGTTAAACAGGTAATTTCCGAAAAATTACAACTAACTTTAGCTATATGTATATTACTTGGGCGTCATTGACAGAAAATGGCTGAAGACTGTAGAAACTTGCGGTCTGTCAGTGTTTGGACATTTAAACTTAGACCATTATGTTGTCTTGAAGATTCTCCCGTTCTCTATAACGGCCCGGCTTTGCCAGGATTAGTCCTACCTCTACAAAATTGGGATAAAAATAACTCCGCCTCTCCCATCCGCGCAAAGAGAAAAAACTAATTCATCCTCGGCTGATGTAATTTATTACATATCTTACGGTTTTTCGCTCATGTCCAACCCCGACAGATTAATATTTTCAATGGCATCGTTTTTCCTGCCGCAGATGTTCCCGAAACTGTCGGCACCGTAAAGTAGTCGTTCTGGCTGACCATCACGTAATGCAATGAAAGATACATAACCCTGAGAAAGTAAGGTAAATAGATCTAAATATTTCTCAAACCTGCAGATACTTTAAAGTCAATGAAAAATTTAGACCGCTTCAAAATGAAATTCATACAGGAAAATCAGATTGAGAAGTCTAAAACAGTGTGCTTAGTGTCCCTTGAATGATGGGTAGAAATTCCTTGAGGATACGGTTGACATATTACCCTCGGCATGTTTTTAGGTACTTTGATTGACTTACTTTTTTCACACAGTGAATTTTGCTCCAAGAGTCTTTCATGCCTGTCAACTTTTTGGTACAAATCTGCGCTACTGGCATGATTTTTGTACTGCCCTTACCCGGTCAGCCATCTCTGAAAAGGTTCTAAATTACACTTCAGGCAAAATGTACCCTTTCGTTTCTCTCGTACAAGTTTCTGTGAGGGGCGTTGTAAGTTTGTAACGTTAAAATGGTTTAAATGCACTTTGCCAGGGCCGCTTCAATCGAATATAAAAATATTTATCATAAATATGTTTTCTAGTATTCATCCTAATGTTTACCGTTTCGCAGACACCCATCCCTCATCCAGTCACGGTGAAGTGAAATAAACTTGCGGGAGGACATTATGGCTAGGACTCAACCGATCCATATCACATACGGTATCAGCGACGAATGTTTGCATTCAACGATGTCCCTACCAATGTTGAATAATGGAGTGACTCATTTGCAAGAAAATATTTGGTTTGGAATCTTTCATTTATTCACTATTACACATCAGGATCATACCACATGTATAACAAACAATCATCAGGGTGGTGCCAAGTGGGAGAAGGAGGCATGCTCTGTCGAAAATGGTTACCCCCTCTCCCGCAGGTAGCAGAGAATTTTTCAGTTTCGTCGGGAAACCCTAATGTGTACAATTAACAATGTAATGCCCGAAGACGACCATTCGCCCGAAGATTTACTTGATTTTCCTGTAAGCAGAATCCTCACTAAAAGCCAAATTTTTAATTTTGTTTAAATAAAAACTAAATATTTTCAAGTTTCCTTCAATGCAAACCCCAAATTTTTACATTTACTGCAATAAAAACCCCAAACTTTCAAATTTACTTCACTAAAATCCCCGACATTTTTAAATTTTTCCCAGTAAATCCAAGTTTTTAATTTTTCTGCAAAAAATCCTCAAATTTTCGGCCCAGCAAGTGTGCCTGAAATTTGGCTTTCCTCATTCCTCATTCTTTCTCTAACCCGTCGCATATGTCAGCGCAAACCCTTTTGCCACCCCATTACTAACAACTTCTACCGGTGCTGTAACCGAATGGATAAAAGCGGTGACATGTAAAGCTATGGAGCTTTAGCAACTGGGAGGTTAGGGGTTCAATCCCCAGCCGGGTCAAAGTAAGTTGGGTTTTACATCCAAGAAAAAACTACGGTTTTCCCATCTCAACTGGCCTTTGAAAAGAGACCAAATTTGATATAAATTGTTGAGTTGGCTGTCACCCGACGTGAAATTGTAATTTATGAGCCATAGGCTTCCTCCATACTTGTGGCCGCTTAGTATTGTAAAACAACTGCCCTTCAAGGCCCTGAATTAAACTTATCACAATAGTATAGACCGGTTTACTATTGTTTCTCGGGGCGCTATTTTGTATACCTAAGAAAGCTCGAGCATAAGGCTCGGGAGAGAACGTCATCTTCATACACCAGCCTATATATAAATTGTACTCATTTAGTATCATGGTATTCCTGCACAGATTGTTTATTCAAGAGGCCACTTAACCCTACCCCAAATTTTTAACTAACTTAACCTAGCCTTATACCCTTAACTGAACCCTCACGCTTAACCTAACTTCAGGCGGAACCCTTGGGTGACGCCCGTGATAAGGTTCTCTCTCAGACCCATGTCATTACACTAAAGCGTACAAACCATCGACATCGTAAAGGACATAGATCTATGACTCGATGTTGTAAAAACTAACATACGACGGGGATACCGTACCGGCAACCGTGCTAGCTATTTCGGTTGATTCCTTGTTGTGGTCCTTAATTTGAAGCTCGAGAAACGGGAAAAACATTAGTCTATTTACTAAGATCCCTCACTTACTACAAATCGATAGGAATCGGAGTAATTATAGAAATACAGAAAACTAGACCTACAGAAAACTCGGAACTTAATTGATTTAGCTAGGCCTATACCAATGCCAAACTTATTCAATAAAACTTCAGTATTTACTTCACGGATAAACCAAAGAACCCTGGTTAAGTTTCTCGGTAGACAAAGAAATTTTTCTTGGGACGAGAAAAAAGTCTCTCTATCCTCTGCTGTACACGACTTTATTATATCGATTGCCATACGAAAAGAACACTGGTTTAAATTTTACACTCCGCCACTCCCTCGACAATAGGTATACAAAACATACCATTCCGACCCAAAAAGCCAGAAATATAACACAACAGATTACATCTTGACAGCTCCGTTTGGTAAGAGGTCCAGAAAATTCTTCTTCATCACTTCCATTTTCAATCTAGAAATAAATTAGATACTGAAATAAATAAACACAATTTTGTAGGTGCTACACAACGTATTATTATGAATTGTAGGTGGGGTCCTAGAAGAACAACCACTACATAAAGTTATTGACTTATCTGAAAAAAGTAGCTCGAGGGCAGAGAATGTAAGGTAACTCTATAATTACTCCAGAGCTCAAGTTGAAGGCACGTTTGTTGGAAGCTGCTCCGAAGCTTCAAAATTATATAATTCATTTTTTAGTTCTCTTGACAAAAAGTTGCTTTCTCTGTGCTTAGAGTTCGAAATCTTCGAACAAGGCTCCTTGCCTATTGTGTGTTTTGCCCAGTCCCACTCATTACGGTTTTTACTAGTCTCAATTTTGGGGTTTTGTGACGACTCTTCTGTCGACTTTTGTGACGACTCTTCTGTCTATTAGTACATAGACCTGAATTATGTGTAATGAGCCATTATGGAAAAGGTATGTCATTAAGCTTACCTGCATTTGATGCTGTAGATGAAGCTTTGGGTACAGATTTTTAAATTGTCTCTGATCCTTGTTACTGCCTTTCTCTTTTTTGATGGTCTTCAACCTACTTGTCTTTACCATAGTTGTCATCAATCTATCGGCCAATGCCGCCACAAGGGAGACAGTCGGTACCCCCTCCAAGCGATCCCTACCGTCTTACAAGGAGCAAACTTCCTTGAAACTTTTAGCGCAAGTCAACAGCAGTCATGCCATGGCGATACAACGTTTTCAATGACACTTCGTGTTACTCTTGTTGATCAACTGAGGGCATTGTGACGTCTAGCGAGCCGATGACACACAAGCAGACACACACCGTTACCAAGACGGTACTTTTGGAGTTGTACGCAGTGATACCAATGTTAGCGCGCCCGAGTATGCCTACCCCATTGTTTGCACGCAATTTCTCACACTGGTATCTACTAAAAGCTTTCTGAACTGTGATCCGCGCGGTGAGCATCAACCCCGCTGATGCATATTTAAATAAGAAAGTATCAACCAATAACGCGCGCAATGACGCTTTAGAGCCGAAGGCGCTAGATGTCTGATTTTGGCTGTGAAAAAGAAGCCGCACTGTATGAGCTGAAACATGGCAAACGTCGGCCATTTGGTGACGTCATAATGTAGAATATACAGTTTCACTGTACGCGTGTTCGACATTGCCCGGTGAGATGAAATTTTGGGCAAAACATTAGTTTCTGCCGGAGATATCGGATCATGTCAAACTTGTTTTTCATAGTAGGCTTATTATAAAGTACACTGTTAAGTCTGTCAAGTGTCATGGCGGCCCCCATGTAGGCTTCATCGGATGTCATGGAGGCATTGGCGGTATTACTTTATGATCACGCAAAAGTCAGGGGCTAAGGCACGCCGTCATCTGTATAGACCTTATGTATTGACATCACACTGACGTCATTTTGGAGGAAAACAATGAAGCACACGTGCACTCACGCGTAGATTTCGCACGCTCGTTTAGTGTTCTCGCTCACAACAAGAAATCAACTAGCGCGTTTGTTTTCCGAGAGCGCAAAAGTGTGCGTCAAGTATTCCGAATAATACACAGAGAAATATATACCGCATGTATAGAACGCATTTTAAAAGTGCACGCACGCTAACCTCTTTTTACAATGGAATTTTCTGTAACCCGTTTTTATTTTTGTACGCAGATCGGCAAATGGAACGTGGCACATGCCAAATCCACACCCCCGCCCCGATTTTTGCGTCTCCATGAGGAGTCAATTTCCATAAGAGTTTGGAATCTATGCTTATAATATCTTTGCCCCCAACACATTGCTGTCAGGGGGAAGTAACGTGTCACCGATCGACCCCATAGACGTTTTTGTCGTGACTTCAGTGCGTTTTAATTTGTCATGCTGCTGGCTGTCACAGCTCATGCGCAAAAGGTGTGTTATCGATACGTGCGCACAACGGGACCTAATTTGATGCAATGAATGCCTTCTCTGGCCTGGCTCTCAAAAAGTCCAACAGAGGGACGTGCAACGCAGTGAGTCGGTGAAAAATACCACAGTATAGACCTTATGCATATGATGTCACAATGGAGAAAGTGCTCCCTCGTTTGGCGGAAAATGGAAGAAACGCTCGTATCATTGCAAGTTACACCAAGAAATGCAGACATCTGAGTTGTCAACCAGTCCTGTACGCGCGTAAGTCTACTACACGTACGTGCCGCGAAATCTACGCCGTGAGTGCACGTGTGGTACGTTGTTTTCACCCAAAATGACGTCAGTGTGATTTCAATGCATAAGGTCTATTTTGAACATAAAAAAGTGCTATGACACGATGCTTAGGCATCGTATATTACGTCGACAGCAGAGGCAAGAGCTACGGCCAGTATGACAAACTGAGCGAACTTCGTTATCTCAGAAACAGTATTCAACAGTATTCAACTGTCATAGCTTTATAGCGCTATACTGAGGTATGAACCGGCCATTAGCCTTCTGATATCAAGTTGCTCCTTCCACGTAACAAATTTGCACATTTATCCAATAGACCTTATGCATATGATGTCACAAAGGAGAAATGTCACAAAATGGCGGAAAAGCGAGTATCACTGCTACATTGTTTTCACCCAAAATGACGTCAGTGTGATGTCAATGCATAAGGTCTATATACATTCATAACGAAGGTGTGAAATACAAATTACCTTATGAAACAGTCAGAATTTGATAAATTTTGTTGGGACAGTTGACTATTTTCTATGCTTCATTTTTTTAACAACACTTTGCCAACTTTGTCATTTCATACTACCAGACCTGCGTCGAAAGAGATTAGGAAAAGGGAAGAAGGAATCAAGCAGAATACTTACATTAATTTTTCAATCAAGCAGAATACTTACATTAATTTTTGACAAGTATACTTGTATACACACTCGCGTATTGTACAGGATTTGATTTATATACTACTTACACATTCCATAAACTGTTATTTATTTTGGGGGCGCACCCATTATCTCTAAGCGTACTTTGGTATTTGTGGAAGTTTACACTGTTCTTTGTTCCCAAAAACATCCTAGCTTGCGTTGTTCGGTTGGGGTGTCTTTGACCCATTATCGATAAAATAAGGGCGTTGCTAGTAGCAACTCCCTCATAAAAAGGGTCATCGAAACCGCGGATTGGGGGCTGCAGCCTCAGTGTTCCCACCCTCCCTCTCGACAATTTTCAGTTCGAAGGCTTTTGTTCTAAAACGTCCAAAATTACCTTATAAAACGCTAAAATTTCTGGAGTTGAATAGTTCAGCCCTAATCTTGGATGCTTTCCAACGGCATTTCAGAACTGTTCATGATCCTGTTACTTCTTGAAAGCCCGGTAGGACTCCCAGACATTTATAAACCCCCAATTTAGTAAATTTGCTTTTGGCCCTTCGTTCAATTAAAAGATTATAATAAAAGTATTTCTCTTTCTTCTACACCTCTCAAACAAAGCTACAGTAAGCTTTACATAGTTTAAGCGGCAACGAATCTCTCTCAGAGTGAAATTCGCCGTACTTAGTTCACTAGATACTAGCCCTTCCGCCAATAGACGAGTTGGGAAAATGCATTCACGCAATGCATCATGGGGTGAGGCAAAGGCCAAGTGAACCACTTTCCTTGGCGAAAAAGTTGTCACGGTACAGCTGACCTTGTGACCCCACCGGAACTACTGAATTACCCAACTGGCTTATTGAACAGGAAAACTTGTGTGTGGTGCACCTCTTGATAAAGCTACAATGGCATGTACTGTGTTAATCGCCCAAGGACATATCCATATACGACTATGTGTGTGGCATGTACTGTGTTAATCGCTCAAGGACATATCCGTATACGACTGTGTGTGAACTTTCTCCCACACTGAGTGATCTGCAAAGGCATTGTTGACCAATCAGAATGATGTTATATTTTGACCTTACGTCCATTAAAGTTTAGTTTGGAATTATATTGAGATATATCGGGATATTCTAAATGCTTTGGATGATGCAACTGGGCCTTTAAATTGCACACAGCAACATTCTGCTGAATACTTTAGACTGCTATATGGGATTTAATACTACTGCAATCTGACATGTTTATGCAAAGAGCTGCACTGCCTTAACTTTTGCACTGATTTGCACAAGTCATTATTGACCAATGAGGGTTAAGCTATTGTTCGAATTGATGTCGATCCGAAGTGCAAGCACTCTGTTAGTAATTAAAAATCCCCGGGGTCCTCAATCTATTTGGGTAATGTACTTGCCCCTTAAAATAGCATTGTAAGCATTCGTGGAATGAAACTACGTGACAATTTCGGTCTTCTGGTTTTTATTAATTCTTCCAAAATGGTAAAAGCTACAAGTTTTTACCTGCATACCTTTTTTTCGAAACAGCAAAGCTTTTAACGCCCAACAACTTTTTGAGCTGTGTGCATAGACTAATCATTGCCCAGTTTTCCAACCGTCCTCGAAATTGCGGAGAGAGGTACGTGCTTTTCAGTTTGTAAACGCCTTCCGACAGCAGGCCAGTTGGCACGTATTTGTCTCATTAAATCTCTGTAAAGCAATACTCAGGCGAATATGTTTTTAATCGGAGAGCTAATCATTTCAGACCGCCGTCTGGATGGGGGAGGGACTTATCCCTTGAAAACTGGTAATTCTTTGCATATTTGGGGTTCCTTTCAAGCTATTTCATGCTACATTTTGCAAAATTCATTGAAGTACAGTCATCGAAAAACTTGATATATAACTGAAAAGTCTGATATATTTTACAGACTAAGATTACATTTGTACAGGTTATATTTCAGAGAAGTTTTCATTTTTGAAAAGTAGGGGCGGAAGCATACTTTTAGCCCCCACACATGTTAATAAGAGGCTTCAGCCCACCGCCCCTTCAGTTCTTCGGGCCAATGTAGCCATGTGCAAGGTTTGTTATGGTGAAAGCAATGTACACATAGTGAAGTATCAGTAAGCTCTGGATGCGAGAAGGGAACACGGTGTCATAGAAAGCCAAAATATTTAAGCACCCAAGAATGGTAACCCTCTAAAGCTAAAGAAAGCTGTAATCCCTCCATTTATGCAAGGGCTGTCATTGTTTTGATTGTGGGGGTGATGTAGCCTTATCAGGTTGGAATGTGTGTATTTTTCTACGGGCAGTCTAGTCGGAACCCTGAGAGGATTTGGGAAGGATTGGCTACCAGACTTCACCGAGTAAAGGAAGTGAAAGGTAAGACTGCCTGAGCAGCATCAGTTGTGAAATTGAGGCTGAAACCTGACAGCTTCAGTAAGTCTATATGTGCCTTGAGAGGCCCGCGCAATTTTTCCCAGGAGGTTATGGGCAAATCATGCCAATGGACCAATCAGCTTCTTGGAAATAGGCCACACCCCTAGTTCCAAAATGACAGCTTTTCGACCCTTTTATTGTAATTCTGACACCGGATTATAAAAGAACAGGCCAAATAACTCCAGTCCACGTAACCCTAACCCTAAACATAACCCTAATTATGATTTTGAAACAAATTTGAAAAATTTTTGAAAATCAAATTTGCCCATAACCTCGTGGGAAAAATGAGGCGAGAGGCACTGGGCATAACTGTTTGGTTGTTCTTTGAAATGCACCGTGCATATAGATAGTCAGTCAGGCATATTGTCACAATGTAAGGCGAAAACACCAACGTGGCCCCGACAATAAATGGCCCGGTATCAAGAGAGACTTAGAAGTATAAGGTAAGAACTTTGCTTTTTGTTGGTTTGTTAGAATAATTAGACGCTTTAAGGGTTCAGGAAGCCTGAGAAATGTTGAAGGGGCTCACTTAGAGATAAGTCAGGTAGTATTGGGTATTGGGGTTAGAATTGTTTCAAATTTAGTTAAAATATGAACTTTATGAAGCAGTTATTATTGAGTTGAACGAGAATAGCCGGACCATAGGTATTGGCTGAAATATTGAAAAGCACAATTCCTTTTTAACTTTGTGTTTGTGCAGTTTGAAGAGGAAGGGACTTTGGAAAGTTTGATATGTGTGAGAGCATTTAAGAAATTGCTAAAGGCTTGAAACTATGTTTTGGGATGGCAAATAGTGCTACGAGGTGTAAAGGATAGAAGGAGCATTGCCCCCAGAAGTATATATCAGTAGATACTATTATTGTTGTGGATCTTTAAAATCCTACAACTTACGGCTGCTGGTATCGAGACGGGAGCAAGGGCGCTACCACTCACCGGATGGGTGAGCTGAGTGTCGACCTACAAGGATTTCTATTCAAGGAGGACCAGTTGCGTTTATTGGGCTACTGGTTTTAACATTTTGAACATTTAACTTTATGGCAAGGCAAGAAGCCGGGAAACGAGAACGGAAAATGTAATATCTTTAATTTAGACTTTGGAAATTTTATGTTTAGGGACGCAAAAACGACAGGACCAGGCGTGAAATGGAGATACCAGGGAACATTGAGAATGGAATTTGGATTTATGGAATGAGCCACATATCTATGATTACACCCTAATTTTGGTTATTAATTTAAGTGACGGTACTGAAAGGAAATTTGTTTGGGGGTACAGGAGTAAAAGGCAAGTGCCACCGGGAGGTTAAGGAAAGTAAGACAGTAAAGTAACAAAGATTAAGTTGTTTATACTCCAACTGAAAAAATGTCCCAGTCGTCACTGGTGACTATTTTACCTTTAGATGGCGAAATAACTTGATTACAAAACTTTCGGAAGAGAGGGACGGTGAACATGATTCCGTAGATTTATCAGACGTATTAGGAAAAGAATCTTTGCGGCTTGCATGTAGCCTTTGTATCGAGCATGCAAGTAGTTTATATTTGAAATGAAATGTCAAGATTGTAAAAGATCGTTCCACGTTAGCTAAATTGGGTGAGTCTAAGGTCTTGTCACCACTACAAACTCAGGTGATTTTCTTTTATGTAAAGTAAAAATCACTGGAGTAAGGCCAGGAAGTTGACACCCTGAGTGGCAACTCCCTAGTAAGGCATTGTTAAGGACAACGCTTCTGTTTTAACCAGAGAGCGTAGGGCATTGCCACCCAATCCGAGTGGCAACTTCCTGATCTCCCTATTTGTACCTGGAGTTGCCATCAATCCTTATGTCCGAAAAAGGAGTGTCATGTCCAACCATTAGACCTAGGGG
The DNA here is from genome assembly GCA_029531755.1 of Holothuria leucospilota. Classification (NCBI taxonomy): domain Eukaryota; kingdom Metazoa; phylum Echinodermata; class Holothuroidea; order Aspidochirotida; family Holothuriidae; genus Holothuria; species Holothuria leucospilota. Next base: position 36,788,159 of record CM055971.1, read on the forward strand.
GCTTTAGATACAAGACGGCTATTTCAGGACAAAAAGTTTATTCAGAGGAGCATTGTATCCATATCAAGTACTGCATCCATCCTCGGTATGCAATCACCTTTATTTTGTGCAGGCCCGTACGCGGGGAGGGGGATTCGAGAGGCTCGTCTCTGCAGGTTCGTTTTTTAAATCGAACGTCCCTTTGATATCAACCCCCCCCCTTTGTCAACTAAGGGTGGTTTGCCATCACTTAGGACTTCTTCCACCCTCTTGCAATGCAAAACTGAGGATGTTACAAATGTAACACATTCCATATGCATATTGGGATAACGTAATTAGCATAATTACGTCATTATCCCACACCTCCAGTTTTTTTCGCGCACATTGTCATTGATTCCATTCCTTCGAGTTTAAAAGGAGGTTACGCTATATGTACCTTTGCTTTCTTTTACATACCCATTCTTTTGAATGAAGGGGCTGGTTTTGTCTGAAATTTCCGAAAGATGGCCATTATGGTTTTACGTTTATTAATATTTTAGGGAGCTTTGCACCAAAGTCAAATTCAGTGGACACGCTAAATGTTGTGGAGGACAAATGAGCCTAGCACCACTGCCAAGCTTTTTGTGTTAGTGCATGATCTATATAGCATGATGCAAGTGTGTTTGTTTGCCCTCCAGCACTTGGTTGCGGTGGTTGACTTTTACGCGCATGAAACCTTCCTATAGATAAGCGGTGATTAACAGGGCCATTGCAGCATCTCCTGTGAACCCAGATTTCAGTTTAATGCCCCTTTCCACCGTACTTGGCACCCCACCCATGATGGACTGCGTCGAACTTGAACTAATGTGAAAATTTTGTGTTTTAAAGAGCAGTTTCCAGCAGTCTAGAGCGTTTGTGATCCCAAAGTTATTCTGGGATACTCGGGACTCGTGTATGATAGACAGAAACTGGTGACAAAGTTACTATTTTAAAGTGCAATTTCTGTAATTTTTGACCATTTAAGATGCTAAATCTATATCTCATACCGTCGACCGATGTATGATAGACGAAAACCTGAAATGACACGCTTGTGCTTTAGAATAAGGTTTTTTGCAACGTATACGGCGTTTCCATTTTTAGCCTCAGCTCAAACCATGATGAGGGCAGACCCAGCAGAGGTCGGGCAAAGGTGGTCAAGGAACCAGGGTCACTCATGATACGATGAAGTGTGTAATCCCCTTGGCGAACAGTCTCCCCGACACTTTACCTGTACTTACTTTTCAGGGGTCGATTTCTTCAAGAAGTAGAAAAAGTTTTTTATCTTTCTTCCTTTCCCTCATATTTTGACTAAGTGTTACAGAACAAGTCTCACCCTTACTATACGTAACCCTCAATCGATTAGTAGTTGTTGTACTTGTCTCACGGTTCGGTAAACGAGTTGGGATGTGACCATTCCGTCGCCTAAGAGGGGTTAGATACGGACTGTCGATATTGTTTTTTTTTTTTTTTTTTTTTTTTATGAGTGCAGATTTATCATATCAGAACTAACAGTTTGCAAATGCTTTGAAAACTGTCAAAATTTACACGCATTTACAACCTCATGGCTATGCTTACAACCAGTACCGTCTTTAACGTATTAGCATCATTGAACGGAAAGGGTTATGGAAATTATGACGATTGTTTTAAGGTTTGTGCGTGATTAAGGAATAACAAAGCGTTGTACTTCTGGAAGATATATTTCAAGAAAATCAAAAGGTAAAGAGGATTAATTCAGCACTGCCCTTTTGGTAGACATTTTGTTTATAAATTGAATGAGGCTTTGTGCAGTGTCTAGGTATAACATTTGTAATGAAAAATAGTATGTTCAGTATACTTGCGCTTTCGCGCGCATTCATTACGGTCTACATTCCTCATCTAAGGGCAATAATATACAAGGAATAATTCTGTGAAAACTTTTCTAAATATTAGAAGTAAATCTTTAACCTCATTGACGCCGCACATTATGAGGGCAAGATGTACCAATCAAATACAAGGAGAACAGTAACGTGCGTGGCATGATCTACAGAAAATGAAGTATAAATTTCTTGATATACATTCTTTAAAAACATTCTTTAAAAAAAAAAATGTCTTCTGCGCGCTTCGCGCCCATGATCGGTAGATCATGAAAGTTCGAAGTCGGACAGTGGCGCCACAGGTGCGTGTAAAATACACCGTGCATGCATATTGTATATTGCACAGTGATGTAGTGTACAAAACATGTTTGTTCCACATGTGCCCTCAGCATGATCGCGTAAGCAAAACATATAACATCATGCGACAGTCTATTCGAACCCTCTTGGGAAATCCTGCGTACGGGCTTGTTGTGCTGATTGTGTAATTGAAGGTCCTTTAGAGGTCATTATGGATCATTTGAGGTAAAAGCTTTTGATACTGATGACTTTCCATGAAGCTAGTACGTGTAAATCAGGGAGTTGCTATTTGTCAAATAGCAACTCCCTGGTGTAGATAATGTTAAGTGCCGAAATTTAAGGGATCATTTTGAAGTCACCAGAGGTCATTTAAGTTCACACTTCCGATTTTTCTCGAGATTTACATAAAATTTGTCAAAATATTTATCATTTAGAGTAAAAGCTCTCAGAGCTCATGTGGATGGCATCAGGGTTCATCTACGGTGCAGAAATATTTAGACCATTAGTACATCCCAAAAAAAGGATAGCAGAACTTTGTTTTACATCAAATTCTGTTTAGTGTGACTGAAATGAAACTAATCCAAATATTGGTAATTCCTTTCACATTAGTGCTTAATCATGTTATTCTGATGTCAGAGGCCCTAGGAGCGGATGTGGGCACGTACCTTCCATTTTTCACGCTACTTTCCCTCACAAATAAAATTTTCAATGCTCCCAAAATGATGCACATACTGTCTGTGCCGTTTTAGCCCTGGGGTCCGTAACTTACAACTACCGGCGTGGCATATTTGGCGCCAATTATTTCCAAAAAAATGAATTTTCGGCGGGGATTGCATACAGTCACGTATATTTGTAATGCATGTGTCTTTAATATTTGGTGATCTTATTTATGCAGTTTGTTTCTTTGTATTTTATAAGGCTCCAGGACCCACACCATTTTCAAATTACAAATTAGAAAGAATTAATACCACAGCCAACAGGTTAGCCTATAAAATCCCAAGCTACATTTCTAAAAAGCAAGTCTTTCAAACTACCCATTCTCAAACTATCACCGACCGTATTATTGAACTAAACACTAAATTAACTAGGTCTTATTCATTCTCTGACCCACTTGCAATTAACACTCTAATTAAACTCCTTACCACCCACCCAAAAATTAATACAAAAACTCCTCTCGATATTTTAAATTATAGAAACTGGGAAGAAGTAGAGCGGTTGGTTGAGGGTGGGGGGCTCGATAGGTTAGTAACCTCTGGCTGTGAGTCATTTCCTGTTTTCTTACAGGGAATTCGGTGCAGCCAGAGGTGGGGTGTAGGTTAAATTTGTTCCTCCCCTGTGGTTTTTCCAAACCAATACGCTCTGCTCTTCTCATTATCCCGCCTTTGTTTTGCACTCTGTGCTTTTTTTACTTACTCCTCCAATTTAGATCCGTTGGTCCTTTATTATGCTACAGGCTATTGTTAATTTCTCACTTACTCCAGTAGGCCAAATTCCGAAGGAGTGGCGAAAGCCGCTCGACCGGTCTTAATTCCCATAAAGAACACCATTTTCCTACCACATAAAATCCTCCCAACTCCCTCCCCACCCTTTTAATTCTTACCACAAAATATCTTCCTCAGCCCCTTTCCAACTGTTTGACCTACGTTTTGATATACTACTTAGGAGAACGTACGGTAATTCTACACGGGTGAAAAAATGCTAAAGGGGTCACCCGACAGGTTGACGTATGTGGGCCGTAAACCCGACGGAAGCCCGTCTGTAAGGTTTTTATGTTTATATACGACATACTAGACAACAGTGTTGTATTTGATTGACCCCATTCCGGGTCAATTCCGAGGCCACTTCCGATTCCAGTGTCCTTCATTCCGGGGTAATTCCGAGTCCGGCCATTTGACAATGTAGCATGGGCTATCTTGCAAATATTTTTCAAGTCTATTAGGTTACAGTGAACTTTAAAGGTCATGCACTTTTAGAAGTCAGTTTCATAGTCTGACTTACCCTGTAAATAACTTGACAGTCATATATTAAACTGTGATAACAATGTAGTCTTAAGTAACATCTTTGTACCTTCCATATTCGTGTTCGAGTCCCGCTGCAGCCAGTTCCGGGCCAACTCCGATTCGGGGCCTCCAATTTCGGGCCAATTTCGAGTCCAGTAAAAACGAACTCCTCTAGCCCGGCATTGAGTTCGAATCTGGACTTGGGCGTTACAGCCCTGCTAGACAATGAGTTAATGATTAAACACGAGGACGTGGATCATGGGGGACGAAGGAGGGGGCGTGCCATTCATTTCTGGAAGGAGCAAACATCCCTACTCAGTCCCCTCACCGTTTGTCTCATTCCTGTCTATTTTCAAGTGTAATTTTTCTACTCCCTGTACAGAATATCACATGAAATGAAAGAGAAAAGATGCATATGGAGCAATATGAATGTATTCATTCAAATAGTCAGACATGTACTGTAGAAATGATTAATTAACCCCATTCTGATATTAAAGTTTGATTGAGAGGTCTGTTTATTTTCAATTTTAGCCGCTGTTCCCTTTCCTTTACGAAAGATGATGTACTTCTTTCAAACCCTAGTAATAGCCTTAGCTAACAAGGCAATGATTTGAAATAAGGAGCATATAGCCGACTTGAAAAAGAAAATCTTTCGTTATTTTTGAACAACTGTACATTTACTTTTAAGTGCAACAATTCCTTATTATGCCAACTTCTTTGTTAGGACGAAAATATCTTTTCGGTAAAGCCCAAAATTTGGTGAAAACCTTTTGTAAAATATATTTTGTTTTCAATGAGATGAAATGTTGAACCTAAGGGTTAAATCACTCAACAGATTCTTTGAGATGTAGCAAACGACAAGCCACGTTTTTAATATTTTTTTTTGTCCATTCGATATCCTTAGCAGGCCATGACGTCCGAACTTTACAAGTAACTTTTTTATTGAAAGTAAATAGGCATCCATATACGAAAATTCGTATCAATGACTCAGGGCCCTTGGTGGAACCAAGCTGAAAGTAGACTGCTGTAAGAAGTGGCTATGTCTTACAATGGAGCTACATGGTCTTACGTAAAGAAGAACATTACTAGAAGCGAGTCATAGGCACAGGAACCTATTCTCGACTGGGGATTGGGGCGACCATTGTTTTGGACCGACATCCTAGGAGGAGAGGTTTCAGGGAAATTTTTGAATGTTTGAGATTCCTTAGATGGAATTTGGTGGAACATATCGGGCCAAATTTTACAGAAAATTATTGCAAAAGTTTGACATTTTATACATAGGGAACGAATAATGGGTTTTCGTCCCTGAATTGAGGGGGCGGGAGGAAGCATACTTCCACCCCACCACATTTTTGACTGGGACAAAGCCCCAGCTCCCCTTCCCCGCCTCCTACGCCCTTGAAGCGAGATATGCGTAACAGTGCAATGCGATCGTTATTTTCAACACCAAAGGAGCGCCATCCTAATGAACTGCCCTTTCAAACCTTCTGTATGTATATTGTCTTGCGAGGACCGATATCACGATAATATGGCACTTTGCTTTAGTACAAAATTCTTGACAGTTACTGTTCATGTCTTCTAAAACAGGGGTGGGGAACCTGAGGCCCGCGGGCCGGATACGGCCTGCGAGATCATTTTATCCGGCCCGCGAGGCAATTCATAAATGTAAATTTAGAATCACTTGGAAGGTAATTGATAAAACTCTTTTAGCCCATGGTGTCTATCGTTTTTCCTTCTTTTACCACTTTCCGCATATTTCAAGTAAAAGTGCTGCGAAACACTACCAGTTTGTTACGAAAAACCTTAGTATCCACAATGTAACATCCCCACCGTTTCGTTAGACACAAACCAGGTGCAGAATCCTTGTATACTAATTTTGTGGTATCGGAAGTTTTGCGTAGAAGGCTACATGGCAATGGAAAGAAAGTGCACATAAAACAGGTGTAAGCCTATAGGCCTATTTGTTACATTGAATACTAAACTCGGTGGATACTGTGTTTATTCCCGCCGATAGATTGGGTGGGCGAGGGGTTAAGAACTGTCCCTCCGAAGAGTGAATTAAACGTTAAAATGTGGAATAAAGTTGGTTTCAAGATACGCGTTTTTTCGGTGAACTTCGCGCGCACTTTTCTTAGGCGTTCATTATTACTACTAAGTCAAATGGTCATATTGTGATACTTTTGGTCTGCCGAGCCTTTGTGATTCAATGTCATTAATGACAGTCATTTAAAGATAGTGGATGAACATTCTGTTGCCTAAAACTTTGTATAAACTCCAGAACCCCTAGGGGCTTTGGCCCACCAGGGCCTGTTTAGGTCTCCTTGCCCTGCGTCCCATGGGAAAAACTTGAAGCGCCCTCACTTCTGCGGCCCGCGAGGGGCTTATGACTATCAAAACGGCCCGCCACAGGAAAAAGGTTCCCCGCCCCTGTTCTAAAACATTTCACGAAGATAACCAATTTTACTCCAACTACATATTTTTAAATTATGGCTTCATTCATCACCTGACGACCACAAGCGACAAATACTATGGACCCATTGCACAACCCCCAAATAAACGCAACAAACACGCATGGTAACCTGTAGCCACATGACAGAGGCCCCGGGCGTTTTTTGCATATACACATTACCTTAGTTACAAACGCAATGATGATTGTATCCTGAGGTACCTCTCCAAACATTTCTTCAGAAGAAAGGATATGCTATTAGCACGTCCAAGGCTTTGGCCAAGGGCATTCTCTTGCCAAAGCCTGCCGATGGAGGTCGTAAAAGCCTCTTCTCGAATGAAGTCATTTAAAACTAACCAGGGAGCTGGACGACAGCTCCTTGAACTGGCGAGGATGTAACAAGTTGGAAGGTGTTTCTTAAGCATGCATCACAGGAATATTAAATCAGACTATAGGGCCGTATTCCGGGCCAAGGAGCTGAAAGATAGTTCCCTACCTAGGCCAAATGCCAAGAAGGGGGGGGGGATAATAGCACTGTCTAACCCCAGGGTTACCGGGGGGCCTTGTGACGATAATTGACACCCAAGCGAACCCATCCGTTTTTACCACACCAGGGAGTTGCCCAAAGTGAGGGGTCTAAGCGAAGGGGTGGCATTTGCGTAGTCAGCTAGGTGCAAAATGGTTTTATCTTTGGAAAGGATTTGAATTCTCGTTGTGCAGTGAATATTTCTTGGATGAGTTGAAGGAAGGAGTATTGTTTTAGAGGAGAGAGTGAAACTCTCACCATCAGATTTTTTTGTTTTTTTTTCCAAAAGTCCCCTGACCCTCTGGCGAAGAGTCAGGGGCGAAAACCAAACAATACTCCCGAAGGAGTTCTGCTCCCTGAAGGAGTAACAACGTCCTCAAGGGACAACTTTGACTTAACTGACACCACCCGACAGTGGTCCCATTCTAGACTGGCTGAATAGAACAGGTCCCACCTGGGAGCTCCGCCGTCGTGATCACGGATACTCCTGCGCCAGGTATGTTTTTGTTTATATATATATTTAGACGGAAAATGTTGTTATATTTGTCAAAGCTTTGACCTGCATGAATATATGCTTTAACATTTTTAATTGTTTCAGTGAATTTCCTATTTTTTTTCTTTTAGCAGGATGGGTTGCTTCCTTAAAGGTCGTGTGACATGAAAATAACATAGTTGGATATTTGATGTAAAAAGCATTAAAAATCCAGTAAATAGCCGCAATTTCCATTAAAATCCATCAAATATTGACCATTTTACAGGGAAATTTCTATTTCACACTTGGATCATGAATAAACATGAGCTAAATAATTATGCAAATATGTGACATCGAAAGATGGACACCCCATATAATACACATATTATCCTTTGTTTTTTCAACCTTAATTTCAAGGACACTGGTAGCATTGTTATTCCCTTAGAGGTTTATTATAAAATTTTTCCTTGAAAAATATTGATATCACTCACCAAACTGTAATCTATATGATCAGTAATTAAGAGATAATTTATATATAGTCTAGCGGCGAATTCGAAAAAGAGCTCTAAAAATTGACTTACCCGGTACCGATTTGTAAAATATAGCGACTATACTAAAACTATTGTTTATAATGTAACTTTAAATTTTAGGTTGGTTGTCACTTTTTAAAAGTTTCCGAACATGCAAATTTTCAAGGTCAAAGGTCAAAAGGTCAATTTTTCAAAATTTTAGTATTTTTAACACACTTTAATATGACGAGACTTATAAAATGCTGTGAGTCAAAATGAACAATTTATACAGTCCTAAAGTGCTCAAAATGTAATGAAAATAATAGAATTATAAACTGTTTATAGAGTGTTTTCGTAGCCTTAGCAAAGAAATTTGAATAACGGACATAGACACATTGAACAGTCTGTTTTCAACACCTTAAACCTTTCAATTTCAGTTCTGGACCATTGGTGATGAGTAAGAAGAAAAACGTCCAGAATAGTGGTGGCGCCAGGCGGGGGGGAGGGGGCCATGGCCCCCCGTCGGGGAAGGCTGCCCCCGTCGGGGAAATTTTCCGGTTTCGGGAAGCTACTATGTATACGATAAAATATGTAGTCCCTGACAACGTGCAGGGCAGTCGCCCCAACCATTTACTTAATTTTGGTCTAAATTTGGGCAAATTCTTCAATAAAACCCCCAGATTTTCCAATTTTCTTCGTAAAAACCCAATTTTTTTCAAATTTTCCGTGATAAAAGCCCAACTTTTCAATTTTTTCGATTAAAAGTTTGAAATTTTCGGCGCTCTTCGCGCACCAAAATTTTACTTCAAACATCGTTTCGGCACTACATCGCCCTCATCGAGGCTTCGGGTTTCTGGCCCCTCGTCGGGGAGCTTGGTCCCCTGTCGGGCAAATCCTGGCGCCACCCCTGGTCCAGATGCAATCCCACGCGTTCTGTAAACTGTGGACGAGTGATGTTTAAATACAACCTTTGAATGTATGTTTAGTTTTCGAACATAGTTTTAAGGTCAAGGGTCATTAAAGGTAGCACCTTTTAAACTTGATCTGCATTTTACGTTTTTCCCCATAGGGACCCTTCACAAAATCATGTGACTTCAAACAACATTTATTCAGATGTTTTAAAGCAACTTTGTCAGGGGTGAGGCCAGGTGGGGTGAGGAGGCCATGGCCCCTTCTAGAAAGGTTGAGGCCCTCGTCGGGAAAATTTTCTAATTTCTTTTTAGGGAGAATGAGTGTGTGCAATGAAGTTTTTAATCTCCGACAGCGACTGGTCGTCCCAACAGTTTAGTTGAGTCACGGTACTCTCAAAGAGGTCTATTTTTCAAAATAAATTGCAAACCTAACCTTTTGCATTTACTTCAATATACAACCAAATTTTTAAATTAATTTACTTCAATAAAAACACCAAATTATTGAAATTTCTCCACTAAAAGCCCAAAATTTGTGCCGCTCCAATATCGCCGAAATGTTTATTCACCATCCTTCCATGCAGTAATCCGTCGCTTTTGACCTGGTTTTGGACTATGGCTTCCGCCCCTACCAATGTCGAGAACTTGCAGTCCTTAAAATTAAGTGGGATATAATGAAAATATTTATAGGCCTACCATGAAATGTAGGCTATTTTTGTAGCTGTATCAGAGAAATTTGAATTTTTGTTTCGGTTGTTAGGATGTGTGGAACCATTGCATTGATTAGATTAAATGTGCGAAATCACATAGCCTAACTAAATTAATTGACTTAATTATTTATTAAATACATTATGGTGTTTCTGTCATTGCAATAACTATTTGCCAACATGAACCAGATCAGCGAAAAGGGGTATGTTGTAGCAATATCCTATGCAAAAAAGTAGATATTTGTTGAAATGTTTTCGGACGTGATAGTAAATTTTAATAAGCCAGAAAGCGTCTTTGCTCGGGATGGCATACAACTAATACATTTTAGCGCTACAAACTGACAAAGTACGTTTTTGTTTTGTTTCAACACACATTGTTCTGCTATCTTTTTATGAGAGGGAGTTGGAACATAGTCGCAATGGAACTTGGTCAGCCGGAGTTTGGAAAAAAATCCTATTTCTCTGGCACATTTTGTGAAAATCCGGCCATTGGTTGGATTATTACAGTTTGTCGGGCAATCGGCTTAGCCTCCTCCTTCCCCTAGAAAGTGTCCCTTACACCCATCGTAATTGTTACATGAATTTAAGTCATTTTGTTTACTGGTAAATAAACCTTTAATAATTTGTGGTTACAGAGCAATATAATTAAAAGTTGTTTCCCTGTACTGGAAAGCCAGTGAATGATTCTTGCACTGATCTATGTTGTTTTCAAGTCTGGACATGAAAATGGCACATATCCATAACAAGACTTGATTTTACTTGCAAAAAGAAAATCCTTTAAATAATATAATTCGCAGTTTTCAAAAAATGATTATGTTGAGATGAATTCAATGAAGTTTGTAGAGGGGCTGTTAATACGGTACAAATTCATATATGATCTAGCTTTCATTTTGGTAAAGTTATAAAGGCAGTGTTTAGTAATCACAATTAGGGATTACGTGTTTAATTCCAGCCACATCTAGCATCGTGAGGCGGATATTTAGAAAACAGGTTCCTTTCTAAGGACTGACATTATGCTTTTTGTCTAGCACAATATACGTTTTTGTCGACAAATGATTGGAGGTAAGAAGCATTCAGCAAACTCGAGGGTTTTTGCCACAAATTATTCTTGTAACCTGGCAACAAGCACATAAATTATTTGGTTAAATCACGGGTCAGCCAGATTCATATATAGCCTAAATGCAACCATGTGTTGACCACTCTATTCGAAATACAGGTCCATAACTTAAAAGCAGTGGAGGGACCCACAAACATTAACGCCTGGGAGAAATTGTAGGAACAAAAATTACCTTTGCCTCTTATGTTAACACATTTCGTGCCTTGAAAACGATTTTCCCTCTTACAGTCTGGGAACTCTCTCGCCCTCTTCAGCACGTTGTCTAGCTATGAGTATGGATGAAACTGGCTGTAAGAGGGTTTGGTGATTTGATTTTTCATATGCAGATTAATGAAGGCAGTTTAAATTGACATGTTTCTTTTTTATGAAAAGCAAAGAATTTGTTAATTGTTTACCGCTTTGACTCATACAGGACAAGATTTTAGTGACACATTTTGAAGGTGGAGCATTGTATGTTATCACTCTCACATCTGATATGGGATTCGCAATTTGTATAATGAAAAAATTCAGCTGTTCATCACTACTTTTCCTACTTACAAAGTGAGTGTGCGTTTGTTAATGAGCATTCTGATTTTCGCCTTCAGAAGCACAACATGAAAACTGCCAGATGTATATTTTCCAACGCCATATAGTCTAAGGGCTTTAATAAAAGTATGGTCAGAAACCTCGTCTATATGAGAAAATTTTATATTGTTACCACAAATGATAACTTGAAAACACTGAAGCGAAACACCATTGCCACATTTTTTCGTTAAACTTTCCAGATATGGTTTACAAATTTGACTAGTCTGCACATAGCTGACGGGGGTTTTGTTTAGCCTTTCGCTACGGTTACCCAGTGTGGCAGAAGTTAAAGAGAGCCGCTATGCATTCAAACATTCGACAGATCAATTTTATCCAAGAAGAGCATTACATTGCAATGTAGAACTTAAAACGATCCATAGGCGTATAGCTTTTCGCGACTGGGAGGGGGGATGAATCTGGTTCGAATCGCCGTCCTGGGGAGGGGTCTAAGGGGAGGTTTGGCCCCCTCCCCTGTGGAACATTTTTGTGTATTTAAGGGGCCTCAGATGCAATTTGGTGCAACATTTTGGACTAACCTTAAGGAAAATTACTGCAAATTTTGGACATTTCTTATAGAAGAGACAAATAAGGGGTTTTTGCCCTTGGATCTTGGGGGCGGAAGCAGACTTCATCCCCGTCACATTTTTTACTGGGGCCCCCATTCCCCTGCTTCGTACGCCTATGTAACGATCTTACCCTGTCTTTATTGAGAGACGCTTTATCTCCATGTGGTAAAACATGCATAAGATGCATTAAAATATCATATCGTGTAAATTTGTAATGGGGAAAACTAAAAAAAAAATAATAAAAATAGTCAACAAAACCATGGTAAATATTGATAATTAAGGGTTTTATGCATTGATTGGAGTTCAAGGATGTTTATTGTAAATTTATTCAAAATATTTACCACACTAGACTCAAGGTAAAGCCTCCCCTGAAGGTGACATGTATAGTACCAAGATTGTTGAAGTTTGGGTGAAAATAGAGTCGTGACCTTTGACCCTCCTAATTACCATGTTCGGGTAAATTTCAAAGGTGACAACCAACAGAAAATGAAAGCTGACATCCTAAGAAACATTTTAAGGGTAGGTGTCAACTTTTACAAAGTTGTACCGTGGGGGGTCGAAAATTTTCAGACTTCGCCGCTAGTCTAATAGGGTTAACAAAAGAAATCATATAACACTGAGCAACACTCCACATCATTATTTTTGCATAGGCAATTAGTTTCTTCAAAAACCATCAAACTTTGAAGACGTATATTTTGAGAACGGTAAAAGATATTGAAATAATTCCAAAGGATCTTTGATTGGAGGACTTAATTCTTTAAATGACAAGTGAAACAGCTCTTTTTGGTGACATGTCACACGACCTTTAAGAACCAGCTTTGAGAAAGCTTTGCATATGTATGACGGCTTAGAATCCAAATGAACCCACCTGGCAAGATAGCACGAATAGCTTATTATGTTTAGAAATTCTTAGTAGTTACTGACTTTCTTCGGTTGTTCCATGGCATAGCTCCAACTTGGAAAGGGGTTACCCACCATTCGTTCCCGTGTGCGGTAAAATTTTAGACTTCAAGGGAAAAGGGTAAACTCGACAAAGTTATTCGGTAACATCACTTTGTAGGGGAAACAGGTAGGGGTGTCGCCAGGATTTCCCCGACGGGGGGGGGACTCGATCCCCGAAGGGGAGGGGGAAGCGATCCGAAGCCCCAATGCCGTCGAAGGGTTGGTGAGGTGATATAAAGAAAACCTATGTACTATACCATGCCATTGCGGGGCAGACATTGCATAGAATTTGTATACACTAGAGGAATATTGTTCCGCGCTGATTTATTGTTTTTAAACTGTGAATTTGCAAAGCAGGCGAAGCGCGCGAAATTTCGGGGGTAAGCCTACCCTAAAAAGAATCTGTATTTATTTAAAGCTAATATAGGTCAATTGACCGGGAAGTTGGGCCCTGTCGGGCAGTACTTACATTGTACTTCCCTACTGCCCTACGTCCAGTCACTGGCCGTACCGCACTACAGACACAAGAGAACATTTAACTAGGTTTAACTAAATGAGATGAAATTCCCGACATTTACATATATCCATGTATTCTACTTATTTAGTTACTTGAAAAGGTGGAAAGGGCTTGTACTATATTTAGCTATGAATAACGGAACTGAGGAAGAGTAGGCAAAGCGTACCGAAAATTTTCGGTTTTATCGCATAAATGACCCTTTTGAAAGCCACAATAAGTAAACCGACCGGGGGGGGGGGGCAGAATTTTCCTTTCGGGAAGCCGGGCCATGCCAGGTATGAAGGATATGAAGGAGCCTAACTATCCCATGCCGTTACAAGGCATATTTGCATAATATCACTTAATACTTTAATTAAGAGACGAGTTGCGCACTGGCGCACTGGTAGTGTTCTTTTGAATCTGAATAGTGAAATTGCAAAGCGCCCGAAAATTTTTGGCAGGCTTACACAAAAAACATCATGTAATCATATGAAGAATAAAAAGAAAAAAAAAGAAAACTGCAGGGGATGTATTCCATATCGGGGATAACATACATTGTATCGAAACCACCTGGACTACCTGATGAAATAGCCAAACTTTGTTCCGTGAGTCGCTCACCAACTGACCGTACCTCATGACACACACAAGAGAGCAGCAACTAGGCTTTGCGATATGGGATGGAATTTATGACCTCTACATAAACTGTGTACTCTGCCTATATGTTACTTGGTAAGGTGAACAGGACTTGTGCTATCAAGCTATGGGGAATGGAACTATTGAAGGGACTAGAGTGACTCTACAGCGGGCGCAGCGCGCCGAAAATTTTGGGTTTTTATTAGAAAAGTTATCCCCTTGAGAGCAACAAACAGGTAAACTGTGGGGGCGACTAGTCGCCGTCGGGGACTGCATACATTATCGTATCGACTGAGACTCCCCGACGAAACTGTAAAAATTCCCCCTGTCCCACCTGGCGCCACCACTCAGGACTTAAACTTACCTTAAGAAATTCATAGATTTAAATAACCAACTAACTAAAGCTAATTTGGACTATTTCGTAAAAGCATACTGTGACATGCGCAAAAGAAAGAGTGGGCCTACTAAAGACTTTAACTTACAGGTCTCACCTGCGTTCTATACATCATGTAGTTATTACTGCAACAGTATTCGTGTAACCACACACGGGTGGATCCAATAATTATGGAGGCTCATTCGTCAGGACAAGGTCAATCACTTAGAGCACCTATAGCTGGGGCCTGGGATCACCAGGGAGGGGGGTTCGGGGAAAATGAGCCCTTGTATGTGGTTTCGAGAGCCTTAAAACCGTAAAAGCATACTGTGACATGTGCAAGGAGAAAGAGTAGGCCCACCAGCGAGTTTTAGTCCACAGGTTTCACATGTGATTTATACATCAGGGCAGCTGCGTCTCTTGTCCCTTTACCTTGCAGGCTCATCACTGGACTAGAGCGTTCCATATCACCCTTGTAAGTAACACAACGAGCTTGAATCTTACAAAGCCTACCTGCTAAACGATACAAAAGTCCCCGCTTATTGTGTCTTTGGTGTTAACCTATATATTAGTTTAAATGGAAAGCGAAGAATCGTACCTGAATTGGATGCGTTTGACTAGGTGATGTATCGCAGCATGCACAATACGACTTCATTATAAATTTTCTTCAATGTGCTATACTGATTAACGACGACGACAGGCAATCAAACACCAACGCCAAGGAATTAAGTGTAACTAATCAGTTTCTTCCGTATACTTTTCAGTTGCCTGTAGGCTTCAAAACCAACCTTCCCTGTCCGTCAAAATATGTACCGTACCATACTTCGTTTGGAGGGTAGCCATGCACGGGGTTTCCTGTACCACGTGCTGATAGGAATATTCCCAGATTCATTCAACAGGTCTTAATCCCACTTCCGAAACAGAAGTCTCAAAATGTTAACAAATGTTCGATTGAGTAATGCTTCACAATTTGAACAGTGAAGTTTGTAGCCTTCACAGTTGTCTTCACCTGTTCATTTTTCCAGTTGGTCAGAATTGCGTTACCAAACTATTTCATCTGTTTTCCGGTTAGTCTAACCATGGAGCTAATACTTGGATAGGAGAAGAAACTTCACAAATTCTTTTAAAGGCGACTATCATACCGCGAAGGTCAAACTCATAAAACTAGTTAACACCACTAATCCCTCTCCCTTTGTACTTTATTGAAGATTCAACAAGCTTAATTAAAGGTCAAAAGCAGTCGCCCCAAACTTATTTTGAAACGATAGCTAAATGTCACACATTTCTTCTTGTTTCTCTTCCAAGTATCTTTCATAATATTTTAGGACATAAATATTGCATATTCAAGGTAAACCAAGCAATTGCTCTTTGTAAATGTACAATTGAGTGAGAAAAATACTGTCACATGATTCTCAAGAGCCATTCAGGAAACAGGATAGTCTACTATACAATTCTTTGTTGGGGTGCCTGCATTCTCCCTTTAAAGTTGTTAGGAACTAACAGCCAATTTTCATAGCATGTACAGTAAATACTGTACATGGTGGAATACCGTTTCCAGTTTTAAACTGTGCCATGTTATAATTTTGTAACACGAGGAACGTTCAAATATCACAAATTTTCCCCTAACCCTAACACTAACACAGATCAGTTTAAACTGGACATGCTATGTGTATTGGGTAGAACTAATCATAATAGGTACATGTCGTCTGCTACATCTTGAAGAGGACATCGCCGAATTTTGCCCACCAGTTTAGCATTGCCAGTCGCTTTAAATGAAAATTAATTTTCTCGTTTCGTCGCGTATAGTGTCGCTTATACATAAGTGTTGCGTTGGTTCCTTGTTAGACGCTGAATATGTATAAACCCTTTACAACATGCGCAATTATGCGGAAATTGGTCAAATTCAACTGCAAAGTATAGACTCGTAACTAGTCTGCTCATTTGCATATGCCATTAACATTACTCCTATCACCATGCAGCATCTATTATTAAGAGGAGTCGTTTTGAATTTTTACTCGATATTAGTTATTTAGACGTCGGCAACTTCCTCGGCATCAGATGATTGTTCTTTGAAATCCATTTGTTAGGGAATCAGTAGAAATGAATGAGGTATAGCCAGTGATAAGAAGTGTAAATTGTAAGGTCCAGATAAAAGAACTGAAAAGCGGTAAGTCTCATCATCGATCATTACAGAATTATCTCTTCACCCATGTCTGGGTCTAATTGGATTAGCATAAATTAAAGTCAAACTTTCTTCTCCTGTACAAGTATTAGCTCCATGGTCTAAATTAAGACTTGACTATGAATGGAGAGGGCCCTGGAGATGGGCAGACGACACCAGGTGCAGGTAAGAAAGTTTTTCTAAGGCTAGATACCATCCATCCGCCTTTCATATGACAACGAGGGCTTTAAAAATCACCCCCATGATCAATTGCAGTAACCAGCATCCAGCATTCTTGATGTGGGTATATATTTAGGCTGTCACTCAGCTTAAATGCATGTCCATCTTATATGAAATATTCGAATCCCGGTTTCGGCTAAAGCCTCGACCCACTCGTCGTAAATAAAATTACAGTAATAAGAATTTCTACTTATTCAGGGCACATTAGTGAAGACTAAAATCTGCACGCTCGAGTGTCTGTATATTACAACAAAAATTGCATTAGCTAGAGAGGGTGCGCTCACGTAGTTTCCTAACATAGCCTACGGTTCTGATTTAAAATTGTTTATGAGGATCGAGCGCGCGCACATTGCATGACCTTGGGGCAAATTAAGTACCGTACTTCTGCAGGCAACAGCAACGCTAGTTTTATATATATATCAACTATTCATCGCTACAATCGAAGTGCTGTGGCACACTCCACGACTTGGGGGAGAAGAAAAGGTTGTGTCCAGGGTTGTTCCCGTTTCACATTGAAAGTAACTAGTTATAGTTACAGTTATTTCCATTAAATTGTAACTCGTTACAGTTTCTAGTTACAATATTGAAAAAGTAACTAGTTACAGTTACTTTTGACTGAAAAGTAACTAGCTATAGCCTAAGTATATATTTTGTAAGTAACTAGTAACTTGCACGTGAATATACGCCGTTACTCAAAATCCATATATGGCCCAGATATGGGATTTCATATCTGGCCCATATCTGGGCCAGATATGGAATTCATATCTGGCTTGTACAAGAATTGGGCAGATATAACTTGATATAATATAAAGGCCATATATGGCCATATATGGCCCAGGTAAAGTTTCACTTTTATATGGCCCAGATATGCCCCATATATGGCTACTCCATTTCTGGCCCATATATGGAAAATCCATATATGCCACATATAAAGAGATTTATATCTGGCCCATATCTGACCCATATAAAACTTTATATGGCTCACTCTTTATATGGCCCATATCTGGCCCATATATGGAAATTTATATCTGGCCCATATCTGCACCAGATATGGAATTTATATCAGATCGGATAAAAAGTTAGGCAGATATAACACAGATCTAAACCAGAACCAGATCTAAACCATATATGGCCAGATAAAGTTCTATCTGGATAAAGCCTTTATATGGCACAGATCTGCTCTAGTTATGAATCATAGTTAGGACTTTTAGTCCACACTCCTCATGGAGACTTTGAACACCAGAAAACAATGTTTAAGTGTTCCATCAATTAGAATTTAATGTAAGTATTAGGTTGAATTGACTTAAGTACATAAATTCAACTTATTCCATAACAGTGAACAGAAAAATGCCTTGAAATTTCCTATTTTATGTAATCACAGTGATATAGGGCTTCCTATTTTAAACTTAATTACGTATTTGACTCTAAATTTTGTTTACTGCGTGGTGCATATTTTACTTTCAACTTCCTAAATCATGAAAAATGTAGGTGTAGATACAAGCTCGGCCCAAATATGCAAATTATTTGCCTAAGTTCACTTAGTACACTGCAGTATTAACAGAAGTGTAGCCACTAAATAACTGCAATGTCTGGGAAGGTGATGCTGTATCCAAAACATGTCTTAGTTTGTAACAAGCATAATCCAAGAATCAAATCAAATAAATAATAAAACAAACTAACAAAATGCTCATTTGCATATCTAGCATATCAAGTTATATCTGGCTTGATATGGCCATATAAAACTTTATTTGCATATCTGGAATTGCATTGTATGAAGTTATATATGGCTTGATATGGCCATATCAAACTTTACATACATATCTGGATCACGATTATATCAAGTTATATATGGCTTTATATGGCCATATCAAACTTTATATACATATCTGGATCATGATTATATCAAGTTATATCTGGCTTTATATGGCCATATCAAACTTAATATACATATCTGGATCACAGTTTTATCAAGTTATATCTGGCTTTATATTGCCATATCAAACTCTATAAACATATCAGGATCACGATTATATCAAGTTATACTGGCTTGATATGGCCATACCAAGCTTAATATGCATATCTGGGTTATGTTTTAATCAAGTTATATCTGGCTTTATATGGCCATATCAAACTTTATATACATATCTGGATCACCATTTTATCAAAATATATCTGGCTTTATATGGCCATATCAAACTTTATATACATATCAGGATCACGGTTATATCAAGTTATATCTGGCTTTATATGGCCATATCAAACTTAATATGCATATCTGGGTTATGTTTTAATCAAGTTATATCTGGCTTTATATGGCCATATCAAACTTTATATACATATCTGGATCACAGTTTTATCAAGTTATATCTGGCTTTATATGGCCATATCAAACTTTATATACATATCTGGATCACCATTTTATCAAGTTATATCTGGCTTTATATGGCCATATCAAACTTAATATGCATATCTGGGTTATGTTTTAATCAAGTTATATCTGGCTTGATATGGCCATATCAAACTTTATATACATATCTGCATCACCATTTTATCAAGTTATATCTGGCTTTATATGGCCATATCAAACTTTATATACATATCTGGATCACGCTTATATCAAGTTATATCTGGCTTTATATGGCCATATCAAACTTTATATGCATATCTGGGTTGTGTTTTAATCAAGTTATATATGGCTTTATATGGCCATATAAAGTCTTTAATCAACCAGATATAAAGCCAGATATGGATTTTGAGTAAGGGTGGTATCTTGTCCGAGATGGACGATTGATGGAGGGACGCAATTAGATGGAAGATTACCTTTGTATCAGGTGTCGAATTTCTCTTTTCACGTGTATACACTATTACGATTGCAGCCAATGTAGGCCTAGCTGCAGGAGTAATACACTTCCGTCAAGCGGGCGTAGGAAGGAGGAGATACACGAGAGGACTAACACATCCTCATATTTGCAGGTTAGTCTGAGGTGTTTCCCAGAGAGAGACCGTGACCCCAGCTGATTTTCACTAATTGGGACGCTCGGCTCAACATTCGGCAGCGAATGAGAATACTGGTTGGAGCTTAGGCAATTTTTTTAGACGAACCTGGTCAGGCCTATAACAAAAATATTTCCAGTTAGTACCTCTTTGAAAATGGAAATCTTTATAATCAGATTGCATGATAACCTAGAGAGAGGGTGGTGTTTTAGCAGTGACAAAAATCTGTACTCCTGGAGGGAATGTAAGTATGGTAATACAATGTCATAGGCTAATTGGAAACGATAAAATGGAGCTGAATAATATTTGCCAAAGCACGAAGTTCGAGTTTCACTTTAAGTCGACTTGATATAAAACAATGCATAAAAAATGTTGATACCGTGTAATTTACACTTATAATAGAGATCGTGCACCCTATAAAATTCACTTTCCCTTCACAAATGGTTGAAATTTAACTCTGACACCTTTCTGCTGTTGTAATTTTGTTAGACTTATCTTAGCGCCCGGTGCGACAATATCAATATTCTGCTTTTTTCCTTGGACTGAATATTTCAGTGTGAGGAAATACGGACATCGCAAAAGTGTGATATAGTCTAAATTCATACGTTTGATTCATCAAAGAAGAATATCATCCATGCTATATTAGATATACGAATGGAACTAAGGTATACACTGATGGCTATCACCGTAAAATAACAGGTCTCTAACGCTCGTGTCCGAATTCTGACTCAATGGCGGACTCGAGCTAGAGCGTTTTTACATGAGACGTAGGGATATGCCCAGAATACATGTTTCAGTAAATGAAATTGAAGCCGAATGTGCTGTAACTGAGCACGGACTCCGAGTCCATACCAGCCCAGTCCAGAAATATGAGAATTGCATTATAAATCTTAAAGCTCTATTGAGATGAGTCTATGGCGTGACTTCATTAATGGTGGACATGCACAATAGTATTAAAAATCGGTATGTGTTAACTTTATACATAAATAGACGACTCGCTATTGGGGCCACTGGAACTAAGAATTGTTTGGAATTCGATTGGTGGCAGATATTCGGGACTGGCCCTGCTATCCTGAATCGGGAACCCTGATCGCACTCTAAAAATGTGTTTAGGAATTAAACACAATTTTTGCCCCCACTTTGGAAACATGTTTAATTCCTAAACACAATGTTTAATTCTAAACATGTGTTTAATTCCTAAACATGTGTTTAATTCCTAAACATGTGTTTAATTCCTAAACATGTGTTTAATTCCTAAACATGTGTTTAATTCCTAAACGTGTTTCCAAAGTGGGGGAAAAAAGTGTTTAATTCCTAAAGACTGTTTTCACAGTGCGGAGTTGGCTCCGACTCGGATATGGACTAGCTAGGATCCTGCCCTAAAGTACTTAGTTAAAACATGCAAAGTTAACCCAATAATTTTTGACTGTCTGTAGGCGAAACCGTTTATCGTGGGGCAGGCACTATCGCCACTGTGTGACCTCTAAAGGACGAGAGATACTAAGCAAGTTCAGATTTTGTTAATTATCTAAGTTTACTCACTGACTCAGGGAAAAGTTTAGTATATAGTAGGTCTATAGACCCTATGCATTGACAGTCACACTAACGTCATTTTGGAGGAAAACAATGAAGCACACGTGCACGATCGGCGCAGATTTCGCACGCGCTTGTATAGTAGACTAACGTGCGTAAACTCCCCCGGTGCACAAATTAACTGTCTGCATTTGTTGGTGTAACTTGCAATGGTACGCCATTTTCCCCCAAACGAGGGAGCACTTTCTGCTCTGTGACTGTGTGACAAAATATGCATAAGGTTTATAAGAGTCAATTTGATTAGTTTACAATGTGACAAGACCGCAAACTATGGTTCATGTGTATTTATTGCAGTTACGCTGCGTATCTTTACTAACTGCGCAACCCCCTGTGGGCTGGGGGTTGTAGAATATGCCCACGGTATTCCCCGCCTGTCGTAAGAGGCGACTAAAGGGGAGGACTTGAAATGAATTTATCTAGGTGACACTATATAACACGTTCGTGTTGGTGTGTCGTTAAATATGATCTATCTAACTTGTTTTACTAACTGCGCAAGTTGTTTTCGTGACTACCACCTTAGAAAGTTCTTAGGCAGTGAGTAAGTCTTTTGACTTACGCTAGAACTTACGCAAATGTTAGTAAATCCCGCCCCACATTCTAAATGTTCTGTACGTTCTCCCATATTCTGTTTTTAGTCAAACTATATGATACATAATGCTAGGATGTCACATAGAAGACGAAACTAAGTGGGGACGAAAACATGGCTTTGCATCCCATTTCCATGTTTTATGTCTCCGTATATGCTTCTTTAAAGTCATCATTCCTTACAATTTTGTACTTAAATAAGTCTACTGTTTATTCTTTTCAGGAAGTTTTTCTTACCCCTCCCACCTCCCTGTTTTACAATGATAGAAACCCTCTGACGGTACTAATACGTGAAACAGTTATGTAATATCGAATCTCAAAATTTCATGCACTCTTAGAAAATATGGAACTGAATCAGGTACAGCATAACACTGCTTTGGTTATGTATTTGTAGAGAAATAAAGTAACTTAAAAGTAACATTCCAATAACCACTCATGGAATTTTAAGTTTGATACTTTGATACTTAAAACAAGAATGGCTTAAAACGGAAAAGACAGTATACATGGTATGGGTCTGTTTCGATGTTTTACCTTCCTGAATGAATGTTTAGCCTGCTAGTGGCACGAATCCCTTCACCATACCTCTCCCTAGGGCCCTTAGTATGCCACTGGGGGAACCATCATCGGTTTGCGCTTATAGCGTAGGCCTGCAAGAAAATGTTCGGTCGAAAGGTCTCCAAGATGGGAGAAATGACACATTTTCGAACCTAAAAGTAGCATGTAAACATTGTTTACCTTTAGGTTTTATGCTTTAGAACACGTTTAGACTTCAAGAAGAAAAGTTAGATTTGCCTTAAAGAGAAAATGCAGCCCTATCCCTCCCCCCTAAAATTTAAATGTGTTCCCGGGTATCCTATGTCATGAATGAATGGCTTTTGAGGATCATGTTTCAATATGTTTCTCACTGAGATGTGAAATTAAGTTTCTTTACCACTTTATTGAGTTTAGCTAATAATTAAAGGCAATCGTAGGCTGCTTCATCTTTAGGCAACGTATATGCTGGTGTATTCAAGCGATGTATCTTGTATAAGAAGACAGTTCATTCGTCAGGAGAAATTCGAATAAGAATGCATCTACGCCGAAGGACCTCTCCGGGAAAATTTGGGAAGAAAATGAACCCTTATTTGCCATTTCCCAGGTTTTGGAGGCCATAAAGTCATAAAAAGGACAGTGAATTTTTCAGTATTTTAGTATCTTTTTTCAAAGTGGCCAATTTTTATTTACGATTTGGAAATCTCAGGGAGCAGTTCCCCCCTGCCCCACAGACTACGGCCCTGCTCACCTTACCCCCTGCAGAAATCTATACCTTAAACACCCTTTGGGATCGTTTTAAAATTTCAAAAAATTCTGAAATCGATTGGGGGCACGCCCCCTGTGCCGGCGCCACTGGTACGTTCCCTGTGGATCTTGAGAATGTCCCCTAATAAAACTATTGACAGGTTGCATGTACTTCTCACAAAATACACTACAGGCTGGAAGATGTTAAAATCCAGCCTTGGTGTAGCTAAGGGGATGGGGTGCCGTAGGGTGACCCCCTCCTTTTCCGTAGCCCGTACATTTCCACAATGAAATAAAATCTACTAAAGATGCAAACTGTAATATATTGATGATTCTACAATACAAAAACAGTCCGAAAAATGTGAAAGATTGCACAAGACTTATCACAGCCTTATTGCAATCCCATAAGAGATGCCGTCAAATATATCATTTCACACGAAGTACTGTGACATATATCTGTGCCGTCGTAGGTATCTACTACTGGGGATGAACGACTGAACTTCAGAATTTTGACATTTTCTATTATAATTTTGGTCTTTTTGAAGACCAAAAAATTAAATTACTCAGTGGGGTCTGCGGTCCTAGTTCCTATCAGGTTACGACGGCCCTGGACCCTGTATATGACAGCACAGACCGCCATGTTTTTTTTTTCTCTAAAGAACTGTTACTCTAGCCTTCTTTTTACATGAATATGAATTTCAAAGTGGCATTTTCTTATAGCCTCGTTGTCATAAGGTATTCAATGATAGTTTATTTATACTATCTCGACCGTTTTTAAGCTTCTATGGTGCCTTAAATAATTCCATTTACAGCACACTCAACCTCATACCATTGCCTGTTGAATCATCTTTCCAACGTGTATATTCAAGACGTTAACTCATGACGTGCTTTTAATGTATCGTATAAAAAAAAATAAAATTGCATAAGTATAGGTAGTAAGCAAAACAGAACTTTGATATCTCTACTGAGTACGTGAAAAGAAACTTGATCACCTAATTTGGGTATGATACGATTCTCTTGTTCAGTCAAGTCAACTATGAGATATAGTGGATACTCGACGACTACACAACCTGATCTTGGTCGAAAGGCACGCGCACATTGTCAGAAATCGACGGGATGTTTGTCACCTTGCATACACAAGTAACAGCTACTTGCACTTTTCCCAGCTGAGTTTTGATTGTCTAGTAGCGCCTATTACGTAAAGTACAACCATTTAGTCGTCACCAGAAATATATGAAAAGGGTCGCGTTTCTACAAAAAGTAAGACACAACAAAACTAAAATGTATTATGGCGAATTTACAAACGACACTGGAACAAGATGATGGGTCGTCTGCACCCAATCCTCCTCTGGTACGTGGCGACGATGGATCAGGACAATGATCAGTGCAAACGGTAACGTACCACCGGCGTACACAGGATTTCTCTCGGGGGGGGGGGTGGGCATGCAGTATGTTGTGCGATCGCTGGCCTGGGGGAGGGGTGCCCCCTCCCCTTTGGAAATTTTTGAAAAAACAGGTGTCCTTACATGCAATCTGGTGCGAGATGCTACCTTTGAGAGGTAAACATTGTGTTAAAATATTTACGTATTTTATGGAAGGGGAAAAAATCGCCGGTCTTCGGGAGGGGTCTAAGGAGAGGTTCCCCTCCCCTTTGAAAATTTTTGAAAAATTAGGTGTCCTTACATGCAATCTAGTGCCACATACCTTTTGGAGTAAAATTTGTGTTAAAAAATTTACGTATTTTTAGGAACTAAAAAAAAATCGGCATCTGTGAGTGCCCTTTGCTATCAAATCTTCTCATTAAAATCTTTACGATTAAACCTCATAAACCTCATTGTCACTCATTCAAAGTTTTAATATTTTCAACTACGAAATTTCTTAGTTTTTTGCGGCCTTTACGTCACACCCAAATTTATGTAAAATTATTACTCATTGCGATATGCTTCGAGTAAAAATATCTTGCAAAAATGCCCTTAGAGGATTCTGTGACAGGTAATAAATGTATAAAAGTTAATAAACATGCCTTACATCTGTAGCGTAAACACTGTAAAGCATTCCTCAAATGACCTAAATCTACCTATCTTCCCTCAGGCTCCTTTAAGGTAAAATCGACTCGGTCAATACAGAAAACATGAGCAATTGCTCGAAAATTTGTTCAACGCAAGCTGAGATCGACTACATTACTGATCACACAGACGATGGTAATTTTCCAATCTCTAAGTCTTCAAGTTATTATAAACTCGTCATGGCTGGGATTCCATAATTCCTCCATAGGTAAGTGAATGTGTTGTTAATGTTATGGTCTCTCCATTACGTAATTCAGCAATACCTTCTCTTCGCCGCTGCTCTCTCTTCAATCGCCGTAATTCATGAACATAGAATATACCATAAGCGATACTCAGACAAAGTCCGCCTATTGAAACAATCCCTATTGCTGTCAATGACAACAGATCCCTGAAGAACATCTCATCCCGTTGTGTCTGCAGCAGTTCTTCGTATTCTCGTGCTGAAATCAATCTTGAATCAGGTACAACTGTCCAAGGGTAAAATAAAAGTCCTAAGAGAAGAACGATCCCAGCAAAAAGACACATCGATGCTAATGTCATTAAAAAGGCTGCCTTTCTTCTCCATTTTTCCGTGTAGAGAGGGAATAACCCTTCTTGCAAACCATACACTGGCCACGATCTAGTTGTTGAACGTGGCATTTCACTTATACCTGCTTTATGCTTTTTGGCACCGGTTAAATTTGAGTTCTTACACTTTTGTAATATTTTTAATTACAAAGTAACAGTTTTCCATGTCGTTGTAGGCTATGCCCGCATTCGATTGAATAGAAGTAATCGGACCACAAACATTCCTTGGTCCACTGTCTCACGTGTACATTTTCACAATCACAAGGAAAGAATCCGTCCATCTACACCGAGTACTGTTAAAGTAAAATATTGATATACTTTCCTCAGCCTTAATGTATCTCAAGCCTGACGGTACAAATCGACGTCCTGTCCATTAAGAGTGCGAATTGTTGTGCTGCATTTTTGGCTACCCAAATGGTCCACTAGGCCTACATTAACAAAAATACATGCACTGATGGTGGTTCTGCACACTGACAGTTTCACATAAAGCACAGTGTTTTTTTCTTTTTTTTTTTAATATAGGTCTACTAGACATTGCAACGATTCCAAAATGACTTGTCTAAACATAAGTGAGTCATCATGATCACTGACACATACACATGCAGTCTTACCCCCATCAGTCTCCACTAATCTACTGCACTTCTTCAGCAAGCAAAACGTGCTAAGATTAACATAGAAAATTGTGAAAACATTTCACACAAATACATATTGCAACTTTGCTCTTCCTGTATTCAATTGGTTTGTATATGGCTGTACACTGCCTACGTTTCCAACCAGTCATGCATTCGACATTGATCGTAACGAACACCGGTTGATTGTTCACCTTTATATATCATGGGTGTGTAGACTGCTTAAACAATACCACAACAGCTGTTATATATTTGATTCGTAAACATCTGTGCAAATAAAGTTATTTGAATATTCAAGTACAGACATAAATATTTGACTGACGCTAAGCTGATCAATCCTGTGTGATGCTTCCTAATTCTGATCAAATTTTTTGTTTAGATCGAAGTACAAAAGTATCTCTTAGACTAAATGGTGTCCCAGCAGGCCAAACAATTCGTTTACAGAGCTACCTAAAATAGATGTTCTCTGTGATGAAGGTACTTTTTTTTAAGTTTCTATTTATAAGCTGAAGTCACCTAAAGTTCGAGGCCAATCTCGCAAATTTCCAGCACCGATGGTACATGGATTTCTTTCCTCCTCCAAAAGTTACTTCAAAGACAGTTTCTAATAAAGTTATGATTGATGTCATGGTGTAGGTCAGACAGTAAATATTACATTATTAGTGTTACTAAGAAGAAACTTTCCTCTCAATGTGTAATATTCGATCTCTACAACAACTGCTGACACGTGTAAAATTTGAAACTCATGCACATTAACATCATAATACAACAACCAGCTGCACTAAAGCAGAAATTTTTTATCAAAAATCGTGTACGAATACCGCGGCGAGGTTCGCCACTTCTTTTCTTCCACTAGTCACAAAAACGTCGTTTTTTCCTGGTTACAAGGTAAAGGATGTACCGATTGCTCCCAAAACTGCTCAAAGCTTTGCGGCTGACTGCCCCCATTTGACAGACAAGAGTGTAAACCCAGCCTAAGTCGAGATTTAGTTGAACTGGAAATACACAACACGCGAGGAGGCCTGTTCAAAAAAGTCCTTTTTAATTCACCCATTAACACTACTGACAAAACCATTCAAAAAAAAAAAAAAGATTTGGTACAGTGGAAATTTCCAATGGTTCAATGGGATTTTATCTGGAGACCTATATGCAAGGGATACTTTCTAACCATGAAGCTGTCTTTGACCCAAGTGTTTATCAACCTAACTTCCATCAACTACATCTGCCTATGCAAAAAGGACAATATGAATATTTATAAAAAGAAATCAAACTTTTTCGTAAGCTGAGTTGCAAGTGAAGATGCCTTCTTTACAGGGAAGATGGCTTCTTCTGTAGGAATCAAAGTGTTGTTGGGAGAATGGTTTTCAAGGTAGTTTTCTTCAGCCTAACTCAGATTCTCTGGCATTTCTCAACTTACCTCATGCAGTATCAGTATGCATACGAAGCTTTGTCAATATTTATATTCTAAATGTCTGTATTTCTATTTCCAAGGAAAAGTAGTTATATACATTTTCTTTGAGCATCTTTAAAAGTAGTCATTAATTCTTTTGAACTTCTTGTCTATTAATTTGGTTTCATATTTTCTTTTTTACTCTTTTTCTATTTTCTTTTTCTTTCCTATTATCTTTTTTTTTTCAAATAAAATAGGTTTTGGTAAATTCACTTGAAAGTTTATGGGATTTATGTATTTGAACAAGAACGCTCTGCTACACACAAATTTACCAGAAATTAAATACTTAAACTGTTTGGGTGTTTCTTCTGCAGGAGGGTACTGTACTGAATGAACCTGATCAGACTAGTACATTAACTGAAATTCAAAATATTAAATGGTAAACAAGTTTTTATTAAATCTTTTCAGTCCAAAAGTCACTATTCAATAGTTGGAGAATCTCAGTTAATTTCACTTAATTTGCAATTGCCATGGAATTAAACCCAAAACAAAAGATATAATATCCACAAATAAGAGATGTCATTTTTAACTTGTTTTTTAATTCATGAGACCAAAATGACAAATTATTGACTTAAACAGACATGCATAAAGTAATTCTTCAGACACACATATAAAGTTGCACATGACTGTCCATCTATATTCTAGCTTTGAAGTTCAAATTCTGAAACTGGCCATGCACTTAAAACCTGTTTCAAATCCAACCACCACATCTTATTTTGCTTGGAAGATAGACATCTGTTAGAAAGTTTTCAGAGACTGCTGTCAGACATTGAATCTCAGCCTTTTTTCCAGTTTCTAGTAGAACTTGCATCTATCAATGAAAAACATAACAAAGTTTTACCAGTTTTATGAAGTCAAATACAACTGAGAATTGTTAACAGTTCAACACTGATTATACTTACCAAATATAAACTTGTGTTTTTTTCAATTCCACAAAATTATTGTGCAATTAAGGCATGCAATGAAACCTGCGTTCAAAATGTGTTTATTTTTCAGGTGCTATTTTGAAGATACAAATCATCCTGTAAATTAAACCATCCTGTAGATCTCATTTTGGTTACAGACTTGGAATTTTGGGTGCTGGGTACTCATGGACAGTTTTATTGACCAGAATGTACAGGGAAGATCTTTCCCATTTTTTCAATATTTTTTTGCCCCCAAAATGTCATTTGAGTAACTCATTTTGTGGTTACCAGAGGGCAAAATTCCACTCTTCCACTGTGCTTCAAACACTGCATGAAAAACTATGCAAGCACCATATTTCCTGCAGCATAGTATAATTAATCCAACAACATAAAAGCAATTTCATGCTTCTAAAAGAGAATTTTAAGTCACACCATTCACTTTTGGACCCCATCTGCCCCTAGCACAAGCATCAGTAGCATTAGGAAACGTTGATGCCTATTTTAAATAACATGAAATTTGTATGCAACCAAACAACATGATTAATATCATTAGATTCATTCAATGTGGTATCTGTCTTTTCCACAAATATGTGTAGCATTAGGAACCACCTATGCCAATTTAAGTAACATGAAACATGAAAGCAGCCAAATGACATGACATGATTAATAGCTCCTCCATTCAATGTTGTTCGTGCCTGCCTTTGATACAAAAATGGGTAGCAATTATAGGAAATACCAAAGATTACTTAATAATGTGAAACATGTAAGCAAACAACATGATAGATTGAATACCTCCTTCATCCAATGTGGTATATTCCCCCAATATGGTCTGCTCATTATTTCCTTGGACTTCTTGAGATCTGCATGTTCTAGAGGCAGTAAGGCCTCATCCGGCACTCGTAGTCTTTTAAGGTCTGATGGCAGGATGCCAAGCCACTTGATGCAAGGAACAGTCAGATGGCAAGAGTCATGAGACATGGCCTAAATAGAACAAACCATCACAATGATTTTGAAAAATCCAAACTTGCAGCTTACTTGTAATTGTATGGGCCCATTTAGATTTTTGGGGAGGCACAATGTTTTTGCCAGCTGTTAAGCCATTTTATAAGAATTTTGCCCAAATTTCTATACATTATGTCCAAATTTGGGGTTTTTCAAAAATATCGGGAGAGCTGGGGGAGGATAACAGTGTCCTCCTGCCCCCCCCCCCCTCATACGCCTATGAGCTTTCTACACATATTACTTCAGCACCTATTTATGAAATATGCAGATACGTTATATGTTGGAAATTGAAAATGTTTGTGTGTGAAGTTCAAACTTTAATTTTCTTCATATGTAATAACTGCATGCAAAATACACAGGGGCATACAAAATAGGTACACAGGGACAACAGCACATTTTCCCCATATCAACCAAAATTCACCTGACAAATTTTGCAGGAGAGGTCCAAAACAATGAAATAAATGTTATCAGGCCTGATTTTTAAGGAAATTTTCAGGTTGCCCATCGGACAACCTGAAGCTAAATTTAGGTTGTCCGAAATAGTTTTTGGTTGTCGGAATGAAAGTGACAAACAAGAGATGAACAATTCTATTTCCTGTCTCTGCCATAGAAAACAAACATTTACTTTAAATTCTGCATTTTTCCATATTTATTGGCATGGTAGAATGATGAATGGTAGTCAGTACCATTGTCTCAATACCACTTCTTAAGGGATTTTTATGACATACTTCCCTGCTGATGTAGGGAACTATTCACTTACAAATAAAATCTACTCATCCATCGGACAACTTCAAAGAGAGAAAGTGGTTGTCCGATGCAAGTTTTACCCGTCACGGACGATCGGACGAGTGCTAAATTTCAGCCCTGGTTATGTTATGAATATCACCCCCTTCCCTCCTAAATAAGTGCCAACAAAAACAATAATAGCCCTCATAAACATTTCTGTAAGACAGTCTTTATCCACAACATTTGAAAAGAGTCTTTCTGAAATAAAAATAAAATCTGCACCCTGCTCAAGTCCTCTTATTATAGAGTAGAAACTATACTGACTATTGATACAGTTTGAAAGAGCAACTAAAACTGTGAACAATAATTAAGGATGCCGCACAAAGTGGAATACATCTATCACTGCAAACAAAACTGAGCAACAGGTGATGTAGTTAGTGAAGTATACATCCTTCAATGGTTTTTTTTTCAATTCGGAAACCAAGTATCCTTGACTAACCCAAAATAGCAACTATATAAAAATATAGTTGCTGAATGAATAACACCTACCTTAGATCCAAATTTATACACACACAATATTTCAAGACCTGAAAAAGAATTTTCAGAGTAAAGGTTATTGAAAATTAAGACTTTTAATCCCTTTTTGTGAGGTTGAGGAATAAATGCATTCATGTTCATGTGTATGTGCATGGTTATTGTCATACTTGGTATGTGGGTGCACCATACTGAGAAGAACCCTGTCATTTTAAGTGGGGGTCAAAGGTCATATGAGGTCACCAGAGGTCAAATACTGGAAACCCTGTAATCAAAATGTCTCAATTGAAGTCAACAGGTCTCATACTTTGTATGTGGATGCACAGCATTTACAAAAAGTACCTCACAGGTCTTGGCAGAGGTCAAAGGTAATGTGAAGTCATCAGAGGTCATACAAACACTGAAAATCTTTATGAACAGAATATCTTATCAAGAGAATCTCAGATTGCTGTCATACTTAATACAGTATTCAGGTGTACCGTATTTGGGTAAAGAATTAATCCCTATTGTTTTAAGAAGTGGTCAAAGGTCACTTGGGATTCACCTGAGGTCAAAAGGTAAACCTTGAAAGCATATCTCAAGAAAGACCTCAATGAAGCTCATACTTGGGAATGTAGATGTCCCATACTGTTCTAAGTTTTTGTTGTATATTTTGTGGAGATCAAAGGTCATTTGGGGTCAATACAGGTCAAACAGTGAAAAGTGCTTATACACATATCTCAAGAAGAGAAATAGTGAGGGATCCCTAGCATGTGAAAAATCCATATTAAGTAGGTGATACCTATTGTTCTTAATGGAGGTCAACGGCAATTTAGGGTCATCAGAGGTCTACAGGTGGAAACATAAATGCAATATCTCAAGAAGGGTAACTGTGATGGATGTCATACTTGGTATACATGTGGATGTACATCCCATATTCAGTACTACATCCCTACTGCTTTTTGTGGAGGTCAAAGGTCAGTAGCTGTCAAAAAAGGTCAAACGGTGAAAACCTTGAAAAGTACTCATAAACACGATATCTTCCAAAGGGAAATCATGAGGGATCTCATACTTGGTATGTTTACGGTCCATGTGGAGCAGAGAGCTCCTTTGAAAGTTTTTGGTGGAGTTCACAGGTCATTTGGGGTCAACATGCAGGTCAAAGGTCAAAACTTTGAAAACACTGTACATCAAGAAGGGTTGCCTCATTGTATCAGCATGTGGAACTGTATTGAATAATAGGTTGCTTGTTTTATTGTGGTTAGAGGTCATTTGGGGACAAACTAAGAAGAAATGAAAAAACATTGAAAAGGTCTAACCATGACATCTCAAAAAGGCTAACAGTGAAGGATACCATACTTAGCATGTGTATGATCCCTAATTTTATGCGGGAAATCAAGGGTCATTTGAATTGCTAGAGGTCAAAAGGTCAATATATTGTAAACATATCTCACTTGAGAACTTGGTAACCTTGATGAATATGAGACGAACTATCATGATATCAATTAATTTGATCTCTCTCCATGGATCTTTTATATTGCTTGTAAATGTCAGCACAGTAATTTATAACTCCATAATGAAACTATGCCAAATTGAAAGCACTGTACTGTATTCTTGGGCAAGGAATCACTAAGTCTGTTGGTTTTCTGGTTTAGCATTGTCATAAATTCTGCAAATTTTCAAATTAATAAATGTGGCTGATACACCACTAAAGAGAACTTAATGGATTCTCAACATCACTGAGAAACACCTTGTTTTCCTTTCTGACTTACATTTTATTTGTCCTTAAAAAGTATCAAAGCACACTCGGAATAGAGGATGACCTAAATATGTATTTTTTTCAAATTTTAATACATGGAACAGCTTGCCAGAGCAATCATTAACGAAACTGATGCCCACACAGATGCATTCTGATAAATAACTTTCACCTTGACATAAATGTGCCTCTCTACAAAAAGGGACAACTCTTCAGCTAAAATGTGTTGTTCTGACAATTATAGTCACCTTACGTTTTAAGCTGACTTTTGTTCTGGAAATAAGGTATGCATCACTGTAAGAGGATGAAACATAGTGCTTTATCTCACCATGGGGGTCAGCATCAACCAGTCCCAAGACTGGTATATGTAAAGAATCCCATAACAGCCTCACCATCAGTCTAGTATGCACATCAGGGTAGCCCTTGCCCTGCAAGATAGATAGAACTAGACTGTGTCAATTAACTGAATGAAAACATCTTTACAAGACACAGCTTAGCATGCTGGAAAAAGTAAACATGCCACTGAGGAACAGTGTCTGTGCAAAGATTCTGACCGCATTAACAGGTCATTTGTGGATTATTTAATGCTATGAAGGGATCCAGATTTTACTTCCACTATACACACCTGGAAGAAAAAGCTGGCCATTAATAGTGCTCTTTGACTTAAAGGCCTAATTTACTCACTGCAGAAAGTGAACATTTTTCCCAGCTATGTTTACTTCTAGCCCCTCCTATGATTTACAAAAATTGCACATTGCGGAATTGCTCAAGGCCATATTCAGCTTAGCATGTATTTGAAGGTCATAAAGTCTGAACTCCTGTCAACCAAAATCATGCCGCTAATGTCACCATTACTATTATGCTGCATCTTCTGAAAACTCAAAAATTCCATCCTATGCTTGTGTGGGCAGGTTTTCTGACTTGGTTTATTACACCACAAGGCAGTTGTGCATGACTTGTGGTGTAATATAAAACCAAGTCAGAAAACCTGCCCACACAGGCATAGGATGGAATTTTTGAGATGTATGTCTAATCTCATAATAGAATCCGTAGTGATGGCTTGCAAGTAGTTCTGCCAAATGTTGATAACAACTAATGCTGGGGATAGGTGGAGAGTTCTGCAGAGGTGCATCATATGGATAATGGGACCCATCTAGGGAAATGATACAGTAATCAATTGATAATAATATGAACCCCTGCTCCCCAAAATACATCAGGGGTGACGTATGCCCTGCTGTAACTTACAGTAACAATTATACAGGGATACAGTTTTTGTGGAAGTTCTTCATCAAGCAGTTTCTGGAATGTGGCATCTTTCTCAACAACTAAGATGAACTTGGCTTCTGAGGTTATATCTGTTTAAATGCTGTTTCAAGGAGAAACATTTCTTAACCTTTGGACTAGCTAAGAAATTATGAATTCAAAAATCTGATGATAGCTTCATGCATGCTGCAAAGATGAAAACTTTATGATATTTATATTAATACCTCTGTCACTGATATGCCTTCAAAGTTATTAAAGTAATATTTACCATAATGTAACAACAGACAAAACTTCATATAAATAAATGTACAGAATTAAGACTGTATTCTTTCTCTAACACTTTCTTCAACCAGAATGCAAACATGCAATGAGGTTTCCATGGATTCATTTCAGTAGACTTAATCCACAACTACAAACGTTCTACAGTGTTAATGTTCTGGACCAATGTGAAACAACCCCCACCATGTATTAATGTGAAATTGCTATCAAATCTATCTTGAGATAACATGTCAACAACTTTTCAGACTTTGACCTCTGGTGACCTGCAATAACCTTTTAGTACTGAACACAAAAACATCAAAAACAGCATTTTCGTAGTGAATATGGTAGGCCCTAAATAAATACCATGTATTAACGTTTGTTTGAGTGATTTCCAAGCATGCATTATCCTGCTATGCAAGTTCTTCAGATGCTGACATTCAGTGACCTGCAATAACCTTTGACCTCTATCAAATACAGCAGGGCAGCTTTCACCCAAAATGACGCATCATTATCTACATGGATAAGTATGGTAAGTATACATGCTCCCTTTCTTAAGATAACTGTGTTTACAAGCTTATCAGAGTTTGACCTCTAATGACTTCAGATGATCTTTGACCCTGACCAAAAACAAAAGAATGCATTCTGATTATATCCTGCATCTACATGTGAAGAATGAAGAGTACCCATGCTTTCTACCTTTAATATGATATTGTCTTACCAAAGTTTTCAGAGTCTGCTACCATGATAGCCCCGAATGGCCCTTGACCACAAAAAATGGGGTCCTTTCACTCTATATAATCCATCTACATGCTAAGCGTGAAGAGTAACCATGCTTCCTACCTTGAAATATTCTGTTAAGGTTTTTAAAGTGGAGCTCTGATGACCCTAGATGACCTTTCACCACCAATAAAAGCAATGTCGCCATATCCTTTTGATGTAATGCATCTACATACTATGAACAGTATCCATGCTGCATAACTGAAGATACCTTGTAAAGTAAGGTTTCAGGTTTTGAACTCTGATGACCCAAGATGACCTTCGACCTCCACCATAAGTCAATACAATATTTTCTCTTCACATAATGCTTCTACATGTTAAGTATGAGGAGTACCCATACTTCATGTTCCCATCTTTGACATGTGGTGTTAATATTTCAGAGTTTAACCTCTGGTGACCTCACATGACTTTTACCTCTTCCCAAAAGAATAGGGTTGTTTGTCTTCACAAATGCATCAACATATTAAGTAGGGAGAGTTTCCATGCTTCCTGGTAGGAGATATGTTATGCTATGTATGGAGAGTACCCATGCTTCCTACCCTTGTGTCAGCTGTACCTCACGCATGATCACACATGAAAAACAAAAGAAATCATACTTGTTCTTGATTGGCAAACCTACCTTGGATCCTTCTGGACACAAGTTTGACACAGGTTGACAAACCTTTCCTGCCTTTAATTTAAAGCCACGTACAGGTTTTGTCTCAGAATTCTTCTTTAACACTGGTTTTAATTGCCACACTTTTTGCATGTGAAACCTGTGGCAAACCTGTGGCAAAGTGTGGCAACCAACCAACCCATTTCAATGTCAAGGGAAAGCACAGGTTTTCATGCAAAATACCCATGATTTGCCATGACAGACACATGTGAAAACCTGAGGATTTGGAACTAGTTGCCACACATTCTTTTAGAAGGGTAACTGGAGATATCCTGTAAAAAATGTTTTCAGAGTTTGACAACTGGTGACCTCAGATAACCTTTGACCTCCACCAAAACAAAATGTTTCTTTTTCTGAATCTCTTAACATGGGGCACCCACTTACTAGGTATGATAACTAGTTTCCTTTTTCAGATATCGTGTTAATGAGCTAAGCATCACAAACATAAACACACATCATCACAAATGCCTATGTTTTTCTTTCATCAAAAACACTTAAATCTCAAGTTCTATGCTCTCAACAAATGTTTCAATCAAATGTTTAAGACACCTTAGACAATGTGTAGGTTCTGAGGTTTATACCCTGCCTGGTTGTGTCTTAAAAGTTTCACCTTGTTGCAGCTTTCACAATGATTAAAGGATTTTCACCATACATAATAAATATTTCAAGGATACTTTTGATGTCTTCAACATGAGATGAGATCAAAGTGCCCTGTAAAGAAAAGATGAACAACAAATTTAAAGTCAGAACAAGTAACTTGCAATTCAAATGACATTCTGTGATGACAAATCAGTGCATCCACGTATGGTTACTAAAGGTTTGAGGCTGGACCAATATCAGAGCTGGGCTCAAAGGAAAGAGTTGACTAAGAGACTTTCATGAGGTGGGGCCTACCAGGGCAGGAATTAAGCGAGGGCTCAGGGCGTAATTGGGGTTACGAGGGCCAATTTGGTCATATAGTTTGGGTAGGGAAGACTGCACATCTAAGTCAACTAGCCCCAAAAGAGCCCTCGAATGACAAATGTTAATTCCTGCCCTGGGGCCTACACCCTGATTCGGCGGCCTTGTTGGCCATTTTGTGATAAAATCTTTGAAAATACAACAAAACATACATTTTATTGCAAGGTTCCTTTAGCAGAAAAATTTGTACCTGATGGCACTGGAAAAAAGGACTTTAATTTTCTGTGGGCATTAGGGGAAATCTGGGTGCCATGCATGGACCTTATCTACAACTTACCACAGTTCATACCTTGAGACAAAAGGGCTGATGCAGTTGCATCAAATTTAAAGATAGTGATGTAAAAAAATTCATCAAATTGATGACTGTGGCATCAAATTTAAATTTACTTGTCAAGTTTCTTTAGTCCCAACATTTTTAGGTAATTAGTTTATCTGTGATACAACAATGGTAATGGCATCATGAAAGGTGCTTGCTAAAATAGAAGTTCTTGAATAACTCAGGTATGGTTACAAAAACTGTTACAATATTAAATTATTTTCTCTACGAAAAATTGTGGGATATTCTTTATCTGATATAATTAAATTTGAAAGAATGAGATAGAGGGGTGGACAGCCTTTTGTCAAAGATTGGTTAAATTATAATTCTTACAAATCTAATCATTCTTGCTTCTTCTAATAAATGGTTGATTTACCACCTAAAATGAAATGCTTCCAATATGGTTTTGAAGTAATTAGCAGGCCTGTAGCCAGACAATGTATTGAAGGGAGGGGGCGGTGCACTAGCTTTAATAGGGGTAAATTTTTGTAGTAATATGTGAAAAAAATAAACTCACAGATTTTGTTAGGCTGCAGTCTATAATCCTTCCATCTTTTTCTTTGTAAGTGAGGTTTCCAGCAATACAGCCTTTAGATGTAGCAATCTATACACAAGCAAAGAATATTGAAGCAAGAGTCAGCAAAAAAAGATCACAACTACTTTTTTTTGAGTTTAAAGACTACTCTAAGCAACGCATGCAATCGTCTTCTGCACCTCACTATTAAAACAAAATGAACAAAACTTATCACAACTGGACATAATTGACACATGAATAGTATTTAATACAATCCCACCTCTGCTGTTGGCAGTGGCATAAAGGCCGGTAGTTATGCCTCATTGCAAACTTCAATGAAAAGTTTGTATTATCAGACAGTATTCCAGGGGTACAGAAACCAGAGAGGACTGGGAATGTGTCCCCCTCCCCTGCTCTCATCCACTTTCGGAAAATGGTAAAATGTCCCCTTTTCACAAATGAAAAATGTATATCAGATGTTGTGCACTCCCACTTTTTGACATGTTGCTACTCCCCTGCAGTAAACATATCTGAGAATTACTTTATATCATGCACTGAGGCTTGCTTAAGAAGCGTGTCTTCATAAACACAATATCTCATGAAGGGGACAGAGAAATAGGAAATCAATGGATAAATTTCTGACAGACATTATTCCATTTAATCAATTTTTGAGTTACAAGAAAGAAAATGTATGTACATGCACAATATCTGACCAAACTTGCACTTTCTATTTAAACTACCAATTTCCCTTATTTAATTTGTTTTATTAGAACTATAGTTCAATATGGATGAAAGTGTGTTGACAAAAGTAGTTTTTAGCTTGTAGTTTAAGTAAGGGTAACTACAATATCCTTAACAGTACAAATATTATTAAAATATTGTGATGGGTAAAGGACAAAGCCACTTCTAATAAAAGTACATGTTGTAGCAGTGGTATAAGTATCAGGAAACATTGATTCACAATATGGCCATATAGTGATGGTAGAAAAATATCGTATGTACTAACATCTGCAACCATGAATTTGCAAATAGGATTTATGGAAGCCAGACTTTTTATGAAAATTTTTCTGAAGTTATGACTTTGCTGTATAATCATAAACTCACCACATGTAAGCTATTTCTTGGTACCTTCAGCATACAGCTGATATTGTCAATGATGCTATCAAGAGTCCCCTGGTTAGAGTATGTTTGTGGATCACTGTAGTAAAGGTCACTAAATGTCAAAATTGAAATCAAAAAGTCATGTTAAATGTCAAAAGTAAGTGAATTAATAAGACAACTAAGATTAAATGCAAATGGTAGTACTAAAAATAAAAAGACAAAGTGGAACAAGAAATGCATTCAATAAAAAAAAATCACACAGACCTTCACAGTAAAAGTGAGAGTCCCTCCATACATTGTGTGACCTTTTTACATGGTGACTGGTTTCATGCCATTTGTCACACTTCAGTCGGTGATGCAGTATGAAAATATTTTTGAAACAATTATTGTTTAATTGCAGTTTGAATTTTTACAGGTCATGGATCATGTTATTAAGTGTCACACAGAGAAAGTTGAAACTAATTCTTGGATGTCTATTGCATAAAAAAGTATCAACAGGAATGCTATGAGACAATAAGATTACCGTTTTGTACAAAAAGTGTTGGTCTCTACCAGCTTGTAACATGCAGCAAGGGTCTTCATTGTCAGAGCTGTGGACACAAAAACATTTATAATAAGTCAGCTGAAATTTCCTTTATAGTGCTGACACTGCTGTTTTATGACATTTAAGTCTAAAGAATTGACCTGTGTGATGCCTTACCAAATTTATTTCTTGAAATAAATGAGTCAAATCTAGTTTCTGTGATGGATGCATCTTCCCTTATTTCCAAGCCAACCCCTTGTGTGAAGCTATCAAGAAGAAAAGAAAGTGAAATCTGACCACAACTCATGCCACAATAAAATACTTGACAATATTCAAAGTGCATTATGTTTTATGTAATTAAAAATTTAAGTATTGAAGCATAAGGTTGAAATGCTAAGCAATAACTTCCATCATGACCTTTATAATAACATTTATAATGCAGCAAAGATGCCTTGTACTAAACTTTTATACCAGCATTCCAGGAGCAACCATCTCATGAAGATAGATTTTTATTCCTCAGGTTTCCCAATTCTTTACAAGAGAAAATTATTGACATCAACTTGAGATTTTCATTCTTTATAAGTTAAAGAAGGGATTGAGGATCTTTTAAAGTTGTTTAGAAAGTAATTGAAACTTCACGTTGAATACATCTAAGAAGCTACAGGCTAGCTACTTGCAGATTATTCCAGCCTGGGAATGATTATGATTTATCCAAAGTTGTCTAAAATTTGACAAGTGTTGTGGCAATACTATATGGCAGGATACTGATTTTATTTAATATGCAGTCACTGACTTCCCCTGTTTGAAAATGGCAGTACTTACAAACTGTACCGCAGTTTTGCACTGCAAGTCAAAATGGCAGATTTAAAATAATGTTCAGGGTTAAGCAAACATGTATGTCATGCCTTAAGTAACTCCAACATAAACACATGACATACTAATGTGACCTTCAGTGTATGCCTTCATACAAACAAATGACTAGCTCTCAAACATCTACAAAGCCCAAAAGCCTGACACTTTTATGCCATGTACTGTCCATTTCAGCACAACTGAAGAGAGCTACATTTTGTAAACATTATTACATCCCAAAACAGTAAAGTATATACCTCACTCAATAATCTGCAAGAAAAATTCACATAGCCTGTGAATGATGTACAGGTTATATGCGAAACACTTCAAACCTTATATTACACCAGGTGTGTCTATTTGAGGCTGCAAGAACAGGTGACTGGCCCTGTGAGATGGACTGCACTAGGTTTTCTACAAGCTCCTCAATTCTTCTTAACACTGTACTCCTTAAAATGAAAAAAGGAAAAAGGGTTGATTTGAATCTTGATTATCAGTGAATTTTACAGACCTGCTATAGCTGCCTAGTGCAAATATATAACTGTCAAGAAGAGGTATGTGCATACATCATTATCATAGACATTATCATTATGGCATTCCTCTACCTCTGACGCACAAACCACACAGCTGGTGCTCTGTGCATTAGCATTTACACCTCCTCATGCACCACCAAAACTCAGCTATGACACATTATTATTAAATAAGAAAGGTCTAAATATATGTGTTTAATTTAAGCCTCTGGAAAATTCTACAGCCATCAAAACACCTCTCATACATTCTACAGGACTTAACCCCAAAGGCTTATTTGATTAAAAATGTTATTAAAGGACTACTTTCCCATACAGTTTTTACATATCACACATCATGCTAGCCAGGATTAGCAATACCGCATATTAAATCTTTCGTTCTTAGATGAACATAAGTGAGACAAATTGCATAATGAGCAGGGTTGTTCCCGTTACGCTTTGAAAGTAACTCGTTACAGTTACAGTTAATTCCGTAAAATTGTAACTCGTTACAGTTACTAGTTACAATGTTGAAAAAGTAACTAGTTACAGTTACTTTTGACTAAAAAGTAACTAGCTACATTTCAAAAGTAACTCGTTACTTCAAGGTGAATATACGGTACCTCGGTACCTGAAATGGAGGGGGGGGGGCATAATTAGATAGTAAGACGGGGGCACATGAGACGACCGACACCTCATTTGTGCCGGTTATCCTTAGGTGTTCCCCAAAGAAAGTCAATGAAGCTAGCTGATCTTCAATGGGCATTGTCGCAGAGGCTCCTAATGCTCAACATGAAACAGCGAATCATGATACTGTGTCGGAGCTTACGCAAACTATTTGTTAGAGGAATATGGTTATAACCAAAACTTTTCCAGTTACCAAAGTACTTCTTTGAGGGTTGAAATCTTTATACTCCCATCACACAGTTGGCTAATTTAGAGAGGTTAGCGGCTATGCCGGAAAGGGGAAGAGCGTTGTTTCAGCAGTATAAAGTCTTCACCCCTCAAGAGCATAAATATGGTATAATAAGAGGATGAATACATTTGTTAGCAGTAAAATTTTAAAACCTCACCGCTAAGGTTGGGCTAAGTGATATTTCCCCATAAATTTCAAATTTAACATTGTGTCGATATAAAACAGTGCATAGAAATGGTGATACTATGCAGTTTATACATGCAGATCATGTGCACATAATTCACTTTCCCTTTACAATAGGTAAAGCTTTAAGTCGGACACTTCTCTTTCCAATTAGCTTTGTTAGGATACTTTTAACGCCATTGACCATTTCAATATTCTGCTGTTTTTTTATATTAACCGTACTATTATTCCAGTGTAAGGAGTTACGGACATTGAAAAGAATAAGATATAGCCTAAATTCATACGTTTGATTCATCAAATAAAGATACCATACATGTTAAATTAGATGCATAAATAGATGCACGGTGTTTACCAACGCTTGGCACCGTATAGATTTACTGGGCTCCAACGCAAGAGTCCGGATTCGGTTAGCTTAATGCCGGTCTCAAGAGCGTTTTTCTAGATTAGGAATTTGCCCGGGATAGAAGGTTCCGGAATCGAAATTTTTACGGAATGTGATGTAACTGGACTCGGACTCGGAGTTCATTCCAGCCGAGTTCTCAAATATGAAAGTTACATTAAAAGTGTTTAAAGTTCCATTTGTGCACAATGTACAGATCTAAGGTATTGTCACATACAATCAACTAAATTACTCAGGAGGCCAGGCTATGGAAGTGAGTACAAACGATGACTTTGTTAATTAATGGTGGACATGTACGATAGAATTAAAACATCTGTATGTGTGATATGATATACATTGGCAAAAAGACTGGTCTCGGAATTGGTGCCATTGGAATCAAAACTGGCAGAAATTTGAGGATCCTGAGTAGTACTGTTACAGTGGCCCGTCCGCCATGGGTTCC
The DNA here is from genome assembly GCA_029531755.1 of Holothuria leucospilota. NCBI lineage: Eukaryota > Metazoa > Echinodermata > Holothuroidea > Aspidochirotida > Holothuriidae > Holothuria > Holothuria leucospilota. The sequence continues at coordinate 36,830,693 of CM055971.1, forward strand.
AGAACTACAAACCACAATAAAAAAAGGAGAGGAGGCTTCCTTCGAAGTAGTTCCAGTATAATTTAAATTAAAACCTGTGCTTTCAGGTAACAAAAACAACGGTGAAGCAATTGAGAACTCAGGAAGGGGAAAATAATATAAATGAATTACTCACGAAAGACTCTTCCTGGTACAAAAATTATCAAAGTCCAAAGAATAATATCCAATTATACAACGGGACCGAGAAGACCGAGACCCTCACACCTTGGCAGCCAGGACAGCTCTAACTACACATAAGAAATCAAGAACCCATCCCCTAAACCAACACAAAAGATAAATTGCTGCCCAGCTAGCCAGGTGTAACAAACAATGGGTCTACATTACTAACTTACTTAAGGCAGAGCAGTGTAATGGAATGAAGCAATGAAATGAATTGGAATGGTTTTGTTAGTCAATGGATGAAAATGCAAGGGTTAGTGTTGGGCCCTGGATGAAAAGGTGAAGATGGATGAGAATGTATGACAGGTGAAATGGATTGTTAGTAACACTGCCCCCCTTCCTCTTAAACTCGACCCCGAGTCCTTTTAACATTAAAATATAGGCTTCAAACTCATAACATATTTTTAGGGGTAGGCAGTAGGAGGCACATTTGCAATACACAATATATACATTATTTACACACAACGCACCATTTGTAAGAAAAGTCCATTTCATATATGTCTCCACAATCCACTGAAACAGCAATCAAAATTTGTACTGCTCACATATAACATAAAAGAGTCATAATTAGTTCATATCCGAAAAGGGTAAATGTTCAGAGGTTGTCCAAACTATAGGGTATAATATCCTAGCTTTACTATCCGGCACTCCGACCATGTAGACAGCGTTGATAGATGGCTACAAAGAATAAGGTCGAGTAGTTCACGCATGTCACACTTCCTGCACAACAGGCATTCTGTACCACTTGTAAAGTTTACCCACTAATACATATCGTAGTCTTTTGTCCATGCAGGCATACGTCTAATTCGCCTCTGAGGCACTGCATCGGGGTCTGCAGAAGTGGAAAGAGGTAAATGTTCCTGATCATAGTCTAGTTCGACTTCTTCTGCATTGCCAAATGGCATATCAAAAGTTTCCCCTGAAGCTACCTGTGGCGGAGCGGAATAACATGGCTTAAGTCTATCAAAGTGTACCAGAAATTTTTTTCCATTGTCCAGTCGCTTTATTTGATAAACAGCATCTGAGACCCGCTTCGAAATTTTGCATGGTCCTTGCCAAAACTGTTGCAGTTTAGGACTTAGCCCCTTTTTCCTAGCTGGAACATATAGCCAAACATTGTCACCTTCGGCGTAAGGCTGCCCCCACTTTTTCATATCATACAGCTTCTTTTGTCTACGTTGAACATCTCCCAAGTGCTCTCGAACAGTCTGAAAAGATTTCTCAAAACAATTCTGTAATTTTTTTGCATAACTGTCTGAATCATACTCATCTTGTTCCGGTGTCGGACATAACAGATTCAATGGTAAGTTCACTTCCCGACCAAACATTAAGAAATTTGGGCTGTACTTGGTACTTTCTTGCATACTTGATCTGTAAGCAGACATGACCATAGGAAGGTACTCATCCCAGTCATTTTGTTCCTCTTTCACGTACATACTTAGCATTGTGGCTAAAGTTCTGTTCAAACGTTCAACGAGGCCATCCGACTGGGGATGATATGAAGTTGTTTTTGTTTTATTAATGTCCAACAATTTACATACTTCTTGGAACAGGCCACTCTCGAAGTTGCGCCCCTGGTCACTATGGATTGAGTATGGTACACCAAATCGGCAAAAGAATTCTTTCACTAGTACATCAGCACAAGTAACAGCCTCTTGATTCGGGAGGGCGTAGGCCTCAGCCCATTTAGTAAAATAATCAGTTACAACTAGAACGAATTTGTTCCCTCTCTTAGACATTGGCAGAGGTCCCATAATATCAATTGCCACTCTTTCCATAGGAAAGCCCACATAATTAAAATTTGCCAAAGCAGCCCTGGGTCTACGAGTGGGTGATTTACGTTTCGCACACTTCGTGCATTGCCGTACCCATAGACCAATGTCCTCTCTATAGCCAATCCAAAAATATTGTTGTTGTACCTTGGCAAATGTACGGACTCGCCCTAGGTGTCCGCCAGTTACTGAACTATGGGCTTTGAGAAACACTTCCTGCCTCATGGCCTTAGGTACTACTATTTGTCTAAATTTTACACCCTGGTTCGGGTTGTCATGATAAAACTCCCGAGATAAAACACCATTTACAAGCTTTAACTGATCCCACAAGAACCAATAAGCCTTTGTTTCCCTACTAAAGGCAGACACATCATGATTACTTGGCCGTAGCCCTTCTTCTAGCCACTGGATTACAGGTTTCAAATGCTGATCGGCTTTTTGGGCAGCTAATAAGTCCCCTTTATCCCCAGCTAAGACCACTGGGGCACAAACCTCCCTGCCCCTCTGCAGCTCCTCAGTCTGGACCATTTCTTCCTTAACAAGTGGCATACGGGAGAGGGCATCAGCATTTCCATGTTGGGTACCAGCTCTGTGGACGATTTCAAAATCGTACTCACTCAAGAATTCTAACCAACGGCCACTTGACCCTCGGGCTCCTTAAATTGAAACAACCACCTCAAAGAATTGTGGTCCGTTCTGAGAACAAACTTCCTGCCCAACAGGTAATGTCTAAACTGTTTTACAAATTTGACTACTGCAAGAAGTTCTTTTCTAGTAGTACTGTATTTGACTTCAGATTTTGTGAGTTTCTTACTTGCATAGGCAATAACATGTTCTTTGCCATCAGCCCCAACCTGAGACAGTACGGCCCCAATTGCACCATTACTGGCATCTGTATCCAGTACAAATTGTTGAGAAAAGTCTGGATAGGCCAAAATAGGGCTACTAGTCAAAGCCGCTTTGAGATCTCTAAAAGCTTTACTATGCTCCTCAGTCCACCTAAATCCAACTTCCTTTTGCGTTAAATGATGTAGGGGAGCAGCTGTTTGCCCAAAATTCTTGACAAATTTCCTATAGTAACTACACAAACCCAGAAATTTCCTCACCTCCGTGACATTACTTGGAGTGAGCCAATTCTCAATAACCTCTACCTTCTCAGGATCTGTACATATACCTTCACTTGACACGACATGCCCGAGGTACTTTACTTTTCTTTTGAATAGAGAACACTTGGTGGGTTTGAGCTTTAGGTTTGCCCCTTTCAACCGATCAAAGACTTGTTGCAACTTTTCGAGGTGCGAGTCGAATGACTCACTAAACACTATAATGTCATCTAAGTACACCAAGCAAGTCTCCCAGTGAAGGCCAGCCAGAACATTATCCATTAATCTTTCAAAGGTTGCAGGTGCCCCCGTTAACCCAAAGGGAAGAACTTTGTATTCAAAAAGCTGTCTCCCAGTTGTAAATGCAGTTTTAGGGCGATCTTCGGGGGCTACTTCTACCTGCCAGTATCCACTGGCTAGGTCTAAGGTAGAGAACCACTTACTACCTCCTAATGCCTCCAGGCTTTCCTCAATCCTAGGCAGGGGGTATGAATCTTTCCTAGTTACCTCATTAAGTTTCCGATAGTCTGTGCAGAAACGGGTGGAGCCATCTTTTTTCCGCACGAGCACTATTGGGCTAGACCAGGGGCTAATAGAAGGAGTAATAATGTCAGCATTTAACATTTCTTGAACTTTCTTTTCTACCTCAGCCCGCTGAGCCACAGGGAATCGTCTAGCATGTTGCTTAATGGGGGCTGCATCCCCTGTCTCAATATGGTGGAAAACCCTATTCGTCCTTCCCAGCTCCCCCTCAAGGGAGAACACATCCCTGTTCCTTTCCAAAAATTGCCACACCCTTTCCTTCTCACTGTCATCCAAATCTTTGGTACTATGATTAAAAAGCTCACCAATGGGGGAATGGTGTTCTCCATTCGTCCCTCCATTACAGTTCCCAAATTCAACCTCTTCCGAAGGGGGAAGAAGCCCCAAACCTGTCCCTTCGTATACCGTTACAGGCTCCTGCTGTAAGTTCATTACCCGCACAGGTACTTTAGCATTAGTTTTCACTTTAACAAACGTATGAGCAACTAATAAACCCAAGTCTTTTTCTTGGAACTTGGTTGAAACTTCTATGACCCCCTCTTTCATATCTGGACAGGGAACATGGATCTTCCCCGGCAAAATCATTTCACTTCCGGGGGGAATGGTAACAGTTTCAGCTAGAGTTACTTTACAACATTTGGTCATTGCTAATTGGTCCTCATGTAATAATTTCACATACTCACTACCAAATTGAAGATATCCATTATGGAGGTCGAGTATTCCCCCATGACCTTTAAGAAAATCGATACCCAGAATCCCAGAATTTACAATATTTGCTACATAAATGGTGTGTTTTGACCTAACCTTCCCCAAGGCCAAGTTTACTACCCCTTTTCCTTGCACCTTGAGGGGTTCACCCCCAGCTCCTACAAGAGGAAGATTACATGGTTCTAGTGACCTCCTGACTGAGTCAGGCAACAATTGCCATACATCGGCATGCAACAATGTAAACTTAGATCCAGTATCGATCAAAAATTTTACATCAACTCCATTTACTCGCCCATAAGCAAAAATGGTTTGGCCAACAGCCTGAGCCTTGTTTTCGATACCACCCTCGAGTTGGTCATCGGCTCCATGAACAACTCTTCTTAGTTTAACGGTCCCTCGTGGGGGTAATAAGGTTGAAATGAGGGTGGTCCCCCATATTTGCCATACCCTTGTGGGCAATTCCTCCTAAAATGACCTAACTCACCGCAACTCCAGCAACCCCGCCCACGTACGTGGGAACCTTGTACTTCAACCTTATTCTGCATTAACTGTTGGACATTATCATTCAGTTGTGACACTTGCGTAGCTAAATCATTAAGCATTTGTTGCATATGGCTAGTTTCACCTGTTGAAGCTACTAAATTTGGGCCTTTTCTGGAGGCTTCTAATTGCATAATTGCTTCCTCCTCCATTGCAACCTTTAGTGCTGCCTCTAATGACGTGGGTTTACGTCTCCTTACAACCGTACGCTGCACGGCATTATCTAAAGCTTCAATGAAGTAGTCACTACCCAATTCATTCTTTACTTCTGGCGGCATATCGGGATATGCAGCATTAATTAACCTTCTAATATCAGCAGCTAGCTCAACGAGCGGTTCACCCTGCTTTCGCTTACGAATTCGGAGGCGAGCACGGTACAAATCTTTCTGCCCATGTGAACCAAATCGTACTTGAAATAAGTTACACACCTTCTGATAATCTGTCTTAGCAGAGTCCGGCATATCCCTATAGAATTGCACAGCCTCCCCTTGCAACTGCACAAGGAAAAACTGTAATTTCTCTTGTTCCTTCCATCCATTAACATCACTACACAATTCAAAATGAACTTTGTAATCCTCAAAATTACTCTTGCCATCATAATCTTTAGGCTTAACTACTGGCCTCCTACTGCCTTGACCCCTATCTAAATCACTATCCTTATCCAAAGAATCAAAATTACTCACCCTTGTGCTGGTGAGGAGAGCTGCCCCGTCTTCCTCTTGCCCACCAGGTGTGAGGGCCGGCGAATTAAAAATTGACCCTTCCCGAATTCTCATGCTTCTCTTTTGTATTTCCTTTTCTAACCTCCTTATCTCACTTTTTAATTTTTTTGCAGACTGCATTCTAATGACCTCTTACTGCAATTACAATAATGATAGAACCCTGGATCGAACACTCACAAAATAAAATCCACCAGCAAATAGGATACTACACCCCATCTGTACTACCAAAATTTGTTACAGTGGCCCGTCCGCCATGGGTTCCAGAACTACAAACCACAATAAAAAAAGGAGAGGAGGCTTCCTTCGAAGTAGTTCCAGTATAATTTAAATTAAAACCTGTGCTTTCAGGTAACAAAAACAACGGTGAAGCAATTGAGAACTCAGGAAGGGGAAAATAATATAAATGAATTACTCACGAAAGACTCTTCCTGGTACAAAAATTATCAAAGTCCAAAGAATAATATCCAATTATACAACGGGACCGAGAAGACCGAGACCCTCACACCTTGGCAGCCAGGACAGCTCTAACTACACATAAGAAATCAAGAACCCATCCCCTAAACCAACACAAAAGATAAATTGCTGCCCAGCTAGCCAGGTGTAACAAACAATGGGTCTACATTACTAACTTACTTAAGGCAGAGCAGTGTAATGGAATGAAGCAATGAAATGAATTGGAATGGTTTTGTTAGTCAATGGATGAAAATGCAAGGGTTAGTGTTGGGCCCTGGATGAAAAGGTGAAGATGGATGAGAACGTATGACAGGTGAAATGGATTGTTAGTAACAGTACCATGCTCGGAAAGATTCGGGAATCTAGAATCGCAGTTAGCTCCGACTCGGATAGGGTGAACACGGGTCCAGCCCTAACGTCTCAAGAGGCAATGATTAAACTTTCAAAGTAAGCTGGTATTTGAATGCCCATGGGCCAACCCGTTTCTCACGGTACACTGTCTCCACTGTGTCCTCTAAAGGACAATATGAGTAAACCAAGGCCCAGCTGACTTTACTTAGAATACATAAAGTCAGCTGAGCCTTAGAGGACCGTTCAGTATTTTTCAAATAATCGCACAAATCGGTCTCATGGATAATAAGCATTGATCTGTCTAATAAGTATTTTGACATACAGATCAATTTTAAACTTATTTCAATCAGGGAGTTGCTATTTGACAACTCCCTGGTTCAATAGACAATCAAGTGGCCCGGCCTGTAAGCCTGCAGCGTGTGCATCTAATATCAACTTCTGATTCTAATCGTGAATAAAATTTGATGTCGGTGAGGGCGACGTCGATAATAGCGATGAATGATAAATAGCCTATATCGAAAATAATTTTACATTTTACTACCAAAGTGTCATCAATTTGAAAATTTTCTGTTATTCTGTTATTAGCTCAAAGAAAATGCAATTTGTGGTCATTTTGACTATTTGTAACGGGAAAGTAACGGGACCCAAATGTAACGCCGTTACAGTTTCTTTTACACAGAATTGTAACTAGTTACTTGCTCCGTTACTGAAATGCAAATGTAACTCGTTACAGGGTTCCGTTACACAAAATGTAACTCGTTACAGTAACAGCGTTACTTGTAACTCGTTACTTCCCAACCCTGATAATGAGTGACAATTTAACATTGAAATAAAGCAGGCTGGTTACACTCACAATATATTCTGACATCTCTGACTAATCTTTTTACTGATTTAATTGAAAGGCAAGTTTACTAAACTGCTGGTTGGATCAAGTTTAGAATGCTAGTTGACAACAGGAGGATAATACCTTTGTAACACAGGCAGCCTGCTGCAGCTGGAAAGCTTTGTTCACAAAAGTTCTCTTAATGGGAGAGAGCTTCACAATCATTGTAACAACATGGCTATCCATGCATGTCCAGCTGCAATTTCAGACTGCAGTTAGCAGCAGTGTATTTTATCTATGGTGTCGATAAAGGACTATTTTATCTATTGACCTTTTTCCGAATAGCAGTCACAAAGGATTGTGCGATAGTTTTTGTGTGCTTTTATTTTTGTCAATGGCATTTTACTGTGGATAAGAATGATGCAGACCAAAATGCTATCCCACAATCCTTTGTAATTGCTATTTGGAAAAGGGTCTATGGTGTCGCTAAATGGCCTATGTGTGAGAGGATGACCCATTGGTCATATGTTGCACCTCTGCAGCTCCCTCCATGTGTCCCCAGAGTTGTTACCTGTACTTTAGTCTCTTGAGTAAACAAGCTTCCAATTGGCACTTTTGACCACAACTCTCCTATCAAGCAGTAAACTACTTGGCGTGCAAGGTGTACTACTGTACAGAGACCATTGTTTGAGATTAGACATGCACCACTGTACAACCTTTTCAGTGAGGAAAAGAGGGGAGAGCTATGTGTGAGAGGATATGACTCATGCTCTAATAAACTAAGTCAGAAAAGCCACCCTAACAGGCACACAACAGGTTTTTCAGTTCTCAGAAGGTGCATCATATTAATAATGGCAAAATTAGCAGCATGTATGTGCCTAAATATAATTTTATTCGATATGTATGAGCTCCGCAAAGTAGATTTTTCAGGTACAGTAAGTACCCATGTGAAAAATGGGACTATTTTAGAAGATTTTGGACCCATATTTTTCTATTTTCCTCCAGTGCCTTTTGGACGATTTTGGTAGGACAATTAAATCATTGCTTTTGGACAATTTTCTAGGTTACGAACAAAGGTATCATGATGTTTTATTGTGTAATATCAGTACTGTTCCACTTTATAATGGGGATTTCTACCTCAATTATTGCCCCTTACGGCTGATGGACGAACGTACTTGTATCTTCCATACCAAAAAGAAAAGCTTCAAGGTTTATGACCCTGCGCGTTAATTTGATCATTTTATAAAATGGAATAATCCAGTCAGTGATACTGGAATGTATAACTGTCTTTGACGATTTTTAATTGCAGGGCGATTTTGGAAGATTTTGGAAAAAAATCATCCAAAAGCAGTTATTTCTCGTCCCATTTTTCACTGGCCGGAGTATACACCTAATATTGTTTGTACATGTACGTATATGAATGTAGGACAAATTTTGAGGGTTTCCCTGCACAGGTAGCTATATACTTGCATGGTCAGATATGATTTCTAGCGATTATTTTGTGCGGTCAGGTACCAAACTGCACAAGCTAGTTGCACGGACCAAATCCATTGGTCCCCTATATCAAACTTTCCAGTCTAGTGTTATGATGCATACACAGGCCTAGACCTATATGGGCTAAGCCTACCCAGTGAAAAATGGGACGAAAAGTTGCCCTGCCCTTAACAGTCATCAAGGGCAATTATGCATTCCACTGTACCTGCCTGGACTATTCCAACAGGATCGAATTAACAAGCAGTCGTAAACCTTCAAGGTCTCTTTGTCTTATGAAAGATACAATTAAGTTTGTCCTTCAGCCATAACCAGCAACAATTGAGGTAGAAAATCCCCATTTTAAAGAACAGTTGGCCAATTATGCAATAAAATATTTCTTTCTTAGTAACCTTGAAAAATCGTTCAAAAGCAGCAATTTTTCCTACCAAAATCATCCAAAAGGATTAAAGGATTAAAATGGAAGATGAAAAAACATTGTGCAAAATTCCATGTTCTGTTACAGATTCTGTGAATCCTGTCCATTTTCGGTAACACGGAAAAATGTTGGCTTAAGCTATAGGCCTAGGTTTCACGGTCCTTCACTGAGGACTATATATGGCCCAGGCCTAGTCCTCAGTGTAGGCCTGTGTATGGTCCTTTGCCCAGAGACATAGTCCTTACAACAACCTATGGAGCAGGGCTCGACAAATACATAAGTCCGCTAGCCCGGGGCTAGCTCAAACCACACATGGGCTAGTGACAGTCAACTATGTATTAAAAGCCCCATGGGATATAGTGCAAAATGCTGTACAGCTGTGTAGTTGGACATGGCCTATGCCTTTGGAGGCTAGTGCAAATTTTCTTTGGGCTAGTGAAATAAATTTGTCATGTGCCCCATGGGCTAGTAGTAAAGCTTCAGAAATTTCGAGCCCTGCTATGGAGACAGAGGGGTGGAAGGCCATCTGTATGATGGTCAAAACTGACTTCTTTCTCACAGCAAATTTTGAACCAAAAATCTTAATTTCCTACCAAAACTGTTCTCTTCCAAATCTTGCATAAGTATGGTGCATAGGGTCTAAGTTTGAAATGTAAGAATTGAAGTGCTCCAACTGTATGTGTAAGGATCGATACAAAAAAAAAGTGGGACATTTGGGTTTAAAGCAAAATATAAGAACGAATATTGATTTAATTGCTGTAATTTTTGATAAATGTGCTGTGAAATTCCATCAAAATGTAAAACAACATGTTTGTTAGATGACATATAATGTTGTATGTTGAAATAACTGGTTGGAATGTTACATTAGTTACTCAAAACACCAAAGTAGATTTAGTTACCAAGGATAAATTTAAAAGACTGAAACTGGCTGTAATTAACTGTAAATTTGTTCATATTACAAAGTTGCAATGACGCATTAACATCTCTTGACTATAGATAAAGATCCTCACATTCTGCATGACTGACCATGTAAGTGCCAAATGTTACGTTACTTACATAAGACACCATATATGTCCCTCTTTTGGTGTATTCGTAACCAACATAACTTGGCATTTACACTTCCCTGATCAGCCACCCATTGCAAAATGTTAGAAAAGAGAAGTCAACAAATATATTAAATTACAATTCCAACACATTTATATACAATTCACATCAAATTACATTATTGACTAGATTTTTGGTGCATAAATATAGTTTGGTACCTTGTTTGGTGTCTTCGTAACTAACGTAACATCATTAGCCAACCAATAAATATACAAAAGGAAAGACAAACATGTTTTAATGTAGGAGTATAGAACAGCATATCACCAAATCACAGAGTGAAAAACGAATCGCGGAATTATGAGTCGCAGTCATGACATGAAAGTCCTTTTAGTCCAAATTCTTGTAGAAGCTGACCACAGTTAATCAGGCTTGCATCATAACAAGGTAACGGAACTCCAGCTCTATCAGCACAATGTGCGCTCAAGCGAATAATGACTTGTGGTGCTTAATAAGTAGTTCCAGTGGCTACTAGGGCTTGGCCGGATCATATGTCCAGCTTGAGCATGGTTGTGAAGATACAACTGGCTGGACTAAAACCACAGAATGTGAAAGTTACTGACCATCACTAATAAGACTTTCCCGGGCTGTGGGGGACTATTCGGGATTGTAGGCTTATGGGCATTTGCATGGCATGGTCACATTTAAGCCCAACCAAAAAGTATTTCAAGTCTAATTACAGTAGTGCACATGAACCTCTCCATCCACAAGTCAACCATTTATATCTCGCATGGCCTGTGTATTTCGTATACTGACGGTCAATAAAAACCTGTGAGACGTGCATTATTCCTGAAATCACTTCACATTGCTCATAGTCTGCTTTGTCACAACACGGAAGATCACTCACGCAGGCATACACCGATGTCAGTCATAAGAAATGTATGAGGAGCCTCACAAGATAACTGACGAAAATCTCCTTTTTAACCTCCGTACCTACAGCATGGCATTGGCACCGCTTAATTTACACTACTGTAACAAATAGACTCGGACCTGAGGTGGAAACAGACTCTAGTATGAGTATGCCATTACTATAGTGCACAAGCTATGCAAAGCATGCAAGAGACTATGCAATGTTGGGAAGTACATTCTTCGATGATTAATGTAAAAAGGAAAGGGTGTAATTTTAGTCTTAATTGGTACCCTTGTGCTAATCTTTTTTACGTACAGCACACTGTAGTACATCACTAGGGCTGTGAACGTTTAGCAAAATTACTAAACGTTTAATCGCAAAATTTTGCAATCGTTTAGCGATTAATCGCAAGTACCTATGATCAACATGGAGACTTTAAACGTGCTCTTGAACATGATGAACATGTAAAATGTGTTAGTGACGTCCGGGGGGACATAGTTTCCATGAACCTCAAAAACGGATCCCGCATGGAAGCTCAACTTTGATGTCATATGTTTACGTGTGTGACATTTGTATTTCACTTTTTCAAAAAGAGTTAAAGTGAACATCTAATTTTCTGTAATGACTGCAGATTCTTTTTTATTTCGTATGGAAAAATGCGTTTTGCGATTAATCGCTGGTAGCTTTGTACTAAACGTTTATTACACATGCGATCGTTTAGCGATTAACTGCTAAACAGTCACAGCCCTATACATCACATGGAATTTCGCAGCCTTTCGATTTTTGGAAGAATGTGAACAAACTATTTACAGGATGTTTAAAGGTCAAAAGCAGTCGCCCCAAACTTATTTTGAAACAATAGCTAAATGTCACAAATTTCTTATTTCTCTTCAAAGTATCTTTCATAATATTTTGGGCCATAATATTGCATATTCAAGGTAAACCGAGCAGTTGTTCCTTGTAAATTTTACAATTGAGTGAGAAAAATACTGTCACATGATTCTCAAGATCCATTCAGGAATTAGGATACTATACAATTCTTTATTGAGGTGACTGCATTCTCCCTTTAACTATTACAAAACTTAATTGGCAAATAGTAAACTGTGCGGCAAAAGCCATGCACACCACACATAGGTATACACAGTCAAAAATTAGTACCACACGTAACGCAGTAGTGTGCAGTTCTAATATCGCATGGTTGCGTCAGGTCTCTGACGTATACTGACTGCACTATGACTGATGTCGGATTTATCCGATCAGATTACAATAAATGATAATAAGAGTGACTGAGAGTCTGAGAGGTTTTCCAAAACCCACTGCATACCGTATGGTTAGGCCGGGTCAGGCAAATGGTTAGGGTTCATGACTGACTGGTTGGCAGAAATTTTAGTGCAAATCGTTTTACCCAGGGAATAACTTCCCGAGTTATTTAAGAGAAGATTTTGAAATACCTTCAATGTAAACTTTTCTGTCATGAAAATGTACGTAGTATACACTAGTATGGGACATATGTATGTTTGTTAAGAACTGGTCTCAGAGGGTGTGGACTGATTGGTTTCAGCCTCAACTTACCTGAGGTATACCCATATTCATTTCCAAGCATGTAAAACGCACCCATATTTACACTTTACCTCTGAATTGTATTTGTGTAGACGAAATAAATGAAATGAAAAAAAAATTGAACTTGTGTAACATTTGGAGAGGAAAGTTATGGAAGTAGGCCTAGGCCTAGGCTAGGCTTCAGGTCCTTGCTTTGCTGGAAGAAATTCAAATTCTGGCCATCACTGTGCTGGTCAAAGACCCCAGATTTTCAATGGGGGTTGTGCATATACATGCTGTAGGCCTAGGCCTACAGGTGCCTTTACTGAGGACTAGCCTAAGCCTACGGCCTAACATTTGGTCTAAGGGGGGCTACCCACACATACGCCTAGGCCTTCCAAAGGTTCACTTGGCTAGATATCTTCTGAGGTTCGCTAGACCAAAGATCCCCTTGACCAAAATTTTACTTCTGCTGGATCGAGTTAGGATAAGGATTCTGGTTAAAGGCAGAATGAAGTTAAGGACTGAGCTAAGGATAAGTTGGTTAAGATCATGGCTTGGTTTAGGATTATGGCTAGGCTAGCCTACGTTAGGAAGTTAAGTGTAGGCCTAACTTAGCCTGAGGCCTATAGGCTACAGTACTGCTAGTTATAATTAGGATCTTTGGTCTAGTGAACCTTAATTCGATCTAGTGAACCAGTTCGATCAAGAATTTTGTTTTGAAGTTGGTGCTAGGAACGGCGTAGGCTAAAGTGATTAAGCTTGTAAAAAGTATTACAAAAGCATACGTGTATGTACTAGGCCTAGCCAGTTAGGAGTAAGTATGGCTCTTTACTTCGCTAAGCTCATTAGGATCTTCTCTGCCCATAAGGAAAACCACCCGAGACCCCTGTTTTTGGCCAAAAACAGGGGAGATTAAATATCTACCCGAGTTTGTAACATTAGCCTCATTGAACGCTCTACTGCACAAATTGGTTCTTAGATAACTGCCAATTACCTTCCAAGAGTTGTGGACTACGTAACAGTTCACAATAGTACACATAATACACTATAAATAGCTCGTACATGTGGTCAGTGTTAGGTGTGCCTACAATCATACAATGGCTGGGTCAATTAATTTTGTGCACTCAAGTGTAAATCCTACTTGGTTGCACTTTTAGTTGTTAGTTTACTATTAAGTGTCAAATTATTGCTCTCCCAGTGAATCTGAGGACCAGTCTTCAATGGGCTGGAGCCTGGATTGGCCATCATGCTGCTAAGCACAGCTAGTAGCAATGAGTAGCTTAGGCCATAGCCTAACGTTAAAATACAAACTGAAACGCCCTGGCAGGTCTGCGGTCTTCACATCTGTGGATTAGCTGAAACGTATCCTACTTTCTGTAAGTCATTTCACCTGTTCACAGTATGCTTGTTAGCTTCTGGTTTCAATTCAGGCCGATCAAAAGTGTCAACAAGGTTAAACGAAGCTTTCAACAAGTCAATGTTATTCCACATTGCAGTAAAAATATGATGTTCTCGTCAGCAACTTAGCAGACGACCAAACCCAGCTGGTGCATGCAGGAGACAGTAAATATTGATCTAGACAGCCAATCAGAAAAGTTGTGCCCGGGTGGATAGAACTATAACAACGACAGGGCCATATATCTGTATATGGCTCTGAGTCTGGCCAGAGCCTGGGGCATTTCAAGACTGACCTCTATTTTCACGAGCTTTTGTTCGTTTCTTTTTACAACATAAATGGTACAAGTGTACAAACAATAACAATATAAAGCGTAAACAGACGTTATGAAGGAGAATGAAGAGCAACGACATAATAGGGAGAGAAAAACTGGGGCTTGTCGATAAGTTTCCCAGTTTCTCTCCCTAAAAGCTCAGAAAACTTGGATATCAAGAAATACAGAGTAAAACGGCAGAATGAGTAAAAGTGAAAATGTTAATGCAACACAACCTAATTGACAATACAGAAATGCAAACCAACATAAAAATCCCAGCCTACACTACCAACCCCATCTGGTAACAAGGGAGGAGTTCCTCGCAAGCCCCAACCAAGTTGTAACACTGAGGATATGGGTTTGGGGAGGGAAAGAACACAAGAGCGCTAGAACCTGAGGGCAAACGGCAAGCTTGATGTTAAAATTTGGATGAAAGCTGAGCCAGCAGTCAGAGTGACTATATTCAGGGAAGGGGGAGGGGACACATCAATGCAGGAAAATCGCTGTGTCTTGGGTTCTAATGTAAACTGGCGTTCCCCTTCTTCGTTCAGAAATTGTGCTTATATCAGTGTCTAAGTTTGTCTTTTCCCACAACTTTTGCATTGCATTGCTCTGTCGTTTCAGTAAAATAGGCGTCATTGATATTTTTTCTGGGAAGGGGTGGGGTTGAAGTCGTTACAAACCTGGGCAATTTAGCAAACAAAGTCTTACCCAGCCCTCCTATAAGTCACCCTCGAATCGCAGAATGATCAAGTTTCCTGACCACATAGGCATCTGGGGCATTCCACAAAGAGCAGAAGGTGAACAATCATGACATGAATTTCGCCCTGAAATCCTGATTTCTGTTGCTGTAAGAAAGGCTGCCGCCCCCGACTATATGCCTCATATGCCTATTCCTGACCGTGCCCAGATGTAAGGAAGGGAGGTAAAAAGGGTCTTCCACTGGTTGGATTTGGGGGTCTTAACCAAACAATATGCGTCCATTCCACCCATCCTCTGAGCAATAAATTTCATTGCGTTTATTGAAAGCAAAAGCAAGTCCCCCACTGACAGAAAACTGATTCTTGAAAAATTTATGCCCGAACACGCTTTTATAGAGGTGTTTCACCGACGTCACGTACGTGGTCGCGCGTCACTTTGGTTGTTGGACATTTTGCCCGTCAAGCGTCAATTGTGTCACAGTACGTAGTATCTGTGGTCATGTCATGCGCGTGTGTTGTAAATAAGATTACTGCACATGTACTGTGCTCCCCGGTAATTCCAATCCCGTGACGTCAGAAGCAGTGGCGCCCGGCCGCCAGGTTTGGTGATTGGGGGCACAACATGACGTGGTCATACAACCTCAGTTAACCTTTGAAGTCTGCTTAAATTGTAACTTTTTTTATGCATTTCTGCGATTGTATACAACAGAGAGTATCCTTCCTTTGTCACCACGTAAAGGTGCCGTCCCAGGGAAGGGGTAACCCCTCCTCTTACCTTTGCGAAATTTTGTTGATTTAGGGTTGCTTGGATGCAAATTGGTGCAATCTTTGGGATACTTTTACAACTGATTATATATGGCTGGAAAATGTCCATAATTTAGTGAATTCTAATTTTTAGTAAGTTGACTAGAGAAGGGTATGTTGTCAACAAACCTCCTGTAGCCCCCTGTTGGCTACTTTACTGCCTTCTATACGGGGAAACTTTTTACTCAAAAATACGTGCGTGGAGTCCACAGAAACATTCTTGAACTATTACGAAAATTTTCCTTTGCTTCATTGTACATTATAAAAGGGTATCTAAGGCTGGCAGACACCGGCACAGGGCCACCCTGGAAGCTCTGGATTAACTCTTTTACACTCGTTGTAACGGGTAGCACTCGGATCGAACCACTTGTGATATTCAGGGGTAATTCCCTGGAATTTTCATAACGTTCCTTTCCAGTGTTTTCAGGCCTTTGATATCACTTAGAGATGTCAGCGATGGATCTGCACAAGTTTTTCAGATGCAAGTTTTGCCCAGGCGCGGATCCAGCTGGGGGCGCACCCAGCGCTTTTTTTCGATGACCAACGATTTAAATACTCCGAAAAAATGAGCAAATAGATATGGAAAATATGCTTCCCAGATGCTGGGAAATCGCATCTAGAATTCATATTTTCTTGGGGGAGGACCCCCAAACCCCCCGCCGTGGCTTCGCGCTTTCGGCGCTCGCTCGTCGGCCTTCGTCCGACGGTGTGTGCGCCCCTTTCTCAAAATCCTGGATCTGCGCCTGTAAATACCTCTACAAACAGGTCAAATTGGCCACCACCCCATAACTTTTACTCTTACATACCGACTGCACGGTCAAGTGGTTAGAGCATATCCGACTTGCAGCCGGAAGGTCTGCGGTTCGACTCCTGGCCGGGCCATACCAGAGACTTTAAAAAATGGAACACTCCCATTGTGCTTGATGCTCAGCATAAGCATTGGAGAAGGGAAAACAAGACAGTGTTTCATAACCGGAAAAAAGGCCGTGGCCGGCCCGACTTAAACCAATTGGTTAGAAACTGAGCCATAACACCTCATCTAACTCTAACTCCTACGTACCAACAACATTCGAGTCATGGAGTACAAGGGAATAACACTCCCCTGCCCACCACTCTTTGGGCAAGTCTAGGAGGTTGAAAATAAAATCAGAGTTACCCTCAAGTCACTGTTACTGAGGAAAAAAATTCAAGAAAGTTATTTCTTTTTCTCAAAACTTGGCAAGTTTATGAAGACTCTATACATTTTATATGCTGTAAAACTCCGGAAAATGCAAAGAACACAATTTATGTCAATGTAATATGCGTGCAACATTAGTACTGCTGCCACCATTGTCAGATAGATTTTTGACTTGGGCCAACTTCTTAGGAAATCTCTGTCCATGACGGCTTGCCTCAGGACAGCTTTCTTTTGACTTAATAGAGTCAGATTGGGTTGGCAAAGGTTCTCTTCATTTTTACATCAAAACCATACTCAACAGTGGGAAATCTACAGGAAAGCAGTTACACCAACGGCCTAATTTCCTTCTCCCTGACAGTTAAAGTATACCTTTACTCCTCCAATCTAAAAAGAAAGTCCTGGTACCCCCTCCCCCCCCCCCCTCCTCCTGAAAAAAAGGTGTAGGCTTACATGAAGCTTAAATGTCCAAGGCCATATTTTTCTGAGTATATTCAGTACTTTGTGTGATGGAAGCTGCACTGCTGGCTATACACCTTACATCACTGATCTGCACTTGTCAATTAAAATGTATCCAGCAATAAAGTCAAATTAATACCCGGGTATTACAAAATATATTAAGGGTGATACAAGTGTTACTTTAAATACATAAGGAAGGATTTTTTGCAATTAAGTTTAGAAAAGGCAGAAAATGTTCTCCTTTGACAAAACGTGATGCTTCACATCGTTTAAAGTATTTTGCTTTGCATCTACATATAACTGAGTGAAATCATTTTTGTGGAAGACTGGTAACAATTTCCTTCCCCGATAGTTTTTCCTTAAACAAATATACCTGGGACACTTTCCACCCAGACAATTCCAACCAGGAACAATTCTTGATTTCCCTGGGGATGTTATCTGAGGGGTATTTTTCATGCTTGGGCATTGTCTAGGTGGGGGAGGGGGATCTGCACAGGAACTATCTGGGGTGGGGATGCAGGTACTAGAGATATGCAAATAAAGTTTGGGAAGAGTTGTACAGTTGTAAAACCAGATGAAAGAGCAAATAAACACAAACTAATGTTCTTTAAGTCCATTGTTAACATGTTCGTTTTCAAAGATTCACATGATGGCCTATGTGCAAATTATGTACAGGTTTGAAAGTTCATAGTCCATGTGAATATTCGAAAACGTTCATGTTAACTATGGACTTAAAGAACATTTTTGTGTTTATTTGCTCTTTCATCTGGATATACAAGTAACCTGTTGGGTAAAATACAGGCTGAATATAGTTGTCTGATGATTTCAAAAGTTCGTCACATAAGTTTTTGTCCCCTATCTGGGTAGCAGCTCCTTGGAACAATTTCAGTTCACTCTCTGAAGTAGAATCAGTCTTTCCCACATGTATACTTACATTTCTTCATAAAAAAGTACTGTATGCAAACCAGATCAATATTAGTTACCAACACAATGATATGTAAAAGAAAAAGACATATGTTTCAAAATTCCAGTCAGAGATAAAAACCTAGAGAAAGTCAAATTATGTTTTGTTAGCTTTTCAGGAAAAGTAAATATGGGAACAGATTGGAAAGAGAACTGTTTCCGTTTGTGAGAAAAATACAGCCACTACAGCGTTTGGAGAGATATTTCAGTTTGCAAAATAACTCGTTTTAGAAGAACAGGTATGCAAATGTAAAGAGGGATAGGAGTTTGAAGAGGCCCAAAATGACTTTTTCTTACATGTCTGAATGTGAACTTTTTGGATAACATTCTTTTAAGTTTATAATTACACAGGAGCTGTTTTTTTTTCTGATCCCAAGCCTCAGAGCTATTTAGAGGAACTTTTGCTGTGAAAAGGACTCTTCTTGTGCAACTTAACATTATCATAACATTTGACAATTCTCAATTAATTGACTACTTCACTTTTATAATTGTAATGATGGTGGGGTAATAACAGAAATTTGCCTTCAGTGGGTGACACATATCTATCACCAAGCAGCACCTGGTCACCAGGTCATTTAGAGCGCTGTCATCCTCACACTTCCTTTCTGATAACGCTGCTACAAAGAGAAGCAATACCTGCCTCAGTCTTCATTGCATAGTTGCAATACATTTTGGCTCATGGTGTACATTATAAAAAAACACACAATGAGATGTCACTTGTTCAGAAGTTCAGTGAAGCTTACAATGTATTCATCTTGAATACAACACATCTTTTGTTAAAGCCTAATTCGCTGCAATCTCTTTTTAGGAAAGAAATCCATTTTAATAACACACTATCTACAAACAGTTAATGTGACATGCTATGCAGAAGAGAAATAGCTCACAGAATAATTTATTTAAAGAAATTTCAAAAATATATATGTTGAGAACTCAAAAAAAAAAAATTAAATTAAAAGCCTAATGATCATCACAATAGTACTTTTTTATACATATGATAGGCATATGCACCAAACACAGAAGGCATTCCCCCCAATCCACACAAATGTATTTTTTGTTTTTGAAAATTTTCACTACTATTTCTGAGTTCTCTGCTTTTAAATGATTCCAAATTCCCCTCTATTATGTCAGGACATCCAGGCAAGCATCAACATAGCTAGAAGTCTACCAAATTACAATTGGAAATAAATAAATAATACTGAACTTGAATGTTAAGGTTTTTTGCCTACAGAAAACAACATGGTCATGAAATTTTGTCCAAGAAAACTTTCTTGCTAACTTAACATATCTTTTAGTTCAACCAAGCACCACTTGCCTTACGAATGTTTCAGCAACTTGAATTCTTTCTTAGCACTTAATATTAAAAAGGATATTAACAGCATTTAGGGAGGAATTTTCACAACTTTTCCTTATACAATTATCCCTTAAAAACAATGTGAAAAGTCAACCACTGATTCCTGTATGACTCAAAAGATATAATTCTGTTACTGAGGGTTTTTTTGTCAAAAAATATCAAATTATGTCACACACTGGACAAGCAACTTTCTCATGATATTTTTGGCAGTTTTTAAAAACTAACACTAACTGAACTTGCGTTGCAATGTTAGCAAATAAATACTTTGAATACAATCTAGCTTTAAAAACTTAACTTTGGTTTGAAAGTTAAACATTGCAACTTAAATGTTCCAATAACATAAGTTTACTGACATGTAGTGCATCTAATTCCTTATGGTAGCACGATACAATGACAAACAAAGCTCTTTACAAACAACTAAAATAGATGTAAAACTGAAAAGCTTGGGGTTTGCTCCCAGAAAATTTCCCTTCACCTTTCCCTACATAATTTTTGTGGCAAGCAGACATGGTTGCAAAGCTTTCTAAAAACTGCTAAATTTACTACGTCTTTTTTCTAATGTTACATTCCTCATAAAAGTAAGTACAGACAAAACCACCTACAGACTTTATGCACTGACTTCATACAAAATCAGTTTGGAGGAAAACATTGAAACAAATGTACACAAACGGAGTAGATTTCGCACACACGTGTAGAAGACTTGCACGTGTATACAACTGGTTGACAAATCAGCTGTCTGCATTTGTTGGCGTAACTTGCAATGAGCACTTTCTGCTCTATGACATCATATGCATAAGGTTTATTGGTATAATTCAACCATACTGCATAATGAAAAATTACAAATCTGAATCTCATCCCAAAGTTGTGTTAAACTATTCTTCAAAACTTACTGCAGCAGTACCATATACAACTTGGAACACAAGTGGTTCTCTAGTTAGGTAAGACTGTCACCCAGGAACGTAAGTAGGTAGAGAGAGAAAAACTGAAAAAGTATCGTGCTTCATGAACCATCGCACTCTTTCCACAGGGGTTGAAGGAGCCAACCAAAGGGCCATAAATTAAATAATTACACTATTAAAGTGGTGTAAACACCTGAGTTAAATTTCTCCAAGCAACCAGTGCTGTTCATGTTACTTTAGTCTTACTAGCATCATGAGGTTCGATGGGCAGCAATCAGGGGAGACAACTTGAAGGCAGCAACTGGGAATGGGGGAAGGGGAGGGGAGGACCTACAGCCTTCCCATTCAGGCAAAATGTATGCTGCTTTTCAGGCAAACATCCTTAAAATCTTGGGTAAAAGAGCTCAGCTCCTCCCGCTCCCCCACCCACCATTAATAGTGGTCCTGTCCCCTAAGCTAGGCCTACTGCAGTAGGCTAAAACATTTTCACCTCATTCTTCTTCTTTCAGATTTTGCTAGACATGTGTGGTACATATTTTTACCTCTTCTTTCAGTTGTCAGACCTTCAATTTTCAAAAAAATCAGGATTTTCTAAAAGACCTAGAAAATTTTCATCCCTGGATAAAGGAACACAAGTTTTTCAAATCAGTGCATTTCATTGTCCTTAGTCAAAACCTCTTCTGATTACTGCAATTGCAATTTGCTGTAAAATTTGATTCCTTCTTTTCAATCACACCATTTAGGTAGGAAACTATGAAGATGGGTTCACAATGTAGGCCCATGTTACCCAGTAGTACTTTATTTTTGGAAAAGCTGTAAAAGCTTCCCCAAAGAGTGTCTCTCTTATAAATGATCCATCACACTAACACCTTTTGTCAGTCAACTTCAATGACCCTTCATGAAATTGGTATAAAGATCTGCCATTTCTTG
This sequence comes from Holothuria leucospilota, assembly GCA_029531755.1. Lineage (NCBI taxonomy): Eukaryota > Metazoa > Echinodermata > Holothuroidea > Aspidochirotida > Holothuriidae > Holothuria > Holothuria leucospilota. Next base: position 36,852,298 of record CM055971.1, read on the forward strand.
GATCAGCAAACGTTTAGCTTAATTACTGTCTCTGTGCGCTCCTTTACATGGTTACACTGTACTTGTTCCTTCTTCTAAAAGACCAATTCAACCATGTTGAAAATATAAATGAAGCACAACGTATTTAGTATCACTTTGCATTCAGTTGTCTGTTTACTCTTGGCTAACTCAAAGCTGGTATCACATACTACGATTCCTCCCCACAAGGTTTGTAGGCATTCTCCAAAGTTTGCAATCAGTGGAACATAGCTGGTGTGTTGGTACAATTATTCATGATAACATTGGTCATTGCTCATGTAGCTTGCATCTTTTGTTTTGCAATCAGTTCTTTGCATCATTTAAAGAAAAAGGAATCCCAGCTCTGTTCCTTGAGAAACAATGGCTGATAATCCATCTTATAAATCAGTCAATTTCTCTGATATAGAAGAAAAAATGAGAAAAATATTAGTAAACTCAATGAAAAGTTATCAACATTTTGTTTTACAACATGAAGGATATTAGAGCAGCTAGTATGTCAGAAGAGGTATTATTTGACGCTTTAATGATACCATAATTTAAACAAAGCAACTTATACACTACCATCTTATAAAAATGGGACAATCTTACACTGACAGAAGAAACATCACAACCCTCTTTATTACCTTTACTGTAAGTTTAACATAGTACATTTGACTTCAACAAAAAGGACACATCTGGCAGACCCCATAGGCACTGCCACATAAAGTTACAGCCCACATCCTAAATGACATTCAAAACAACCAAGGTACACTCTGATACCAATATCCAATGTAAATAAGGACCATAGTCATTTGTTCTCTAACAAATAGTAACAACAAATACTTAATACATGTTACACTACCAAATATGGACAAGGGACAATGTTGCAGTATGATAAAAAGGGGATGTAAACAAGGGAAATTTTTACATTTCCAAAGAGTGGACATGACATGGGACACTATGTCAAAGTGAAGTAAAGAGAGAACACTATGACATTACCACTGAGGTGGAGAAGGAAAACTTTTACCAATTTAGGTTGATCAATAAACACTGTTAGAGTTAGGTGAAAAGGGCAATTACAGCATGGGAAACAGGACACACTAACAAATTACTGTCAGGGAGGGTCTGGTGCAATACCGATATATTCGAGAATACTGGTGCACCAACAAATTCATACCCACTGTAATGTCAATTCTGTAACACCAGTATATTGAAATTTCGGTATATCTCAAAAATACAAGAATTCCAGTAATTCGAAAATATCACCATGCTGAGCTTCTTCCCTTTAGATTTAGGTAGCTCCCAAACACCTGCCCATTGCCTGCCTGGGCGGCTTTTTCCAGTTGACTAGCTCAGCAAACAGTTCACATCATCTCACACCTCAGTCAGGCTGTTGTGCTGCTGTCCTGTTTGCCTATTGTGTAACTAATAATACAGCAAGGTAGAACCTCCTTTGTGTTAGTAAATAAACTCTCACAGTTCAATGAGCTTTGTATATTTGCAGAAGAGATAAACCACTGAGCTCAGTGTGTTCCACACAGGAGGCAAGAGAGATAAAGTGACAGTGAGATGAGGACTAGGAGAGCTAAACTTTGCTACCTAAATGTAATGGAGGAAAGTTTCTCATGCTATCAGAAGTTATTCTGGAATTGCAGGAGTTAGATGAGGTCTTATGGTCCAGTTTCTAACTAATTGATTTAAGTCGGGCTGGTCACAGCCTTTTTTCCAGTTGTGGTGGAATTGCAGGAATACACGTTTATGATCAATCTTAGACATTTTACAGCATTAGTGTCAACTACTGAACATGCACTGTTCTATTGATATACTAGTGCAGGTGCCGGTTGCATGTGTAGTAGACAAGTGTTCTACGTATACATGGGCCCATACTATGCAGTATTATCAGGTGAACAAAACCTCGGAATACCAATATAGATGTATGTACATAGTCACCAATGATGTGGGGGGTGGTTGTAGAGGCAGTACAGCATTTGCGAAGCCTAGATACTGATAGTTTGCTCAACAGTAGCTCTGGACATAAACATATTCGCACATACTACTGAATGGTATACCAATATATTCATAGTTCGAGGCATTACCGGTAATGTGAATAACTTTATGCATTTAGGCTGACTGCACTTCTTCTGTTCTAATGCATGTGCAGAGTGCAGATATTGTTACTGACCTACAGTCTCCCCAGTAATGTAACTGGAGTATAAATAAATTACCTACTGCCATGGACTGAGATTAAAGTTAATTTTTTGGCTACTGGTTTGTGCAAGGAGTCATATTTTGATTTAAGCTGCACATGAAACAAGTAGGCCTAATCTCAAAAGACAAATTAACTAGCTGGCTTTATGAAGTTATTCTCTGCCCCCACCCCCTCCCCCAGCCAGAATCTTGTCTCAGGCTGTTGCCTATGTAGCAGACTGTACAGCATATTCCTTATTCATGTGTTTGGGAAACATTATAGAGGGACTGAGCAAACAAAGTCTTCTCTGTGGGGTACTCAGGCCATGGACTGACATGATGTAGAAGAAGTGAGGTGCTTTTCATTTGAGGGATTTGGAACATTTCAGGGGGAGAGATATGCTCATGCAGAAGCTCCTTCCTCTCTCAAACCTTTGAAAGCCTAGGGCAAAGATTTTCAGGCAGGGTGCCCTTCTTTCACACCTAGTCTATGGGCCAGCAAAGTAAAGATGATCCTATCTCTCATCATGAAATTGGGTGACGTATGCAATGTGAAGGAAAATGTCAAAGGCAGGGCTACTACTTTAACCAACAGGAGAGAACTTCTTATACATTTTCTGATGTCGATAAAACGTCAGGTAAGTTTTCTTCATTTATCATACACGAAACATAGGCCTACATAGCACATAGGAGACTTTCCTGATTTTGCCACATTTCACATCTGGATATACTGATATTCTCCAGTTCAAATTCCAGTTGAACCCAGTTAAACTGGGTTCATCTGGATCCAGTTGGATTCCAGTTAAAAACCTAGTTGAAAACTATTTAAACCTAGTTAAATCCAATTGATCTGATATGGAATTTGAGTAATTCAACTGGGTCGAATGCAGTCAACCCAGTTGAAAGCTGTATAACGCAGTTCAACCCGGTAGGTTTAATACAGAATTTGGGCAAAACCAACTGGAACCAGTTAAACCCAGTAATATTGGTCAACTGGGTTTAACTGGAATTTGAACCGGGATTACTAGCATTACTGCTCTCTCAAGGCGACATACCTGTATTGGTTTTTTTGTGACACCACTGCACCCTTCTATTAGGTAGACTGTGGACACTATGTACAGTAAGATGGGACACTATTAAAGTACTTATACCTAAAGCAAGGCAAGGACACTTTCAGGACAGATGGACAAATGACCTAATGTTACAAGACCCCTGCATGGGAACATACTGTAGTTTCTGACAAAATTTCCATTATATCCAGGCCTAAAGTCAACGGGGAGCCAGGTGGGGTGGGGGGGTTCCCCTATACCCTAGAGAAATCTGGCCCCTTTAAAATCATTTGAGAACAGAACTTAAGTTACTACTGCCTTAATATATCATAACTTATCTTGTCCCCCTCTCCCCAAAAGCATCTCACCCCATTGGAAGCTATCTCATCCCCATCCAGTACCTTGTCCAGCTACAGGCCTACTATAGGCTGAAAGATCACTCACGATGATGAGATGTTACTAGATTCAGCATCTAGCTTTTTGTGGAGAATTATTTTCTTGTTGAGGTAATCTATCCATTTCTGCTTTTCTTTTGGACTATTAGCCATCAGTAGCAGATTCTTGGTTGACCCCTCACCAGTACTTACTGAAAAATAAGAAGAACACTTCAACAACAAATCAGGTAACATTTGAGGGCAACTGGTTGCATTTCATCATTCCATAAAAGAAAACAAAAAACAACAAAAACAGAGCGAAAAAAGGTAGAAAGAACGAAAAGGAAGAAAGAAAATTTTGTAAAGGTGTCACACAGCCCCCAGGAAAAATCATTGTAATATCTTGTGCACTCAGTACACTTATGGTCATACTAACTGCAGTAGTAAACAACAGATGATGGAAGAATAACACCTACATATAATAGTCATGGCCAGTCAAAAAAAAAATTTAATTAGATGTAACAAACTGTCAAATATTCCTGTGAAATACACAAGAAAAGGAGGAAATTGTGACTTGTGTAGTAATCATTAGACTAGTGCATATTTAATAATGAAGGTAAATGTGTATAGATGCACAAACAAAGCACCTACATCACCAATGCCCAAGAGAAAATTATTTCTCAGGAGCACGGAATTTTTGTCGAGGTTTTCACAGTTACCTGCTGAACTAGTTGAAACCAGTCACCCATTACCTGTTACTTTACTAGAATTTTCTCCTGATGAAAATTTTAAAGTTGAAAATCAGTAATTGTCTTGTTTCATGAACAGTAAAAGAAACATGTGCTGTACTACTCTATGTCCACAAGGAAAGCCTATGATGGCAATAAATTTACTGGGCTTACCTTTACAAGGAGGACAAAACTCTTCATTCTTGTCATGGTGATCTTTGTGTACTTTTAAATGACACACTACAACAAATAGAAGAAATTTTCTTCCAACTTCTTTCTAATCACAAAAGTAATACACACAATAGTCATGAAAAATGAAGCATGACATTCAGTGATTGTTTTGTCTTCTGACATGTCTTTGTTCCGATGTCTCTATGTTCCAACAAATCTATGTGTGGGTCAATGTTAGGATAGGGTTAGGTTAGGGCAAAAGGATTAGGGTTACGTGTGTCAGAACATAGAGGTGTAACCATAACATTCTGTAAAACACCATTGTCACACAACCAAATCTGTAGTAAGAGCCTTTGGCAAGAAAATAGCTTTCTGAACAACACTAAAATGTCATTCCCCCATTTAGGATTCGGATGAAAGGGGGACGAATGGCTCACCCGAGTGTGCTCTGCTAACACAATCTGGCTCACATCTGAGTTTATTTCAAATAAAACTGATAATATACTTACAGTTTTCTTTATACATAAACTGAAATACTGGAAGAATAAAGTATTTTTAGACATGTAATGCTTTATCCCTAGTTTCACCATACCTATACAGCTTGTTTCTTTTATTATTATTGTTTTCCTACATCATGTGCATGGTGGGTAATCTAACATTAAAATGGCTATTATCTATCACCAGATCATTAAGAAATACCAGTTTTAATACATACTCTGTCAGATAGTATAATGTACAGTGTAATTTGCATAAGGTGATCAGATAGCATTATATTAACTATTCCCATTACTATTATATTTCATCCCTCTCACTAAAGTAAGATCATTATAAGAATTCTATATTATTCAACACCCAAGATAATTGGAACTGGCATACAGACAGGTGGTTATGATGACAACGATCAATCTAAAATACAATCTTGATTATCAACTCCTCTACAATTTCAACCCAAAATATATGAAAAGTATTCCAATTTTAACATTTTTGTCACAGATCATTTATGAAGTGACAGTTCCATCTTACATCTTGGTGATGCCTGTTTTACTGTTGGTCATACTTACATCTGCAGTACAGAGCTGGACGGGGTCTAATGACACTACTCAGGGTTTTGTTGCAAGACCCACAGCTGGTTGGCATATGGAAGTGCATAACCACAAACTCATGATTGTTGTAATTTATTATGTCTTTATCCTGAGGAAGAGAGACACGCAGACAGTAAACATAAAACTAACAGACAGACAAAGCCATGATTATGCTTCTTTCCAAGTAATTTGTTTCCATTTCATCAGTTATGTTGTAGATTGGTTCATTAATGTATGCACAGTTTGAATAGTGATACACTCCACTCTGTTCATAAAATGGCTTTGCAAGGTGTTAAAACATGTTTCACTGGTAATCTGGATTATATTTCCATCCTTTATTTGCAGTCTTCCAACTTAACATACTCTTTTACAAGAACAAGATAAAGTTTTAGGAGATACGTACACTGCAAACATAATGAACACAACCAATATTAAACCACCATTCTACTTAAAAAGTCTGACACTAAAGTAAAACAAACTTGTTAATTTGTTGATGGGGTTTTTCTGATTGATATACATAGTTCATTAAGGTGGATAAGAAAATTTCTTCCCTTCTTGAAGCCATCCCAGATATAAATGGTTTCCAACAACTATGCAAAGTTATCCCTACTAAACCATCAAAACTTTTATCCCACGAAGAAGTTAGGCCAATATTCTTTAAACAAGTGCTGACTGTTTTCAAATAAACAAATCCTTTATTTTAGCGGCTCATTTAACTGACATATCTGCTAGTTCATCAATCAGGTATATATTTACTAAAGGGTAGAGGAAAAATGACTTTGAAGCTCTATTTGCAAATAGTCAAAAATGCTACTCTTCCAAAATGATTAATCCATAGACCCTTTTCCAAATAGCAATTACACAGGATTGTGGGATAGAAATTTGGTGTGAAACATTGTTTGCCACAGTAAAATGCCATTGACAAAAACAACGTGTTCCAAAACTCTGTCCCACAATCCATTGTACTTGCTATTTGGAAAAGGGTCTATGGAGGGATTTAATCACCTTAAGTTCTGGCATGCCAGCAGAAAAATGATCAATAATTAGAATTTAAGTAAGTTATGATCTGAAAAAAGTACACACCAGTGGAGAAAGAGAGAAAAATGAAAAGCAGGTCACATATTTACAGATGTTAGAGAATACAAACAGCAGGGTGGGGCAGGGAGGGGCTTTCTTTGCCCCATTGCATAGAGACCATTAACCCTTTCAATATTACCATAGGAACCATGCAGAAACACTGAGCACATCCTTGGTCCAGGCCTAGCTGATACCTGGTTTACTTTCACTGTTAAAAGAGCTAATACCAAGAGTAATATAATGACTGACATGAGTGAATCTTTTTAAATTTGAAAGTGACCCATATCCTCCTACTGAATCCAAGTTCCTGTCCTCAGAATCCATATCATCCTACCAAAGATTAGTACTAGTTTAAGAGATCCATTGAACAGCAACTGTTTCAATTGCTCGGGATAACCACTTTTTACCATAAAATGCAAAAGTGGTGGTGCTGTTTCAGTTTTTATTGTAAAACAATCCTACCTTCTCTTGGGAATATGGTGTACATTTCATACAGTAGTGTACGAAGTGGTAAGTGTATCCAATAGATTTTGCACTGATGCAGCATCAGTTATTGTAAAATCATAGGCATATGAGGTGGGGGGGGGGGATGCAGCCCCCATTTGAGAAGAAGATTTGCTATTTTTGAGCAAAATATATGCTATTTTCAGGCAAACATGCATTAAATTTTTGGCTTAATTACAATGCTGCAGTACCCCCAACCATAAGTAGTTCCACAGAAGTATGTGTGCAATGCAAAGCCATGATATATTGGCCCAGTGCCAATAAATACAGTGAAAGGTTAAAGTTAAGGGGGAAAGTTACAACCAGAGATTTCAGGGTACCTTCAGTTTTTCTGATTGGCTGTTGTTCAGTTGTTGGTCTACGTTATCGTCTGCCTCTGTTTCATCTGTGTAGAGCAGCTGGAATATTTTTGGAATGTGTTTGGCTTTTGCTCTGATTACGTCTTCCTGAGTGACAGCCTGCACATCAAAGAGTTTGCTAGCAAGATAAAGGAAAAGCTTGACTTTACAATTTTGATGAAGGAAGAGATCTGTCCACATTCAATTATGATTGACACACAATTTTTATACAACAATATGACCTGACTGACTTTTGCTTCCCTCAAGTCAACAATACTGGAGATTGGACTCAGAACATTCTCAATCTTAGATGACTGCTGATGATGGTGGGATGAAGTCATTAACTTGGTAAATACTGAAACAGTGCTATAAAGCCAATCACCACTACCTTCAATTTACTATCAAAACAAAAAAACTTAAACCTAAGTTTTTATCCGCCTGGGAGAGAGGCATCCCACAGCCCACAAGACACTCATGAAACCATTAGCACCTGTTACCTTGTAACCCATACAGTCAAGATTAATTTATCAGGTCTGATCTTTAGAAATGAAACCACAGTTATTTATGCTGTTGTAATCACTTTGTGAGCATACTTGAATGAAGTCATCAATTTAACCAAAGGGATCATGCATGTGTCATCAGTTTCACAAACCTCTAAAGCATTTAATGGGGAAGGGAGTCCAAGACCCATGTATCCTTTTTTCAAAATATAAAAAACAGCAAAGCTTTAGAAATAAAGTCATCATTTTTCACAACTTTCAAACTATAGTTTGGGAGTGGGAGAGGACCTGAAGAAAGTGTTTTGTAATCTTGTGAAAATGATAAAAATGCATGACCTCTTATCTACCTATGTGAAATATCCAGAAAACTAATTAGAAGTTTGTCTATAAGGATACAGTCACACTCATAGTTGTTACTATGTTTACTCTCAATTAAGCTCTGGTATAAACACCATGCATGGCAAACCTCCATGTGAAATTTACACAAGAATAGTGGAGAACACTTAAACTTACTCGAGATCTATCTCTAGCATAGGTTTGTTGCTAGCTTTTTCATTTTCTGTTTCATACAATATTATCTTCTCTGGGGTAACTTCCACTGTATGTTTGTTCCAGCCAGACCGCTTTATGTTCTTACCAGCTGGCATAGACAATGTTGCTTCCAGATGATCTGCAAAAAAAATTACACACACATCATCACAATCAAGAACTTCTTTCCCTATGTCTTATGTGTAGAATGTAGAGAGTGCAACATTCTTGTACACTATAAGACTTGAAAGAGAAAACTTCTGTCACTTTTGACAAAGTTGAAACTTCTAAAAACTGTCAGGAACAGGTATAGCTAAGTGTGCACTTGCCTATGTACGGGGAGAGGGACATGGATCAACCCTATCACACAATGCGTCATGCATAAACTATATTTTTAGATGTTTCACTTACTTGTCACAAGTATTACACTATCGTATACCTTGAAATGCTGTAAGTGCTAAGTTGAAGGTCATGTGAAATATAATATAACTTGATAAGGACTTTCTACTAACACCATGCTTGAAACCTCACACTTGAATGATTAATCTATGGTATAAATTTTAAGTCAGTTCGTTATACTCTTTGTCAATTTTCTTCAATTAAAGTTTATCAATCTCATGTTTTGCTTCCACAATGGGAATAATTTAAGTCATGTACAAAATCCTCATAATTTGAAAAAGATGGATATTGATGGACCTAGCTCTTCAACCTCAAGTTCTTGAGTATGTTTTATGGAAAACATATCTATTCCACAAAACTATTTGCTGGCAAGAAATACTATCTAAAATTTGGTAGTAAGAACCAAAACAATCCTCATCTAGCCCTAGACAAGATGAACTATGCCCGTAAAAATTAGAACGTCAATTCACTGAGAAGCCTCACAGAAAGGGAGACACATTTACAGACAGATGAAGCTTGTTTCATTAAAAGACTTACCTTCATCCATACTTTCACTACCTCCTACACTTGCTAAACTGTTGGAATAAATAATGCCATGGGCCAAGTTCAGTTGTTCCTTTAGCATCTCCACTTCCTTTTTGCTTTTAGCCAAGTCCTGTTCCACCTCAACCCTTTTCTGGTTCTCATCATTTAGTTGCTATAAAAATCATTGCAATGTAATGCATCACACAATACTAAATCAACTAATTGTCAATTTTCATGATTTGTCTTATTTTGAGATATTGAAAATTTAGTTACCTGAATTGACTGCTTGACTTTAGGTTGCAAATAGGCAAAGTGCATTTTACTAGCCCTATAAGTGCATATGCACTTGGGCCACTGAGATATATAATTTGAACCCCATTTTGTGAGACCTGCAAGACTTATCTTTACAATCCTCTTCCCATACATTTTACAAACAGTAAATTTTTAGTTAAACATATGCAATGTCTCAAATGTCCCATTAACCCATAATCTTAATTTTCTCTATTAAATAATTTCAATGGGACTCGCTATCAAGCCTTTTAGCACTAAAACGCCATGATCTATAACACCCTTCAGTAACAGCTCTCTGTGAGGCCTACTCCAATTTGGTTCAACTACAACAATCGGTTGTGCTAGCATGGGTCCCTAGCCACGTGGGCATACAAGGAAATGAAAAAGTCGATGCACTTGCTAAAGAAGCCCTACAGATGGACATCACCAATCTCCACTTGCCTCACACTGATTACCGCCCTAAGATCAATAGCTTTGTAAAATCGAAATGGCAAGAACTGTGGGATTTGTTTTCCGATAACAAATTGTACCGAGTTAAACCAACGGTCGGAACTGGGGGACATGGAGCCCCCAGTAAACGGAGAGATGATTTAGTTCTGACTAGGGCTCGCATCGGTCACACCTACCTTACCCATGCCTATTTACTTCACGGGGATGAGAGACCATATTGTATACCCTGTGATTGTGCTGTCACCGTCAGTCATTCTCGTTGACTGTTATGAATACTCCCATATTCGCCAGAAGTACTACACTGTGCCAGACCTAAAAACTTTATTTGAGCAGACAGATCTTTCCCTTATTTTGGGCTTTCTCAAGGAAAGTAAACTGTATAGAAATTTTTGACTTAACTCCTGCATTTGCCTGGACCTTTTAGTGGAATTTGACCGCACTTTTTTAGTTAATTGTACCCCAACATTGCACCTTTTTCTTTTCTGGATGACACTATATAACACAATCGTGTTGGTGTGTCGTAAAATCCCATCTAACTAACTAACTCAATGGGAATAAAATGCAATTGAGGTCTGTAGCACCCTGGCTTAACCCCTAAATTTTGTAATTCTGGTGATGCCTATGTAGTTAAATTAAGCACAATTGCATTTAAAATAATATCTTAATGTGGAACAAGTACTTCACCATCTGAGGTCTGGAACATTTTCTCATAGACTCAGTTCCTTCATGAGTTTTTCTAAAATAATTAAACAGCTTATTTTTAATTGTATACATGATTTTCTGTTAAAATGTAATATTTTAATATTTTAAGCAAAGACCAGTATGGCTATTGACCAGGGCATTCTTCTGAGTTAGTACTGGCAGATGCAATTAACAAGTTATGAATGAACCTTGACAATAAGAAAACCACGGTCGGTGTATTTCTCTACCTTTAAAAGGCATTCGACACGACTGATCATCACATCCTTTTACATAAACTAGAGTTCTATTGCATATGAGAAAATGCACTTAAATGGATTTTTAGCTACCTTACAGTTTACATCTCTACAGAGCAGTGAATCTGATTTTTGTGAAATTAAGTATGGCATACCACAAGGACCCATTTAAGGACCACTTCTATTCATTATTTATGTGATTTCTGTCATGTCTCCACTGTAGCTCATACCGTACTGTTTGCTGATGATACCACTATTTTCTTAGAAAGTGATAATATAAGTGTACTGTATTCCATTGTTTGTAAAGAACTTGACAATATTGTAAGTGGTTCGCTGCTAATCAGTTATCTCTCAATGTCATTAAAAGTAACTATATTATTTTACTACACATACTACACTTAAGTGGAATCAATATCTTCAAATGAATGGTAAAGAAATAACAAAGGTAGATTCCACCAAATTTCTTGGGGCATACATTGACTCTAGGCCTAGTTGGAATGACCACATCTTATCACTTCCAAATACAATTGCTCTAACTGTTGGCATGATTTCAAAATTAAAGCATATTCTTCCCCAGCCTATTCTTAAAACCCTTTATCAAAGTTTAATTGCTCCCTATCTCTCTTATTGTTCCATTATCCGGTCTGGAACCAGCAATAAAAACCTAAATTGATTATTTATTTTTCAAATATAAGCTATTCGTCACATTGCTCAAGCTGACTCCCATGATCACACCAGTCCTTTGTTCCGACTATTTAATCTCTTAAAACTGAAGGACTTGGTCAGAGTGAATGTTGCCTGTTTTGCCCACAAAGCTTTACATCATACATTACCACCTTCTTTCACAGATTTTTTCCACAGAAATAATGAAGTTCATAGCTATAGCACCTGTCATGCAAATCATATCCACAACCACCCCTGGCACACAAATTTTGATCACTTCAGTCTGCGAACACGTGCTATCAATGTTTGGAATTCCCTCCGCCCATTTCAAACAGCTGCAGTCTACCCCCTTGCTTAAGAGAAAATTAACTCATTAGATGCTTTTTGTTGTAATTTCTTTAAATAACTAAGAGTGCTTATTACTGTCCTTTAGTATAGTGATAGACTTTATTTTTTTTCCTCCTTGTTTTTGTATTTCTCTAGTTTAGCTAAATTTTTACAGGGAGTGCTCTATTTTGCTAAGATTCCTATCTTTTTAGAGAACTTTCCATTCCAACTGCTTGTTAATGTAAATCAAATTTAACTTGACCTTGCACATGTTCTATCTGCTGCTGTGAAGCAACAAATACATGAAATGAAAAAACATGAAAAATTGTATTCACACATGTTAGATCAAGTGATATACAGCGAGACTGGGTGGGGATTGGGGAGTGGTTATTTGAAACTCACCGTTTGATAGAACGAATTCTCTTTACTTTTCTCTGCAACCATCTTGGCAAAATACTCTTTCTCTTTGACCAATTCAGATTGAAGCGTCTTTATCTCCTTTAGCTTCTGTGTGACCACAGGTGAGGTAACAGGGCTCTTTGGATACCCTTTCGGCTTAGGTTCTTCTGACATGTTCCCAGTCTGTTCAAAATGACAAAACACTCATCATTAAGTACCAAAACTCAAAATGTAAACCGTCTATACAGGAATTAAAATGCACCTGGTGCCTAGAGTATTCAGGGTGAATTTGTGGCTTCTTTGATTTAATGTCCTCATCAACTGCGACTAACTTTACCCTTACTAGATTTTCTTTCATTCACTGTAACAGTTGTTGGGTGAGTAAATACCAGTCAGTGTTTTAACAGTCACAGGATAGCATATCTTCTGACTAAAGGATAGCATACTTGCTGGCTATCTGTGAATAAAGTACTGTTTTAACTGAACATTTGATTAAGCTTCTATAGTATGAAATCGTTAAGTTAATTAAGACACCTCCATGGTCTGACTTCCAACATTACATTTATAGGCAAACATGTGGCTATAGGCACAATGCTATCACTTTAAAAACGACTTTGAGATAAATGGTTTCTGTTTTTAACCCTATCCTTGACAAACCCTTAACCCTAACCCCCTTACTCTATGTATGAAGGTGTAAGTTGGGACACAGAGATGTCAGAACACAAAGCACTTACCAAACATTTCATTTTTGTGCAGGAAACAAATGAGAATTCACCAAACCAACCTCTTGCATAATTACAAGTAAGACAGACAGACAGACAGACAGACAGACAGACAGACAGACAGACAGACAGACAGACAGTGATGCCGTGTGATCACAATAGCCCATACCAGCATGCTGGTATGAGCTAACAATGCACCATATAATGGTAAGATGAAAAGAAACAGGGGGAAGGGGAGGGGGTGCTGCAACCTTTTATCTCTTACATTGTTATGTCTGCTGGCTAATGGGATACTGTTGTCTGTTCAAAGGTTTGAGGATAAGGGCCACCTTGGTGCCAAAAATAATTCTACCTAGCTACAATGACTGTCTTCTCTGAGCCCCATTGGACTCACAATGGCAATTACAACTCATAAACATTGTGATACAATTTTTAAATACTGTTGAACTGAATATATAATGTAATACCTGACTCTCCTCCTGAGTCTCCATCTCAATTCTCTCTTCAAGATTTTCCTCCACGGATTCTGATTCTTCTTTCTTCTTTAAAGATTCATTGCCTAGGAGAAGACCAAAATTTTCATGCTGCATTGACGGAGCCTAAACAAGCTGTTTTTCAAACCTACCACTCAGTTGTAAGTGTATCATGTATAAGCCAAACCCATCACGTGGGGCCATTCATTACATATACAAGGAACTCTAAAATGCATTCTCAAGAAAGTGTTCATCTCAATCAGCTGCCTTTGAGCTCACTGCTTCAACTGTAGACCCATAGGTAAAACTAGGTAAGAAACAGCTGATAATAAGCCAGTTGGGAAACTTTTATACACAATGCATGCTAGGAAGGAAAGTGTACCATAACAGAGACTGCATGTGCAAGACAGATATTTTTTGAAATCATGCACAAATTTCAAGGTTAAAGTTATAGTTCTCTAGACATCAATAACAGGTCAAAGAGAATTTCCTTCAGAGGAAATAGTTCATTTTGAAGTTTCTTTCCTTAACTTGGAACGAAAAGGTTTGGCAGTATGACGATAAATTGTGGAAGACAAGGAAACAGTCACTCAAAAACTTCGCAGCCATACAGAAATATCTGTAGACTTGATCTGTGGTACTACGTGGTACAGCAAAATCCAAATTCCCAACTCGTCTATTTTTAGGAAAATCATTTCATTAATATATGGAGCTATATATAATTACCAGAATGGCACTTGGTAAGTAGTCCAACACAAAATCTGACATTTACATTACACTAGATAAAGTTACTGCTATGCTTTCCTACTTACAAAATGAAATTGACACTTTATTATCAAATGATGAATTTAGTTCATACTCCATACACCCTCATATCCAGGTTGTTCTGTCTTTAATTGGAAAATGAGTTTGTCAAACAATTTGAAATGGGTTTGTATTCTTGCATAATGTTACAAGAAGCTGAATGATCTACCTACAACTACTTACAACTGTATCCAGAAAATGGGTAACTGCCCATCATTTTTTGTTTTAATTCTTTAGCATATGGCAGCATAAATTACTCAGTATGTAATCCCCAGTAGTACATACTACTTTTACATCAGATTTGAGGAAAACAGACCCTAAACATAAATTTCTGCCATTTCTTTGTTTGCTGCTATAGGTGACAGAAACACAGATATGATTTTCCCTACAACACTAACATGTTTGTTTTTTGCTTATTTTCTTAAGCTGTGCATTTTCTCTGTTCTCTTTCAACATTAGCATTAATTCACTTACTATTTGGTGAAGTTAGCTGTACAAAAATACAGATTATGTTGTCTCTGCTATCTTAACTTCAGGAATCAATCTCTTGGTACACATTTTGGGATAATATCAGCCTGTTAGCAGCAGAAAATCCCTGCATCCACCAAACATACAAATATTAACCCTTTGATGAAAAGAATTTCCAGTTGACCTACCCTTTTGGTTCTGTTTAATTGGACTATCCAATTCTGTCCTTTCTGATGTCTTACTATTGAGCTCATTCAACTTTTCTTCCAGCTGTCAATAAAGAAGGCCAAAAGATAAGGACACTTCAGTATTATTCTTCATATTGTTAGCTCACTGTTCTACTAGCTGCATGATTCCTGCAATGGCCTTATTTCACGTAAGACAGGCACAACTGAGTACCTGCTTGTTGCTATATCTCTGAAACATTTTTCTCATAGGAGACTTTAAACTGCTTGCAATGCATGAACAAAAATATTTCACAGTACAAGATTCATTGAATAACAAAAGAAAAATAAAGACTTAGCAATGCCCTGCCTAGCATCTTTGTAACTCACATCAAGTCACACAACACCATCCTTTAAGTCAAGCAAAGCCAACTACAAAATACCACTTTTGTGCATATTTTTGACATTATTGAAATTCTCTAGGAGTGGCAATTCCATTGAAAGTAGAGTTTCACTTGACTCCCAGCCAGAAGTCACAAATCTGAAGTAGAGTTGAGTAACTTGCCCAAGCCTACTTAGCAAAACTTCACACACAATTGTAGCCAATTTACAACAATCTTCTCACAAAGGTGCACCCCTCTAACAGGACTCTTTACTTTTTTTTCTGATCTTCATACCTCCATTTTCTGTTGTAATTCTTTCTCAAGTTTCTTCTTCAGATCTTCATACAATGATTCTAGCTCCTCTTTGTCCTTCTTTAATGATTCATAGTCTGTGAAAAAAGTATACCAAGAAAAACTTTCGAACTAACCAGAACCATTGAACACTGACTGCACAGTAAAAAGAAGAAGGTTTACTTCTGCTAGAAAACTATATTTGCTATATTGTATGTGTTTATGTCAATGAATGGCTTTAAACTGATTAAAGGAGATGAAAAAGTTCAGAAATGAGTAAAATAAATAAATGAAACAGGGCAGAAAATTGTGCAAAAAGCATGTATACTATGTTAGATGAATCTAAACATATTGTGTGGTTGGGAACACACTGTCATCCTTATGTTATTTGTTTCTCAAGGGAGCAACCACTTAATAAACATGTAAATTTGCTTGTGGTAATTGTAAGTTATGATGTCACAACCACAATTCAATTTCAAACCACCATGAATCATTCCATTGGTGTATATGAAGAGAACAACCTTTTGAAATTCCATACACATACTTTTGATGAAGAAAAAACTGGAGAAACAACCCCAAAGTGAAAGGAAATGATCACAGCTACGTTAGCATGATATAGCATGAAATGTCACTCAAGGCTTGTTACAATCTTCTGCAGTGGTGTAATTATTCACATATGGACGCATCTTAAATTCTGAGGAGGATGATGAATAGTCATTTGTGATGAAGTCATTGTTGTTGATCTTTCTCATCAAGGAACCGAAAACATGCATGATCGAGTTCAATCACTTAAGACGTTGCATCCTATTATCTAGCTTAGCCTGCATTAGGTTCATAATTACATAAAAGTTAAAAAAAAGAAAGGCAATCAATGGAGATGTAAATCTCACCCCCCCTCCCCCATATTCTCTACATAGCTTGGGGTTAAGAAATTTCCCAATACACTGACAAGAAAATTGTGATAAAGACCACTTTTAGGTCATTTAAACTTCGATCTCGAACTTAAGCACCTGGAATGTACTATTTAAAATTATCTCTCATCCCTCTGTACATGTCACCCAGTTTTACGATCTTTCCTAACATACTGTTATGCAAATAATAGATAAAACCAACTTTAGCTCATTTAAACTTTAGCCTCTTGATTTCAACATATAATGCCAATGCTTACGCATGCAAAACTTTTCAAGTTAAGGTACCTATCCATCTACTTTGAGATTGATGAGATATGGCTAAGGAGGAATTGATGATAAAATTTTTCACAAAACTTTGGCAAAATTGACATTTAAGCTACATTTTGACCTTGAAACTTGCATCCAGGCAGCCAAAAGCATAGTTTTAAATTCATGCAAATAATGGCAAACCAAAAATTTTAGCAAATTTGACCTTTGACATCTGACCTTTGACCCATGACATCATCAATTGAGCATGCATGAGTTTTCATAGTCAGGTACTTCCCCTTCAAATCTGAGTTTCCTCTGACTTACAGTTTAGGAGGAGTTTGCATCACCCTTTTGAGCAAAATATATGCAAATTTTATTAAAGCAACATCTTCATTGATTATTAAGATTTTGAATGTTATACTAATCATGGCTTCCATTTGCAAACTGAAATCATCAGCACAGCTATACATTCAGGTATCTGTGATTTATTCTTAGTCATTCCCTTCTTAATAATTTTAGCTTTTGATGTCCAGTTGGGATCTACAAGAATAATGCACACAAAATATTAAAACTTAGCCTGGTAGTTTCGGATAGAATTTAAGTCCCACTGTTAAAAGCTTTTGTCCTAACCCTGAGGACTATTTTCACTGAACATTAGTTTCATAATCTTGACAAAACATAAGTATAGGACAACTTATAGTACTCTTTTGCTCACTTTCATCACTGAACAGTACACGAGACCCCGATACAATATTTCACCTAATTTTTTTTCAAAATAATACATGAGATGCACTGTACATTACGTCACAATTATTTAGGTGTGAAACTGATTTATGCTGTTTGTTTGGAAGATACATTTACAATTAATGATTTCGATGATTCTATAAACTGGGGCAAGTATTAGTAGCATGGAAGGAGGTTTCTGACATTAAAGTTTCAACCCTATTCATGACCAGCCCTGGTGTTTTCACCAGGCAGATCTCAACCATGACAATAACCCCTAAGACAACTTTATCATCATAAAACTGGAATTACCCTGAATGGTAACCGTGTACTGTCCTGGAGAAAATGTCCCATGTGAATTGTGCAGGGGAAACTGTTCAGGTGGGACTTATCATGTGGGGGTATGCCCAGAAACCCTCTTTATAACATGTACCAGTGACTAACAGTGAGGCACAGAACAGGTAAGTTCAGAAGATATCAACCTATTTCAAGGATGCACACATAAATGAGATTGTTGTAAATTTCATATATACCTTCCTTCATTAGCTTTAGCTTTTGATCCAAATCAAACTTTTCTGATTCCAAAGATACAACTTTACTATCCAGCTGATTCATGTTTCCATCAAACTGTAAAAAAAAAGAAAATGACAAAAAGTGGCTTCATAATTTTAATTTCATGAATTCAGGTCGGTAATTAAGTGACTTAGTTTTTTTTTATTTTGTTTATTTGTTTGTTTGTTTGTTTGTTTATTTCTTTTTAATTAGTTCTCAAAGGGTAGCAAGGCAGAGGTGGCTCTATAACATTTCTCACCATCACTGATTTTTCTTAGTTTTTCAACTAATGGCTAACTCATCAAGCTGTAAACTTGAGCAATGAGACCTCATTTACCTCTTTCCCCACCTTAGCGTTATAGTAGGTCCCTACCTTGAGGTAACATGTCATAAAGCACACTTTACCAGCACCCTTGAGCCACTGGACAAATTAGCATTACACAACAGATAAAGATTAATAAAGGCTGCAACACTGGTTATAAACATATCAGTGCCTTACATATGCAAACATCATTACACACATCTTACTTGAAAGTCTTCACTACAATTCTTCATATGATGGTGGCTAAAACATCCCTCTTTCCTCCACAGTAACTGTTATCCTTGATACCCGTTTGGGAGGGTAATAATAGAGAGATTTATCTGATATTTTGCAAAGACCAACTCTATTCTTATCTCCATACCTGAATTTTCTGTTGCATTTCTACCTCCAGTTTCTTCTTTAGACCTTCATGTAATGATTCCAGCTCTTCTTTGGCCATCTTTACAGATGCATTCTCTATGGTAAAACATAAAACTTCTGAGTTATCACCAAAACTAGCATGGACTGAATATCTAATACACATATCTATATATGTGGTTGCATAATGACTGTGCAATGATGCCTGAGCTTGATGTTTGTGCATATTCATTGGAATAATATGCCCCTCAGAACTTCTAATAGTAACGTCTCTCAGTCAATATTATATCACCATACACATTCATAAAAAAAAAATATCTGCAACCACAGCATTCTAAAAGAAGACTCATTTCTATGAACTCTGATACCAAACACAGTCTAGGAAATTTTGACTGAAAAGGGGTAAAAGTCTTGTACTTGATTTAACATACCAAACATAGCTATTACATGAAAAGGCACATTCTGATAGTGAAAAATATGAGAAGAAATGTGAAAGTGAATATTTTTAATGTGGACTACAAGTAGGCAAATGAAATAATACATGTATTATTTATTCAATGTGATTTAGTCTAAGTCCTAACATTATCAAAAGCAATACAGATGGCTAGTCCTAGGAAAGGAAACTAGGTTATTACTATGAACAGGGCCTAGTGCTGGAAATGTTGTAAGCAGAGTTAGGGGTTTTGAAAATGATGGTACTAGTGGAGATACATTAGCTATTTTACTTAAATCACTCAAACAATGATATTCAAGTATACTGAATACCAACTCAAAACAGGATTTAGCTAGTTTCAGTTCTTCTGTAAAAAAATACACCCATAAGATGTACAGGATAAAGATAAAAATCTGGGTTTGGTAACCTTCTCCCCTTAACTGGGGGACATTTTGGAATATCACTTGCCAGCCTTATTTGGCAAGAGAAGACAAAGCTCTCCCCATATGACACGTGCCCAGGTGCCCCAAGGCATGGGCCCTGGTGAGGTCCAGTAGAAACATTCCAGTGAGGGACATGGAGGTAAGTCCCAGAAGCTCTGGAGAATAGGCCTACATATGCTAGTGGGCATTAGAATGATGCATTCATTCACCATCTCGAAAAGGCACTGGATATGCCAGGATAAACAATGCACAAAAATCTCAGTTTAAATAACTGTCTCTTCATTTAATATGTGTGAATAACAAACAGGCACCTATGAAAATTTCATGCAAAGAGCCCCCAAAAAGTAGTGCTTAATTATGAGAGAGTTTTCGAAAGTTTTTTCTTCCATTTTTAATGAAAAGTAAACCCATTTTTGAATTTTTAATCTAATCATAATTAAGAGGGCAAGGGATTTCTGACCCCTTGAATCAACATGGACTAACAAGTTCCCACATAAGTACTTTTCATTAAGTTTGCTTTTTAATAGAGGGGGATGTGACAGGGCACTTAATGTATTCAATACCTTGTAGCTTACCTCTGATACGAAGCTGCAACATTAAGACCAGTAGTATGCCAACATACATACAATGTATGCAGCATTGTGCATATTGTAAGGTATCGTACTACACAAGTCATAGACTTTAAAAATGGAACCTACTGCCTTTGTGCTTGGTGCTCAGCATAAGCAATGAAAGTAGGGAAAACAAGCCAGTGAGCCACAACTGGAAAAAAGGTCGTGGTCGTCTCGACTTGAACCAATTGGTTGGAAACTGGGACGTTAAACCTCACCTAACTAACTACACAAGTCATAGAACAGCATTACAAAGGCATATTTAAGTCAGATATCCAGATAAATGGTGGTTTAAAAATTATGATCAATTAAATTTTGTGTGTTTCTAAAATTATATCCATAAATCAACTCAAGGGAAAGACAAAATTGGTCTTGCTGGCTGTATATATACTCAAAAAATAGTAGCAATAACTACAATGTGAATAAAAAAGCATAAATCTTTAAACATATTTTGTTAATATGTGTCTAACACAGAATGTCCATGTTACATCTCATTTGAAAGAGCATTTCCAGCTCATAAACTGTCATGTTCAATGCTTGTTCAAAATCAAACACATGTTGGGATAATTTCATATTTAACAAGTACACTTCTGGTAGGCAGCAGTTTTGACAATTTTTTCATGCACAGTACAAGGCATTCACTGAAACTTGTTGATATCCGCAAACAGCTCCTCTCTTTGAAAGTGACTTCATGCTACAAAAGCTTTCTGATAACTTTTAAAAGTAACAACACTTAAATCAAAATGGCAATTGCATCCATTTTTAAGTTTGAATTTATATTCCTTGCGTACAATTCTCAGTCATGCAACAACACAATGGATATGTATAAGCCTTAGTCTCTGATAATATATATTGAATCTGGCAATAACAGCAGTTAAACTCAATAAAGACGGATGTTTTTCTTTCTCACATACCTTCCTCTATCTGCTTCAGCTTGCCATCTAAATCAGTCTTATCTGATTCTAAGGACAGAACTGTACTATTTAGCTGATTCAAACTATCTTGTAACTGTAAACAAAAAAGAAAGAGTGATGTGATATCCCTGTACAACACAGATGCAAAGAACATTTCAGGTATGACATTTATCTGACTATGCAGTTTAACCTAATTGGGACACAAAGTTCTTAATGTGAATACAGATCAACACAGTACATCTAAAAGCTGAAGAAAGACACCTAAAACATTAATTTAAAGTTGTAACTTGCACTTAAATATTTATGGAAGATATGTGTAAAAGTTATCATGTTTCTTTTGAATTTGATTTGCAATTTACCTGAACTGCCTTGAATTAAAAAATAAAATAAGCCTACAATTATTCATCAGTGTTATCGCCTCACAGTATTAAAAGGCTGTCAAGAGCACTGTCACAATTTTTAACACAGGCTGCAAGCCTACAGATGAATAAACACTGAACTTTCATCAGACTGATGGTGTATAACTTCATCCCAGTCAATCTTGTCCAGCATTATCCAGTCCATGCAAACTACACTTTCAGACAAGTTATTGGTATGAACTGAAGACACAAAATGATGTTGGGATGAAGAAAGATGAGTAACTTGTGAACATCTTTTTCTCTCATTCTCACATTAACGGAATAAAAACCAGGACATCAGAGATGAACTTTAAAATGCTAAAATGAAGCTAAGACAATTACACTGCTTACAAACTGACTTAAGTACCAGGTATGGTAGTATTCACTTCATACTTAGCACATTGAACCATACCTGAATTTTCTGTTGAATTTCTAGGTCAAGTGTCTTCTTTAGATCTTTAAGCAATGATTCCAAATCTCCTTTGTCCTTCTTCAACGATTCATTGTCTATGAAACAAAAATGATCCTGAGGTCATGTACAAAACTCAAACTGATTGAACAGTAAAGTACATGACAGAGTACTGTAGGTCTCTGCTTCAGTAACCCTTTTACAATGAATTTCAAATCCATTTGAGTAAGTAGAATATGTTCATTAGATATGGATTCCACCAAACTTACTTAAAGACAGACAGTCATCACCCCAAAGCATATTTTTAGTGTATGTACATCAAAATTCTCAGTTGGTGACTGCTCTTTGATTGACATCAAAGTTTGAAAATTTGAAAGATGCAGAGTAGCTTACATTCCACACAAGGCAGAGAGAGTACTTTTATTACATTTTATAGCCTTGTATGCTCACCAGGACATGGCCTTGTGCAATAAAACAGGTTTATTCTTGCACAAGGAAGAGCCTCATACAGTTATGGGAGGAGCTAGAAGATGCATAGCTGGGAGAATTGGAACTGTCTGGGATCATGAAAATTCCCCTTTAATCTAAATTAAGAGCTCCTATGAATGCTTCTTGGGTCTACACTGGATTCCACATAAATAAAAAAACAAAAACCCAAAAATATGTTCACTTTGTTTTCACCAAACACAAAATTTCATCTCACTGCAGATATGACACTTCCTTCCACCTGTCCCTTAAATACACAATGAGACTGTGAAATTTTTTCTAATAAGGAGGGTTTAAGCAAAAAATTTATTATCATGTGTGAAAGAAGAAATTACTCTAAGCAATATGATGAAACTTTAATTCCACCCAGACATGTAGGTCTTCAGATATCAGCAAATGGAGTTACATTATTCGTGAACCACATTGCTTGAGGTAAGCAGGGGTTACATCAGCTCCTCACATTGATGAGTAATGCCTTGTGTCCTTTGTTTTTTCGGTCTGTTGTGTTGACCTTGAAGTTAATAGGAGTAGGAGCTCCCCATGGGGAATTTAAAGTTTGTAAAATTCCCATGCCTGTCATGCATTTACATTCTGATAACATGGGATTATGGAGGAGAAAAGTGGTTCGAAACTTTACAGAAAAACACAAGAGTGATAATTAATATGAGGGTATGATGTAATATGTGCTTGCTTCAAGTTCATTTTGGGTTGAAAATGTGTCAACTTTAACTGCTAGTGAGAACCACACATTGCATTTCAATGCAAATTTCACCAGAATGCTAAGAATAAGTCCCCCTCTACATATCAAAACTTAATTTGAAGCTAGACCCTTCTTCAAAGTATGAGCACTTGTGACTACTTTCATCAGCAGATCTGTATGTATTCTGAAACACAAAATCTGATTGGTACACAAAACTGTAAATGAGTGTAATCCAATTTGATAAAAGAAAATGGACCCACCCAGCAAAGGCCATGAATTGCCCTGGACCTACCTTCTTTAGCCACCTTAAACTTTTTGTCCCAATAGGCTTTCTCTGATTCCATGGATAAAATTTTACTGTCAACCACCTCAAGCTGTTTGTCCAAACAATTCTTCTCTGATTCCAAGCATAACATTTTACTATTAAGTTGGTTCACATTTTCTTCTAACTGTAAATCAAAGTAGAAAAGTGCAAAGTGAGTTCACTATAGAATTAGAGGAATCCCTTTGCCTCAGATTTTGGTCTACTGCCAGATAAGTTGATAGCATGTAAAATCGTTTCACAGAAAATTGGCTCCCCCAAAAATTGTCCGCTGTTACTGTCCTATGCATTTGCTGTTCAGGTGAAACAGTGAGCTCAAAACAAAACTGATTCACCAGGCATCTTTCACAGAAATGAATTTCAGAGCTGCTTGCATTTCTAACAGCCATAGGCCATAAGGTTGGTAAAATGATACACAACACTAAGACAATAGAAGTATCAGGTATGTAAAATAGCTTTTTAGTGCAGTCAGGACAACATGTCCTAACAAGATTCATCACATATTTGAACAAAATTGGGGAGCTGAAAATACAGCCAGCATTGATTTGATGGTCTAACTGGCAATAAGATTGTATGGGTCACAGTCTACAGTTTAAACAAATCATAATGACTTCCCACATTGATATACAATTTACCAAAAGAATGTTGAATATATACATGACAAATTGATCCCGTTAAAATTGCTGGCTTCTTTTCTTTTCATCTTCATTGCAGTAAAAGCCTATAGAGGGATTTCATGTGACGTCACCCAGTGGGATTCCCATGCACTGAAGCGCAAAACACACACAGTAAGCATATTTACAGCACACATGCACAGCATTAACCATAGATACAACTGTGACACAATGGACGCTTGTCCTTCAGAACCAAAGAGATGCATGATCTTGCCCTTCAAAAGCAAAGAGTCGTGTGATCACATGACTTCGATGAAACCCCTCTATAGGGCTGGCTACTTAATACTGTAAAAATGTCATGCAATACAGCTTAAAAGTGTAAAGAAAACTGGATTGACACAAACTACTTTCTGAAAAAAGCATCTTGCTCTCTGCATCTTGCAATTGCACACAGACATACATCAGGAGGCTTTCTGAGCAACCTGCATTTTAATGTATCCATTGACTAAGGCTGGAAGCACTTAATGAGTAGGTTTTGTGTTTTTGTTTGTAACCTGAGTGGGAAAGATCACCTCATGTGCATGACTATTAAAAAATAGTCTTACGGGTAATGTTGTTTGTAACATGATATACCTCAGTAGAACAACAGAAAAGTGAGGTTTGAAAAACAGATTTCCTAGCAGAACTGATTTAGCATGACTTGCAGTAGTAATCCTGATCAGTTTCATGTCCTGTCCTACTGAATTTGTCTAAAATTTAGATCATGAGGCAAAATTTGCCTTTGCTGAAATCAGTTGTAGCAGCTGCAGTTTTTAATGCTGCTGCTCCCAGTCTGGATCTGGATCGGGATAAATACTGCACAACACTCCTAGTGGAGTCAAACGTGCAGGGTTGGGTGTGCGCATGAAGTTAGTCGTCCCGTCTGAGAATCCTCAAGGCTGCTCTCTTGAACTGCTTGGGGTCCTCGAGATCTGTTATGTTCTGGAGGAGAAGGTTCCAGTCCCTGACGGTCAGAGGAAAGAAACTGTATTTGTAGCAGTCCTTATTGGTTGGTATATGTAAAAAACTATTTGAATGATGATGCATAGAAGGCCGCCGGACTGGTTGAAGGTTCTTCATTGGCAAGGCTAGGAGACCCAATCTGGCTTTGTGAAAAATTGCTAGCCTGTTGACAGTACGCCTGACTTTAAGGCTATCCCACCCTAGGTCTTTTAACATTTCAGTCACGCTACTATGGGGGGAATAGTCGTTACAGAAAAACCTAGCAGCCCTACCTTGAATTTGCTCAACCTTATTGGACAGGGAAACAGTGTAGGGATCCCAAACGGAAGATGAATACTCCAATAAGGGCCTGACAAGAGTAAGGTAGGCATTAACTTTAACACTCCTGGGACAGGAGTATAGATTCCTTCTGATAAATGCCAGAGACCTATTTGCAGATGAAGTGATATGGTTAATATGTCTATTCCAGGTAAGATTGTTTGAAATGTCAACACCTAGGTAAGTATGAGAGGCAGTGGACTCAAGGATATCTTTGTCTAGAGTATAATTAAAAAGCTTGGGATTCCTTGAGTGAGTGATCCTCATAGAAAAGCACTTTTTGGTGTTAAAGTGCATTTGCCACTTATTTTGCCACTCAGAAAGGGTGTTTAAATCCTTTTGGAGTTGAACCTGGTCAAGGTTATTCTTTATCTGTCTATAAATAACACAATTGTCAGCAAAAAGTCTGACTTCAGAAGAGATATTATCAGGCAGGTCATTGATATAGACTAAAAATAAGAGAGGACCTAAAACAGTACCGTGGGGGACACCAGAGATGACATCCACTCAATCAGAGAAATCACCACCCACCACAACCCTCTGCTTGCATAACTTAAGGAAGTTAGAAATCCAAGTAAGAGTATGGCCTTTAATGCCATAATTCTGTAACTTACAAAGCAAACAGTTATGAGGGACCATATCAAAAGCCTTAGAAAAATCCATAATTATCATACCAGTCTGGGATCTATGGTCTAAAGATTGCACCAGATCATTGGTTGTTAAGATCAGTTGTGATTCACAAGAATGGTGTTGTCTAAAGCCATGCTGCCTGTTTGTGATAACTGAGTAGTTATCAAAGTGACCCATAATTTGAGAGTGTATAATGTGCTCAAGGACTGTGCAGCAAATTGAAGTAAGAGAGACCGGTCTATAGTTTGAAGCTAGGGAACGGTCGCCTTTTTTAAAGACTGGGCTAATATTGGCACATAGCCTAGAGGATGGTAAAACACCAGCGTCCAGTGATTTCTGGAAAAATGGAATTAAAGTACCCGATCACTGGTTCATTACTTCAATTTATAGTTGCTCCAATGAGCAGCAGCTTTGTTAAAAGCTTTGATGACCATTCTGGTACAACAGTAGCCCAGCACTGGCCGGGGGGGGGGGTTTACATTGCAACTATAACAACAAATTCTGCTCTGAAATTATTACTGGTAAAAAGGGATCAAATTACTCATGGTCATTGAAGGTCAGATCACCTTCCAGTTTAATCTGAGATAAACTGCCATCAAATGTCAACCTTTAGGCTATTGAAAAAAGCTTGAACGAGCACCTAATGGGTATTGATAAGAACTCTCGACAAGTTTTGGCATAGGAATATTTTGTGAAACGTAGAACAAATGCACGCATATTGCAAGGCCATCAGCTATGCAAATGACTTTTCAGTTGAAAGTTTCCACATGTATACGTGTATCTCCTTACTTGAATTTTCTGTTGTACTTCTGTCTTGAGTTTCTTCTTCAAATCTTCATGTGATGATTCTAGCTCTTCTTTTTCCTTCTTTAAAGTTTCATTTTCTAGGAGATTAATGATAATTGTGTAGTTACAACCTAAACTAACGACTGACAAGCTAATGCAAGCAAAACAGTCACATACACTCCTTCATTGCACATATCATTAGGTACTTTTAAATTTGCATAAAGCATTCTTTAATTTACCCATGATAGCTTCCCACTTGTGAAATTTCACATCTACTTTTACCCCTCAAAAAACTCAAGGTCTGAAGAACAGGAAGGAAATCTCCACCAAACTGCTTGTTCATCCTACAAATTCATTTACTTCTGCATATAAAGGTAACAACCAACCATCCAGTTCTTAAATTTTGCTTAAGAACACCTGGTCATTAAAAATAATTGAGCCCTTTTTATGCTGAAGTGGTGGTGGGGACACCTTCATCAATGTTAATAGCATTGAATGTTAAGCTACAAAATACTACAAATCTCAAGAGAGTAAAAATAAAACCTGCAAAAGTGACAAACTTTTAAAATAAAACACCTCACTGAGCACAAGTACTGGCACCAAAACTTTTGTGATTCCCACTGAAGACATAGTTAAAAATTTTGGGTTTTTATTAATGAATCTGAAGAGCAACACTAAGATTTTGAGGTTCCCATTGAAGGCACCAATAAAAATTTTTGTGTTTTCATTACAGAATCTGCCCTCTTAAAGAGCAAAACTATGAAATTTGTCAGTTCAGGTGAATGGGGGATTAGTTACTTAATTGTAATTAATTTCCCTGAGGGAGACAGCCAATTCCCCAACAGGGTCAATATCCCTCTACCCCCACCCGTCTTCATTCTGCCTCTAGCATTTGTGAGTCACCAGTATGATCATTTCGATGATAAGTTATCCAACAACACAATCAGAGAAGCCGGGCTGAGGTTGAAGGCCACATTCCAACAAGTCAAAAAAAACTTCAAGTTAATTGAATGATTCTTTTTCATTTCACAGAAGACAAGGAAAGAGCAAGCCTAGATAAAACTTTGCAAACACGTTGATAGATGATGCTGCCACTGAGCAAATGCAGGTCTATTTGATTTGTTTCTACATCACACATACCTTCTACAGTCACATTTAACTTGCCATTTAATTCTGCATTTTCCAGTTCCAAGGATGAAATTCTATTTTCAAGCTGATTAAGATTTTCCTCCACCTATAGCAAAAGTGCAAAATATTTTAAATTTACAAAGTGAGTCCCAGCAAACTCCAAACTTCAAAACTGGTTAAAACTAAATTTCTGAGATGTGAAAGGAAAAATTCATTTCACATATGAAGAAAATAACCAACAACCATTTGAAGATATAACCAACCCCAATGAAACCAGCTTACATTTTAACCCAGGAAGAACTTATGGATATAAGGATATAAGCATGGACAATTGTGGGTGCTTCCAATTGTGTTGATAGCTGGAAAAATGGTCAGGAGAGGGGGTATGATTCAAATCCTAAGGAGCATGGTGACCCAGAGTATATCTACCCAACCCCATACATAGCTGCAAGCCAAAAGAAAAAAGCAACAAACCAAAGGTAACATCTGTGCAATGATAAAGAAACATCTTGCAAAAGTTTTATAACAAAGTGGCTGACAAAAGCCTGCAAGTTTGCTGAAAATATGCATGCTACCGATTAACTGACTATACTTCATTTCACCCTTCCTCTTTTCCTCCCCTGAAATACCTACCTTACAAGATGGACAAAGCTCTTCATGCAACCCACTGTTATGAAAAAAATGGAAGCAACAACCCCCCTCCTGCCCCTACCCCCTAGCCTAAGTTTAAGCCAGAGGTATGTTCTTGTCTTTATTAAAATAAATTATGGAATATTCTATAGCTTTCTTGACTGCAGCACTGCAAGCAGTGGTGGAAAGAAGGGAGGAAAACATGGGGGCACAAATACTTCTCCCCATTTTCCCACCTGTTTCTTTTTCACCCCTCTCCCTTCAACCCCTGGCTCTCTCACTAGCTATAAGGTAAATATGGCAATATTTCTATGATGTTTTACAGTTCTCTTACCTGAGACATCACACTGTTCATCTCACGCAGGACCATCATCATGGTTTTCTCCTCCTCCAGCTCAGCACTTCCCCTGTAAAAATTAAAGCAAACTTTTAAGCTTTTGAGCTTTAATATATATGTTATCAACATCCTGGTCTAATACAGATATACCTGTAGCCACATTGTGGGGTAGTGGGGGGTTGGAGTGGGGAGGAGGCCGAGGAAATCCCCACCCCCAATTTTGTTTGAGCCAAAAAATCACTGCTATTTCTTTTACAAAGGCTAAAGGTGGGTTCGTGATGTTCCGTTTCCAAAGTAAACTCTGCTACAGGTATCTTTAATTAAACTGCCCATGATGGCTACAATTAAGTATCTTAAATTACTGCCTGTGATGGCTACAGGCCATTGTAAGATTCTTGTTACACAGAGTACCCTACATCTAAATGAGTTATGGTATCGAAGACAGCTAGACTAAATGAAAAATTTACAAAGTCAAATTACCTAATTTTGTCTACCGTGATTATGTCAATCACTACCCCTCCCCATCCCTTCCTCCTGCCCCCTTTTCCATTCACCCACCACTGTTCAGGTATCTAGAACAATTAAAGCATATATCCAGTAGAATGGCCTTGATCCCTAACTTAAATCTTACATATACTAATATATTATTCACCTCAAGTACGGTGGCCATGTCAGCTTATACCGTCAGTCTGGAAACTTTTACTTTTTATTATTGGATAGTAGAGAGGGGGAGGGGGCTCACCTGCTCATAGGACATCTTAATAAGTCAATCGATATTTACAAAGACAAATTATCTCAGGACCATACTGTTACAATATCTAAGCGTCTTGGCTAATTATTGAAGTCTATTGGCTATAATCCCATAGATAAGTTAGACTTCATACAGTCAATCAGACACCAATTAAACCATTATACATCTATCTCTCTCTCTTTCTCACATCCTGTTCATCAAGTGTGATCAAAACTGAAGATATTGCTAAGTATAGATGTGTATATGTGTGATGACCTTAAGTAACTTCATTCTACTTCCTGCATTGCTCACAAGTATGTGTGCACCTAGTCTGAAATCAGCAAATGTCCACGTATATGAAATCATTTTCCATACAACTTGGCTCGTTGTGAAGACATGCTTTCGTGTAATCTTGTACACACTTTGTTTGAAGAGCCTGTGTGCAATACCATTCATACAGTACAGCATTTTGGTATTTTAAACATGCATGACCTAAATGACAGATAGGAGATCATGATCATGTGACTCATCAAATTATTTGATTTACAATGAGGACTTTTCAGTTCAAGTTTTACATTAACTGGCATCTCCGTTCAAGTCACACGAAATCCACAAACCTCCCTGGTTTAGGAATCTACGAGACTTGATACTTACCTCCTATTTACACTCACTTACCCGCAGTATTACCTGGTAAATGAAAGCTTAGTGAAAGAGAGCCCTGTAGATTGGCATGTTTATGTAAGAAAAAATGTAAACAATTGTGTTTGGAATCATGTTGTAGATCAGAGAGGTGGGGGCAGATAGCATCCCACTCACTTTTTTGAAGGAAAGAACATCTCCAGTGAGTCTATCACCCCACCCCACTTCACTTTTTGGAAGGCAAGGACATCTCCACTAAGTCTGTCCCACCACCCCCACCCACCCCCCTACATCCCATCAACTTTATTTTGCAAAAACTGAGCTGAAAGTTTGCTTTGACTTTCTGTTCTGCATATGATATGAGGATATGAGGAAAGGTATATCTCAGGGATATCAATATTCTGCACTTTGGCCACCTGAGTTGCAGTATACACATATAGGTGACAAAGTGTGGTTCATTTATTATCTATGTGTAATGGATTTCATACATAGATTCAGGTGCGCATTAATGTCAATGAGAGTGAGACTACCCAATTTTTAATGCAAAGAGGAATTCTTCACACTGTTTAGTACCAATACAAGAGATATTTCCTCTTCAAGTCTTCCCACCTTGTGAGGCAGATCCTTACTGGGATACCACAATTCATATTGTTATTCAGTCTTTATTCCTATTCACAGAACTTTAAAGGAAAATATCCATTCAGCTCTTGTTTGACATTAACTATAGGAAAGTAGAAATAAAAATGACAAAAAAAAAAAAAAAACTATAGGACAGTAAGTCCAAAGAATGAACTATTGGGTCAATCTAGCCCCTCAAGGGACTAAGGTTGCAGATGTCAGTTATCTTGAGATTTGCTTAGGCCAGAGCTTATGTGGCTTGAATACATGTGAGAGGTATAGAGAGACAAAGCAAACCCCGAATCTCAACACTGAGTTTCAATTCTAAAACATGAGAGAATCCTTGGTCAATTCTGGATGTCTCCCATTAACTCCTTAAGAGGTGGCAGCCCTTACTGTCCAAAGCTTACATCAAGCCATGTTTCATACATAATTAGCTAAATATTAATCGTTGTAAGTACAATAACTAAACACACCATATGTAACATTGTTCAATGACAGAATCTTTTGTCCTTGTTAATACACCAGTTCAACACACCTGAGAATCACTCATCATGCACACCTGTGCATCACTCATCACATGAAAATTAATAACTCTTGGGAGTAGCCACAGTCATTCCACTGTTATCAAACTATATTTACACTCCTAGTTACCTTGTAATCAACAATTCTTTAATTCTTAATTTATACTTACTGCAAAACATTTCTGTTTTCTGTTTCACTCAGCATCTTGCCAATTAAGCACCTGTGTGTGTCCTTCAAGTTCTTTCAGTTTCCAAGTGATCAATAGTTGAGCACAACTCCTGTATAATGCCGGCACCAACCAATAAAATACTGCCTATATCATCAAGAAGAGGAAGTCATTTCCTTCCCTGAAAGGAGTTGTTGGGTATCTTCCCTGACAAATAATTCCACTTATTGTGCTGACATATGTTCCAAGCTATTCTAATATTGTAATATCATGTTGTAAGTTGTGCAAACAATATAGTGGTCTATTTGGTACAAGGTTCATGTGTGATAATGATGATCTATGAAGTAAGTGTCAATGACTTCATGGTCTCTGCAATTGTTAATCTGTATAAAGTGTTGTAATATGACATTCAACACAGTGTAGCCTTCTTGAGGTGAAGCTTTATATTAATGCATGCATGATCTTACAAACTGCACAAATGAGTTGAAGAAATGTTCAAAATAACTAGCTTCATTTGATCTCTCAAATTTGTACATTCTGCAGTGTGATTTGTGAAGGGCTTACTTTTACAGACAATAATGTTTGTTATCAATTATGGAGGATGTTATGAACAGTAGAGTATAGGCCTACCTATGCATGGTGCACTGATGCATACCACTGAATGTGTCAGAGATATGCTCAGTGAAGATTGAGAAAGCTCTTAATTTACTTTCAACATGTTTCAGGTTGTACCTAGTTATATTAATACAATCATAACAAGCAGGTGCATATACAGTTTGAACAGAAGGATAGATATGGGTAAGAATTAGTAAACAAGCAATTGTAGTTGCAGGTGCTGGTTAACAATATAGCCTGACAATTTAAGGGACAATCTTCTGAGTAATGAGATGTAGCTGGGTGGCACCAAGATTTACATGATGGGGGTCAAAGCTTTCTGACAGGGGATATGGCAAGCCAAAGCCCTTACAAATAGCTACCCATCAAGTAGCTGGAAGGAAGGTGAAGGTAAAATTTTGGCACATTCTACATGCTGAAAATTTTTTAGTTTTGTTAAAGAAAATTTGAAAATTTTAGGTTTCTACTGTAGAAAACATGAAAATTTGCAGTTTTTGTTCCAGAGAAATTTAAAAATGTTTTTTTGGAAGACAATAAGGAAATTGGAGATACTATTGAATTAAGGGAAGTTAGAAAATTTTGGTGTTTACTAAAGAAAATTAAAATATTGTTGAAATTGTAAGATACTGGGTTTTTATAAAATACTATTTAAACATGTTGGGAATTTACTGAAGAAAATTTTAAAGTTCTTGCTTTTTGTTGAAGGAAATTTGAAAATGGTGGGCAGATAGTGTATAAAAATTAAAATTTTGTGGCTTTTAGTGAAGAAAAATTTGAAATTTTTGGGTTTTTACAAAATAATTTGAAAATGTTATTTTTATTGACAAAAGTTTCAAACATTTTGGCTTTTATTGACAAAATTTTGAAACATTTTAAGCAAATTTACTGAAGAAAATTTGAAACATTTTGGGTTTAATACACATAAAAACCATCATCATTGACAGCAAGCTCACGTAATCTGTCTGGGTGGCTATAGTCTCCATTGGGTGTTACAAACTTTACAATACCCATCATGGTTCCCTGACAAAATTGAAATTCCCCGACCAGGGGTCAACCTTCCTCAATGAGGGCCCATGGCTTCCCCTGCCTGGCATGGCACCATCCCTGATAGGATGGGATAGACAAGATGCATCACCTGAATAAGGCATTCATGCGAAACCACAAGAATAAAGAGGATCGAGCAAATTCATTTCAACACCGCATCTGGTATATATCAATTCAACAATCTAGCATAAATCTATTCCACTCAGCCTGTTCAGGTTTAAAACCATAGCTCATACAAAATAATCTCTTACCTTAATCCAATTAATCTGGTCCATTGCTTCAAACACTACCATTGTCCACTCATCCACTTCAATTCTTCTTGTGTGAAAGCATTCAAGGTGTAGCAGTATGAAGTGATATAATGATGAGGCAGCTATATGCTGCTATATGTAGCCGATCCAGCTAGTGTCTGGTCTTACTGTACATTCGCCAGTGGAAAGAAGATCAGGAGAAGCAAGGCTCTCACCTCTTGCAGTGGTAGACCCTTATCGTCTCCCTCCACCCCCCCCCTCCCCCGGCCCCCTCCCACCCTCTGAAGCCTGCGTAAGGTACTGAACTTGAGATGGCTGACAAAAATAGTATTGATTCTCATTTCTAAGTTGGCATAGAAAGGAGTGTGATTTAGTGGCACTAATAGTAAGCAGAATGATGTGCAAAATTTTATATAGCCCACAAGAGACAAGAATTTACAACCTAAGCTTCTTACATGTTCTGAGCAAAACCCTGTACATTACTTTAAGGTCTGGGATTGCTAAAGTTAACCATAATACCTTTCAGAAATGATGACCTTGACTCACTAAATATCTAGGTAAACAAACCAACTAGAGATGGAAATCTGCCCAAAGACATTGCCACACATTTATTACGAACTAAAAGTCAGTTTCTATCAGATGCCAGCAGATCCTGGACAGCTCCCCCAGTCATTTCCTTACCCAGTGGATTTCTCCCTGGACAACCAGCCCAAAATAATTCCCAACAGGAAGATTCCCAGACAATTACCTTCTGGAGAAATCCCATTTTGAACAATTCTGAATCCTCCTGTGGGGAAAGTTGCCTGCATGAGGGCAATTGTCATGGATGGCAATTGTCTAGAGTGGGAATCATCCAGGTGGAAAATATCCAACGAGAAGTTGTACAGAAGAACATATCCAGGGGAAATTGTCCAGGTGGCAATAGTCCAGGCTGGAGCTGTCATGGATGCGGGCACATGCTTTAAGGTTGTTGGGATCCACTATACCAGTGGCACAGTTACTGGAGGCAGCTTGGAGGAGTAAGCTATCCCCCATAAGTCTTGCCTCCAATAGAATACTCACCTGCCCCACTACCCCTTAAATGGAAATGGTAGAACCCCCCATCTGCTAACACCACCTATGAAAAAATTCATGCACTTTTCACTTTACACACTGTATATAGTGTTACTGTGGCCCACAAGATCAACTTCAAGTCCATGTCCTATGGTCAGTAAACTTGGTAAGCATGACTGAAATTTAAGCTTCCAGTTTCAGATCTATTACTCTTTCAGTACTGTAGCTGACAAAGCTAGCCATCTCCACCACCCAATGATGGAATCCTTCCATATAGTGGCTGTTTACACAGATTCAAAATTGTTTATTTATATGTACAGTAATGAAGACCCAGAAGGGCAATTAAACTATGACACTAATGACTACAAATGTAAAGAAAACCTCAACAGTTTATGGACTACAACTCCATGTCAGATGGCAGTCATAAATGACTTACAAACTTGGAATCACGCCATTTATTTTACATGTATAGATTCATAACTGCTATCGATGTATACACAAAAAGAAAAGCACACGGAGATTGGCTGTAGACTACATTTTTATTTGAGATACAAAAGTTTTTCCAGCTCCAATGGAAAATGCATCAACTCTTTCACTGCCAGATTTAGTTCAAATTATTTTAAGGCAAGAAATTATTTGAAAAAAAAAATTTACTCCTGATAATCTATGTTCCATTTTTACATAATTAAAGTCACATACTTTGTGAAGAGATATGATGGAAGATGGAATATAAATCTACAATAGTATGTATGCAAAGATTACAAGAAATATATATCTTATAGATCTATAAATAGAATGGTATCCCATCACCATGGCATCTTACAAATTGAATTATGTATACACAACAGCAAACAGAATAATCCTTTCTACAAACTAATGAAAAAGATGGTTTTCAATTTTTTGTTTTTGTTTTTATTTTGGTTGGCTGATAAGAGAAGGTTACCACAAATGATCCTCTGCTGTGTAAGAGTATGAACAACCTGCAATATCCCTTAGCAACTTGAAAAAGTATAACAAGCAGAGAACTTGGTGAATTCATTATTAAAGACAATGGAAACAATACAATGAAAACCTTCAGGTTCTTCAAAAAATAAAAAATAACAAAAAAAAAAAAAAACTGTACTGCCTTCAATTATTCAGCATAGTGAACTGAATCAGACCTGATCTTGAATTCTTTGAGTAGATGGATTATAACAATGTAAACTGACATTCTCTATTACAAGCAATCTCTGAGACCCATTAATGGGTGAAACAAATATTGCTGTAAAATTGGAAAATACCAGTGTCATGTATTGTAATGGAACAATTACTATGCTTGAAGTGTCTTAACTGTTTGCAAAAGAAGAAAGAGAGTGAGAAGTGGTTTTGAATTAATAAGAATGGTAGTCCTTTAAAAATTAGAAAATACTCTAGAAATCATACTTTTTTCATCTGGTGTAGAAATAGAGAATTTTGTACAAAAGAATAGATGATCAAGATGAAAAGAGGTATGTCAATAAATTGGAAAGAACAGTGACTAGTAAAACCACCAGCCACACAACCCAAATAATTCTCAAAGATAACCTGCTGAAAATAAGCAAAATGTGACACTAAAAGAGTAAAGTGTATCACTTTGAGTAGAAAACTAGCAAGCTGAGCAGTAACACATATTGAAATACAGGTTAAGATGCACTGATGCAGAACTCCTAAGCAGGACATCGGACAAACCAGTTTTCATAAGCATCCCTACCTTGATACTATGCGTCTGGTCTCTGTATTTGATTCTTAAAACACCCCACAGCAAATTTTGAATTTTTCCTCTATTTTTGCATTCTAAATGTTTTTACAGTCCAAACATTCTTTTCAAGTTGAAATTATCAAATCTACCATTCAAGTGATCAACAGGAAAATTCTTAAAAACTGAAAAGTAAATTTGTAGAAAATGCAGCTTTGGGGTTTTATAAGCTATGATACACAAAGGCACAACATCAGAAAAACAGAACTATTTAAAACCATCAATTAAAACCTTAATGAAGAATCCATCTTCCAAAGACTACTGGCACGTATGTCACCTTAGCATTTGTCATCGTATGTTTTGACAACATTAAAGTTGTCCTACTTAAATGTTTTTAAATATTTGACTAGATCTGTGACCAGAAGAGAGGCAGTACAAGACTATAGAGTCCATTTTAAAGGTCCCTTCCCCCCCTCCCCTCCCCCCAAACACTTCACAGGTTTTGTTGAAATATATAAGAACACAAAGGAACAACATATTCCCAAAGAATGTAGCAGAAAAGGAATATGATTCAGCAAGGGCACAGAACTGTTGCAGTTTAATATTTTGAGTGGTTTACATGTTCTTTTCAGTAGATATTTCAAACTTTTGATGAGGGATTATACCTGTTTACTTCTATCATGTCTTTTGTTCAACACATCTGTCATGAAATCTTTCCTCCCACATATATATATGTAACCTTTCCAACCATACCATAAATGCCAAAGAAATACCTTAAATATCTGCCCCAGCTACTACACCCAGGTTCACAGGACAAGAACCCCCTTTTT
Organism: Holothuria leucospilota; assembly: GCA_029531755.1. Classification (NCBI taxonomy): domain Eukaryota; kingdom Metazoa; phylum Echinodermata; class Holothuroidea; order Aspidochirotida; family Holothuriidae; genus Holothuria; species Holothuria leucospilota. The sequence continues at coordinate 36,889,587 of CM055971.1, forward strand.
TTCTTTAGATGGCAGCCCCCGGCACTGAGCACAAGCCATACCTCAGTCCCCCACTGACTTGCATTTTTGCTGTTCTGGTACACTAGAAATTATTGTCTGCACTGCCTATGCTTCAGACCATTCCACTACTTCACTTAATGCATGCAAGGCATTGAAAAAAGTAAACAGAGCAAGAAACTGCTTGCTCAATTTGATACCAAAACTGATAATGAACATATCACCATCTCTCTTTCCAGGGAATGCATTTTTTGTGCACATCCCTAGATCTAGGATTTCATTTTTTGTTTTATATAGTTACAAAGTATTCTGCACATATTAAAAAAGCCACCTTGATGAACTCCTAGGCAGTAAGAAAGAACAGGCATTAGTAGATATGGTATGTATCAGTACAACTCTGCTAACAATCAAGATATGTTTCTTTGAATACAGACTGGTTTACAATACCAAACTTTAATACAAAGATATAACTCTGCAAAAACTAGTTATAACAATGACAGAAGCACACTTCTGTATCATTATAATACCACCTGTGTACAGTATCTCTCAAACAGTACTAATACAGTGCCAGAGATAATGCTTTGCACAGTTAAGAATAATTAGGAAAATTGATTAAAAAGTACTACATTGGACAATAGCTAAATAGTTGAATAGTACAGATATTTGTCCTTATAACCCTCCTCTACCATCTCTTGCTAATAAACACAGCCCACATACAGACTGCCTTCTGAAATCATTATCAGGTTAAATGACAACACTTGGCATACGCACAGCTCTTTTCCAACAAGGCATAATAAGAGCATTTAACGAACTTTTCCTCCCCCAAATCATAATATTAAAAGTTTGCAATGCATTTATCATTTCATGTTCCTGCATCTTTGTTAAGCACCATGTCATAAGGCTGTAGATTCCATTTTTAATATCTTTGTTACAACCTGGTCACGGACTGAACCCAAGTCTCTCGACTGAAAGGAAGAAATGAAGTCTATAATCTCTGACAGTATGGAACTTTCTATTTTAAAACAATAGAACCTTTATTCCAGCACCATTGTGCTGTGCTACTAACACTCCAGTAACTATAATCTGAACACTAATGACTTCCACTATTGCCTTCCTCACCATGCTTAAAGTAAGGTCAAACTTTCACAGCCATGCTCCACATTAAATGAATAATTTATGCTCCAATGGTTAACAATATGTTTCATAGTGATCACACGCTACAAACCCTCAACACTATCTTAATTGCACAAATACAGTACTTACTGCATAAGCCAGTTCAGAGTTTTGATTTGCACTAAGGGCTTGCAGGATGTATTAATTAAATACAAGCCTTGTTCTGAACACTTGAGTATGGAATTACAAGCACTATATGGCAGATTTATAACATCCCTGTCAGCCAAGCCAGAACATGAATGCAACAAGGAGCTGTCATAGATATCATATAATGAATCTAAAGTACACGATCATTTTGTCTCTCCAGCTATCCTAAATGTTTTTGCCTGCTCATCTTTATGAGGTACTGAAATACCTAAATTTATTCTCAGGTTTTGCAGATGTACTGTCAAGACTTCAGACTGGTTTATGAATTGGTAAAAATCAGTAAAAAAGAGCTTACGACCTTTAGTTTCAATATTGCTAATATGCAGAAGTCATTAAAACTATTCCAATTAAGAGTCCATACCCTGCTACCCTGAGGACACTATGCCAGTACTTCCCCCAGCCTCTCTTTATTTGTCTTAAATCTACATCTATTAGACTGCACAAACAATTATCTCAACGTTTTCAACGCCACCTTTAATAAACATGACAACCTTCCTAGTGGACATCAATATTTTGATGATCTCACTTAAAACAATAATACAATTTCTTCAATCTCATGGCCTTTGACAACTATTAGCACCATCACATACCCTAACTGAGTATGCACGTCAAATTTTGCAAGCATGGCTACTTTTTTTGCAAACAACCAAATTGCTCAATGTTTTGGTTCATTTGTCTTCAAACCACATCATCTTTACTAAAGCCACATCTGTATGCATCGAATGTGTGCAGGCTTTACATTGTGCATATCTCATTATATATGACTGCTAAGAAATTCAAAGGTCATCTGAACATCAAACAGAAACTGCTGTCATGTCTCATCATAATATAGTAAGACAGCTTCCAACATCACCAACTTATAACTGATAACATTTCCTAGAATGGGAAATGGGGGCACATGTGAAAGTCGTTTTACCAATCAATCATACAAGCCTTTACGCATGCACTATCTTTTGGTGGTTTGTGGCCGATTCTTTGCAGTGCTTCGGAATGAGGGAACGCTATTCCTGAAGAGATAACAAAAGTTGGAAGTGTTTCAAATTAATACTTCTCCTTCCATTTCGGTAGGAAAACATGATACAAGAAGTTGTGTTTGTGACTTTGAGGAAAGATGAAGAGCGTGAAAGCTGATGTAGGATTTGTATTAAGTGTTGATGATGAGAAGATTTAGTAGTAACCCACACACCTTACGTTAACCTCTAAAAACAAGCACAGAGATGAGGTATGATACTACATTTCACAAGCAGCCACTACCCCAAAGTAACAAGAAATATAAAACTATCACTACTTGATTAGAAGAATTGACATTATTATTTTTCAGGATATGCTCTTGCCATGTTTCTAATTCTCTAATTATATTGCCATTCTTTGTAAAAAGAATTTAGGCAGAATTCCTTTAGACCTCTTTAACTAAAACAGTCAAAACAGTATAACCATTTTCAACCATTATATGATTGGGTTCCTCGCATGGACCACCAAGTCCATCAACTTAAGAAAACCATTTAAGTGGGCTTTTTTCAACACCTCCACAAAATCCTCACACACGGCTTTGCTATCACTAAAATGAATTAGATGAAACAGAAGCAGTTGCAATTTAAAATGGATCTGATTTCTGGATGGAAGGTATTCTAAAGTGACCTCCCTATTCCTTTGCAGTGAGTGCAAAAATGAATGAGCATTAGTGCTGTGCAAGGAGATAAAGATGAAAACCATCTCGGAAGAAGCTTGAAATATACTACAGGGAATTTCCCTTATACATCTGGTGTAAACAACACAAAAGGTAAGACTGCACAAAGGAAGTGGTAGCCTTAGGTAAGGAGGTGAGTCCTAACATGCTGGACGGAGTTTGGTAGTACCTTTATTTGCAAATCAAAATAAATTTAGCCCTTCAGAGAAAACTCTTACAAATCTTACAAAATATCATGTACAGTAAATGTAATCCAACTTTGAAGCCTTAATCTTCTTGATGTTCCTGATTAAATTTATAGTTGTTTGCTGGGCTCCAGGTTGATGTAATCCTTAAAGTTGAGTACTCTCTGTGCATTCATTTGGTTCTATCTGGTTGGGGCAGTCAGTCTTTGCCCGCTTCCACTGAGCTCGGTGTCTTGATTAGGAATAGGGTTATCATAGAGAAGGCAAACAAAAGTCTCTTAAGCATTACTTTTAAAAAAATGTGAGCTGGCAGGAGTGGTGATTTAGGGTTAGGGTGAGAGTAGTAAGTGCATGCAAACCTTCAAGATATTTCCTAACTGATACAACTGTACCTATCAGACTCATTCTTCTGAGCACCATTGAGCATAATGACGGTGCAACATTGGCTTTAATAATTATTAAAGACAGGTTTCCCAGGTTAAATTTGTCCACAGATAGTTAGATTCGGGACATTGAACAACCTGTGAGATGGCACACTAGAAGTTAAGAGCTTAGTTCCAAACCAAATTAACATCAAAGTAAGAGTGTTAAAACCTCACATCAACATCTCACGACCAAACAGCTCTAACAAATCCTCAATATTCTTCGTCAAAACTCAATATCTGCCTTAGATCTGTACATTGCACTATGCTTCACATAATGTGATTAACGTAAGTTTTTCAAAATTTTTTGAATTCATTGTTTGTGGCATTTTGAAACCAAGCTCTTCAAATTTAGGAAAGGACAGAAGAAGATATGAAGCCAATGAACCTTTGAGATGTAATATAAAAGTGTGTGACTCATGAAAGGTAAGATGTGAACCAGGTAGATTACACTTCAGGAATTTTTTTTTTTTATACTGAAATGAAGCAGGGAGCATACTTACCACAATGAAAGTGTTAAATCATGGGTACATACATGGTATAACTGTGAATTACTTTATGTTACCGAAATGAGATGATTTACATTTGGCATGGTTTGTGATTATTCACAGCATATCCAACTGTATTTTTAGTAACTAGCTCACAAATCTCCAACTTTCATATACAACCTCAGTAACCTACACCTTTCTACACATCCAAGGTTTGTCCATTTGCTTAATACTGGTGAGGGAATTTGAATATGTTTGGCTGTCATGTAGATTCAATTGCAAAGTAAAAACCTAGTACTTGTTTTGACAGGGTTCCTGCTTTTCAGATAATTAAATTCAAGTCTCAAAATGAAGATGGTCATTTTACATTTAAAAAAACCATTTATGGATGGGACACAAATTTTACACTTTATTTACTGAAGTTACATCTCACAATCTTGAATACATGCATTACAGTACACTTACCACAAGATCACTCAGCGTACCCTGTGTATACTACATGCATTCAATTAACCTTCAAACATTTCATTTTCAATTTTTCTGCATACACTAATACATTTCCACACTCCTGACACATGAATGAATGCTCAGGGAGTGTTAGGTTTACAGTGTTTCACACCATGTAGCAACTTTCCAGACAGACCAATCACTCAAAATTTAGTGACTATTAAGACAATAAAACATTCCAGACTTCTCCCATTTTTTTCCACATATTCCTACTATATGGGCACCCTGTCTGTGTAATTGATAAATTTACCTAAATCAAACTGGCAGCTAAGGCTACTCATAAACCATCCCTTCTTAACAACCAGACTAATTCAAAATTCTTGGGTTCAAGATTGAGGGTTAGTTTTCCTCATCATAACTTCCAAGTTTTCAAAGCATTTTCACAGACTCCGGATTGAGAAAAAACTTTTGATGTATGACTGAACTCACCAGACAGTAAAATTGAGGTCAAACCTTCTAAGGAACTAGCCAAAGCAGACTAAATACTCACCGTGGGGAGTTATTACTCGGATTTGGATTTGCCCGCTTGTAGAGTCGAATTTGGTTTGCTAGATGAGCTATCCACTTTTGTTGTTCCTCAGCACTGGGAGCCATTAGTAACATATCTTTAGCAGTATTTATATCAATATTCACTGGAAAAAAAAGGAAAAAAAAAACAACAATTACCTTAAAGAACATTAAGAGTGTATTTACTTTCAAGTATCAAGTGGTAAGATTCAAAATAACTGAAAAATGTGGTCCCCATACTTTCTCCCAACTACCTCAATTTTTTTCTTAAAGAAATATTGAGTTTGCCATGAAAAGAAAAAAATTTCAGCCCTTCTAAAATCATGATCTATACATGTACCATGATGGGTCCTTCAAAATAGCATTAGGTGCACTGGATAACCTGATTTTTGGGAAATAAGATTCGCACAAAAGAAATTCACTGCTTTGCAGCTCATGAATACTTTGTTCACCCTAAATGCCAAATTTTCACATGATGCAAGATTCATAAGTCTGATAATGCATTACACTTGGGAAAGAAAAGCTATTAACAAACTCTACCGGTAATAGCAAATGGTTAAATAATGACAGTCTCTTAAATTTCTGCTTGTGCCATGTTGATGCAATATACAGTAAGCACAAGATTTCCTTTTAAGCATGGTCCACACTTATTTGTTTTAATGTATTTATGAGCAACTCAATGACAGCTTCATGTAGAAAGTTTCACTCCATTCCTATCTTCAGTTCTTGCAATTATATAGCAGCTGATGCCATTCCATTTGCTACAAACAGTAAACTCCTACTGAGCATGTTGATCAAAATAAAAAGATGGGGTGGATGGGATAAAACAAAATCTTGACATAATATGCAGATCTCTACACTACAGTATGAAGACAATTAAGTCTAGCTTTAGAGACAAAATTTATAATTTTGACAATACAACAACAACAACAACAACAACAACAACAACAACAACAACAACAACAACAACAACAACAAAAAAAAACACCACATGGTCTTGTCTAAGTCAACAGTCAAAAAGGGCAAGAAATTTTGAACATTATGGTATACATTTGAAAGGAGTCAGAGAAATTGGAACATCACACTTCTGGTACATCTTTGGCTGGATAAAACAACATGCATGTAATGCAAATTGACAAAATTCAGAGTATTTTCTGATTTACTGGACCATATGCTCTAAAATGGGTCAGGCTAACAACATTTTCCAATTGTTCCAACATGAATTAATACCTACCACAAGCTTGCTTGCATTATTTAAACATCCAAGAGCTTTAACACACTTTTAGGAACACATACTTACCTTTACAAGGAGGACAAAACTCTTCATTCTTGTCATGATGTTCTTTGTGCACTTTTAAATGACATACTGCAAGAAGAAAATAAAAAGTGTACTTCAATATTTTTAAGTTTTAACTCAAACCAAATAATTAAATCCCTTACAAACTATCATTACATGCAATAGATAAAACCACTAAGGTCTAGTCCCAACCAGGCTGAATAAATTAATCAATGATACCTGCTCATATCAGTGATGTAACTCAGGCTTCACAGGCAACGGTAATGTCATTCCTTGTTGTGATGTTTTTTAACCCTTTCACGGGATGGCTGACCTTACATACCCCCACCCCACCTCCAACTGGACCATATTGAAAGAATAATGGCAATATTTAGGTGATGTGAAATCTTGCCTTTCATAAAATTTCAGACCAAAAAAGAATTACAATAAATGAAGTGAACTTTGAAGATAAATTTTAATCATGTTTTGTATTACTATGACCAGTTTAATTCAACACTGTTCAGCTGCTAATGTTGCATTAATACAAGTTTCACCAAAATTAAGCCGGCTACATCCATGGCATTGTTTGTGTGAGTCCGTATTAGTGGGTGTATTACATAAAACGATGTATGAAATACTGTACCATTTTCAAAGCACAATAGCAAACTGTGTACAGAGTTTGATATGTTCTATGGTATTGCAGCAAACCACACATGTAAGTGGAGGGTACAACCAAGTCATACATTAAGATGGCTTGGACCAAGCTCCAGTCCATTCCATTGTTTTGGCTCCTGGTTTAGCAAGTTTCAGCAGAACCAGGTGCCATTTTTCCATCAACAGGAGCCTTTTTATCCATAAAACATCTAAGTTATACATGTTGTTTAGCATAACAACACATTATCAACACATACTACCATAATACAATACCCTGGTGTTACAACTGACGGCATATTACAAATAACAACATGTACATACAACCATGTTAAAATGAGCCCATGAACCTCTCCATTGTTTTGTGAACAAATCAAGGAAAAATACACAATCACTAATAAAAACAAAATGAAAACTAAGTTTTGGATTTAACAGGTTAGATGCTTTGTATTGAAATTAAAAGTCTCCTGGTAGCATATTTCTGAGGCGAACCAGAGGCCAAATGTCAGGGACCATAATAAAACCAGAATGCACAAATGCATTGCAGTTTCGATGAACATAGCACTTAATGTGTAATCCCAAATAATGCCAAAATGTCCTGTTTCTTTCAGTCATTGGTTGAATGTGGTCTTAAAGAGCTGGAAAATTACAGTTTCATGTTCATATTTGACCTTGGGAATTCTTTGGAATTTTTGCTTTTTGGCCTCTGGTAATTTCAACCAGCCTCTGATTCTGACAAAACTCGTAGGGATTTTCTGATTGATTAAATACAACACCATGTGAAGTATCCAACCTTCCGAACTTGAGCTATCTTGTAAACAAGGTTTTCAGAGTTTGACCCCAGATGACCTTTGACCTCCAATATAAATAACAGGTACTGCCTCTCACCATAAGTCATCCACATACTATGTTTGAAATCTATCCAAACTTCCTACCTCGAGATGTCGTGTTTAACAAGGTTTTCTGACTTTGACCCTCAGTGACCCCAAATGACCTTTGACCTCCACCAAAAACAATAGGGTTCTTTCTCTTACTATAATGCATCCACACACCAAGTATGAAATCTATCCAAGCTTCCTACCTTGAGATATCGTGTAAACAAGGTTTTCAGGTTTTGACCCCTGGTGACCCCAAATGACCTTCGACCTCCACCAAAAACAATAGGGTTTTCCCTCTCACCATAATGCATCTACTTACCAAGTATGAAATCTATCCAAGCTTCGTATCTTGAGATATTGTGTAAACAAGGTTTTCAGGTTTTGACCCCTGGTGACCCTAAATGACCTTTGACCTCCACCAAAAACAATAGGGTCCTTCCTCTTACTATAATGCATCCACATACCAAGTATGAAAACTATCCAAGCTTCCTACCTTGAGATATCGTGGAAACAAGGTTTTCAGAGTTTGACCCATGGTGACCCCAAATGACCTTTGACCTCCACCAAAAACAATAGGGTTCTTCCTCTTACCATAATGCATCAACATACCAAGTATGAAATCTATCCAAGCTTCCTACCTTGAGATATCGTGGAAACAAGGTTTTCAGAGTTTGACCCCTGGTGACCCCAAATGACCTTTGACGTCCACCAAAAACGATAGGGTTTTCCTCCTCACCATAATGCATCAACACACCAAGTATGAAATCTATCCAAGCTTCCTACCTTGAGATATCGTGTAAACAAGGTTTTCAGGTTTTGACCCCTGGTGACCCCAAATGACCTTCGACCTCCACCAAAAACGATAGGGTTTTCCCTCTCACCATAATGCATCTACATACCAAGTATGAAATCTATCCAAGGCTTCCAACCTTGAGATATCGTGTAAACAAGGTTTTCAGAGTTTGACCCCTGGTGACCCCAAATGACCTTTGACCTCCTCCAAAAACAATAGGGTTCTTCCTTTCACCATAATGCATCCACATACCAAGTATGAAATCTATCCAAGCTTCCTATCTTGAGATATTGTGTAAACAAGGTTTTCAAGTTTTGACCCCTGGTGACCCCAAATGACCTTTGACCTCCACCAAAAACAATAGGGTTCTTCCTCTTACCATAATGCATCCACATACCAAGTATGAAAACTATCCAAGCTTCCTACCTTGAGATATCGTGTAAACAAGGTTTTCGGAGTTTGACCCCTGGTGACCCCAAATGACCTTTGACCTCCATCAAAAACAATAGGGTTCTTCCTCTGAATATGGGGCATCTACCTACTAACTTTGAGAACTGTCAGAGTTTCCCTTCTTGAGATATCGTGTAAACAAGAAAAGTGTCACAAACACACACACACACATACACACATACACACACACACATACCCGTTCAGGGCGCCTACTGGGGATACTGGATTTTGAGACGTGAAGTGGGGATACACTTTCTGGGGGCGCTAGAGCCAAAACGTCATTGGAATTACAATGGCTACGTCATAGCTGTAAATATCCCGTGTTGAAATAACTCAATTTATGTTTCTATCTACTTGGACCGCCAGCTATGGAAATGGGGAGCATATTTCACACACTGCGAAAGTTAGGGAACCGGGGATAATTACTCTCTATTGAAATATCCCCAGTTCACCTGCTCAGCGCATGGTCGTGTGTGAAAAAGGGGCGTGTTTTCCACACACAGAAACCGGGGATAATTTCACAAGAGAGTGTATGGCATTTAATCAAAGCTAAAATTACACAGATTTTACACACGAACGTGCGGTGACACACACATACGCACACACACACACACGAACACACATACCCGTTCAGGGCGCCTACTGGGGATACTGGATTTTGAGACGTGAAGTGGGGATACACTTTCTGGGGGTGCTAGAGCCAAAACGTCATTGGAATTACAATGGCTACGTCATAGCTGTAGATATCCTGTGTTGAAATATCTCAATTTATGTTTCTATCTACTTGGACCGCCAGCTATGGAAATGGGGAGCATATTTCACACACTGCGAAAGTTAGGGAACCGGGGATAATTACTCTCTATTGAAATATCCCCAGTTCACCTGCTCAGCGCATGGTCGTGTGTGAAAAAGGGGCGTGTTTTCCACACACAGAAACCGGGGATAATTTCACAAGAGAGTGTATGGCATTTAATCAAAGCTAAAATTACACAGATTTTACACACGAACGTGCGGTGAGCAGGTGAACTGTGGAACTTGCTTGAAACTGTATGATAAGCAGAGGGCGTACTACTTTGACTCCCAAAGGCACATTTGAAGTGATACTAAAATCGGGGATATCCCCGATTTTCATCATGTCCCCAGTTCACGTCTCAAGGACCGGTGTGTGTCCCCAATAGGCGCCCATTACAAACGCATACACACATACATACACACACACGCCATCATGACTGCATAGGTTTCTCTTTTCATCGAAACCAAAAACTCACCAGGCCCCCTGCTTAATGTAAGGATCGGGTACTGCATGGCATATCAGAGAAACTACATGCAACAAAAGGGTACAAGAGTGTCTTAATATAACAATACCTTCACTACAGGAAAGCAAAACAGCAAAGCAAAACATGGTGAAGATCAAGAAGATGCGGAGATAGAGGTCAACAGGCCTGCGTCCACTGAGGTTCCTAAGGTATCCTAAGGTAAAACATGTTATATTTACGTCTCGTTTGATATGATACTTACATCTACATTCTAGAGATGGTGGTGGCCTGACAAGAGCACCAAGGCTTTTGTTGCAAGACTCACAGCTGGTTGGCATATGGAAGTGTACTACTACAAACTCATGGTTCTTGTACGCTATTATAGTTTTATCCTGAAAAAGGAAATAAAGAGTACAAATACCAGTTACAAAGTTCATCTCCTGCTTACCCTACAAAAATGCATGCAAGTCACTAACTTGCACTTTTTATTCCATAACTGGGATTGAGAAACTCAACACTCTTGAAGAACACAAAGAAAATTTCACAACATAAGACACAAGCAACATAAGACTATCTACCACTACAGGCAAAATCTCAAACTACTCCAAAAAAGGTAACTACGCTGATGGATAATTGTCATGCATGGAAATTATCCACAAGGAAATCTGGGGGAACTGTGCCATGGGAATTCCCCTGGAGGAAATGTCCAGTCATGCAAATGAATTCATTACATATCAGGCCTGATTTTTAAGGAAATTTTCAGGTTGCCGATCGGACAACCTGAAGCTAAATTTAGGTTGTCCGAAATAGTTTTTGGTTGTCCGAATGAAAGTGACGAACAAGAGATGAACAATTCTTTTTCCTGTCCCTGCCATAGAAAACAAACATTTACTTTAAATTCTGCATTTTTCCATATTTATTGGCATGGTACAATGATGAATGGTAGTCAATACCACTGTCTCAATGCCACTTCTTAAGGGGATTTTTATGACATACTTACCTGCTGATGTAGGGAACTATTCAGATACAGATAAAATCTACTCGTCCTTTGGACAAGTTCAAAGAGAGAAAGTGGTTGTCCGATGCAAGTTTTACCCGTCACGGACGATCGGACGAGTGCTAAATTTCAGCCCTGCATATTATGTCACTGCATGTTATTCTTAAACACTATAATCCTTCCATACTAACAATAAATTACCTCTGGTTTGTCAGACAGGCTATCAATTGGTTGGTCTACTTTCCGTCTTGTTTCTCCTTCACCCGCATACAGCAGCTGGAATATCCTTGGAATGTCTTTGGCTTCTGCCCTGATCACATCTCCCTGAGTGACAGCACGCACATGGAAGAGTTTGCTGGACAGATAAGAATAAACAAATGTTGGGATATGTATCCAATAAGATTGAAGGTGCAATGATACATTGACTGTATTAAAGCAGTTTCATTCTTCTGCAATGCCTAGAGGTATAGTTGCCACCGAATACATGAAGTAGCAATGTCTGAATGTCTTCAAATTTTTTAAGAAATTAAGTGGGAAGACTGCAAGAAAGAGCCTCTCCTCCATTTGCTATGCAAAAATTAGGTTTTGGAGTGTTGTACAGGGTCTGTCTTTCTTTGTCAATCCCTTATAAATTACCTATTAATTTCTTACCAGCTAATTTCTCATTTTGTATTTCATGTGGTTATTTTCAAAGTAGTCAATAGCTACTTCCAAAATAAACCCCTCAGGGCATGCCAGCACAATAATTGTCCTTGGAATGAAGGTTAAACAAAGGATAACATTTCCTTCATGTACTAACAACCAATGGTCAAACTGCGATGATCCCATACCTTATACACAAGTAAACTTTTCATGAGTGATAAATAAACGATTCAGTACGGTTTTCAAAAATTTGTGACCATGCACTTTTCACATTAGTATTAATCATAATTGAACATGACCATTACAAGCAAGGGTTCAAAAATTCCAAATTTTTAATTTTTGCATAAGTGTTGGATGTGAAACTTGACTAATTATGCTAATTATAAGCATTGTCATGTGGTAATACCCTTCAAAATCCTCACAAAATTATCAACTCAATGTGCCACTTCAACTCTGTAAATTTTTCCTTGATTGATCGAATTTCTCCTATGAGTTACTCCTTAGTCACTTGCTTTTCTTCTTATTTTTTATGAGATAGAGCTTGGTTACCTTTGATACCAAAAAGGAATAAGCTTCCCACTGAATTCATAATCACATACACACACGGGAGTGGCATAATATTTGACAATCCAGCCATTAACATGTCAAATGATCAGTTCAGAATCTTCTTTAAAAATTTAACAGAACCATTACACTTACTCTATGTCAAGTACTAGTATAGGCTTGTTGGTAGACTTCGCTGTTTCATTTTCATAAAATATAACCTTCTGAGAGCTGACTTCTACAATATGTTTGTTCCAGCCAGATCGTTTAATATTTCTCCCTGCCGGCATGGATAATGTCCCTTGTAAGTGATCTGAGGAGAAAATTGACACTTATTCTTACTACTTTGTGAACATGATGATTAACAAAGATTTAAACTACACAAACTGTTTTCCTCCTGGACTGCACAAGAACTGGCAACTGATATAAATAAAAAGAAAGGGGGTGATAAACTGTACTTAAATCAAGGGGTAGGTACCCTCACTTCAAAAGCAAAATTTTCTAGGAAACTGGTCCCCAGGGCATGTCAAGACAATATGTAACCAATGTTGTAAAGTAATGCAAATGATTTTGATGCAAGTTACCAGGCCGATTGGAAGAGAAAGGGGAGAGTCTGGATTAAAAAAAACATGTACTATAAGGCCACAAAATTCACGACGGTCATAGTGGCTATGACTGTCGTAAATTTTGTTATGGCCTCTGACAGTGGTTTTCCATAAACTTATCGAAGGCCAGTTTTGGCTGGCGATGTATCAGTTAAGACGCGCCATATGTGTTCCACTAAACACCAAGCACACTTCCTTCATCATTCTTTTTACACAAGCATTCACGATGCATCAGAACCAATACTTTTTTCACTTTAAAAACCGTTCTGTTGATATTCAATTCACACCCTACGTGAACTGATCGTTCATATCACCTCTGTACTGACTACTATTTCTGCAATATAGATTTACAAAAATCTGTGGTCGCCGTAACTGGCATACGAATTTTTTTGCTCAATTAGGCTTCATTGCACAGATAACCTGCACAGTCTAACAGCAAATACTGTATAAGCTACACAGATCATTTGCGATAATCACTGCTTCCAAAGCACCTCACCATCAAAACAGATTCTAACACACACAATATCCACTGACAGAAATATACACATGTGGAAGTATCACATTGACCCAAAGTAACAGCTCTCACCGCAGTTCTCTGCCATACTTAGGCTACCTGGATTTACGTACGTACGTCCAGTATATGGCAGAGTAACTTTTAACTGTACCATGCTAATGTTAGGCTTACGCTTAGGCATGTCTGCATTGAATCTGTATGCTGAGTGCTTTGAGTTGCTCGATCACATGTCCTAGCTAACTGCGTCTTGGCTCAGTATTCTCATTTCAGGTGTATTACACTTTGGCCTTGGATGAGAGAGTTTTGGCCTTGGACTAGGAAAACGAACTTTGAGGCCTAACTATAGGGGCATTCAAAGCCACCTACTAAGTAAAACAGTGGTGCACAGCAAAGTAAGACATTGTATGTCCGAAGACCCACAAACCTTGAGTGTACATAATGAACTTTATTTAATACTCTTTCTTCTGTATCAAAATACCTGTTACTCCACATACAATGTAGTGAGCAACGACTAGCAGAAATGTACAAGAGTAAAAGCAACAACAAATATGAAAACTAACCATCTTCAACACTGTCATTTTCTCCTACACTTGAGAAACTATTGGAATCAATGCTACTCTGAGCTAATTTCAGTTTTCTTTTTAATGTTTCCACTTCACTTTGCAGACTGGCCAGTTCCATTTCTGCTTCTGAACGTTTCTGACTCTCCTCGCTGCATTGCTGTTAAGGGCATAAGAAGCAAAAAAAGAAATAGCCTGACTGAACTTTTGACCAATATCACCTTAAGTTTTTAAAGACATGGCCACAGAGTACTACATTTCATGCATACTTGTAATGTGGCTGCAGTCATGATCACACGTTTAATGACTCTAGTTGTGAGTATGAGAACAAGTACACGTCTTTTTCATGAATATACGTAAAATACTTAGCATCGGTACCAAACGCTTCACTGCCATAACCTGGGAGACAATTAGGACCAAAGCCAAATGTGTACATATTTCAACAAGTCCACACATCATGTCTGCTCTTAGTGTCATAGTGCTTTAGTAAAATGAATCAGATCAGTCAAACTCACTGTTTGGAGGTCAGAGTTCTCTTTATTTTTCTCCAGCATCATCTTGGAAAAGTTATCTTTCTCTCTTGTCAGTTCAGCTTGAAGTTTCTTGATTTCCTTCTCCTTCTGCCTGGCTTGAGCTGAAGAATCTGGCTTCTTGGATGATTTTAAATTACCTTTTTTATTCATTATTTCTTCCAGCTTATTCACAGCCTGTTTGGTAAGATAGTAAAATCTGTTTAGTCTGGAACAGCATAAACCCTTTACAAATGATGTGTATTGTACCTATGACAATAACTGCGTCGCAAGTTGCTATTGTAACATCTCTACATATGAGAGAAGTACTGTGCCAACATATATTAAACTTATACTGATATAGCATTTCAGTAAGGCTTAAAGGTTGTGTGACATGAAAATAACATAGTCGGATATTCTATGTAAAAAGTATTAAAAATCCAGAAAATAGCCCCAATTTCCATTGAAATCCATCAAATATTGACTATTTTACAGGGAAATTTTTATTTCACACTTGTATCACGAATAAACATGAACTTAATATGCAAATATGTGACATCGAAAGAGGGACATACCATATATGGCACATGTTAGCCTTTGTTTTTTCAACCTTAATTTCAAGGACACTGGTAGCATTGTTATTCCCTGAGGGGTTTATTAAAAAAAAGTTAAAATTTTTTCCTTGAAAAATATTGATATCACTCACCAAACTGTAATCTATATGATCGGTAATTAAGAGATAATTTATTTAGGGTTAACAAAAGAAATCATAACACTGTGCAACACTCCACATCATTATTTTTGCATAGGCAATTAGTTTCTTCAGAAACCATCAAACTTTGAAGATGTATACTTTGAGAACAGTAAAAGATATTGAAATAATATCAACGGATCTTTGATTGGAGGACTTAATTCTTTATTTGACAAGTGAAACAGCTCTTTTGGTGTTATGTCACACAACCTTTAAGCAGGTTACCTGAATCTACTGCAGAGTCGTGTCTCCTAGCTGGCCGGGAGTTAAATAGCAATTATAACTTTCATGTGAATCATACATCCTGGAGTATCTTTAATACTATCAAAAATATGCACAGAAATCCTGTTGGAGTATGTGTAAATTTTATGTTATTTTGCAGGCATCTGAGAAGATTTGGAACAAAACTGACTCTTTGGGGTTTTTCTTTCTTCAATCTCAAGTTTTCTCTTTGACTGGCCACTGCCATTCTCCAATACAGGTAGTCCAGTAAATTCAGTGAAGTATCAGAGCTTACTAATGTATTAATTCTCATTGGTAGGCTAGTAATGGATACTTTATTATAAGCTGCTGATGTATATGTTCTTGCATCAGTTATAACATGTTTGTGGACCAACTCCATTCAAAGTTGCAACTGAGAGAGCAATGATCACCCGACTCCAAAAATATTGGAGTAACCCAAGCCTAACTTTAAATCTCAGTACCAGCCAATTCCTACTCCACACAGATATTTCAGAAATGCATCTACTGTACTGCTGTGTAAACAAGCTTTACAGTATTGTTCACTTAACGTAAGTGTCATATTTTTCAAGTGAAGTAAAATATTGGCACTTTAAGTCGACAAATGAATAAAATGGGACCTATATATTTAGTAAAGGCCTAGTTTTATCAATAAGGTAGTATAAGGAATTAAGGTTAATTTTACTTTTACCTATGTGGGATGGTTATGGGACAAACAGCCAGCACTGATAGAGAATACTGATACTCACTCCTATTGACTAACCCCAGCAGCCGAATGATGGTAAGATTAACATCAACCACTACTGGGGGCTACCAGCATCAATCTTTTTGGTTATTTTCTTTACCTGTACCATGGATGGTTGCATGCAATTAACCCCAACTTAAGCAGATTTTTTAAGTAAAGCTTTTGAATTTGGTGCAACTATCCATGATATAGGTACACGAAAGAAATGGGAAATGAACGCTGGTGGCTGGTGGCGGACTTAAATCACAGCATCACTTGGTCGCTTGGATAAGTCTACACTACTGGTGGGCATGAAAGACAGACTCAGGGAACAGTCAAATTTCACTGAAGCATGATCAATTAAATTTTTACCAAACAAAATGCTTTGTTCACCCCTACACATTACCTCATGTATGTGTACTTAATAGAAGATTATTAAGAACTTAAGGGGCAATTAAAGTCAACTAATGCTATATTCATGTAATGTAGTCCATGGAACACTTAAGTGTTTTTAGGGATACTAGTTTACTCTAGAGCTTTGCTTAAGCTGACAATCAGTGAGACAAACACAGTTGTTGAAATATTACATGTACATTATCTAGGTCAATGACAGAGTTTCTTGCATAAAATGCAGAATGATTTTGATAGGCTACATTGATATTTCAAAATGATTCCATGTGTAACTATATGTGCTGTTTACCAATGTGCATTCCAATGTGACACAACAAAGAAAGTTTCCATAGTTACCTGAATTTTCAGCTGCGTTTCTATTGTAAGTTTCTTGTCCATGTCCCTCTTATTTATCTCCAGTGATTCTTTATCCTTCGTCAATGATTCAGTTTCTACAATGGTAAGAATAATTTGAGATTGCAGTAGGTGCTGACATGCATCATGTACTAACCATCCATTTCTTTACCTCACCCCCATGCCCCCATCCTCCCCTGCTTCTCTACTCTCTTTCCCTCCTTCTATCTCCAAAAAAAGTTTACTTTCCACAATAAGTTCCAGTAAAAATTTATATCTAAAGTATTAAGAGAAAGGAAGTTAGATCAGAGCCCACATACCTGATTTTTCTTAACTTAATATCTAAACAGAAATGTGCATCTGTGTCACAAACAAGAGCTTCAATATGTACCTGCCCAGCTATGTGACAACCCTTTGACCAGTACACCCTCCCTCCCCCTCCCCCATTATCACCCTCATCCCAACCACCCTAAATCCTCCTTTATTTATATCAAAGCGGCAGTTTGGGAGGACAGCTTTACCTACCTTCCTTGGCAGAATTAAGTTTGTTGGATATATCAGTCTTCTCTGATTCTAATGTTGTTAATTTATTGTTGAGCTGATTTACTTTTTCTTCAAGCTGTAGAAAAAGTTATAAGGATAAGGTGATTTCACACATGGAAAACTATCAATAGGAAGATTACACTGCTATACCATAAGTAACCATGAGGATCATATGCTGGAAGATGAAAGCTGACTGAAGTTTGTAAAGGCACGTATGCCAACTTTTGTAGCTGAACTTTTAATTTTTTGATCACTCAAACTCACAAACTGTTACCACAGAGGCCAGACAATGGAGAAATTTCTGGCCTTTATCAGAAGTACTTTCAGGGTTTTATTGAAACCACAGGGTTTTCTGTGCTAACACATACAATGAAACGTCTGAACAATGTCAAAAAGTAACTTTGTGATAGGTTTATTCTGCAAGAGTAAGTGTACCAAATATCTACATAGAGAAATACCCTTTCCATGTAACGAAAAATTTGTTAATAAGCATCACCATGTGCAACCAACTATTTTACAGTGTGCAAGTTAGAAGTAAGGACCCTTCCAAAAATAAACAACATTAGCAGCAGTTTCAGACCAAGGGTAAAACTGGGAGGGGTAGAGGCAGACAAACATAGAACTGCAAGGGGTAGGACTGACATACATAAGACTGAAAAGGGTCCGGTACACTACCAGAGGACTGAAAGGGTGGGGAAAAGGGGCATGCAATGTAACACAATAGCTAAAATAAAGGGATGTAGCAAGGTAGATTTGCTGTAATTGCAAGCCCAAAAAGAAGTTCATTTTCCCTTTTCTAATGTTCAATGTGCGTGATGCATATTAATTTGTGTTAATGGATGTGGGAACAGGATATCCCCTATTAACCCCATGTTGTAAAACTAATTCAACTAAAGACATAAGTCAGATAGCAAGCTTCCTTGAGATATGTGTATTAGCAAAGCTGTTAGTATTTGTTGTTACATATTGGGTGAAACTAGCAAGAGGTGTCCAGTTGCCGCTTTACTTAAATGTACTGTAAAAATGCACCACATATTTATTTTACAGTACTTGGTATAAATACAAATGAAAAATGGTAAAGCACAGGGTTAGTAGCACTATGTACATACCAATGGCAGGATACATATATTAATTTGACATGCATCTCTGATCATTGCTACAGTTAATTGCCTTTAAGGAACTGATGACACCCACTGAGACACAGGGTAATATACAACAGTACAAGTTGACCTAGATTATCATGAGAGGGTGGCCACGAATACTAACAACTCATTTCATGCCACTGCATGGCCTTTACCTGAAACAGGATAAGTGGGACTGAAAATTCTTAGCTACAGCAGGATGATGCCTGCACTTAAAATTGTCATTAAAATCCGTAAATTGTCACGTAAACACCAACTACAACTTTTCAAGGATGAGGGAATTTAACTCAATCAGCCCCCCCCCCTCCCCTTTGCCTATGCCATCAGCACCACCACCAACCCCCTGCTCAAACCTTTCCCTTACTCAACAATCTAAATCATTCTACTGTTTTCCAAACAAACAGAGTACAAATTACAAGATCTGTCTTGATGGATTGATGATTTCTGGTTGGGTCTCGTAGTGGTCATAACTCCACTGGGACTAGTTTCAGATCTTTGCCTGCAATGGGAGACACTACAAGACTTTTCTTTAAAACTAAAGAGCGCTGTGCAACAGGGATCCCAAAGGGAATAAACGGAATATTCTTCAGTAATCTGACTCTTTGTGTATATTACAGCATGCTTCCCTGGGAGATTCAAAGCTCACTATTGAAGAATTACACTGATAAAAGAATCTAAAAAACTATCTAGAGTAAGGTTGGAAGGGGTGTGGGTTTGAGAGGTACAGAGACGAGGAGGCAGGGGGAGGGTAGGGGGTAAGGAGGAAAGGACATGATAGGCGTATAAGAGGTTTTAAACCATTGCACCGAATATAAGCAATGAGATACATTCACCACCAGCAAGCAGCATTCCACACAACAGTCTAATTATATACTAAAACCAAATCTACTCTATGTTATTAGATACAGCAAGCATTTAGCGGTCAACTAAATCAGTTTAGCCTGGTTCAACACAGCCATTCTAATGATGCCTTCTTTTCCATGGACTGTATGTATACTACCCATTTTTGTACCTGTTTTTCCAAATCCTAAGTATCTGAAATATTGTACGATGCTCAGCTTCAAAAGAGGGATGTTCACATGCTTAACCATGTGATTTGATTATAAAGTATGCTGTGCAGTAAAGAGTTAGTTACACAAAACCATGCAAAATAACTTACTTCTCGAGTTTTATCTTCCAACTGGCGAGTTGAGGGGTAAGTAAAACAATTAAGAATAAAACATGACACAATCCATGCAATTAAATACTCTCAAAATCACATGCTTATTAAGGTATTACACTAAAGTCAAAGGTATTTACTTTTGGATAAATTTGGTGATCTACGATGGCAAACAATGGCATCCCAAGCCGAAAAAACAGACATAGGGAGCTTTCATTTACACAAACAACAGTCTAAGTGAAACTAAGAGTATGGTAGCTAATCTCATATTCATTGAGACTGGATCACATCAAGTAGATTGTGGAAATGCCTGTAGGATTGCTTTTGGCTTTATCTAGAGTTCAGAGGATAATCACAGACAAAAATCCATCCAAACTTTACTTCTGAGACAGCTATTTAACATTGCCATCCAATTACTGAGAGTCCAAGCCCAGGTTTAGCCATTGTCAACAATACATAGCCCTGTAAACATCACGGTAGATATGTGCATTTGTGGGGTCCCCTTGGGTTTAATGGCATAGTGTTTTGACTTTCCTTTCCATTAGGTTTTCAAACTGTACACAAATCACACACTTCAAGTCTCCACTCTGACCCCTTAAATTCTGGGCACTTTAGGAACCATCACCACCAGTGCACACTCTACACAAAGCAACCTCTCCAACCAATGTGTATTTGTAGACAGTGTGTGACCAACTTCATCAAGCACTCTTGAGATTCTGTAAAAATAACACTGTAGTGTAACATCGCTGCATAGGTCTACTACCCATGTAGTCCCCCACAAAACTATGCTAACACTTCACCTAATGAACAAAGTCACACAAAAGGTCAAATTCAAAGAAACTAGAGGTTCTAAAAACATGCTTCCATTACTTGTGTTGCATCTGTGAACAAGCCATCGTAACCTATCAAGCACTCCTGTTGATATCAATTACATAAAAACAGGACAATGAGCCAACCAGAGGACAACCTACAGGTATCAAGTATTTTCTTTGGAAATGATTTTACTTTGTCAATGGATCAATCATTTCTTGTAAGAATCAAATTGCTATTATCATTTAAGATTACATGTTTCCATGATTAGCAGGCATCAATAAAACATATCACATCATCTCTCAATAATGCAATTTTCAAACATTTACCAAAAAATGTGGTTGCAAATATTAATACCACATGTTATCAGGTTAAAACATCAAGTCTGCTAGATTTGCAACAAACCATGCAACTCACAAATGTGCAAAGAGGAGTTGTGTCATGGCACAATTCAAACCAGAAACAAATGGATGCCAAGTTGCCAAAAATGAATAAAAGGGAATGCCAATCTAAAAATCTAGCAATGATGTGCCTGCTGACAATTACACAAAGAGTTTTACAGCTTCTTGCTTTAAAAACAAAATTCAATCAACAGAGACACTTTAACAAAAACAAATTGTTTCCCTTACATCACAACACTTAGAATCCCTGTAGTAGTCTACTCCTACTGTGTTCTGTTAACCAATGCAATTTACTCTCCTCTGTCAAACTGCTCCTACTCTGTCGTCCTAATTTTAACTACATCCCCCCACCCCCACCCCACCCCACCCCCACCCCCCTAGATCAATATCTATGTGAAAATGAACTATGACAGCTGCTTTGGTACCAACTTAATATTTCACTATCCCAGACTTCTGCAAACATATAATCTCACATATTCTACTTATAAACAATACAACATGCTGTTAATATTTCAGAGAGAGGACGGAGGTACTTTACTGCTATTGTCCTAGCACCCTCACGTACCTGAAGTATCAAATTGTTTTTCTCATCCAGTTCTGTTTTGTTCCTGTGTTGTGTCTTCTTTAAATCTAAAGTCAACATGGTTTTCTCCTTTTCAAGCTCAGAGCACTGTTCTTCAGCCAACGTCCTATGAAAATGCAGTAAATGTGTTTGTTGGTATGTACTCTGACATTCCTTATTGTTAAACATTAAATGTACTATGAAAGAGAATAAGTATGTCACTATACTGAAACTATTAGACTGTACTATGTCTTAAATACAGTACACCCATCGCACTGACAACAAGGAAGCTAAACTGTACTCTATGTGCACACATAATCTAAAAGTACAAATATATCTATGACAAAGGTTAAAAAAAATTCTCACCTATCCAACTGCCTATTTGCAAGACATTTTAAAGCACATGATGTTGAAGTTCATTCAGTCCATTTAATATGGTGGATTTGACTTGTGTCACTCTTGAACTATTTGGATACCCATCTTTGTTTTTCCTTCAACCATACTGGTCCAAAATGTGATTACTGTGTTATTGCTACCAATTACTCTACAACAGTACCACAGTAATCACATTCAATCATCAAAATATTCTAGAAGCATTCTTTTCATCAGTCTTTCATGATTTAGAAGTCTGAAAGAAAGTTTGAATCCCTTTTCTTCAAAATTCTTTTAAACAAATCAAGTGTATCTGATTTGTTGAATACAACTAGTTATCAAACAACATAAAGGGATGCAGTACATGAACACTAGTACACAGCTATAAATTGTTTTTAGTACAGTCGTATTACCTTGCAAGCTGTTCAGAGTCTGCCTTCGTCAAGGCCAATTCCAGTTGACCAGCTAGCGCTTCCCTGAACACAAAAAGAAACATACTAAATCTTCTGACATTTTTTGAGAAACCACATAACATGTCCTTCTTAAATGGGTATATTTTGTTTACACAGCATCAACACGACACATAGAACAGCTTTTATCATTATCAAAACATTAAGTCTCAGCAATTAAAAGAAGGGTCTATAGGCTCAAGTCAAGTGTTGATATGTCAGAGGGGGTCCTTATTCTATGCATTCTGGTGAAATTTGCATTGAAATCCAATGTGTGGTTCTCAAGATATTAGCATTTTCAACCCAAAGTGAACTTGAAGCAAGCACATATGACATCATAACCTCACATTAATGAGCACCCTTTTCTTTAAGCTTCACAACCATTTTTTTCCTCCATATTCCCACATTATCAGAATGTAAATGCATGACAAGCATGAGAATTTTACAAACATCAAATTCCCCATGGGGAGCTCCTATTCCTATTACTTCAAGGTCAACAGAACAAACTGAAAACAAACAACGGAAATAAAGCATTGCTCATCAACATGAGGAGGTGATATAATCCCTGCTTGCCTCAAGCTCACTTTGATTCACAATTGTAGGAATTTCTTTTACTGATATCTCAAGAACTACAAGTCCAAATTAAATGGAAATTTCACCAAATTGCTTAGATTTAGTTCCTCTTTCAAATATGAAAATTAATTTTTTGCTTAAACCCTTTCTTAAAGCCTACCAATACCTCTTTTTCCGCTTTTTTCCCTTTCGAAAGCGAGGGGGCTGTTGGTCAGTATGCCAAAATGGGGACAATTTGAGGAAACATTTGACCAAGATAACAATCATTCAATAGTCTCAAATAGTATTTATCGATAACACTTGGGTGACTGCATGCCATTTTTTCAACATTTCGTTGCATCTGACCAGAGACAGTTTTTACAATGAGCGATTATGCCCAAAAAGTTGTGTAAGTCAGACTTACACAACACATCTTGCTTAGTCAGTGTTCACGATGAGACAAGTTGTAACATCTTTTCACATGCTTTACAGTTGTGTAAGTAAAATGGCATAGTAACACATGCAGACGCAATATGTACCAACTAGTTGTGTTCAGCGTAGACCACGAGCGTAACCACAGAAAATCATGCTCATCATTTTAACAATTAGAGTCAATGTGATTGGCTTACATGTAACAAAACAAGATGCACACAGACGACTGTCTACCTTTATGAACAACATAAGTTGTTTTAGTGAATACAATTCTTAAGAAAGTTCTTAAGCTGCATAAGTATTTTGACTTACCCAAAAACTTATGCAATAGTTTGAGAATCCCACCCCAGCACTCTAAGTACTGGAATCAAATGAAGACCACAGAGGGCATGACCTTTACATTTTTTGATAACTTCCTTAGTGCCAAACAAAATGACATATTTCTCAAGGCCAGGGTGACCTTGATGCCTTTCAAAGACATTGATCTGGCATTGGTGCCCTCTGTGAAATGCATAAATATGCATTTAAATATGCATTTACATATCACAGGAATATGCCCATACCCCTGTGCTGAATTATTTCAAGCCATATACTAAACTTACTTCTCCACTTCCAGACTGTGTATCTTGTTATGAAGAGATGTAACAGAATTCTCTTTTGTCTGTAAATTCTCTTCCAAGTCCTGGTTTGTATTTTTGTATAAAACCTGCCAAGAAAAGAGGTAATGTACCAATATCTGCATTCGTTCTACTTCATAACAGTATCTCAAATCTTCCAATACTTTATGATGTTCTTTAATTTCAACGTGGTGCTAACAAATTACCTTGTCAGAGTGCAATGGGCATAACACTGTCAAGTTTTACAAAACAAAAAGGGAATTAGACCAAGTATTTGTCTATCTAGACATCATGAATGGTAACAAAGCATTTTGTATCTTCTAAAGAAAAGCCTCAATCCCATATAAGATGCAAACTATATTCAAAAGCACTAAGATTGCTCTTATAATTATATATTTCCCAAACCACTTGAGCATTTACAGCTTTCTAGGAAATCTTTCTTCACAAACTATATCTCATATTCTTGCATGCCCACATCCCGTATAATGCACATGAATTTTATTTTTAATTTTTTTTTTAAATCAAGTATTAAACAAGCAAAACCAGACCCAAGCAACACCACAAATCACCCCTCCCTCGTTTTTAATTTCCTTAGTAATACACTAAAATTTCTCACCGTGAAAGTCCTTTCATTCTCCAAGTCATCTTTTAACTCTTCAATCTGTAGCGTAAGCAGGTTGTTATTCCTGTAACAAAACCAAAGGAAACATCTGGAATCAAATTTGTAGCTATGGTTAGCTCATTACACATCAAATATGCTCTAATACCAGCATTACATCAGTACTCACAATACTGTTAACTACAGAAACATTAACAAAGGAACTAGTACATAGTCTGAAGAGTTCAAAAAACGTAAAGGAAAATACTGTGAGCAATCACACGTGGCCACAGTTTTTTTTTGTCTCAATGGACAACAGTAATATCACAACTTACCACACCTGGCGGTGTATACAGTACAACCACCTTGCCACAAAATACTAATATTCCCTCTAATGCATGTGATAATTTAAACATGCACACATAATGTCAATTTACTTCTTCGTCTGAAGTTCTTACTATGATGGTGTCAATTTTTGCACAAAGCCTCTAAAGTATTGACTAAGTTTAAACAAATACATGATGTATTGTACATGCATGAAAACATTGATCATGAATAAACTGTGTTACCAAGGGAACGGTGCATTTTTGAGTCCACTA
Source organism: Holothuria leucospilota (assembly GCA_029531755.1). NCBI lineage: Eukaryota > Metazoa > Echinodermata > Holothuroidea > Aspidochirotida > Holothuriidae > Holothuria > Holothuria leucospilota. The sequence goes on from CM055971.1 coordinate 36,915,069, forward strand.
CAGAGCTAATTTAAAGTATTTTCAAGTTTATTAAAGTCTGGTATAATACAAGAAAACACATATTAATAAAAAAAACGAAGCAAAAACAAACAAAGATTTACATTAGAGTAGCATGAAATATACAGCAACCAGTTAGTGACACCACAGTTTGATAAGTGGAGGTGGAAAACAGAAGAAACTAGGGCATGGGGCTGTAGCTTGCTATCTGCATTATACCGGGGGAAGATCTGGAATTAATCCCCCTGCCCTGTCCATGGTGCCACTACTGACAGCACAGCTCAACAAAACATTATACTCTTTTAAGGAAAAGATGTATCATGAGGTGAAAATTGCTATTATTTGGACTTACGAGTTAATCTTTGCCACAGCCTCTTCCAAACTTTTCAGTTCTTCCTTGGTGGCTGAGTTCTCCACCCTGAGTTTCTTCTCATCTGCTCTCAAATGACTATTCTCTTCTTTAGCCTCTTGTAGTTCATTGTACAAGGCAGCCATTTTCTGGGCTTCATTATCCAACTGGTTTTTCATCTGTTTAATCTGATGGTAAATGAAGGGTACAAAGTTGTGAGACAAAACCCCTTAGAAGAGAGCTTCAAAAACAACTGAAATGACATTGAAATGTTATAACAAAGTAAATGCCAAACAGCACTATAGCTAAGATATAAATCACAGTGTGATGGAATGTATATAATTCTTTGTTATTCAATTTAATTTCAGTTGTGATTGTCTCTGTCTTTTTAATTTTATGTTTCTATAATCCTGTTCATGATGTAATCTTACCCATCCCCCCCCACCCTAATTCTCCTCTGTCTAAAAAGGGATACAAAGGAGTAGTAACACATAGTAAGTTGTAATAAGTTACTAAATGTTACTACTCCTTTGTTCTCTTTTAAGTTGCATGTATTTAAATGAGGAAATCACAGAACATAACCCTGTACATAACTTTAGTTTACCATCTTAAAGAACACCTAAAACATGAAATAGCCAAAGAATACTCCTGAAGTATGAGTAAAATTAATTTTTACACGTATTTCAAAAGAGTGTAACTCTCCTCAAAACATTTTTCCATCCCAACTTTTTTCAAATTCTTTTTTTTTTTTTTTTTGCATTGTTATTCTCTGAGATGAAAAACATACAATATTTCAAACACTATCATAAGAATTTTGCATAGAGGTTTTAATGTGACGTCAACAACATCTCACAATGCCAAGCTGAGCCATTACAACTCATGCTAGAAGATTTGTTAACAGTACGCACATATACGGCAGCATTTCAAAATACAATCATAATGGAATGAATGCTTGGTTTCCAAATGTCTATCAAACACAGAGAAGCAAAAGACAGAGACATAGTGTAAGCTGCTTTTGCATCATAAATTCTTCAGAGGTAGTTAAACTTCCTAAACATGCCTTGAAGGTTTGACTAGAGTAATTGTTGTCTACATAGAACTAACTTTTGAAATGATGGTAAGCATAATCTATTCTAACCTGTTGTTGTTCAGCCACTCTTTGTTCCTCTGACCTTTGAATCTGACTCTTTGCTTGCTTCAAGTCTACTTCCATGATAGATTTCTCCCTCTCTGAAGTATTCAACTTGTCTTGTAATTCCTGCTGACTTTGTCTCATCTCCTCCAGTCTCTTCTTGAGGCCTAACAAACAGCAGCAGATGAGATAAGAAAATTCAGGATAAGGCTACTAATTCTAATTAACAGGTAGGAAATACAGGGTTTAAAGAGAAAGCATTCATATTCCAGGTGTGCTATCTTCATATAGACCTTATGCATATGATGTCACAGAGCAGAAAGTGCTCCCTCACGTGGAGGAAAGCGGGTACCACTGCAAGTTACACCAACAAATGCAGACAGCTGATTTGTCAACCAATCATATACGCGGGTAAGTCTACTACAAGCATGTGCGAAATCTATGGGTGCTTCATGGTTTTCCTCCAAAATGACATCCGTATGATGCCATGCATAAGGTCTATACCATCAACATTTGCTTAAACAAAGAAGTATGACATTTTAGACATTATCATAGATGGCTATATGATACTCCTTCAATTTTTCAATTCTTTTCCCAAAATTAAGAGACACAAGATCAGGGCTATATACAAATCAAAAAAATGTAGATAGCAACAAAATCAACTTCATCTTTTACAATTAAAAAGAAAGACTTGCAGTTTCTCCAGAAGACTGTTAAAAGCAGGTATCAGATATGAAAATGATGCAGTCATAACTCCACAAAATTTTGGTTCAAGCATACCAAAAGATCAACACTTTTATCCATATAAGTTAGACAATGGTTACCAAAAAAAAAAAAAAAACTGACTTATAAGTTCCAATTTATTGGAATCTTCTTTTGTTTCATGTATCCTGCGTTTTTCATCATGCAGGGCTGCTATCGCTGTCTTATGTTCCTGCTGAGACTGTTCATATTTTTGGTTCAAATTCTTCAAATCAAACTCCAAAGTTGTTTTGTCCTATAAAGAGTAAAACAGAGAACATTAATAATTACCAACTGTCTTTCAAAGCTACTGAAAACTTCGACACATAATTTTTCAAATATTTGGGTAATAAATGACAAGCCTGTGAAAACTCCTTTTCAACATTTTGTTGATAAGCCATCACCAGAATTTACTGTGCATCACACAGTTCAGAGACAACAAGCTTTAGCATATTTTTTTAAAAGAAGTGGTCGTTGAATGTTTTCCTAGGTGACCCACTGGATGGTGCTTGATAACCTCAAAAATATAACATTTTTAAGTGTAACTAAAATCTAGAATTACAAGAACATATATTTTAGAGGCTGGAGAATGAATCTCATTCATCCAACTCCCATTTTCACAGCATGCTCCCTTGCTTAGATATAAAATGTTCAAATTTATTCACTTATTTTAAAAATAGTCGACTGCACAATAATTGGTTATCTCCTTCTTGTAGAACTCACAATACCTGCTTTCATTTCCTTTTGAGATAAAAGGTTTAAATGACCTTGAAAACTTTACTGTTTTCTTGCATAGCATGTTATATGAGAAGGGCATGTATAGTCAAGTCACCCTTTAACAGTAAGACAGTGATCACATTTTGGCACATGGTGCAGTGGCTTGCAACAAAAGGAAGAAACAAAAAGACCTTTATTTGAGTAGTACAAGAATGGCATCACAAATTATTGTGAAATCTACCATCTTAACTGAGTGAATAGCTTTAACATTTTATATCTCAGCTCAAAAATGTCCTGTGAAGACAGGACTGGGACTATTTGGATTCATTCTTCAAGCTTTGTACCATATAACTTGAATTTTAGAGTTTAGGTATACATTAAAGCAAATTGCCTAGTTGACTATCTACCCGATGGCACTACAGTCCTGTGTGAAACAGACTTCACTGGCTGAACAACCCATTTGGATGGAAAGCCGTGTCATAAGAGAGGGAGCTGGAGTAGAGGGGAGAAAGCCTAAAGTGACCCTAGAGGGATTCCAAAGCCTAAAGTAACCCCGGAGGTATTCCAAAGCCTAACGTAACCTCCAAATGGATTCCAAAGCCCAAAGTATCCCCCAGTGGGATTCCAAACCTTAAAGTAACCCCAAGATGGATTCCAAAGCCTAAAGTAACTCCCAGATGGTTTCCAACCTACACACTTATGAAATACATTGGTGTTCTGCAGTGTAACCAACTCTGGCTGCACTTAAATACCCTATGTAAAGATGTGAATGTGGTGTGGTTTAAAGGGATTTGGATGCAATGCTACTCCCCTAAAAATCTGGCTACTACCTTATCTTTTCAGGTTTCTTGATCTCACCTTTTCTAGCAGAATAATCTGTTCTCTCAATTTCTGTTGTGCTGCAGTAGACTTGCTCTCTGCATCTTTTAGCCTGAAGTTATCAGACTGTGAGATACTGATCTTATCTGCATAACAAGAAGCAAATTAAGACAATAACAATACATGCCTGTGTAAGGAAACAATCATGCTAAAAACACATGACTACACAACACACAAAATCACAACTTGTTTTGAGGAGACAAAAACAATAGAAGTGTTATGCCAGTGAATCCTAAGAGAAAACCACAACTTATTCAGTTTGGTGCAGATATTTTAGTGTGGCATCCACTGGCACTTGCTTTTACTAAAGGTGTCATGAATGGATATTTTTTTACATGATACCAATAAAAACTGAAAAGTAACATAATTCTCTACCAAGGATTTAGTGAATATTGTAAGGTTTTTCCATTGTTGAGAAGAAAATGAGAACTCTTGAAGACTAACAATATTATAACATCTGCAAAGGCCATCTGAATTAGGCAACTTTTCTATGCAATACTTATCTAATGTGTGATGAGATAGTAAGGAGAAGCACAGAGATAAAAATTATTTGTTGTTTTACCATAAACCTTACTTGATGACAGTTACTAAAGATAGTAAAACCGGCTGGTAGCTACATCTGATCTGATTTCATTCCTTTCCTCTAAACCAATCCATCCTCAGCTACTGACTATCAACATTCAGAGTACCTCTCAACTAAAACAATGTAGGTCACTCTCAAATTAACTTGACCTACAACCACAGAGACAACCACACAATTAAGGCTGGGCACATCTCACCACCCAACCCCTCTCCCTTCCCCTTCCCTTACCCCCCAAAAAATCAAGACAATGATTTAAACAAGCCAACCTCAAAGTTATGTCTACTAGCTTAGGTATAATAGATACATCACAGAGTTGAAGAAAATTTATGGTGCAATAATGAAATTCCTTGTTTAAGTTGAGTAATAAACTATTTTTCACCTACAATGCTAATAAAATTCATCTTACTTTCAAGTTCTGATTTCTGTTGCTCCAAACGTGCCTTCGCCCGCCTCTCTTCTTCCAAATCATTTTGTACTGAAATGAGTTCCTGATCCAGGGTTCTCTTGCTGTCAAGTACCTGGGAGTACTTCTCTTTCAATTCCTGCTGCTCTTTTTCTAATGATGCATTGCTCTGGAGACAATAAAAGTGTATTAATACATTATGCAAAAGGGACCAATTTATCGTGCACATATCCTAAAATATGACAAATGCAGGATGATTATGATTATATCATTGATAAGATCTAAATTTCAAACAGATGAAAGGAGAAAGGACGGAGTCCAAACTTAATAAAAAAAATGTCACTCAATATTCTGCATGCAAGCCTCAAATTAGGCAGGTCTGGACCGGGTGTCAGCCCAATCCATGCTTTGACTCCATATCTTGTAAATTTGGCAGAACCAGCTGGGTGCCATTTTTCCATGACTAGGATCCTTCTTGGCATGATTACACTGCACTGTTCAGGCTCCAGGAGTACCCTGACATTACTACTTATAACATATACTGTATATATAGAAGCATCTAAAATGGGCTCATGAACTTAATTATGTCAGTGTGAACAAGTCACGGGGACTTTATGTGTACAAATCAAAGGTTTACTCACTTACTAAGACACAAACCTGTTTTGAGACCATGGGACCATAGGGTAAAAATGGGGGTGGTGGTATGACTAAACACTTTGTATCGAAATCAGAAAACACCTGGTCAATTATTTTTGAAGCAAACCAGGAGCTACACTTCAGGGACCCTAGGCAGGACTTGCTTGCATGGTTGTGCTTGCATGGTTGTAATGGATGTCTCATTTCTGAGTTCTGCTGCAATATTCAACACATACTAACTTGTGACATGTCTGTTTAATGTGATGCCATGGGTTCAATTTATTTTTATGTTATCTTTTTTACACTTATATATTTTGATGCTTAAATTTATGGACCAAAACAATTCAAATTATCACGACCAGAGTAAAAGATAGGTATTCTGCCATTTCAAATCTAACACAAGCAAGCCCCAATGCACTATCTCTTCTATTCTGTGCAAACCAAAATGTTTCCAAAGAAATGAAAGATTTATTTAAAGCAAGAATACAAAACTTTAGAAATAGCCTTGTTTGTTAATCAAAGTGTAAGTAACTGTCTCCCTACAGGATTTTGGCCAGGATTTCACACCAGGGAGCCAATGTTTGGGACTGGGGGGAGGGATCTTAAGGAAGGGGGCAGGGGATGTTGCCTCCCCATTGCCAAGAATATTGCCAATTTTAATGTTTTTAATTGAAAGGAAATGAACATCATTTCTAATCTTTTCTTAGATGTGGGGTAGAGTGGGGGTAGCCATCCTTATGATGAATAAGCAGTTCTCTGATGGAAGCCTTGCTCCATAACAGTCTATTTTATTTGCTATAAGAGGTCAGTTACCTTTTGTTGTTCCTGGAGGGCTTTCTTCACCCTCAGTGTAGCATCCATTTCTGATTGTATCTGTTTTTTCAGTTGGGCTAACTGCCTCTCCTGGTAGCCACTCTTTTCAAGTCCTGCCTTGAGCTCCGTCAGCTGGCGTTCAAGTATGGGTATGTCATGGACTTGCCTCTGAAGTTTCTGGATATCATCATCTTGTTTCTCCATTTTCCTCTCTTTCTGTAAATATCAGGGACAATGTCCATTGTTAATCCTTATGATGTAAATGATTGCAGAGATTCACTTAAACAGCCTCAGGAAAGAAGTGAAGAGTTAAACCAAGAACCTTCCTGTGATAGACAATACCTAGTCAGTTGGATTTACTTCTTAACTCTAGGTCAATGTAACCATTCTCTTACTTGACAAATCACCCCATGTGCACATGGGAAAAACATTCCAAACACTTACTTTGATATACTCTCTACATACCTACTCAACATATCTCTTAAATGCTGTCCTCCCCCCATCCTCACCCACTCTGCCTACTCCTCCATGTTCTGCCCTATACCAACCTTGAACAGGTAGTGTATCATTAACCTGGCACTGCATCTACCAATACAACTTTACCTACCTCCTTAATGGTCTGTTTCTGTCCAGCTAATGTATCCTCTAATTGCATCATATGTTCTTCCATCCTCCTCTTCTCCTCTGCCTCTCTGTCCAGCTCCCTGCTGAATTTATCTAATTTGGTGTGGCTATGCTTCAATCTTGACTCTAATTCTTTTTTCTGATGTTTTTCTTCCTCCAACTGAACTTGCATTCTTTGCAAATCTTTGGCATGTTTCTCCATAAGCTATAATAGATGAACAAATTGTAACAATGAAATACTTAAAAATATGGACTGGGAAGGGCTGCTGTACAGTACCATCTTGGCTGATGGATCTAAGTTCAAGGAAATAATGTGATGTGGTACTGCAAATACTGTATGCTCACAATTCAACTGAGAAACACATAGCAGCCACAAATGTTTTGCTAATAGTAGTTTTGTGATACTGCACAATCACAGTCAGGATCAAATTTTCATTTTACATTGATTGAAATTATTTTGATACATCTTTTACCAGATACAAGGCAATATAAAGACTGGGGACATTGCTAGCAGTATCGCATGTCAGTTTGTAAGCTCTGATGCACAAAGCAACAGTAACTATGCATTGCACAAACATGAAAGACAATCACAGATGTATAAATTACATGACACAGCAGAGCAGTTGCTGCTAACCAAGTTTTGTATTCTAAGTTGTCCCTAAGTGAGATATAAGAGAAGAATAATGTACTCTATGCCTGTAATAAAGGGGGTAAACATACATATGACCATTGCTTTTCCTTCTTTTTTATCTTCTTTTTTAGGTTGGGGGGGCAGTAACTTGTCACTACAGACTTGCAGACAAAACATGCATTTTCTTTAGAATCAGAAAAAAAACCATTGTATACATCCTTCTCCAAACAGCAATTACAAAGAATTACTGAATAAAGTTTTGGTATGCGTCATTTTCAGCCCCTGTAAATTGCCATTGACAAAAATGATGCACACCAAAACTCTATCCCATAATCCTTTGTAGGTGCTATTTGACAAGGATATATTGATCAGGAACCCCATCATCTACAGACTTCCACTTGAACATACCGATTTGATTTCTTTGGCATTTGATGGACGTCTCTGTTGCGTTGGTTCACCCTGCAAAGCAAAGATAGTCAATTTTAAAGTCAGATAGCTGCATAACAAAAGATAATGTTAGAAAGCATGGTCTGTAACTGTGAGCATACCTTTACTAACTAACCCATTTAGACGGAATGGCACACTCATGGATACATGCACACATTTACACTGAAAGACTTGGAAGAAGACATAATTTCACAATAACAGTAGTGCAGATGATGTCAGGGTTGTTGTATATCTAGCAAGTTTTATCTAACCAGGATGAAATCTACCCCTCAGTATGCACATACTAGAAACAAATTATGAAACATAATGGAAAATGATAAAGTTAAAATGTGTTTTAATGTCAAAAGCAGCACACAATTCCGGTGAACAGTTTCAGTATTTTAACATGCTCATTTAACAAGGTATGAGGTAGGATAACTTGGGCACAAACAGAGAAATGTAACTACTGTCAGTTCAAATGCTTATTTATGGTCATGGGTAGAAATAATCAAGAATATAGGAAGCTCCTTGAAGGGAAATCTGTAGGGAAGTATGACCACTCGGAGGAAAATTTGGCTAGTTTTGTACATCAAAACATGTAAGATTGAGGGAAATCTGAATTGCTGGACAGGAAATAAACACATTTCCAGTCCTGTTTCACATGGTATTTACCACCACCTCATTTTGTAAGAATTGGCATGAGCAGTTGACTTCCTTCTTTAGCTGTTACAAGGCAGATGTGTAATGAGTACCAGCACTCCTGGAAAATGTTTCTTTCCTAGGGGACAAGTCAAAGTGCCTACATATTATGACTTGCTGTCTTATACCAAAGAGCCACATTTCCCTCCAGTTTCCAAAATTTCCATTCAAATACCAAAGTTTACTGGCAGGAAGCTTCCCAGATTCCCTGTTTTCTCCAACCATGGTACTGAACTTGTAAGTGTGACTACAAAGTCATGAATGTAAGAATGGTATCCTTGGTTGCGAGTATGTCACAAGTACAAGAATGGTATCACTAGTGCAAGTACAATGTCATGAGTACAAGAATGGTATCACTAGTGTAAGTACAATGTCACGAGTACAAGAATGGTATCACTAGTGCAAGTACAATGTCATGAGTACAAGAATGGTATCACTAGTGTAAGTAGAATGTCATGAGTACAAGAATGGTATCACTAGTGCAAGCACAATGTCACGAGTACAAGAATGGTATCACTAGTGCAAGTACAATGTCATGAGTACAAGAATGGTACCACTAGTGTAAGTAGAATGTCATGAAGTACAAGAATGGTATCACTAGTGCAAGTACAATGTCATGAGTACAAGAATGGTATCACTTGTGTAAGTACAATGTCAAGAGTACAAGAATGGTATCACTAGTGCAAGTACAATGTCATGAGTACAAGAATGGTATCACTAGTGTAAGTAGGATGTCATGAGTACAAGAATGGTATCACTAGTGCGAGCACAATGTCACGAGTACAAGAATGGTATCACTAGTGCGAGTACAATGTCACGAGTACAAGAATGGTATCACTAGTGCGAGTACAATGTCATGAGTACAAGAATGGTATCACTAGTGTAAGTACAATGTCATGAGTACAAGAATGGTATCACTAGTGCGAGTACAATGTCATGAGTACAAGAATGGTATCACTAGTTGTGAGTACAAGTATTTATACTTGACTTCAATTTTTCAGTTTAAGTACTAGCACTAATGTAAAATTTATAGATAAATATAGGTACTTGCACCCTCAACCAGAGACAGTAAAAATGTACTAGATGTCATAGTACTGTACTTACACTACAAGTTTGTTTTAAGACTGAGACTGACATAGCAGCCTCCTTGGCAGATATGTCATGCCCTTCATGCTTTCCATGGCACTATTTTCATTATGAAGCTTTATGACTGTTGTTCCCCATGTATGGAATTCCCTTCCAACCACCACAACCAATAATTCTTCCTCCACACCTTCAATATTAATTTGAATTTTTTCCTTACAACCAGCAGCCTATGGCAATGTCTTTATGCTTGGTACTAGGCTATTCCTTTTCTGTATGCCCTGGTATATTTTCTTTGGTTTTTGTGTTTAGTAATCTACTATTTACACTCTCTTTCTTTCATCTGTTGCAGGGGTACCTGCATCCATAGACTTTGCTATTTAAGCATCTTGTGGATTCCCCGAAGTCTGTCATCCCTAAATTATGAACACACTACTCCCAATGTAACTGATGCAAATATAACTACAGAAAATGAAACTAAAAAGACAGGAAGTATGACTAATTTTGAAAGTCAGGAACAAATACAGAACAACAGAAATGATTCTACATATTATTAATTAAGAGAAATTGTCACAAGGGGACTTGGCACAAGGGCTGTATTTACATAGACAACTTGGAAGACTATCCACTCAATATCTTTCCATGTAGATTTAACATAAATCTGCACTGGTATATGTTGCAAAGTGCTCAAGTTGCTAAATATACCCTTTAGCGGCATCAGTATAAAGAATTTCGATGCTCTGTTAAATTCATGTGCCACTAGACATCACAGGTTTTCCCATAATGCACTTCATCTTGAGAAAAATTGCATTTCTTTGAAAATTACTATATTCCAAATGCTAAAAGCTATTGAGGTGCAGTTTTCACCTCCTAAAAGAGAAAAATTTTCTGCATTTTTTGAAGTCATGGAATTTTGTCTCTGGCAAATCCCTTTAATATTTTTATCCGTGGTAGTGCTGCTCACAGGACAAACAACAAACAAACCTTGATTATTAGCATACTATTCTTTCCTTTTGGAGCCTATTATTTTCCTTTCAACATAATGGCAATCAAAATGACATTAACTCTGGAACAAAATGGCAATTAAATTAACATTAACTGTGAAACATAATGGCAATCAAATTGGCATTCACTCTGGAACAAAATCGCAATGAAATTGACATCAACTCTAGAACTAAGCAATGGCAGAAAGAAAAAAGAACACTGCAGCATTGGATGCACTGAGTATATAAGTGCTAGTTTACATATATATATATAAACATGCCATGGTGGTATGCAGCCATAAACCAGTTCAGAGCCACTCTTGCATGTTATAGGTGCAGGGTCATCAGGATCTAGTCCTGTTTCTTATTATGTGAATGTTACTACAGCAGCACATAATATTCAAACCATATCATGACTGCATTCTGTACCCATATGATCCAAATAGATTGCTCATGCACAGTTACAGCTCTGAACTGACTTGCTAAGAGTATACTGCAGCTAATATGCAATAGCAGTAGCTTCATTCAACATGCAACAAAGTATTGCACACCTGTCTATGAAAACTGTGCACTATGTGTCAGGAAAATGCTATCATCAACAAAATGCAGTCTGAATATCATAAAATACAGATAGAGATTACACAGGTGTGAAGCTGCTGGGATCTCTTACAATTAGTGAATGGAATGTAACAGACAAGTTGGGAAATGTTTCCATGCAATGCAATATGGGAATGGGCCAAAGGTGTAGTGTACCGTGCTTACAGTGTCTCAGCGTGGGTGTTGCATGCTGACCGTGCAGAGCTAAACATGTTGCCATTGTCATGGTACACTTGACCTTGTGACCCGACCAGAAGTACCGAATCTCCCAACACGTCTATTAATTTTTTATCAATGTCCAAAATATTTAACTTTGGTAGTGGAAGGTTCTTTCACCAAAATAAATTCATGGGATGTTGCTGCTGTAAGTAACAGTTCATTTATATAGTTATTCCCCTCATAAATACTGCACTTCATCATGGTATTTATAAAGCAATGGCAAACTGACAATCTCTATCTTGTTTTTGGCTAATCCACCCCTTCACATTCTTTCCTCTTACACCTCCTGTTACTTCCCTCTTTCAAAGTCATGTATGTTGGACATCATTATTTAATACCTGAAGACATTTCAGGTCTTAGGATTGCAAGTTTTTACACAAGTCAAATCTTTCTCAAAATACTCAAACCAGTTGTGTGTGATTTAAAGAAAATTACAATACATACCTACTTCAATATTATTCAGACTTTTTAGTCATAATTTTTTTTTTTTTTTGGGGGGGGGGTTGGGGGGTTGGGTGGTGGCAGCCAAGGGAAGTAAGGTCACACATGTGTTAGTTCTATGGCATTCCTATAATGTAGGTACTTAACACTGGTAGATATTTTGGTGAATGTAGCCACTTAAAACTGGTGAATGTTTTGGTGATAACCTAAAAAAGTTTTTTAAACACTAATTAAGAAACAGCTTATCTACTTTACTTTCTTGTAAATGTTCTAACAGGCAAATACTGTTCACTCAATCATTTATACGAATGAAAAGAGAATGCAGCCTGAATGAATAAAGTAAACTAAGAAGACACTCAAACTTAATGAAAAGTCAATTTTCACATCACACAAAGGTTCATACCAAGGATTATTAGATAATTTTTCTTTGAAGGTCTTAACATGATTTTCACTTCCAGCCACAGATCAACAGGATAGGGTGCTGAAGAGGTGTGTATTTCCTACTCATGGGAAAGCAATGAAGCTTAGGTCCACCTTTGGTAAGTTTGTGTTTACATTATTGTTTGTATTACTTTCTTCTTAAAAATGTGAATACTATATTACTAGTTTGTTATTAAGCCTAGTAAACTTAACCATCTTTCACTGGCTAGATCAAACACTCTCCCAGCACAGATTTGGCCTCTGGCCTCCCATTTGAGACCCCTACTCATACTGATGAAAACAAATCACATGTTAAGGACTGATTCTCTTCTTTTTCCCAAATGCAAGGGGGACATGGTAACCCACCAATTATGTTTAAGCACCCTGAAAAATTCCTAAAAGGGGTTTTTATTGTTTACTTTTGATAAGAAATTGATCATGTCTAGGTACAAAACTTATCATGTGATCATTCAAAGCTTTGCCTAAGACTGCTCCATTTTAAATGTAAACCACTTTACATAACCAAAAATTGCAAAAGACCCCTCCACCAGGATGCTGTCTCCCCCTCCCCTCCACTCATCCATCCCTACACCCAAGAGAAAATCCATTTTAGTGTTTGTGAAAGCAAAGCAATGAATTAAATGATGGCATCTGTAACAGCATTGTCACAGCCACGTACAGGAGAAAAAAAAAATCCACTTACATCTATTTGGTCTAGCTGTGTTTGGATTCATAGGAAGGGGTAAAACAAGGGAGGGGGAGAAACAAATTTGAAGGTTAGATGAATGATACAACTATGAGATGAGTAGTACTACACTAAAACAACATTTAGAAACACAACAAGCATAACAACAGACTACTGCAAACTTTTCAACCAGAGTTTGTGGCATTTGGCAGTCCACTGAGAGAGCAGAATTTTCTTACCACAATAAACTACATTTTATTGTAGCACGTGGAAAAGCTAATTAGTAGAACTGCATTCTCACTAACTGAAACTTTTAGCTATTAGCATCAGTAATAATAATTGTAATATATGATTTATAAATCTTCCACAGACATCTCTGAAGCCATGTCCCCAACAGATGATAATGATGCATCATAAATTTATGCCCTAAGTTGCCAGCAGATTTATGCTCTTATTAGTCTGAGAGAGATTTTATGTTATTAAGAAATGCCATCGAACCTGGGCCCTCTAGAGATGATAATAATGTGCAGTAAAGCAACATCAATTAGTGGCTGGACATAGAATCTATCTTGACAGGAGTGACATCAATTACTTCCTTGTCTGGTCTACCTACATCATGGGTGGTCTGTTGCTTTCCAATTTCCCTGAGTTTCATAAACAGTCAACCTAACCACAACGACGTAACAGCTATGCCAGCTAACTTAAAGGGAAAATGCAATCATCCTAATTTGATAAAGCATACAGTGGTATCCTACTTCATGTATGACTATTTTTCCTTAAGGAACTCTTCTGCTTAAAGATTCAGACCCTATTCTGTAATCATTCTACCTGTTTATCTTTTACCTAATCTAATTTAACTTGGTCTTGGACTTCCCGTGCTTACCACACATAAAAGATTTAACTGTGCAATATGGAGGAAATGTCAACAGTTTATATGTTGTGTAACCAACTGGACAAAAGTTCCTCACTGGCTAGGGATTAAGTGTAATCCTAGAAGTGAGTGTGGCTTCTTACAACAAAGAAATGAGCAGATAAGTAGGATTTTATTACACCCGACCTCCCCTTTGTGAGGTCTGGTCAGAGTGTTCAGATTTTTAAGGAGGAGAGTTCCTAATGGAGTCATTTTGTGACATTTTCTGAACAGCACTGAATTGTTCATTAAATGCAGAATAACTGCTTGATAACAATATTTATATTCTGAACATCATGAAAGACAAGCATGAGTCAAAAAGAGATTTAGCTCACATCTCTTAATAAGGTTGGGGAGACAACTTATTCCCTTTAAGTGATGGTATGTTTTTCATCTGGTTTATCAGACAGTCTTACATTACTAAGTGTGATGTAACCTTTAGAACTGATTAGTTTGCACACTCTTTCATGGCTTCACAATAAATTTCACTGGTTTAAAGAGGAATCCTGTGACCACCTTTGCAGACTATGTAAAATGTTGTTAGTAACATAATGTTTCTTGTATGAGACACCAGTTCTTGTGATATTCTGCAGCAAGTTTCAAATTAATGGCTCAATCATAGGCTAATCTCCTAGCCCTTCTCACAGATCATGAGTCATAAACTTTTGCAGCAAAGTAGGCAGAAATTGAATTTATAAAGGGTATCTAAAATTTGAAATAATTTTTTCACTTCTTTCCTACTGTGACTCTATGAAATGGGCAGATGTGGGTGTGGGTAGGGGGTTACTAAGACTTAAACACTCATTAGGTGTCTTTATAACCATGTGAACCTTCCACTAACTTCTATAATCTCTTTTCCATTTAGCAACAATGAATTCCTAAAACACCTTCTGTAGAAAGCAGCTAAAGACCTGAGTTACCAAACTTTGGCGAGTTAACTCACAAGACCTAAAAATATTCCATAAACCATTTTATCAATCTGAACAGAGGAGACATGCTAATCCCAGACAACTGACAAATATGATCCCAGCATGCACAGAAAGCTACCATACATGATGCATATCTACTTCTACCTTCATCCAAATTGAACATTCCATTACAAAACTATTTACATATCTCACGACCCCACCACAAAATGGTTCAATCCAGCACACAGCCCGGATAATATTGAGACAATACTTGGAAGGACAAAAAGAACTATCACCGAAGATGAAAAAGGATCTAACCATCTACTCACCCTTGGTTCTGTTGAAAAGTACCTGAAAGAAAAATATGTGAAATAATTAGATTGCTACTGGTGGCTGCACAACATTCACCAAGAATATTTCCACCATGGGGTGTAAGCTTGCAGCACTTTTTGCCCCATTCTATGCCCCACAAGAAAGTAAATAACTGTAGGGTTAAACTAATCAGATATGTGGGAGCCAGACTTTGACTGCCTCCACATCCTATGACTACAATATTGTACCAGGTAACAGAAGTCAGCACAATAAACACAGTTTTCATTTACTGATACTATAAAGATACTACAGCATCTATCAGGAGCTAAGTTTTACTACAGATGTCATCTGATAACAAAAACAGCAAAATGTTACAATTTTACTAAACATTTCCTTTTTTTTGTACTTTCATCATTTTGTACAGACAACATACATATAAGTTACGTATTATGTTCCACTCAGTACTCTGCAATGTTTTGTCATATGAATTCTCTGGAACATTAGTACATGATCAACAAATAATACCTAAATTCACCAGAACTATATCCTATTTACTTGATAACAGACTTCCTATCCACTCAAAACACTCCTCTTAATCAGCCAACTTATCATACCTTTTAGTCAATTTACCTTGACTTACATGACAGAGATGTATAACCTACTTGTCAGGTCTAATAAAACTGACAATGTACATGATTAAGGGGCCTTCCAATACTCACTGATAGTTTCTGTTGTATGTGAATCCAATGAAGGGCAGATTATTTCCTGTAAATTGTTTTGGTGTCTGGAAGACGCCATCCTGTTGTTCTTCAGGATCGATGGGATCGAAGTTACTGGTGTCTACATCACTAGCTAGTTCAGGTACTACAGGAGGTACAGCTGGGGGAACAAGGTCAAACAAAAGTGGTGAAGCATGGTACAACCATAGATGTCAGAGAGCTGGTGAAACACATCGGAGATACCACTGACATGAGGATGCAAAGCACACACATGATGCTCAGCTGTCAAAATACTGGAACAATCAGTGCAAAAAATTGTGATCAAATGATTAAAGCTTATTTCATGAATAATGCATTAGCTACAGGACAAATGAAGTCTCAACTGTGATACCCTGATGGGTTGTTCAGAAAACCAAATTTGCCAGCTAAAATGCTGACCTATACAAACATGTAAGCTATAAGTAAGGTATAAAAAGAAAATGTATTTCACACAACAGATGAGAACAGATGAACCATTAAGTCATCCTCTAAAACTGTTTTCTACAAGGAAATGGAATCAAAGGGAAAGTTCCCACTTCCTAGCTATAACAATGGAAGGGGTGACTTGATTTCATTTAGACAAGTTGCTGGGTGCATGAAATTCTGGTAAAAGAACATTTTCTTGCAATGCAGTGAGCCCACACATACCATAACCTCCAACAGGAGGCCATGGGGCTGCATGGTGTTTCACACCATATGTTCTTCAATGAAAAATGTCTCTGTTATTAGTCCTCTTTAAATCTAGCTTGAAGAAAACCAAAATCATATAGCCTGTGTGAGATACTCACTTTGCCTGATATTTTCAAAGGTCCACATATCATTTTTAAAGAATGGGTGTTTCTTTATTTCTTCTATACCATGCCTGCCAAGTCGTGTTGTACTGCAAGTAACAAAGAGAACATTTGCAAAAGATGATGAAGTAACAATACCAAGATCTTTTATCTCTTTTCATAGAACAAAATCTTTTTATGTAATGCTGCCAAACTGTTGATGTATTGAAATTCAAGAAAACCCTATGCACGACTAAGATGGCGATTTTTAAGACCAAGAATATGCATGGTGTTACGATGGTAAAAATTGCACTTGATTTTACATGTTAATGACATGTGAACATTAGTAATTAAGGATCATTTCCTGCTTAAACTTTAAAGGTCCACATTCCAAGAAAACAACAGCTGCTATTTCTAGGCAACCAAGCTTACCTGTCAGTGAGGAATTTGCAAATGATGTCCTTAGCTTCATGGGAAACCTCAACATCAGATGGAAAAGCTAAAGAATTCTTGTGGTCCATAATTTTACCATAAGTGCCCACCAAAGAATCAGCATAAAATGGGGTATCACCTGGGAAAGTAAAATTTACCAATGTTTACTATTCAAACTTATAGAGAGGAATTTGAATATCAGGGTAGTAACAAGCATACCACAGAAACTTACCGAAATCTTACGCCGCACGCACACAGATGACAGAAAACAAAAAACACAAAACGTTTTGGGATTTCTGACGTCCCTGGGCGTTGGACATAAACAGAAAACAGCGTTTTGGGAAACAGCATTCAGCTTTTCGCAAAACAAGCAGTGCTTGTTTTGCGAAACAAGTGTTTCGCAATTTTTGTTTTCATCCAACACACACGGACATCAGTGTGAGAACACACAAAACGTGTTTTCTGTTTTGAGTTTCGCGTTTTCTGTCGTCCATGTGCGTTCAGCTTTAAATAATGCAACTACAGCCTAGCTGTGTTCACTTCAAGATGATAAAATATCCAATCCAACCGAAGCATCACTGATCATCCACTTACAGCAATGTTACAGAATTTACTTGACATTACAGGAGTAACTCCTGGTTGATACTCCCATACCAACTCCACTCTGCTTGGAATAGTGAATCCATATTGTTCCACACATTTTACAGTCTACTTTCTTTCTCCTTTAACTTAAAGTGATCAAAAAGCTTCACAAGATGCATATTTATGCAGTTTGTTCATTTAGGGAGAGACTGCTTCAACAACAATCAAAACTAAAATGTTACATCTGAATGTGGTAATAGGAATTAAAACACTGCGTAATTACAAGAAATGTCTTAGCTATTATCAATGGAAGAATCACAACTTAAAATCATGGTCCAAAACATCCATAAGGAATGGCATATTTGTTATGATGAAATAAGAAGTCATAACTCTCAGAGCAACGAGCACTTGTAAAAACAAAAATATAAGAGTTGACCATGGCTACTTGAAATGATATACATGAAGCCAACTTCACAGGGACAGAAGTATTCAACATAGAACTTACCAACCAACATTTCATAGATGAAGACCCCAACAGACCACCAATCACATTCTCTGCCATAGTGTCCGTTACCACCTTGGGACCGTAGTACTTCAGGAGAGATGTAGTCTGGTGTACCAACAGCAGTATCTGACCTGACCATACCATCCTATGATGGGGGGAGGGGGAGTGAGTCATGGTAAGTATATAATAAAACTCAGTTCAAGTGAAACAAAACATCTCACTGCAACAACTATATGAACAGAAGATGATGTCTGTAAAATAACACATTGCAGGAATTGTTCCAAACTTGAACTCCAACTTTCAAAACTGTAATTATTTTACAGGGTAAACTAAGTCACCCAGAAACATTTAGTTTACTTTCTGATACCAACTGGGAAGAATTCCCACAGGACTGCATCTCCACATCTAGGAAACATTTTGTAATGACAGGGCAAAATTTAGGATTCAGAATTTGATTAGCACTCTTGATAGACAGGGATACAGGTGTAAGTTTAAGACACTTGTGTACGAAATTCATGAAATTTACATCACACTGTAGTTTCCTCATTGTCTGCCGCCAAAATGACATCGCATGAAGTCAGTACATAAGGTCTATTAAACATAAGGACTATTCAACATCCTCATGTACACAACCATTTTTTTCAACAAAAATTAAAACCACCCCACATAACCATTTTGTCAGATTGCAATAGGCTACTAAGTATTACTACTATAACACAGTTTCACAATGTTCAGTGAGCTGAGGGCATATGCATAAGGACTACTCAACATCCTCATGTACACAACCATTTTTTTCAACAAAAATTAAAACCACCCCACATAACCATTTTGTCAGATTGCAATAGGCTACTAAGTATTACTACAGTAACACAGTTTCACAATGTTCAGTGAGCTGAGGGCATATGCATAAGGACTATTCAACATCCTCATGTACACAACCATTTTTTTCAACAAAAATTAAAACCACCCCCACATAACCATTTTGTCAGATTGCAATAGGCTACTAAGTATTACTACAGTAACACAGTTTCACAATGTTCAGTGAGCTGAGGGCATATGCATATTGGTAATACCATGGCAGACAAACCTTGAAAACTTTCACATAGTTAATCTTTATGAAAACATGATGTACTGTATGAGCCATTTTGGCCTAGTGTGAACAAGGTAATTTAGCTTTTAGAACCTCCTGCATTCTCTACACAAACCTCACTGACACTTCAGGTATTTTAAATTGCCAAACCAGTAGAGTTGCTGGTTTTCATAAAGTAATATAGTACTGTAGATAAAGGTGCTACAAACAAGCCTAGTATTAACATAAGTCTATGGTCACATGACCTTGACAATGGCATCAAAATACCATTTACAATGACTCCTATGTCATTTTTACAGACATTGCTTTTAAACAATGCTCTCCCTTGACAACTCCCTTGAATTTCTTTGTTTTAGAAATTGTCTGAGGGGCAATTGTTATATAGGTGAGACATATCCTGGAATTACACCAGGCAAAGCCATTTGAGGTAAAGTCTTGAGAAAAAATTGTATGGGTGAGAATCATTCAGGGTGGGGGAGTGGGAGGTGTCCAGTCATTAAATTCCATACCTATAGCATCATGCCTATAACATGTACTCATAAGATGGGGCTACAACTCCACTACACAGTATTATCTCCAATGTTTTGACTTCACTAATTCATGGACAGACAAATTCCTTAAAGGAGTTACCAAATTCTGATTAATGACTAATCTGTGTCATTAATTAAACTACAGGCAGCTCTTTTGCAAACACTTAGAATACCTTTTCCATCTTCATACAGGTACCAAAATCTGCCAGTTTGAGATGACCATGCTGATCCAGTAACATATTGTCAGGCTTGACATCTCTGAAATACAAAAATCAATTAATAAAGGAATCACAAAATTACTTTTTTGTATCTACAACCAGAAAGCCAAGAGGCTTAGTGATTCCTTGCCTGAAAGGTATAATTTTAGTACCATGACTCCTAGCTCATGTTTGCCAGGTGTTCACTGCTTGACCTCTCATGACCTCAGGGGACCTTTGACCTCCACCAAAAATAATTGGAATCACCTACTCAATATGATGTATTTAGTAACATCCAGTGTTTTCGTTTACCCGAGCTCCCCGGTCTCAGACGCACGACAATCGGTCTAGACACTTGGAAGAAAATCCTGTGCGTCCCGTGAACGCTTGATGTTCAGCCTTATATGCACAAAAATTGTAGCTCTAAATGTTGCAAGATTTCTTGGCCAAAATATCCAAAATGTGCTACAATATACTGTACCGTACACTTGGAGTCAAAGTTCCTTTGAAGCTCCAAACCTGCCTATTTTCCAGCGAATTTTTCAATTTATGCCGCCATACTGCTGGAAGCAATATAATGTTGCCAATCATGGGATATGCTCCGTTTTGACGGAAGCTTGATACATATGCCTGTATGAAGAGTATCCATATCTTGTGCACGCACCTACGTATCTGTACAGGTTACAGTACAAGTACAAGACTCTTGAAAATTTTGGAAACCCTTCAAACTTTGGGGGGACGCTCGAAATAGAAAGCTGAGAGTTTCGGGACTCTTGAGATTGTAAGGCTAATGACAACGCTGACATCCCTCACAGTTATCCTTTTTGAGAGGCTGTTTACAAGCAGAACATCACAAACACACACAGACACATATACAAAACTAGGTCTAGGTACCCTAGGCTAGGCTAGGGCCTACCTAGACCTGCACTTCATTAGGCCTAACTTACGAAGTGATTAGTAGCCTATGTAGACCCTATGTGATGCAACATCTGTGGGTCCTTCACTCCTACGAGAACCCACATTGCACAACCAGCGGAAACGAAACAGCCGCTAACACGAACTCACAGACCACAAATCACCATCTGTGGCAATCATACTGTACCTACAAACCTCTGTCAGGGCCTAGGCTTAAATGTACATATCCAACACACTTATAAAAACAACACAAACAGCAGTATAGGCCTACACTAGGCCTAACTTTAGGCCTAGAACCCATTCCATGCATACTTTACTACTTCTTCCAAAGTCTCTTCGACTCTCCAGTGAAGCGCCAGGGGGCGAAACCAAATGTTACTCTCGAAGTTCCTAACAGTAATGTTCAAAAAATGTCTAAAAATTCTGGTTTATAAAAGTGATCCTGTTTTTTTTAAACATCCTATCAAACTGCTAAATCTTGTTACAAGGATGGTCACACTATTGTATGCTAAAATAAATAGCAAGCACTGCTGTTCAATTGTGACATAGTATACCCATAGGCCTTGCTATGGTTATGTTCATACAAGCACTTAGGGCCCCAAAGTTAGGCCTAGGCCCTAGCAACAATCACTCCAGCAACACATGTAGGCTAGACATGTTATTCTCTGAAACATGCATGCAACCTTTGATCGTGAATAGCCTAGACCTAACGTTAGGCCTAGTTCAGGGGACAGAGTGTATGTGAGACTGAGAACTAGCCAGATTGGAAAGTTTGCCCTGCGCGGGGGATTTATCCCCTGCGCAAAAATATGAATTTCGAAGTTGCCAGCCGTGCAGTTTAACAACTGACAACTGCAACCGCGCAAACTTGTTGGCAGCAACCAAGCAAGTTAGCTGGGAAAGGCAATTTCCTGCAATGTAGGAGGTAGTTTTGTCTTAAATTTTCTTGCCATGTTCCGTGCCAACTCATGGTGGCGCTCCGCTTAGATAGTATCGGCCGCGCAATTCTCTTGGCCATTATTAATATCCCCCGCGCACCACTGCAAGCTTTCCAATACCTAGGCTTGCACTATATTAGGCCTAACTTATACATGAAAAGTGTATTAGTAGCCTATGTAGGCCCTATATGATAGGATGTCTGTGGGTCCTATACTCCTACGAGAACCCATGTTGCAGCAGAACCAGTCGAACCCAAACAGTCGCTAAGTTGGTAACACAAACTCACATCGATCACAAACCTCTGTCAGGGCCTAGGCTTAAATGTAGGCTACATATCCAACACACTTCTTACAACACAACAAACAGCTGCTCAGTGCTGGCCTAGGCTACTGTAGTACATAGGCTAGGCCGAGCTTTAGGCCTTGGGTCTACTCCCTACTTTCCTACTTTTTCCCCAAGTCCCTTCCAATCTCTGGCAAAGGGGCGAAACAAACATGACTCTTGAAGTTCATAACAGTAACGATAGTGTTCAAAAAATATCTATAAATTTTGGTTCAGCCTATAGGCCTACAACTTACAAGTGATCTTGGTTTTTTTTTTCAAATATTCTATCAAACTGCTAAATCTTTCATTGTGAATGGTCTAGGCCTAGTTCAGGGAACAAAATGTATGTGAGACTGAGAACTATTGGCCTGCACTACATTAGGCCTAATATGAAAAGTATAGGCTAGGCCCTAGGCCTAGTAGCATATGTACGGCTTGTTGATCGTATTTAGGCCTACTACGATTCGGCTGCGCTAATATGAAAAGTATAGGCTAGGCCTAGTACTAGTAGCCTTGGCCTAGCTCTAGGCTCGTGGGCCTAGGGTGCCTTGTTGGTAACACCAGCTCACATCCATCAAAAACCTCTGTGAAAGGGTAGGCCTAGGCCTATACCTAAACTGGATATCCAACACACTTCTTAAAACGCAACAAGCAGCAGAAGGCCTAGGCTAGACTAGTACTGCGTTACCTAGGCTAGGCTAGGCCTAACTTTACGTTTAGGCCTAGGCTAGGGCCTACTCCGTACTGTACTGTACGTAGGCCTAGGCCCTAGTCTACTTCAGTCTTTAGGTTGTTCCAAAGTCCCTTTGACTCTCTGGTGAAGAGCCAAGGGGCGAGACCAAACGCTACTCCCGAAGGTCTGCTCCGTAAAGGAGCTACGAATACGAAAACAGACCAACCTCTCGAAGGCCTAGGCCTAAGCCTGTATATTCTTGAAAAAGAACAAATAGGGCCTAGGCCTATTGCACATGATCCTATTGTCGAAAGGCTATAAATGTATGCATCCATTCAGGTCGTAAAGTGGTGAATCACTGCATTTTTTTTTTTGCTGCAGTAAGGAGTAGCAGACAACATGTTGAGCTACCTGTGCTGCAGAAAAAAAAGACAGGTGAATTCACCTGTCAAATGGAAGTTGCAACGCAGCATATGTACGGCTTGTTGATCGTATTTACTACGATTCAGCTGCGCTAGCTACAGATGTAAAGTGACTGTACTGTACTGTACCTTGAGTAGGTCGGAACCTTGAGTCGGTCACTACACACAAAACGTATACCACACAGACTTTACACTACAATTTTTAGGTGATCGACTCAGGGTACCACCATGCAACTGTACGTACCTTGTACGCAATACTTTTACACGTACGTATGTACTGCGCTTACAGATATCGTTATAAAGCAGCATAACAGATACGGATGTCCATGGGTACGATTATGTTTTAGGGGTTTTAGAGCGCGTGTAGTGAGTCTACATAGATTGTTATGACGTCATTTGATGTGAATGGTCCATCTAGGCTACCGTAGAATGACATTTAGAAAATGCCAATTTTGAGCTCAAATGACTTTTATTATCCATGAAATTTTCAGGGTAAATATGCACAAAATAAAAGCAAGCTACACTGCAAGTTTCAAGTTGAACCAAGTTTTACACTCACAGATATTCTGCTTGAAAGATTTTGAACCTTTTGACCTCTGGTGACCCCAAATGACCTTTGACCTTTACCAAAAACAATAGGGATCATCTTTCTCATATGGGCCATGCACATGCCAAGTATGAAATTCTTGGAAGTTACACAACTTGAGATAGAGTGTTTACAAGCAATTTCCAAGATATTCACCATTTGACCTCTGGTGACCCCAAATGACCTTTGACTTTCACCAAAAACAATAGGGATCATCTACTCATTATGGGCAACCTACCTGCCAAGTATGAGATCCCTCGGAGTTACCATTCTTGAGATATCATGATTACAAGGTTTTGACCTTTTGACTTCTTGTGACCCCAAATGACCTTTGACCTCCACCAAAAACAATAGGGATCATCTACTCCATATAGGGCATCCACCTGCCAAGTACGAGACCCCTCGGAGTTACCCTTCTTGAGATATCGTGTTTACAAGCAAAGCGTCACATACACACACACACACACGCACACACACACGCATACACACCCACATACACACACGACATCACCATCGCATAGATTCCTTGCCTGCCTTCGGCAAGGAATCAAAAACAGTTGCATTACATACGCTAATTGCATTATTTTAAACCTTATCCCTCTCCTGGATCCACCTGTGCCTCCATCTAGCCTTCCACTTCTGTTTTCTGAGCTTTGCACATACAATAGACCAAATTTACCTAAAATCTACCTGTTTTGTGAATCTATAAGCCCTACTTACCTCATCTATTACTAATACTGGACAGTCCATCTACTGAGAAATGATCACTGGTAATGAGTTTCTTACCTAGGTGGCGCTATATCCATCTCTTGAGCTGAAAACACTAACTGGCCCTTGTTTCATGAACCCCACTCAGCTAGTTACCAGTCATCATTCTGCTGTAGATGGACTGATTGTCTGACAGTGGTAGTAGGGGAGGTAAGTAGGAGCGAAATAGATTAATGTTTGTCAAGAAAGCAGCCAACAGACCCCTTAGCTGCTAAGTGACTTCTTCACTTTAAATATAGAAAGAACAACATACAAAATTGGCAAAAACCTCATGGAACACATGTACTGTAAGAGTGACAAATAAATTGCATCACTCTTACTGTTTAGTCAGGTTTGTCACTGATATTATATCCTTGCCTCAGTCCAAAGCAACACTGACCCATAACTGCACTCAGAATCATCGATGAACTGCCTATTACACATTACCTGTGGATAAATTGCATACTATGAATGGCGTCAAGCGCCAGCACCACCTCTGCTGTGTAAAATCGTGCCCATTTCTCTGGGACATCGTAGTTACTCATCAAATTCACAAGGTCTCCACCAGGCATATAGTCCATCACCATATACAAATATTTTTGATCTTGAAAGGCAAAGTGGAGCTGAAGAAAAAAACAATAATTGATTCAAAACATGAAATTCACTTCCAGCAGTGGGCGACACATTGAATTGGCAGGTTTATGCCTCTAGCCAAGTCTTGAGGTCCTGGAGGCACTTATTTTACAATGCTAACATTGCAACCAGGAGGGGGGCAAAATTTAAACAGCTTATGGACGGCTTCCAATCAGACAGCTTAAAATTCAGAATATTAACACAAGTTGGTATCTTTTCAATTTTGGAGGTCATTTTCAGATACATGATATAGTCCATTGAGGTCTTGTGGGAAAAAACCCACTTCACTACGACATCAACTTTGAAAGGCACATTTAACCCATGTGGAACATACTATAGGAAATAATTTAGTGTTCAAAATTTGCATAGCAATTTTGAGGTTTCTGGGCTTCTCTATCACAAAATCATGAAAACCCCAAATGTTGTATGTACAAAATCTGCTACACAATTTTGCATTTGCGTAGCAATTTGTCCATCTTGTGTAGCAAAATGCAATGCTATACCGAATAAATTATTCCCTGTATTATTGAAGTAGCTACAGTACTGTGATCGTTTAACTCCCATAGAATTTTTTCTACGATCGCGGAAAACCGCGCAAGTTCGCACAATTTCGCACAAATTCACACAAAATCGCACACGCAGATTTCAACGAAATTCCGTACAAATCAACGCATACAAATATCGCACACATGACCACAAGAATTTGTGGTCAATGAAGCAGAGAATGGAATGTTTACTGATAAAGTGAAAGGTTAGAATTTTCGAAGCCGTTTCACAAAAAGGATCGCCGGCAACAGAAATAATATTTTGGTACACTGTGGGCAACTTTGAACAAGCCGTTGAAATAAAGTTTGCAAAGCTTAAGGGAGATAAAGGTGTTGCAGCTCTGTATTATTGATATATATATCACAGTTGTATTAAACGCTTGTCGGTATTGACGGGGGACTAAAGAAAAACAATACCATGCAGCTGAGCAATGTGAATCAAATACTGCTACAAAAGAAATTCGTCAGTTGACAGCTGCGGTGAGGAATGAAGTGCGATAAGGCCTCCACTGCAAAGCCTCTGGAGTCTGAAAGCTTACGTTAACGAATGATGCAAGTGTCTCGATTGGCGAACGCCAAGAATGGGAATAGGAAGCATTGTTTTTGAAATTTTCCATAGTAATTGTGCTACAGCATATATCTTTTCATACTTTATTATCTATGAAATAGTTTCATTACCGATATAAAATTATCACATAGAACAGACAACAGAGTAGCTATGCAGACTACTTTTAAGTTCCTTTCAACGAAAGTTGATGAAGCTTACTATGGCGACTTCTACAGCATAGACGAGCAATCGCATACTTTGTACAGATGAAAAATCACTGTAATTTAACAATTAACATTATTTTGATTGTTATTAATCGGATACTTTTGGCGGAGAGGGGGAGGTTTGTATGCATTTCAGGGGATAATAGGATGGCAAACTGAATTTTATGTCGGGGTGCCAGTACAGCCGGGAGTAAACGAGAGAAACGTGAAAGGAGTTTATCAGCGAGTTTAACCTACTGAAAATGTAATCTGAAGCAAATTAAGAAATTTCTGTTCAACTTCACCCTTTTGTCCATCAAACGAAGTTTCTTTTCATTCGTAACAAATTGGGACAATGCCGCATGAAACTGCGAATAGGACGATGGTTAATCAATAACGGTAATTAGCTATACAAGTTGCCGATTTAGTCAGGTTTCTGACGGGGGGACCCGCCCCCGGCCCGTACGGCCATGGCCTCGCCGCCTTTTCGTTTTCATTTCACACAGATGTTGCGATGGATATGGATCCCATTTTGACCCCACCCCTAACCTTTGGCACCTTTCTAACCAACCTCCCTATACTTTACCCGCTACGACGCAACTGCTAAAATTTTGAATCTTACCTACTGTGGACAAAACTTTGAAGTCCGAGTCCTTGGGGAAAAACATTAATCCAATTATAGTCCATTCAGTGAGAGAATGAAGATGGAAAATTCGGCAATCAATTTTCGAGACTTCGCCTCTGAATCTCTGACTCAGGGCCCTACAGCGGAGTGCAATACAGTATTGCCGAGATCTCCCTAAATTTCACCCGCGGCGTACTGTGCTAACATGATCCGAATTTTAACCCGGCCCTTGGGAAACCGTACCTGCATTGTCATTTTACTGGCACACGCTGTATACGCTACAGGCGCCGGCCTGCAGGTCTAGTCATGTTCATTCACACATGGGCCTAATACTCAACTGCGTTATGTGCAAATACCATATGTTGCATGCTGTTATTATGAGGGCCGCTGCAAATGCAGGGAAATGCAGCTGCTTTTTACGTGAAATATCCAATCGCAGCTCTGGGTTTAACACTCATTCATTCACAAGCGGCCAGCGCCCATTTGTGCGTAACCTTTTTTGGAAGTCGTATGCCCAATTAGTCCCCGTACGTTTACATGACGTCACACATATCGCCCGGGATTTTTTTTTTCAACCTTCGACAGCCAGCGCCATCTTGAGATTTACACATAAGCGATATTTCGTCCGATACGAAACTTTTACCGAATACTTTTCTCAAGAGCAGACTTATTCTACACCCATGAAAGAGATAAGGTACAAAATTTAACTCGTAATAGTTGATTTTGCTGAAAATCTGCATGCTGAATTTTGGCCCATGACAGCTGGTTCGTAATTACGTACGTAGAGCGGCGCGTTACCCAGGCCAGGATATGCAATTTACTTCGTTAGGTTACTGTACTGTACTATAGGCCTACACGCTGAAGTGACAGTACGATCGTAAATAGACAGTGAAGTCAGACAGTGCTGTATGTTTTCAAGAGGTGGGTGTAGCCTAGTAGGGCGGGATTTAACAGTTATGATGGTTAACGGTGATTGGTAGCAGCCAATGGAAATTTTACACGCATCAAGTCTGTGAAAAAAAGGGGGAAGTCCAATGACGTCACTAGCAAAGCAATGCACAGAGCGTTGCATGCAAATAAGTTGGGCCCATTGCAGGTGCCTGGGAATTCTCGAATCGAAGGTTTCTCATGGAATTGAAGTGACATACAGTACTGTACCGTTAGTTTGCATTCGCTATGTAGTAACGAGATACAGTAGCCAGGAAGCGTAAGCGAATAGTGGTAGTGTGCTGCATTGGGCTGTAAAATGTAAGGCAGTACAATGATGGGCTGAAAAATATGACAGTGAAATGGGTCGCAGTTTCATTTATGCGGGCCTAGCGCTTATCTATTAAAAGGTCATTCACCATCGTATTGCCGCCGAAAATTGTATTTGCGGTTGTCTGAGCGGAAAGGTATGGAAACATGCATCCATGGCCGTTAAAACAATTGCTGCACCTTGCCATTCTATATGCCCTGAAGATGAATTAATACACAGAGGAAAGCTCCGCTCATTTCACAAACTAGGAAATAAATAGGATATATATTCAAAGAATGACGGTTCGGGACGGCTGATTAGGCTTTCCGAGGTAAGAGAAATTTCTGCAAAGATGAAATTAGGCTAACACTGGATTGCAAATGTGGGGGCAACTATTACAAACAGGCCTCATCCAACACGAAAATATGTATGATTTCTGAGAAGGGGTGGGTGGGGAATCCAGCCCCTTCCCAACGGGAAGGGCCAAACCTATTTCTTTGGAGGATTTGTTGAAAAATCGGGTCATACCTTAGGTAATGCAGACTTTTTTCAAGCAGAAAAGGTTGTGCCGCCTTCCCCGAAAATATGCAAATACCTACCCTTGCTGATGACTGTCATCTAATCAATTTTTCGACGGCACACTTCTTATAGATTTAAACTTGACCAATATTACTTCATGTCTTTTAATAACAAGCAAGTTACGAAAGGTGATATATTAGCACAATACACTGTTGCACAGTTGGATTATGAACATGCTTGGCGGTACATCAAAAACGGTGCCCCAACCAAAAAATAAAAATTTTCGGTTGTAGTTACTTCTACTTACCAAACTTTGAAATATACTTTAAAACGCATATAAAAATGAATGTTTCGCCTTTGATCATTATGTTACAGCGTACACTGTATACATAACGAATGGTGCACCAGTGTTTGCAATGAACGCACGTTTTGCCCGTTCATCTGAAGTGTATGAAAGCTTATCCTGCTACATAAGCAACTGCAACGTTAAGTGATTGATCGGTACTTTTCCATATCAACAGTTTACATTTTAAACTCGCGTTCGAATATTGAACGACTGTTTGATTTTTAAGAGACCTTGTCAACGATTTTGCGCGATTTTGTACGGTGAAAAACTGACCGCAAAAACCGCAAATAATTGTACGAATTTTCCACGAACCTTTGCGGTCGAATTTTTGTACAATTTTTGAAATCGCGCAAAATTGCAGAAATTCGAACAACTTCACATAAAATCGCGCAAATTCGAAGAAATTTGATTCTTCGATATTGTACGGGAGTTAAACGATCACAGTACTGTATATCATAATTCAAAATGTAAGGTTATGGAACACAAGCTGAACACTGCTTAAGAGATAACCATCATTACAATTATGTACAAATGTATTACACTTGTCTTAACAAAACCTCCCTTATCCAAGTGAAATTTTATTGATCTTTTATCATATAATATCAACAGTTAGTGGCAGTTAACTATTGCGCAATCCTGAACGTCAAGTTGAACAAAGCAGCATGACACAATGAAATAATCCGGATGTCAATTAGTTCCTGTATGAACGCTCTAACGTCTATGGTGTTTTAATCTATTTCCTGCTATTTTTGAAAATGGGTTCAACTTTTTCTATGAGTACTTTTGCCCAAGTTTGTCACATTTAAAACTGCACAAAGGTGTCACTGAAATATAACACTATGAATCCTAACTCTGCAGTTCTACTACTAAACTACAAATGTACATTTTATTCTTTGTTTAAAGGTTTCATACCTGGCACAGGAAAGAGGTCCATTTCTAGGAATGTTTGACATCTTGCCAAAATATTTGAGTGTTTTACAAACTGTACACACACACTAGTTTCAAATGTTCTTTAAGATTATGCATTATAAAATATTCTCAATTTTACAAATTTATAGACTGATCAGTTCCTTCAGACTCAAGGAGAGGGTGGGGAGGGGCCTGCAGAGTTGAGACAGTCAAACTGAGTCCAGTGTCCCTTGTCACTAACACCAACATGAAATATTTCACAATATGTTTTAGCTGATCTACTTGAATTGTCTTCTTCCTTCCTGGACACATAATCAGTAGCTACTTTTTATTACTGGATAAATTTGTAAAGTTACGTACAACTAGTCAAGTCTATTTAAAGATTTAGTAGAGATACACTTTTTTACTTTCATTTCACATTTCTGAATATTAATATGGATGAAAGTAACCTGATCACATTGCAGAGGGCATGGGGACTGACTCTGAATATCGAATGACTTCAAAGTGCAGTCAGTCATATTTCATACAAAGCAAACCATTCTTTCCTAAACAAGAAGAGTACATTCAGGACCAAAAAATTTCATCTGTGCAACATTTCAAATAATGCATGTCCATGGCTTTGATACTACTGCATTTCAGAAGGTATCCACACATACTTCCACAAATTCTTTTTTTTTTTTAGTACATGTCCATCTGGCTAGCTGTTCTCTAAATTTAACTGTCCACATGAATACTTTCTTGTACAGTTCTAATCTGTTTAAAAGCATTTGAACTCCTTTGTGGGAAAGATTTTGCTTGGGTATGTGCCCAGTGGGCTAGGCTATTGAGCAGAGCACTCGCCCAAGTGATTTTCTTCTTTTCAAAAAACCTTCCTTCATGCAATCTCTCAGCAAAGAACACCAATGAAGGATGCCAGTAATTAGGGTAAGTTTTTAGAAGAAGTGTAGTAAAACTTACCTGTACGATCCACTCACTGTTGGCATGTGCCATAATATCCCTCTCTTCCCAGAAGAAGGCAGAATCTGATCTTTTGATCTGCAAACACAGATAAATACATTCAAACAAATTTCAAACAGAGTCCAAACATTATCATTACGAAGGGATATCATACTAATTCAAAGATAAAGCAACAGCAGGCACCACGTATTATTGTATGAGGTGGAGAGAACCACAGTGTGTACCTTCATAGAATGATTTTACAATACCACAACTTGAGCTCCCAGGTTGTACATGTAAGAACAAAATACTGGTCACTTTCCCCCTTTCACTGTAAGTTAAAATTCAATGCCCACTGAAACATGTACAGTAAGCTAATCAGGCATCTATCAATGCATGATTGTCCATATAGTGGTCTACTCATGTCCCATTTTTTGAAACAGATTTGTCATAAACCTAACTGTATAAGTCATATCTTATATTTCTGCTCAAACTATTGCTCACATATACAGTAGTAAGTGCTGCAGGTTTGTAAGAATATACTTACTGTGTGATGTTACAAAGTGAAACTTGAATTAAAAGTACAGTATTTTAAACATTATGTAAGTCAGAATATTTTGATATTTAGATACTTCTCTGGCCTCCATAAGGGTGAAACAGCAACTGGTAACATTCATGCTTATCATGTTATGTATTGAAACATGAAACCAAATGAGTTGAAATTCCTTCATTAGTTTCAGCCCCTGTACATACCAAAATGTCAAACTGAATCCAGTTCACAATCAGGGGAAAGCAGTTAATACACTCAATTTCTTAGGACAAGGTACTAACTGTTCAGTATTAGCAGCCAAGTGATGCTAATACTGTCAATAGATCACAGATATTATGAATCCACAAACATATACTTTCCTCATTCTCTCAAGTTACTTTCCTGTGATATACACAACTGCAAGCCTGTAACTAAACTGTCAAAAACTGAGTGTCATTTTCCTATTCAAAATGGAACTCTGGGAAGAATTAAAGAAATCTGAATAAATTTCTGATTACAAACATCTTCCTGGCAGTAGGGTGCTAGATATGGGTGGTTATAAGCAGGATGTTTAAATTTAATCAGAGCATTTGCAAATTTTAAAGCTATGTTTTGTCCAAGCATGGCCTGAGCAGAACTTTCTTATATTTTTTATTTTTATTTTTTTTTTGGGGGGGGGGGACCCCTCTGAATGTGAACTTATGTTCAACTACTCAGAATATCCTTCCACAGTTTCTTCAGTACCACTTTTCTCATATCTTGTAACAGACCTGTGTGATATGACACTTTATTTTCTAAGCAGGTGGTACCTACAAAGAGTAAAAAACCTCCAAAATTTTCCTGGCTCTGAGACTTGTAGGAATGTGCTAGACACCAAACAAAAATCAGGACTGGTCGGTAGATCAGAGGACCTACTTCCAGTCACACTAGGAGGGCAGTGCTACTGTATTTCTGAATGCCTCATTTCACTCTGGAAAGTAATGCACATTAGATGCCATGGGTAGAAAAAGTTGGAAAGCTGGGGCTCCTTCCTGGGAAATTTGGACATTTAGAAAGATATTGTGGGTTTTTGTACATGAAAATACAGAAAGAACTGTGGAAAATTTCACTCTCTTCCTGGGAAATAATCACTTTTTCCAGCCTTGATTAGATGGTAAGTATATGTCTAAAATGTTAATTTGTACCACATGAAATGACACTACACCTTGTTTAAGTAGCCACATTAGCTACCCAAGTATACTACTATGTATACATGTATACATGCATGCAAGCATAGTTGTTGTGCACATTGCTCATGCATGTACAATGGACATATGTAATCATCTACATGGCAAGCTGTTTGTGCATCATGTTTAGATTTTTATTTGATTGATCTCTTTGTTTGCACACATATTAAACTGTACCCCACTTGTATCTCCAATGTGGCACCTTTTAGCATTGCTTTCATTTCAGAAAGGTGACATGGGGTGAAATAGGTCTGGAAAGAAATCCACATCAAATGACAATTGTGACAACTGCACCATGCAGGGACACACTACATTTGTAGAAAAAGAACATACAATTGTAAGTTAATACAGGCATCTGACAGTAAAGTGATACAGGGATATCACTTTCTTTTCACTTTTCTACTGACAAACACTCTGACAACTTTTAACACTGGCATACAATTTTCTTAGTTGCTCAATCATCAGTTACAAACTGCCTCAATTGTTCACTGTCCATCAAAAATAATTTCTTGGAGTTCCCAGCTATCCTGAACTTACCATTTCAAATTTACTGAGCATCTTCATTGCATAAACTTCACGTGTCAACTTCTCACGAACCTATCACATGGAAAAATGACAAAATTAACACTTGTACCTGTAACTGAATTCAAAACTAATTACAGATTTGTGACGTATGTCTCACTCTTTAGTTGAATGTCTTTCTACCATAGGTTCAATGACTCTCAGTTAACATATAGTAAATGACATTTCTCCCATGAGGAACACGCACTGAATACTGTCTACTCCTAGTGCTGGTATCCAAACAATTATTGCTTAGCAACGATTTGAAGTTTAATATCTCTCTCATCATTATGAGAAATAAATCTACCTACCCTCTAATATGACACTAGATGCAAAACAGAAATCATGAAAAAGGGGCTTAAATTTCATGCTGTGGCATGAAACATTTCAAAGCACAAACAAATATATCAACCTAATATATCCTTCAAATGAAAGCATCAATAGCCACAGCTAATGTGCTTTTCTTCTTCTGATTTTTAAACCATGCTCCAAAAACATAAAATTTATAGCAATGGCATGTGGCCTCCCTACAAGGTGAATAACCTCAATCTTTTTTCTACTTTAGGCATTTTTAAAATTTTAAGATAAGCAAAAGCAGTAAGGCAGATTTCCCATTAGAAAATGAAATGAAAGAAGGATCTTCTTCTGAAATATTTTTCCCGCTGAATTTTTGCAAATTCAGAAGAATTTTTTAAACTGTACTATAAGTGTTTATGTTACACAACTACAGTAGCTTACAAGTAACTCCAAAGGTGAGGGGACTCTTCTGAAGAAAAACCTATTCTTTTGCAGGAGAATCCAACTCAGGCACTGGAATCCCACAAACACAATCCTTGTCACAACTACTGTAGTAAGGGCAAATTTTACAATATGCTTAGAGCCAGGTCAATATTCTGTCTTGTTATGGATTACAGTCATTTGTGCACCCAGTTCCTTGATTCTTACCACTTGGACTTCTCCAAATGCACCTCGTCCGATGACTTTTATTAGATCAAAGTCCTTGACAGAAAGACGCTGTTGTTGTGCATCGTTTACAAATTTTTTATCTGCAAGGAAAAGGTGAAAGAATTCTGCGTAAATCCTTTTTATTTTTTTTATATGAAATGTCTACCCTCCTAACAAAATTATAGGTTCTAGTTCAATACATCAAAAACATTCAACCTTCAGTGCTCCAAAATGAGTAGATGTTTATGTGTAAAACAACAACTAATGGGGTATGCCATTTAGCATAGTGTTGTACAGTACTTATGACATGTTGTTCACAGAAGCCAATGTATTCAGCAAGATTTACACCATAAAAGCTGACAATCTCTGTCCCTTTGTTCTGCATTGTAAACAATCTCATAAGACAGACCGGTGTCTAAAAGTACTGGCTTGAGATAAAAACCATGAAAACAAATTTGACAAGTAATTGTGAGGTGTCTCCCGAAACATGTCATCCATGCAATACTGTGAATGTTGTGCAATACTATGAATATTGTACAATTTGATGAGGCTAATATTTCAAGGTAACATCATAACATTATTACAGACAGTAAACATCATAGCAATTGGGAAGACATACTGCAGTACTTCCAAAGATGTATTTTATTACAAGGGTGTGCAACTTGAACAGTGGTAGGAACCAGGGGACCACATACTGTACTATACATACATACACACTGCAGTCTAGTTAGTTAGTTAGTTAGATGAGGTTTACCGTCCCAGTTTCCAACCAATTGGTTCAAGTCGAGACGACCACGGCCTTTTTCCAGTTGTGGCTCACTGGCTTGTTTTCCCTACTCCATTGCTAAATGCTGAGCACCAAGCACAAAGGTTCCATTTTCAAAGTCTTTGGTATGACCCGGCCAGGATTTGAACCCTAGACCTTCCGGCTGCAAGTCGGATGCTGCAGTCTAGAAATGCTGAAATATACAGGTATCTCACACATGGTACTGTACACATATGAGAGTACAGTAACATGTACTGTAGCTTGCAC
This sequence comes from Holothuria leucospilota, assembly GCA_029531755.1. Taxonomy (NCBI): domain Eukaryota; kingdom Metazoa; phylum Echinodermata; class Holothuroidea; order Aspidochirotida; family Holothuriidae; genus Holothuria; species Holothuria leucospilota. The sequence goes on from CM055971.1 coordinate 36,950,521, forward strand.
AACATGAAAGGGTCAACAGAGAATGCCATAACCAAAATGTGGGTTGGCATATAATTTTTTCACTGCAAGCAACACTTCCATAATATAAAGTCACCACAGGACTGTAGAGCTTCGCAGATCTATAGTATAGCTACATACACTGACAAAACCCTCTGGTGTACAGTGCATGTCACAGTATGATATGTACAGTACTTACATCTACGCAGGAAGGTTTCCACTGTTTTGTTCCTCCTCACAGCTGGAATATCACAATCTTGCACAAGAGCCTCTAAGCTGTCCTATTGAAGAGGAAAAAGGAAGAGGTTTAAAAGTAAACACAACACAGTATTACACTACCACATTCTTTAAGAACTTTTGTATGTATACTGTAAAGTAAAAACATACAGTATAGTAGGGCACCCGTCAACGGCAGGGGACCCATCGCGTGTGCATCTAGACCATATCACAATCCTGGAATGATAGATTTCTTAGGTGCGCAGTCGACAGTCACCCCATTATACTACATGATCTTGTGCACACAGCACTCACATATGATACAAGACCATTTGAAGTTCTTTGAAGGACAAATGTGCAGTTACACCAAGTTTAACATACCCTGGTATCATGTACTTTCAAGTACGTGGCTCTCTTTATTCTAATGTGACAATGATTTTGAATTTGCTAAATTGTTCGCTACAAATAACTGTTTGGTTTATCTTTAAGGGAAATATCTTGTGAAACATCATGAGAGGTTTCTCTTAAAAATACAACTATTTGTCATATGTTTCAGAAGATACAGAATCTGAACTATCCCGACCTCTGACATTTTAAAATAAGTTGAGGTGACTGTTTACTCCCCTTTAGGTTGAATAACATTTCCTATACTAATGGTATTGGACTTGGTATTTAATTATTGTATCTAGTTACTGTATAGAAAAGCTATTTTAAAGACAAAACTTGTCAAAACAACACTGAATGATGATGACTGACACCATTTTTGCAATATTAGTGAACCACCTACAGTCAATACAAGCTTTAATTACAGGTTTGAGCAAGTTTTCCAATTTTAAGTAACAGTTTAACATAATTATTGTTTACACAATTTTTCTAACATAAACAGTGCACTGCATTAAATTGAAAGTACTGAATAAAGACTACAGGAAATTAATCACATCCTTTACACTTAGATGGAATTTACAGCAATGTATTTTGCAAATGAAAAAATGAAGCGTTTAAATACACAAGTACTTTAATAATGCACAGCTAGGCCAAGTGTACAGTAGGCTGTGAGGAGGTTGAGGTATGGTATTCAGCTGCACCATGCACAGTAATGGTTTCAAGTTCAATGAACCAATCACCAAAATCAATACCCTGATAACCCAATTTTGTTATTCTGAACAATGAACATCAGCAACTATACTGCATACTGACATGGCCAATACATCAAAGATCTTTGGTGTATTAAACCAAGGAAATGTTAAACTATAAGAAGGCTATGTGCATAGCACAAAATATTGGGACATACTAATCTGAGATATGAGAAGAAAACAGCAAAATCTTTACATGCAGTAAGGTAAATTTTATAGACCTTATATATTGCAGTATCAGTAGGTACTTCGTAGGGTACTGCATCATCACTAAAAGTCACCCTCTAGAGGTACGTACAACAACAGGGTACATATTTCTGACCTCAAAACCATTGTGTTACAGTATTAGTTTTTGCCAGACAGCAATTAGCAGATACAATCAATAGGTTACGTAAGGTATGGAAATTACAGTACTGGACAACTGATACAGATAAAGAACACATTCAGGATATAGAATGTACAGTAAGGAACATATCAGACTAGTGTTTGCTCCGGGTCCAAAATTCGGAACCGGGTACCTGAATGCGATGGTTGGCAGGGCACCCGGGTACCCAAAAATATAACTTCTGTTAGGCTACAAGTTTGTTGTAAAGTCATAATAAGAAATTTTGCTTTGCACGTTGATACAATATAACACCTACGTATCTTACATATGGGCATGACAAGTGTTCTTAGGCGTGTGCGTGATAAATTTTGCCAGGAAAAAGGAACATGTTAGGTGTTCTGTCACATGTGCAATCTATCTCAGTGAAACTTTGGATCTGGGTAGCAATTTCAGAACCGGGTCCTGACATCATCTTTCGGGTACCCGGTGCAAACACTACATCAGACCATAACATTGCATACTAAATTGAATGAATTGATAATTGTCACAACAATAGTGTTATTTAAAACTATGAAAAACCTAATTGTACAGGAATCGACTGTATACTGACAGCTGTATGCAACACCCAGCTGGAAAATGTGCATTTTACTGTACGTATCCTGTAGAACATTGGACAGAGATATTCCCCAAAATACTTCTAATATTCTAAGTTCTCCAACTCAGGTGGTAACATACCGTATCTTCCTCCCCTTTAGAAAGTTTTTCATGAATCAGTTAATAGTAAGACTACTTAAATGAAAATTGGTGTTACCCTCAGTGGCAATTTTTGGGGGCATACATGTACCACCTCACCAAAATAATGCTGTAAGTTTAAATAATAAACAGAGTGGCAAAGGAAACATAAGGTTCAATGGACAAGACCCTTCAGTAATGTAACATGCTGCAGTCACATACAGTTACATGTAGTCACATGTAGTTAGACTGGTAACAGCCAGCAAGTGTACCTCCCCTGAAATAAAGGCAGTTCTGATATGCTGGCCTATGCAGACAGCTCACCAGCATAGCTTTATACATCCCTGAATACTGAGTATTTTAATGGATATGCCAAGAGTTCAAAGAAGCAGCTGCATGTACTGATTTAATTTTATAATTAAGTGCTTGCACAAATCAGCAATGATTGATATTATACAAAATACTCCACACTGTGCAATAGCTGGCCTCACTGTTGAGCATGGTTGGTCACAGAATTGAATCAGAATATGCTGCTGATCTCAGAGGAATATTGCAATCTGTAGCCCATAACACAATAAGGATGTACAGGCACTATCATTTACTCCCTTGATAACAGTGAAGATCAACACCAGACAAATTTAACCAGTGCTAATACTTCTGGGCCCTTTAACCCTGACTGTGGTACATAGAACAACATACAGTACAGTACAGACATTGTAAGTGTATGTACTGTACAACCATGTCCACAAATACACTATTCATATCTGCAAAGCTTTTCATGTAAGAGGGAGCCACAAAGACAGCTTAACCAAACTGGATTACTGTTTTTGTTTACTCTAGTTGACTTGCAGTGTGTTTCATTCACACATAACAAAGCCTTCACACAAAGGTCCTGACATGCTGTAGTATGGTGAACAATGCAAATACTTCACCCTTTACTCAGCATTGGACCTACTGTTCATTATGTGAATTTGCAAATTCATTACTGTTTAAAGATGGGATCTGGTACTATATGCACTGCCCTTAAATTCCTCACTATTAGGAGAACAGAATGTTCAAGGAAAGACACATTTATTGTACATGATAGTCACACAATTTATGTAGACTAAGTACTGTACTCACACAGTCCTACAGTTAGCCAACTCACATAATTTTAACTAAAAACTGTATCTGTCATGCAAAATTACTATATGATGACAGTCAGAGTAAACAAAGTGATACAATCATTGAACACTTACTGTACAACTATACTGAAGTACAGTAGTAATATTACTTGATGCTTGGAACACTTTACCAAGCTTGCTTTCCACAGAAAAGCAGAAATCAGAGAGTACATGAAAGTCCCCATCCCAAAATCTAAATTAAACCTTCAGTTCTAAAGAGCATTACTGTACACATAAACTCAAATGTGCATGCATAAAACATGCAAGCAGTAGCATATCCCAGCTTCAAGTTCCATAGGGTACTACTGTACAGTTTCTAGTGCATACAATGCTATGTCAAACACACTTGGTGCATGATCATGACCTCATGCTGAGGTCAGTACCATTCTACTACATTTACAGGGCAGCTTACTGTTTCAACACTCAGGAGATTTTTCCAAGTATGAAGAGATCAGTTATCACTCAGTTCATCACTATGAAAATCCCATTACCATGAGTTGATTTATTGTCATGGGGCACTGAACAAGAAGAGAGAGTGACACAGGAGGAATTCCTTGCCAGGGGCAATCTGGGTAATGACTCAGTAAATACTTGGCAAAATACTAAACATGTATGTAGGCTAGGATACTAACCACCATTCTTAACAAGTGCAATCCCTTGTAATCCTATTTTAAATATCTAACAGGCCTATTCAACAGTGTGATACTTTGCAACCACAAATGTAGCAGGATGCAATGAGCTATTTTAAAATGGGATGGATGTAGAGGATTTATCTACAAAATAATTATTAATAGTCCAATCAATATAGTCAGAGATATACATATGTACAGGGTTTCCCCTGGGTATTCCACCAGAGTGTGAGGTGATATTAGTCCATGGGAGTAATATGGTGCCAGCTTTGGTACACATGTAGAGAGGGAGAACTATCAATACTTCTATAGCAAGTACAGTACTAGTGGCAATTAAAGCAAGTTTCTGTTAGGTGGTGGCAAAAACCTGTGAGGTATGTGGCTACAGTACCTCACAAAAAGAATGCTTGGGGAAACCCTGTACATATGTAAATTTATGTCACACAGCAAGTTGCACAAAATGATGGCCACACTGTACATGAACTGTAAATGTCACTGGCTTGGACCTTAGGGGTTGACTTAACCCATACTATATACCTATAAAAGTAGTAGACAGTGTATAGGCCTATGAGTTTATACTGTAAACTGGAGGCAAGAAAGAGCAGGCTCCTTCATGTGAGCAACTGTAACCTTAAACTGCATTGAATAGCCATCTGCAGCCTGAAGACTAGTCCTATTCAAATCAAGCTGTTCAGAATTTATTCATTTCTAGTCAGGATCTATTGACCCACAGTTTGAGGTGGGACAACAAAAAGTTCAGAAAAAATGATTTCCTACACTGCCACATGACAGTAAAACAGCAAAGGACCAACCACTCAATGGTGCATGACTTAGGCTTTGGTGACTTTCAACTTCAGAGTGCAACCTTTTCTAAGGCCCCAAACATAAAATGAATTATCTAACAGATTAAAACATTAGCCTTTGGTTCACATGTGGTGTATTTGAGGCTGTTCCCTTCAACTGTATCCTACATGTGAGATCACACCGTACACCTGTGTCAAGAAAACTAATCCTGACAGATACGTAGTACAGTACAGTTAACACAGTAACCTGCTGTGAACTGCTGACAGCTTAAAATAAACACTCATCAAGACTGAATTTATCTTCATGAAGACCAAGGATACATTTCACAACATATGGAGTATACACATCCCACTAACAGCTGATCTCTACTTTGATATCCAAACTGCACAGCACATTAATACAGTTCTGTAGGGTTCACATGATTTACAAGTCTCGTTTCTGTTTTACTGCAAATTTACAGGAATATAACAAACACTGTGTAATTAAAGTGTATGTTAATAATACACCATGATATCTGATATCATGATATCAAACTGGCATAAATAATAATAAATTTTAGGCCTAAAAGTTAATTGCCAATTTTATTTACTGCAGCTCTTTTTAGACCTTAAAGCTACAAAGTACTGCAGTACAAATTAAAAATTATCAAGAAATTTGCACTGCATACTTTTTCTAAGATGATAAATAATTTACAGACATATTACCAGACAGCCAAAAGGCTTTATAGTGATTCCTTGCAATGTGGATATAGTTTTAGTACTGTGATTTCAAGTTGACACAGTTTCATTGTGAATTTACTGTGCTTAAATTTAGGGATAAAAACTTAAAATTCCATGGGTAAAGATCAGACAGATTGATTTGTGTAAACATGGTCATACACTAGGCATTACATGCCAGATATAAGATCTAAAATGTTTCATACAGTACCTGAATGACACATCATGTACCAAATATGAGGCCCCTCACTTTATTACTCATCCTGAGATGTCATGGTTACAAGCCGAATTTCAAGGTATATAACCATTTGACCTAAGGTGGCCCCAAATGACCTTTGACCTCCATCAAAATCAACAGCATGCTTGGTACATACCAAACTATATGGTTCATAAGTTTTCCTTCTTGAGATACGTACACTGCACATGTTTCCAAGGTTTTCACAATTTGACCCCTGACAACTTTGATATCCCCCAAAAATGACAGGGACCACATGCTAAATATAGACCATCCCCATCTTGATTATATATAAACATCCCTTACACTTACCCTTCTTGTTATATCATGTTTACAAGGTTTTGACCTTTGACCTCCCATGTGTTGCCAAATGACCTTTGATGCCCACCACAAACAATTAAGATCATGTACACAATGAGAAGCAATCATCCACACGTCAAGTATGAAATCCCATATGCCTTACCTACCTTGAGATACTGTGTAAACTTACAAGCAGCTTTCAAGATTTTTACTGTTTCACAAGAGCTGTTGACCCCACATGACCTTTGACATCTACCAAAAATAACAAAGATCATCTACAGTTCTGAATATATGCCATCAAAAAACCAAAAGTACATAAGGGGAGCAAAATACTGTATGAGCAACCCATCCTTACCCAGCTAACTTTTCTCTTCAAAGAGTTACGGTATCTTTGTGACCATACATTCACCATTTAAGTGCTTTTACCTAATTTCTTGTTGGAAAAATGGGGAGTCTAAGGACTGTAAATCATTCAAATAAAGGACACATAAAAGTGGCTAAAATGAACGGAAGTTTGGGGAGCACAGCAAATATTAGGGAGCTCAACATACAGGTTTATAGTCCCTTCAACTTGTTGTTGGGATACGAGCCCATCCCCACCCCAACCTCACTCCCTCTGTTCCACTCAGAATAATTTCACCGGTATTGCATTGCAATTTGCTACACAAGCTTGCAAAACTACTACACAAATGCAAAAATGTGTAGCACTTTTCTGTATGCATAACCATAGGGTTTTTCAGTATTTACGGTACACTAAATACGTAAAAAGTCCTCCAAACAGCTATGCACAATTGAAACACTACATTATTCCTTGCCACTGACCAGTGAAAAAGATACTACAAAACAAAACTGTTTAGGACCAACATATAGCTAACTGTGCTGCTTTCCTTCCAAGTTCTTGAATCACCTACACAGCAGGTACACTTGTACTGCAACAAGCTTCATCTCCCTTGACCATGTACACCTGTGACTCAGAACAAGTATCTGGAAGTCATGCTGAAATGGCAGCCACAATCCGTATCATCACCACACAGGCCCAAGTATACTAACTGAAGGCACTGCCAGTTTCATTAACTCACCTTTGGCGGTCAGGCAAAAGAGTAAATTGTGACATTCTGTAGTATTAAACAGTCATGGAGGATGAGATATATGACACCAGGGAGATCTCACCAGTTGTGTAATGAAGTCATTATAACCATTTTATGTGACTCACTTCAAGATGAGGTGTATACTTGTAATATGATCTGTAAAACCATTGCACTGCAATGCAGTACCTGTACATGTCTCCAATACGGAACTTCCATCATGTATACTTGACCGTAAGCCACATACAGTACATTCATTGCAAATTCAGGGCAAGGGAGCTGCCACACACAGTTACAGTACCTGATTGAAGTATGTACTGTACACTATTACCATATCAGTTTTATGCAGTACCTAGCTCACTTATGGGTTTTACAGAGATGCATTACTAACTGTAATTTATTAATGGCCTACTGTATGTCTCTTTTACCTCAATGAGGTGATGTCAAGGAAATAACAGAGCTGAACACTTAATTCATAATAAACATCATACATGCCCCATATGCCTGCATTCAAAGTCACCAACTTTCACACAGGTCTTACATATCAAGTGCACCAATGTGCCAGTACTGTACACTGTACAGCATAGGGTTGGGCAGTATACCACCGCTATTTTTGTATTTTTCATAGTACAGACAATACAAATACTGAAGGCACGCAAGTACAAAACTACAATGAGTACTTGACAAAAATTGCCTGGCAGTATTTCTTCTGATTCATTTTGCATAATTTCTCTTTTACTGATATTTAAAAAAAAAACCAAAAGAATGGATGATCTTGATCACTATATAACATAACTGAATACTGCACACCCCAAGTACCTAAAATTAAGTCACCATACTTCCATGCATTTTCCTTCACATCAAAATGCAAAATCGTATCAAGTTTATGTGCAATTGACACATATATTTACAATTTCTAGAGCAGAAGAGATTGCCGACAACTTTTCTTACGGCCAAATACTTAACTAAAATTTCCTTACACTCAAGTTGCTTGGCAAATATGCTTACAGCTGAGAGCTGGGTACTATCGTACTAACACCAGTACCATAATTTCAGAGTACCTCCCATCCTACCATACAGTACAGTATAATGCTGCATCAATCGATCTCGTGAAAAATGTACAGTAAATCATCACTATAAGGACAAAACAGTTACTGTGTACAGTATATGTTATAGTGACATGTGTATGTGCATGCTACATCGCAAAACCAAACTCGTAATACTGTAAGAGATCTAAGTTACAAACATGATGGCTTCAATGCTACTGTGGTCATACAATAATACTGATTGCACAGAATGATACTCCAAGATATTTATGGATGTCAATCCCAGTCAATCACAGTGAACTTACAGTACTCCAAACATGTTTTTATACTGTATGGTCACACAGTACAGCATATGCAGTAGTAATAACTTTACACAGGTACAGACCATCCACTCTGAAGGGCTTTTTAAAACACAGTACGCATACAGCGTACCATATATTCCTTCAAATACAGGTATGCTATACTGTACACAGTCAAGTCAGGGTTGTGGAACTGACCACCTGCAGAAAAAGGTGAGACCCCTGGCAGGACATTTGAACTACCCCAACACTCTATCAACAAAGTTATTCACTTCTTAAAAAAAACATAATTTCATGGGCAAGGAAATTTATATCAAGCAGCTGCACTGATGATGTTCATTACCACTAAGTATGTGCAAATACTTAAAGCCTTATTTTCAACTGATGCAACTGCCATGTAAATTTATCTTCACATTTTAATGAAAAAACTTCACTGATGAAATTATCTGAAGTAACTGCAATGGGCCGAACAGCTTGTCTTGCAGAAATACATACCCCTGGACCCTGCTTAGGGTCTCGCATATGTAGTCTCCTGTACACTGGAACTGTTGTGCACACAACTTGGGCTCTGCGACCCCTTCCATACTAACATTCAATCAGCCCCACCCCCCTCCCTTTTTCAAAAGGTACAGTGGGTCAACTCTACTGTAAATCCTGTATTAAGGTTACATTTTTAACAGCATTTACTGCAAATCTAGAATATTTGACTTTAAATGTAATGGAGCATTTTTGTCAATTTTCTACTGGCAAGGTTTCTGCCAAGGGGGGGGGGGGGGGAGATTTGTCCCCCCCTTTCCAGAAGAAGGTGGGTAAAATCCCCCCCCCTTTTCATTTCCATAAAAATTAAAAAAAATTGTCCATATCTTGGTTTCTTACTTAAGAAGAGGACACCTTTGCCGCTTGGGCTTTCATAAGTAAAATAATGGCCTTTAAAACCCTTCAAACGCACCTTATAGGGGTCTTGAAGCAAGCTTTTGTCCCCCTGAACCCACTTGTAACTTTAGCCAGGGACAGCATCAATTTGGACGAGGGGTTTAGGAGCAATTAATCCCCCCCTTTTTTGCATTTCTGACGGAATCCCTGACTGGGATACCGAATCTTTGAAGATGTTGAATAAGCATTGCACATGTTCATCACCCACCAAATACCACACAGGTCACCAAACCAGACCTCTTAATAGGCCTGACTGACAATATTTTCTTCAATCCATCATTAAATATTTAATACTGTTTCAAACTTTTTAGAAAGGTAGACATTATGACAATTAAAGGGGCAGTGCTCTTGGGAAGGAATGGAAAGATCAATTCAGTAATACTATGTGTGCTGTATTTACAATAGAAATTCTGTCATGAACAGAAGTTGATGGACACCATGTAAAAGGTCCGTCCATGACAAACCATTTTTAACACCCCTATGACTAAATGGAAGAACCAAATGGGGAAATGAGTGTTTGCAGAGCAGTACGTATTACATACATGGGCTTATCTATTCGCAATCAGTCCCTGCACTGAGATGAGTATGAAAACTCTGCCTTTAAAGAAAAATAGCCAACAATCAAAAATCTTGCTCACTTTCCATCCACGACAAGAAATATGTCCGTTCATGACAAGAAAATTGAAGAAATGTGTCTGTCCATGACAATTCATGCAGTTTTTAAGCCCTCACCCTACTTTAGGAAGGAATGGAACTTTCCAAAGTCTTTTGTATGGTATCATGTAGCTAATAGGTTATCTTTCAGCTGATAAAGTTTGAATTTTCTCAAAGCAAGTTGTTCCCACGGTTGACCTTTACTTTCCATCCATGATGCCTAGAAATACTTCAGTTTTGTTGGACAGACAGAAATGAAAGATTGCTTGAAAATGACACAGATCTGCTAAACAATTAAGTTAATAAAGCTTTTGTTTCTACTTAAATTATTTGTGAACTTAGTTTCAACAGAACTCTGCAAGAATTTCAGAGTGAAAGCAGGGCTCAAAAATAAGCTTTTCCTCTCTGGAGCTAAAAACAGCTTCTGAAGTACCTCCATTTTGAAGATTTTCTTGAGCTGTTTTCCTGTTGTCTGGAGCTGTTTCAATTTTTCAAAGAAACCACTGTTCCCTGCATGTAACATTCTCTAATCATCTCCCAAATGAACATTACTTGTGCATTTATTTAAAGACATTCAACATAACAGAGACAGGAAATAAAACGGAGAACATTTTTTGGTGTAACACTAGGCAGTACTAAGCATTATGTGGTCACTCCATCTCTGAAAAACTTGGAAGGGACCGGAGGGGCTGGGCTAGTCCGCAGTCTGCTGACCTAGTATTTGGGAAGCTTTGGGGCTTCCCATACTAGGTCAGCAATATACCCATTGTCAAAATTGGGCTACCGCGACTTCAAAAATTTTGAATGGTCTTTATCTTTCTCAAATTCACGTATACTCCTACATAATTGACCTCTACGGGGCCTTATATGTTTAAGACCCTTCATTCTAAGATTATTAGCACTTAGTGTCCAAAAAAGACCAAAAATTTTGATTTACACAAACGATCCTGTTTTGTTTTTTTAACATTCTATGAAACTGCCAAATCGTGTAACTAGGACGTTCACACTATTGTATGCTAAATAGCACGCACTGCTGTTTAATTGTGACATAGTCCATAGCTATAGTTACGTTCATACGTGCGCATACGCGTATATAGCAACAATCACTGCAGCAACGCATGCAGACGATATTACTCTCACAGTAATATGCGGTCAAAAGTTTGTGTTGCAATAGCCTAGGCCTAGTTCAGGGAACAAAGTGTACGTGAGAACTAGGCCTAGGTACCCTAGGCTAGGGCTGGGCCTGTTCAAATTTGACTTACAGATGTGTGTTTTACCTGTCCTAAAACCCCTAAAAACCTTCCTGTTTTGTGAATCTATGAGCTACTGTACTTACCTCACCTAATACTACTACTGAACAGTCCATAGACCACAGAATAACCACTGGCAATGAAATCCTCCCTACAGTAGATGGCGATCTATCCATATCCTGACTGTAGTTTACTTTTTAACTCACCCTTGTTTCATTACCAGCAGAATGATCAATCAGTGACCATTCCATTGTATATGGACTGTGCAGGGGAGGTACAGTAGGTAGGAGCAAAACTATATATTTCATGGTATATCCTGCAGGTAGTCATGAATACTGCATTGAGTCAACAAGGCTCTATCAACTCTAATTTCTGGTTTTGAATTATTTGCTGCATTTGAAATTTGGCACATGATGCTAATATTTTTTAAATTATACAACTGTACTGTATAATCATTTTGAAATAATACTTGCACAATAAAACCACATTAGCAGGGCCTTTGCCAGGTTTCAGAACTGGGAGTCTCATTGGCTTTGTATGACATGCCTCCCATCACACTGGCACCATGGGTGAGGTCCAGATGTGTTGAAAAGAGTTGTCAGCATGGTACTGTACCTCCAATGAAAAATACACTTGTTAAAAGTCTATAGTTATTTCGCCGCATTACTTTTGTACACTATACTGTATCATCGGTGAGTTATGATAAAATGTCTAAGATGAAAACAATGTTAGATTAAATCCTTGTTAGATTACATCTTTCCATCTGGAAAGCTACAGTACAGTACTGTACTCTATTAAAGTCTAGCAATTTTTTGGCTGTCTCAGAGTTAAGCCATCCTGCATAAATATGAACATCTCTACTATGACTTGGCTCTCTCAAGGACAGCAAAGACACATTGTTAACAGCTCTAATGCCTTGCCCTCAGGGCATAACGCTATTAAAACAGTCCTTTAAGCTTCATAAACCAAAAATAACACAGAAATATATACGTCACAGATGTGCATAATTTACGTGTGCAGTAGCAATTATGCACTGAGAGAAAAACAATTCCTTCGAAAATGCATTTGATGGATTTCACTGGAACTGAGACTTTCTTTTCACAGATGACTGCTACATAAAGACGGTATGATTTTACATGCCCACAGATTTGTACACTACAGTAGGAACATCACATATCACCCCTCCCCCCCCCCCCAAAAAAAAATCACATTGTAGTGTTTGCACCGGGTCCAAAATTTGGAACCGGGTACCCTAAGTCGATGGTCAGTAGGGTACCCAGGTACTCGAAAATATAACTTCTGTTAGGCTACAAGTTTGTTTAAAGTCATAAAAACAAATTTTGCTTTGCACGTTGATATAATATAACACCAACATATTTTACGTATGGGCATGACAAGTGTTCTTAGGCGTGTGCATGATAAATTTTGCCAGGAAAAAGTAACATGTTCGATGTTTTGTCACACGTGCAATCTATGTTAGTGAAACTTTGGATCCCGGTAGCAATTTCAGAACCGGGTCCTGACCTCGTCGGTCGGGTACCCGGTGCAAACACTAATATATTGACACATGAGAAATTTTCCAGCTCCTGTAAGTATGACAGTATGAATCATAAATTATCATTACACAACACAGTCATTTATTACAGAAGGTACTGTAGTACTGGTAATGTATTCCTTTCAAATACAGCTTCAAGATGTTAGCTAATCTGATTTTAAAAGTTCAAAGCATCTCTTGAGGGTAATCTGGGTACATCTCTCTACAGGGTGCTTTGATGGAGCATATTCTGCAAGACTACAGTGCTGACTAAATATAAGTCATGTGGGCAGATTCCTGGTGGGACAGTTCTTCAATGGTAAAGAACACAAGCGACAGTAGATTTCATTTCTATGGACCGAGACAAGTAATTACAGCTGTCAATATAGGGAAAACTTAATGACACACCAACAGAGAGCTGGCTGCAGCTGTAGTATGTACAGAACTTACCCCATACAGAATATGTGCAGGTTCTGTGCTAACAGATCTTATGGTGAACTATTGTATGACATTTACATAGAGCAGGTCACTCATGATTCTACTGCACTTTTTTAGTCACAACTGCTGGCCAGGAGTTGAGAAGTGATACCACTTTCCTTATTAAAATGGTTTATACACCCAAGAATTTTTCACTAATATTAATTAACAAACATTTGTAAAAATCACATTTTGCATTGTAAAAGAATTGCATTTGTGTTTTTTCTCAAGTTTTAATGGGCAATTGTATCCAAAACATGTGTCAAATATGCATAGACCATGAAGCGGCTTTACCAGCTTACAGTAAGTGGCAATAGTTGTGCTCTGTAAACTGGGTCATGACATAAGGCCAATACATTTCACATCCAACTTAAAACCCCTCTTCAACTTCACAAAATATTCATTTGGCCCCTTAATTGTCCTCACTTTTACCAATTTTAATTTAAGTCTTTCCTTGTTTCAGGCACTGTTTGCCTTGCACTGATTTCATGTAGAACAGTTTCCTTGTAGTTTTCACACTGAACCTGATGATAAACACAAAGGGATCTAAATACTAGGCTGTTTCCAATGAGACATGTACAGTAGCTTAAGGTTGTCACCAGAATAGGGCTTGACTTCTTTTCATACCCATAGAATGATTAGCAGCAAGGTACAATTGGTCATAACAGATTTGATCTGGGACACACAGATCACATAACAATCACACTACAATCACACTGAGTAAATGCAAGGAAACAGAGATATCTACACAGCAGTGATACTGTGGTACAGACTTTCCAGCTTTCAAAAGCCCATTACCTGTCTGGTACGGTATTTGCACTATAGTATGACCAGAGAGTTGTAATCATTGCAACTCCCTAGTATGACAAGAACAATTGTCTTAATTAGGTGACAATTATACAAACAACACATACATCCACATCTGTGGATTTTTTTGTTTTTTTTTTGTTTTTTAGGAACTTTTAACAGGTCTTAAATGCAACCACAACAAACTCAGTCATTCTAGCACTACACTGAAAACCCTTGGAAAAGCTAACAATAAAACATACCAGGAATTCTTAAGGACATCCCTAACACAATTCAAAGTACTCTACACACTGTACTATAGTTTCCTTATGTATACTGTATCTTTCCATGCACACACACATCAGAGTACTTTGAATTAGTGGTTGTGTGTGGTAAGTACAGTACGGTTGCAACACTGTACTGTGCAGTACCTGTACTCAACATGCTGTAACACCTACTAGGCTACTATGTACAGTTACACAGGGTGAGACCCAGGTTCGTTAAATGTATACAGTACGCTAAACAGAATGCTTTACCTGGGGCAGAATGATGAGGCAGACCATGCATGTGAGCTTAATAATTTTAATACACAGTTAGTGTTGGACCAATTATTAGCTACATGCGATGTAGATTATTAGCTACTGTACCTGTAACTGCCAAGGGCCAACATTTCTCATATTCTTCTGATGTAAAAATCCCCCACAGTTTACTTAAAAATTGCTGTACTATCTTACAGATCTTACCATGAGTTTGATCCACCCATGATACTACCTCAATACTTCATACACAGGTTACATGATTTTCTTATATCTAATGTAAAGTACAAGTCCTAACATACCTCATGTACAAATGAAATGATACTGTACAGTACTTTGTGGTAGTGCAAAATAGCCCACCATATGATTCTGTGTACCATGTATGCAACTTGGGGTATGTCTACAAAGTGAATCTGGTATGTACACTCCTTAAAGGTAAATGCATACTGGATCCTATAGTAATACAAGCTAATACAAGCCAACACTTAGAATTACATTTGTCTCATAATGTACAATGCTGGTAATACCAGTCATTCGTAATATAGGCATGGCACTAATGTGAACAATACACTGGTGATGAGACTGGTCTTATGTACCATCACACTCTCCCAGATTCACAGCATTCCCTCAGGCTTTCTGTGCTATTTCCCCAAATATAGCAACATTTAAGTCTGACAATATTTCCAAATTATTGTAAATTGGACACTTCACCAGACATGGCAGACTGTTTTGTACTATTTTGTTCACAAAATTCCACGAAAAACAGTCTTCATTGTCTCTTTCCTGAACCTGTTTTGTTTTACATGACCAAATGTAGAACTCCGTCAAACAATTTTCTCATTTTCACTATATTTTTATCATTTTCTCTTGGGTATTTCCAGTTACCCTCTTATTTTTCCATATAACTATCTGTCTTATCTGTGGAAGCCAACAATAGGCTCTGAGAGGTATGGCTTGGGTATGGCTCATTAGTAGTATACAATGCTGTACTGCACATACATCTACTGTGCAGTATACAGTACATACATGTATCCTATGACACATTAAGTGGAAGCAGCAAAGTGAAACAATACAAGGAACAGTATCAAGCACACATAAGCGTCTACAGTACGTCGCTAGGCTACAATCGTGAGTGCAAACAGGAAATCCATTCACACTACACAAACAATAGGAATGAATTAACCTACAAAAAAATGATGAAATCTGTGATTCACACACATCCAAAATTCTCAATGAATGCATATTTAGGGTATTTGGCCATAAAAACAGGGTGTGTGATACAACTGTATGCACTGAATTACCCACAGTACACAGGAAAGTAACTGGTTACTAATGTACACCATGTCTGTTCCAATACCAGCATGTTCTGACACCATACATGTTCCAACACTATGTATACATCTATGTATGCCAATGTACAATACAGTATGTTGCCTTAAGTACAGGAGATCTGCATAAACTGGTTTTCATTCCATGGATAGAGATAGTGAGATAAAGGCTTGTTTTGAGCCCTACAGTATCTCTTACTTTGGCCATAACCCCTCAATCCTATCCTCCATACCCTAGTGTTTATAAATACTAAAGGCTATGAAAATAGAGCTGAAAATTACTGCACATGTATGTCTACCATACAGTACAAACTACTGCATACATGTACAACACCTGTGAACTACATGGGCCTCCATACCAACCTATTCAATACTGTGATGTGTTTGGTAATTTTCTTCAAGGGTCAAAACCAGGGTACATGTTGCATACCTAAGATGATACATCACCAAACACTGGCAAACAGTGCAAGCAATCTTAGCTGGTAATTCCCTGTACTTTAACCTCTCTGTATACAGTACAGGCAGGAATCAGCTGGGATAAGGTGTTGTTATTGTAAGTTACAAAACATTCCAGTATACAGTTCTGTAAGTGTGTAGTGTAAGTATGTCAGACTATTAGAGGCTGCCTTAAAATGTCTTCCTGCTCAATTTGTGCAAATGCTAAACAAGATAGGCCCAATATCAAAAATTTCTACCACAGTTAGAAAATTATTTAATACATACTTGCTACTGTTCACATCAACAGATTTAATTTAGGATAGTTGCCAACTTGCCAGTTACCTTTGTTTCCTCCTGCTGAATATATGCATGACTACTACATACAGCAAACTACAGAAGTATATACTGTAACCTACAGCACAAGTTACTGCTGATATGCAATCATGTTCATATAGTAATTTAAAAAAGTTGCAAATAAAAGCCCATGTACTGAGTCAATTAGATAGTATGCATGTACTATTAAACTGAGGACTTTCTGAGAGTCAGGCACACTGATTGCATCCTAGGGAAGGGATCTGATGGGAGGGAAATCAATTTTCATAGAAATTGTTAGTGCCAGACCTAGACATCTTGTGCTGCCCCCACATCCCTATGCCTTCAGATAAATACCGGTGTCACATAGGCCTAGATGACTGTATGCTGTGTGTAGCTGCACTACATATACTGTACCGCAATGGGTCATACAGAAAGTAACTAGTTACTACAATCATGTACACTGAGCTCTGGTCATTCCATAGTGATAACAGCACCATTCGATAAAGATTATCGTTTCTGATTACGGTGCTGTGCAAGTGGTCACACCATAACTATATTAGTGACAAACACCATGTTGTTCACAATGTGTAGCCATGGCCTAGCTATGGTTGTTTGAACTACAGAATCGGGCTCTTCCTCTAAAATCAGAGTATCACGGACATGCCTAGACCTACGCAATTTACACACCATGCAACGTTCCATTTCGACGCTGTATGTACAGTGTCTGCACAATGTAGTTTTACAACAAAGGCGGCTGATCGACAATTGTTCAGCAGAGAGAGAGTGACGCTACGTCACATGTAAACAAAGCATGTCACTGGCTTAGATTTGTGTCGTTTCTTTCTGTTGTGTGTTTTTTCGCCCTGCATACAATTCGAACAATACTGTAACAATTGTCAATTCGTTTATCATTTTGGTTGGACCACTCTCTTGAAACCGCATGGTACTACAGTATATTTAGGCTAAAATCATCTAAACGTATCAGAATCATTATCATTGCATGTTGTGACCGGGGCTTTTAGGGACAGTCTATATTGCCATAATGTACACAAAAAGGGGTAGGTTGCACAAATTCCTATACAACATGCTGCACACTACACAGTATAAAGTGGAACCTGTATGTATAGTCCTTTTTAAGTTGGAAATGTGATTGAAGATCTTGTACTGTACTATGGGTCTACTTAAGCTTTTTCATTCCCAAGATCAACAACAAAGTACTGCAAGTTTGGTTAATACAGTACTGGTACTGTAGCACTCAATTCATGTTTGAACTGTTGTGCTTTTATGGGGGGTTGTCCTCTGACCTTATTCTGGTGACTGCAGGCAATATTTCACTTTACTCATCCACCCATGGATGTCAGACACAAAGGTAAAGTCATCTGCAAACTAATACTAATGAAGAGGTCAAAAATCACAAGTTATATTTCAAAAGTGCAAAACTTGTTAAAATAACATTCTGTGTATTTAGCAGTTAAGCATGAGAGAATTTTATTTCTGCCACAACACCCTGCATGTACACAACTACAACAGTGTAAAGAAAAAGTATTATACTGTAGTATGAATGGGGTGGTGCTGTAATATACTGTCTATGACACAATGTGGCAACACACACACAACACACACAGTACTGTATGATATATATTTTATGGTGCAAACCTAATTTATATTCAAAATACTTGGCTCTTCTACCTTGTGAAGAGACAGAGTTGAAGAGTGGTGGAGGGGATGGGCGGTATACCAAAACGATAGAAAAAAATCTTAAAATTTTACAGCCAAAACAACACAAGTAAATAAATGTGTCATTAGGTACAGTACTATAGGCCTAACTCTTGAATTCAAAGATTTGCACATGCCAGTATTTACTGTAGCTGTACAGTAATAGATTATATTGGTTTTACAGATCTATAGGCTTTCACGATATTTCCAGAAAAGACAATCGATTTAACCGGAAACCGGACCCCTAATAATCGAAATTCGATTATAATCGTTTTTTTCTCCACATACTTTACCTGCTAAAAGTAACCCATTGCGCCGAATGCAGAGTCCCCAAACAGTGTGTACTGTATATGACCTGTACATGATCGCCAAATTGGGGCCCAGTCTAGCCTTACAAACTGTCACAAAATGTTTAGGTTTTTGGTTTAAGAGATGATTAATATACCCTCTCTCCACGATTTTTTTCAATTATTTAACAATTACTATGATGTTTACGATTATTTCGATTTTTGCGATTTTCCGATTTTCTTCTCATGCATTAATCATGCCGAATCTAAACTGGTAAAAACCGGTATCAAATATAATAATCAGTTTACCATGAAAGCCTATTTACAGAGATCAAATTACCAAGCAGAATTTACCTATTTTTTATATAGTATGCCAGTCAGTGAACTTCATGCCCCATAGGACTGTACTGTATCTTGCTGTCCTAAAAATACCATTTGTAACTGATGGAGATGGACTTTGCTTTCATTTCTTTTGAAGTTTAATGCTCAACTCTTTCTTCCAATTTATTTGGCATAGAAACAAATACAGTTCAGATGAAAAGAACAGTGTTCTTAAGAGTGAAATCCCTGTAAATTTCTATCATGCATTCTGTTCACAATAAGGAAAGACTTCACATAAAAACAAGTATTTACACGATTTTACACCTTCCGAAATGAACTAGATTCAGCACACGTACACTATACTGTACAGTATGCACATGAAGTGATTACATGTTACAGCTGGAAAAAATGTTTATTTCCTGGGAGGGACATGTATAGGGCCAATGATTTTCCGTGATCGCGGAAAAACGCGGAAAGAAACGGAATTTACTTTTCTGCACGGAATTTTACGGAATTTAGCAAAAATTATCAGGCTCAAAATACATGTAAAGTTTTGACAAAAAAGTGAGTTACTTTTCTTCAAAACTATGCCAAATGAATGCCTGCATATACCAAAGACATACACAGACATTTTACCGCCTAAAATGGTGGCAAATTTACCTTAAAATCATCAAAACACCTTGAAGTTGCGATCAGAAAACAAGTAGGACATTTACGAAAATCGGCAAAATTTTGCCGGTATAGGCTCCAGTTTGCCTATGCTATAGTGTGTTAGGCTAGGTCACTCGTGATTTACAAGTGTTTGCTGCCTTCAGGATCGTAACCAGACAAGTTTAGGACTTGTTTTCAACATAATTACTCCAAAATCAGAAAATCACGGAAATGGGTTATGCTTGAAACGGAATTTTGCGGATTTTGGAAAGTTAAAACGGAATTCTATGATTTGTGAAGCGGAAAATCATTGGCCCTACATGTACAGTACAAAAATGATAAATTTCCCCACAACTGCCAAAATTTTCTCGCAAATACCCAAATTTTACAGTCCTGGAGGCAGGCTCTGAGGCAGAAATTTCAGTTGTGGGTGTCCAATTGAGAATAGTGGGTGTGCTAACATATTGGCCCAATATGATGCCGAAGGCATCATCACGATCGCGAAGAAATCACCTTCCTTGGCAGGAATTCAAGGGGTCCCTTGTGGGGGTTAAGGGGGCAAGTTTAGAATTTTGCATTTTATAGGTTTCTGAGGGTAAAATACAAGCTGTTTCAGCCTATTTTTGAGACTTCTTGGACCTGAAATATGAGTTTGACAATACAATTTCTGTCCCCTCCTGGTCTTCCGCCAAAATATTAGTCTTCAGACTCCGAGGCTGATGTTTACTAGAACAGGACATCAGGATCAGGGCTAGCTGCATTTTTTTTGGGGGGGGGGGGGACATTCCAACCATGTGAAATATTTGGAAAATTAGAAATGGTGTGAGGTATCGTCTATGCTACAAACTTACAAACCAAAAGTATCCAACCTCACGTACCCTTCCCTCAGTTTTGCCTAGCCATAGGCCTAATTGTAGCCAAGTATTAATCCTCAGCCTTTAGCTTTAACTTTTAACCTTACTGTAACTGTAAAACTAAATCTTGACTTGCAGTGTTACTGATTCTAAACAATGGCACCGTCTGCTAGACTGTGGTTCCAATAGCCTAGTCTGTAGATCTACGGAGAGCACAGCACTGGCTTCAAAGTCAAACAGAACTGGTTCCCTATGCAGCATACATGCTAAAGCATTCACCAAATAAACTTGATACATCTACAAAAAATGAAAAAAAATCAGCAACTTTTATCATCGATGATAATGAGCAATTTCGTATGCTTCTAATATCCGATCACTCTTTTGGTCCTTACAAGTTTCATTTCTACTGTAGTACACACTAAATATGCAGTGCCACAGTCTGAGGGTAGAAATCTTCGATGTCAAACTTAAAGGCATCCAAAATTATTAAGAGTGACAAACATTTCATAAATTAATTATGAGGTATGTGTAAATCACTCTAACTAAGCCCCTCGTAATATTTTCGGAACCGTTACTTCAGTACTTTTCTTGCACGATCCTTTATTATCCACAAAAACCCACACTATCTCATACGCTATCCTAACGTATATATATATATATATGGAGATATCGAACCTAAGCTAGTGTCATGTTTGTGTGAGAACAGTCTGATCCTACGGACAGACTACATTGTAAAATGTATGGTATCAGGCGCTCGCAGCATAACATGCAACACGGTAGTTACGTTGTGAGCAATAGCACTCACCACACAATTCAGTTGACAGGATTTTCGTATGGCAAGTACATCGAACGTAGTTAAAGTCAACTCATTACTGCATTGACTCAATATGTGCTGCTATCAGAATTCCGATGTACAAGAGGAGATGTGTATGCATGTTACTAGAATCGCGCTAGTAGTCTCGCTGAAAACTAGGAAAGATGAAAAGGTCTTCCGGTTGGAGAAATGGTCGTCTCGGATGCTTATTTCAAACAGTCTTAATATGTATACTGGAAGCTTGGGAGAATTGGTGCACGGCTTCATGTATATTTTGAAAGCCGTGTACGAAAATATAGGCCGTCATTTTGGGAAACCGGCCGTGCAAAGGACGGCTGGACGGCTGGCTGCCTAAATCACTGCCTGGAGGACCTTTCCAGCTTCCCAATTTTGTCACCCATGTGAGTACATAACACATGTATGTACTCACACATATATGTAGACCTACTCACAATATGGCACATTTTAAAGGCACTTGGGCTAAAGAGAATGGATTTGTTCTCACACTTGTATTCACACATGTAATGAAAGATAGGGTGCATTTACACTAGATCCGGATCTGATCGCCTGCGCGGGGTCAGATCCCCTGCTCGAGATCAAATTTGTAGTGTAAACGCAGATCAGATCCGGATCTGATCGCCCTATTTTGATCCTGGTAAAAGGGGAGGATCAGACCCCGCGCAGGCGATCAAAACTTGTAGTGTAAACGCTCCCCGGATCAACGGTGACCCGAGATCAACGGTAATTCAACGTAAATTATTTGGAGGTCACTTCTGCAAAAACACTCATTATGCAGGGAGGTGGATCAGAGTACGAGACAAGTGTAAATGCACCAGGATCAAGCCATACGCGTAATTCGATATGCTGATAACATAGGGCGATCACATCTGGATCAAGTGTAAATGCACCCATAAAGTTCATATTGTATACGGGTATGCATTGATGCTATGTACCATTTTTAAAGCAACATACAGTACATGTACCCACAATGACACAACTGCATGTATGTATGGTACTGTACTCATATTCACAACTGAGGTACTGCACTTTTAGTACACTTGACACAGAGTACACTGTAGTCATGATATTAAACCCACACTACTATAGTTGTCTGGTTACTGTAAAAACAAAGACCAGGGCTCTATTTCATAAAAGTTAGGAATATTCCTATCTTGGACTTAGGAAGAATTCATTCCTATCTTCATGCTGAAGTTTTTCCTAGGCTTAGGAATGATCTTTGGTAATTTAGAAATGTTCTTAATTGATTTGGTAGGAAATTCACAGATAAAAACAATGTCGCTTTTAATTTATCCCTAAATATTTGAAGGACGGAATGATTTCGGACGAATGTATCTAAGCAGTTTAGGAACTTTAATTTTAGGAATATTCCTAACTTTTATGAAATAGAGCCCTGGTCTTACAACAGAACCCCATTTGTATGCACTACAGGGTACACATGTACAGTATGTGAGGGTGATCGGTTTGACAAAAAAAAGGTTACAAACACATTTGACGTTATTTGCACTTAAATTATAATATTTATGTTAGGGGACATTATCAACTCTACCAGTTTCTTACAAAAGGTGGTTACATGATATGTTCCTAAACATAGAATCAACAGAATATCTGTGCCATGGACACACAACATAAATGTAGGGTATTTCCCTTTCTGGTACTGTACTCTTGTCATATTTTCATCTTTAATCTAAGTCATAACTAGTTTAATGTAGAAACAAAAGCTGTAATTAATTTCCTTGTTTTGCAGATATATGTCAATTTCAAGCAACCTTTCAGTTTTATCCATCGAGCAAAACAAAAGTATTTCTAGGTGTCATTGGTGGGCGTTATGGACAGACAGCACAGGTAAACCAGGGGCTCAACTTGATTTGAGAATATTCAAAAGTAATGATCAGCTACAGTACAGTACATGATGCTAAATTATAAGACTTTGGAAAATTCCATTACTGCTACATGTAAGTTGAAGGTCATGGACAGTTGGACACAAACATTTCTTGTCATAGACAGACAAATTTTTGTCATGAATTGACACTTTCTTGTCAGGGAGTTAAACTGAGCAAAATTTTTGAATCTTGGTTTTATTGTTGTAATTGCAGAGTGGTCACACTACTTTTATTGCAAAGGTGATTGTGAACAAGATAGGCCCAGAGATCAGAAAACACAAATACCTTGTTTGATTCTTCCATTTAGTCATACCTGTAGTGGTACTTGAGTCAATTTGTCATGGATAGACTTTTGGTATGGTGTCTCTCCATGACAGAATTTCAATTACACAACGTACACAGTATACAGTGTATATTACAGTTCTGAATTTTTACCTAGTGGCTACACAGGAGAAGACATATATTTTGTATAATTCAGCAATATTTTTTTCAAAAAATATTTACCACAGAGAAAGTAAAGAAATTTCTTCTGCATCTATTTTTGTGTCACTGATGGTCATTGCTGCATCAAACATTAACAGCCACATGAAGTATTCAGTACACTCCAAGATGTTTCTTTTAATTTCAGTATGATTGTGGAATAAAGTCAAAAAATAGTTCATGACTAAAATAACTGTTTTTAATGAGTTTGAGTAGTAATAAATTGTTCCTCATTGACATGCTCTCAAAACCCCTTTGTGTTTAATTCTAAGATACATGATCAAGCATTTCCTCAATTTATTGCAATATTAGTCACGTCTACTGGTGAAACAAATTTCTGTTTCCTTGGTCAATACCACCTAACCAATGTAATTTTTTACACTTATGCACTCCAGAGTGAAATCATTTCATTGACTACAGACCTGTGTAAACATTACTGTACAGTAGGCTGGGATGTAGCTACGGTGGGCGGCGCTGGGCGGTCACACCCAGCACACAAAGTTCCTGCCCGGCACTCCAGGCAAACACACGTCTCCCCACCCAACACAAAACTGCCTACCATGACCTAAAAATAGCCCCAAATTTACTCCCTAAAATAAAATGAGGGAAAAATGAAAATTTAATGGGTGAAAATGGAGTGAGGTGCTTTCCAGATATCAGACAATTATCCAGCACTCAAATTTGGCTAGCTACATTCTTGAAAGTAGGTGTTAATTTTGAATAGTGGTAACATTCTATACATAAAAATAACTGCACAACTCTATGCTGAAATCACGAATTACAACTTCCATATAACTTAAACTCATATGCTTTGTAGTTTTGGGGGATTTTTTTTGGGGGGGGGGGGGGAGGATGGGATGACCCTTTTGGAGTGCTCACTGTCTTTACAGACAGTAAATTTTGTAAAAAATTTATACAACCATAATAATACAGTAGAATCAAGAGTCATTATTTACTGTGCAGGTTTTAGCATACTGCACTGAGAGTTTTTAATGATGTGGTACTGTAATGGAACACTAAGCAGGCTACGTACTCCAGTGTTTTTAAATACTGTACTTATAACTTCCCATGTAGTGAGTAAAATTTACCACAACAGTAATATATTACAGTAGTACAAATTTATGTAAAACTTAGTTTCCTAATTAATAAAATTTCTCTCCCAATTCCCTAGCAGTGTCCCTTCTCTCCTATTATTTTTTTCCCACCCACAACCACATTAACCACTTACAAGAAACTATAACATATGACTACTGCACTTCCATATTTACTGTACTCAATTGTACGTTACCATCACTTACAACAGTGCAATGAACTCAATTGCAATTTCTTTGGGTGCAGCCACATCACTTCCCATGGATTCCCACATGTATCATGCCATCAACACTTAAAATTTGTTTCTCACTGTCCACCCTTATGATCATTAAATCTCAACTTCTTGATCACTTAGCCTTCTTATTTTACTTCTTATTAGGCCTATACAACACTTTCTTTGAAGTTTTCATACAAGGTACACTCTCATCATTTTATCTGGATTTCTTGGTGGTAAGTAGTAATGTGCATGCAGAGGTACAGTACAGTACGGTACATACAGCGTACTTAACTTCACACCACTACTTCATTTCTCACCAGTATGCACACTTTGCACTTCCTCTAAACATCTTAATACTTAAATGGCACACTCACTTACAGTTTTACTTCCTTTAAATTTTTCATTCACTCTTCTTGGACCCTGCACTATAGAAGACTTCTGTTGCCATTGATGTTGTTGTTACTGTGTATTATTACTATTATTTATAGTATAGCCTACTCTCATCACTTTAATCTTCATTTCTAGTGTTAAACGTTCTCACGTTAAATGTCTCAAGCATTGTATAGTCCTGTATACTGCACAAAATTCAGGGACATACTGTACATTAATTTACTAACCAGCAAATATACACAACTTTGGCATTCCACAATAATATTGTATGACAAGCAATCAGGGTGAGTGTATATATTTCTCAAGCAGTCAACATACTGTACTGTACCCATATGGAACATAGCTTCATGTACTGTTAGTCTGGTACTGAAGAAAATAGTTTACAAAAATACTATATCTACACGTAAACTTCTTGAGCAATAGTGTGCAGTGATACGCAGGATGCAAGACAATTTAAAAGTACTGTTTATTTATTGTACAGTATAGTATATAATGGGTTTGAGTACTGTTTGTTTCCCATACACTGTACAGGTCTGCTCAAGATCTACAATATGTACAGTACTGGTATTACCAGGGATGTCTGCTGCCGGTTAAGGGCACTATAGAGTCACCCACTCTCTTACTTTTGCCATGTTTTGTAATAATATTACAGCAGGTGTACAAGTTTACAGAATAATGCATTGTACTGTATGTTTTGAAGCCTGTAGGGCAAAAATGACTTTTATTTAAAAACCCAGCACAGTGAAAACATGTAACCCTAAGGTTGCCATTAAAGCTATCATAAATATATTCTTTTAATTTTAGCACAAAACCCCCAGAATTGTAAAAAGAATTTCTAAACCTACAGTACAGAACTAAGGTAAGGTAGTCCATAGTGGGCTTTGATGGGACACCCTTAAGTCATGAAACAGCACATCCAGAGCACTTTTAGAGAATATGAACTGTAGGCCTATGCAGTTTCCAAGAACATTCTCTCTACAGGAAAACTGGAACTATGTTGATACTACTCCTACACAGATCCAATCAGACTAGTCTATGCACCCCCCCCCCTACACCCCACAAAAAATGCAATACTGTATACAGGTCTTGCAATGCACTGAAGGAAACAATTTATCACCCCAATAAATCACAACTAAACCTTCAAAACCTAGACTAATTCTGTTAAAATATAATCTTCTCTTCAGAAAGTGACTCATTTACAGTTTTGTAACACATCTCAGCATGAGGTAATGAGTATATCGACATGAATTCATTGAACATGAGTGAAGATTTCTCTTCTGTAGGTTGAGGTCACTTTACTGAATAAGTGGTTTTATTGTTTTGAGTGTGTTTCCTAATTACAGTATGCACATCAATGTACTATTTAGCTTACAGTAGCTGTCATTTACATAGTGATGCAGAATTTGAGTAATGTTACTTGATTTCTGGACCTGAGTTGTATGCAGTACAAAAAAAGAGACCCCAAACACAAAATAATATGAAGTTATCATGAAAATTAATTCTACAAGAACAGCTTCAGAATAGAGTAGCTGAACTGTATAGGTCTGGAATACAAATCTTACTTTACAAAGAACTAAATGTTTTGTATGAATGGGGGCAATGAATGATACAGGTAGAATTTCTTTAGTCCACTTTATTACACAGTAGGAACAGCCTTTTTGGAATACAAATGTAGGAAGGAAAAATGGCAAATCATTCCAAACTTTTACACCTGTTGAAAAACATTAGCAGACTTAATAATGTGTTGGTACCTAGTAAAATAGAATTTCCAAATTGTAGGCTACCCAAACTCCCTTACTTGGATATGAGGATAATAATACGAATGTAGGTGCTTTCCCCTTTCCACTTTTGTGTAGTATTCCAGCAAACCTCCACAAAGCATCAACAAATGCAATACGGTCAGTTTACAAAGCAATTATTTTCACAAGAGAAAAAATTCAATAACCAGCATGATCCCTGGAAGATTTCATCATGCATGTAAGCTTGGGGAGTTGAACCCTTAAAGGGAAATATTGCATATGAAAAAATACCACGACGTCACTCTAATTTAATCCCATTGTGGTCTTCTACCCTTTCCAAACATGGAACACAAATAACTTGCAGCAGATCAACAATAATCTCACGAAATATGGAAAGAAAGAAGCAGCAATTTTTGTATCTTAGAACGGGCTCATTATAGAACGATAAGCCTCGCCCACACTTATGCAACGTTCATACTGCTGCATATTCATTTAGAAAGAGTGGTCATGTCAGGTCATATATGCACCCATTACGCAATACGTGTTGACCTCGCCTACCGTAATTCCAACGACCCTGCTCACAACAAACGACCACCACAGTTTCTGTACCATGCCATGCTGTACAGGATATTGGAATTCAAAACTCACACATGGAGACGCAGCGTCATCTCCCTGGTTCACTGTGAGTGTGCGTTATTAGTCGTTACAGGAGAGTCACTACAAACGTGTTAATTTATCTGCGAAGGACTTGTAGGCCCTGCATATTTCTTTTGTTTTGGACAAGTGGCAACCACTGGCATCACAGGTTCGTAAAATTTTCATTTTGTACCATTGTCAAAGCACCAACAGTCTCTTTTACATCCGGCTGTTGCGAAAGTAAATCAAGCCTGCTAAGGCCCAAGGGCTGCAATTCGAATTACGGAATAACTGTAACTTTGTGTATAGTATACCAGGGAGGTGATAAGACCACCTACTGTAATATAACGGTATTTCCGTTATGTTGTCAAATAGAAACTCCCAGGTTCAGTGATACAGACATAATGTAGTTACAATTCCACTAATGTACTGTACTGTACTTCTTTGGTATTTTCCGAACTTTTTGTACATGCTGTAGAAGTGTTTGCTATTGTCTGACGAAATGTAATAGAAATGATTTGATTGGTGGATTTCAAATCAGGGGTGATGAAGGTGTGGTTTTGCATGCATAATTGTTTGGGTGAACAAATCTATTAGTTGTTACAGAAAGGTTAATTATTCGTTAAGTAGTGCTCGGAGGGTAGAATGTTTTTCTTAGTTACCTCTCTTTCATCGAACGGGACCCGATCGCAAATAAACAAGGAGAGATTCAATAAAAAGCCAGACAAATGCAATATTTCCCTTTAAGCTGCTTACATACTGGCATTTCCTAAGGTAATTTTTGGATAATTCAAGACATTCGTAACTTTTGAAAGGAAACATTCAAACACAAAATTGTTTAAGGTGACAGCTCAAACCCCCCTCCATGTTCTGATGCTCTGTCACCACAAATTTATGGCTGACAAATGGAAAACTTTTGATACACTTAGTGTACAGTGTGTACATGAATGAAAGTGCAGCATAATCCACCCACCCTAAATTTGAACAGTAATGTACAGTGTCCAGGAAATGCTATTGTGTCCAAGAAAGGAAGTGCTGCCTCCTCCCTTCCCCCTCCCCCACCCCAAATGTGAACATAATTGTTTTACAGTGTTCAAGAAAAAAGAGCATCCCCACCCTAAATTTTAGCAGTAAATTGCTCCCTGATGGTTACAGACATCTAAACTGTCATGCAATTCAGCTTGAGTTTAGGGCAGATTCTTCTTAGTGCTTTTCGATAATAAGAACACTGTTTTATAGTGATGACACCCTTGCTCATGAAAAAGTCCCTAGTTCATTTTTGCATGCTAGAAATCATTCCCACTCTGAACACTTAACTAGCACAGTTACAAGGCACAGGTCCCAATTGCATTTCAACTGTCTACACAAGCTGTTGAGAGTGGGACTTAGTCATTTTTCTACAGGTATAACGCAAGGCTGACTTTAAAACTTCAATAGACTCCGCACACAACAATGACAGCAAAAGCATGGCTTTAGACAAACTGGTATCCCATCCCAACGCAATGGATTAAACTTACCAAAGTCATTCCTACACTGTAGTACTGTACTGTGCCATAGCAACCTCCCAACAAAGACACAAAACATTAGGTACCTGGACCTTAGCAGATTGACAAAAGTATGCAACTAATCCTCATTTATAACACAATGTGCCATACTGTACAGTACCTGTAGCAGGGTTTGATATAATTAATGATCACACAATGCAAAATTTATGCTGTCATGCCATTTGCCATTGATGTATACCATAGTATCCTCAAAAAATATCAAGAACTGTAGGGATGGCAGACTTGTGAGTATGTACTCATACTCATGGTTTAGCATGTAGTTGCCTGCACTCCAACTCCTGAAAATAAATTTGTACTAACCAATTGCTGCTTAAGCAAAAGTTTGTATTCATGAAAAAAGTGTTTGACCAATCATCTGGTAGATAATTGGCACAGGGCCGATTATCGTACAATCCATAAATAATCAGTATCGGTAAAACTCTGTCATTCAACCGATTACCACCACTGATTATTTGAACACTGGAAACAGGGTTAAAAAACTTCATATACGGAAACAATCACTAAACCCATAAATCAGATACTACAACCTGTAATCCTACTCTTGACATGGTACTCACACTTAAGTCTGGGGAGTTGTAAAGACTGCTGTAAGAACCCCACCTCAGATTCAGTTTCCCTGCACTTTTCTTTAACCTAATATATTCAACCAGGACACACTGTGAAAGCAAAATTCTCTTACCAAAAGAGCATCCACATTAATGTGCGACTTCTGGTTCCTGATGCATTCTCCTAGCTCATTATAACGAGACTGGAGGTCTTTCTCAGACCCAGCCATGGTTGCTCTTGATAATAAGTTCAATGCAGGTTACTTCTTTGATTTCTTGGTAGTAATGCCAGGACAATTTATACCATAGTTATTCAACATGAGATAATAAATACACAGTAGTATTTATGAAGAACGCCTGATATCGCTGGACTTGTTAATGTCCTATGATGGGGAAATCCCCTCATCCATCTGTGGAAAGAAAGAAGAAAACAGGGTTGAATGACTGCAAGAAATGTCATCAAAGTAACTGAGGAAATTTCAAAATGATTGAAGTCCTTCTGTCTGAACAAAGTTTTTTTTCAGAAGTTTTAAAGGCAGTAGATTTTCATTTCTGGCAGAAAGACTTAAGTGCAGAGCACATGTATTGTAACATACTATACCACCTGTACTTTATACATTTGTTAGATGAGGTTTAGATGAGGTTTAACGGCCCAGTTTCCAACCAATTGGTTCAAGTCGAGCCGGCCACGGACTTTTTTCCAGTTGTGGCTCACTGGCTTGTTTTCCCTTACTTTATTGCTTATGCGGAGCATCACGCACAACGGCAGAAGGTTCCATTTTTAAAGTCTTTGGTATGACTCAACCTGGGAATTGAACCCGGGCCTCCCGCGTGAGAGGCTGATGCTCTACCACTAGACCAAACACGCGGTCTGTACTTTATACAGGTAATGCACAAAATAAAATATGAAAGCTACTAAGTACCTGAAGTGTCACTGGTTTTGAAATGCAATACTGAACAAAATTTTTGACACCTACTAAGAAGACATTTTCCATCGCGATATTCAGGAAAATCTGATCATCTCACAAAGCTACCTGCTCAATGCATGATTATGCTATTTTCACACCTTTATCACGGCAGGAAAATCTGATCATCTCACAAAGCTGCCTGCTCACTGCATGATTATGCTATTTTCACACCTTTATCAGATTGTCCATCCAAAGCCCCAAGAATCCAGGTCATTCCCAAGAGTTGACCACACAGCATCTACAGTACTGTACCAATTCACCTCCAGGTGCTTACCAGTTTTCCCTACATTGTAACTGCCAACCAGTACATACTGTACCTTCCTTAGTCTGTCCACATGAAAATTACCAAAAGGTAATTATGAGAGATATATAATTTTTCCAACACAGTGGTATGGAACATACTTTATTTAAAGAAAGATACTCATCATCCCAGACAGTTCCCAACTAGGTTACTTCTAGCCCCACCCACAACCATCTTTTGCAGACACAAACCTAGTTTATTGCTTAATACAGTATCCTGGTAAGCACACAAGGCCCTAATGTGTAATCAGAAGATTCTCTGTGCATGCTGTGTAATATATAAGCTACTCTGCATCTTTTAAATTTTGTAATTCTGATGTCAATCAAAGAGCAGTCACCAACTGAGACTTTTGCTTACCCTCAAGTACTTGGGGTGATGAGTATCTGTCTTTAAACTGGAATACTGCCAGCTTATTTATCAATCAAAGTGTAAAGTCTTGCTACCCTTGTAACACATTCATACCTTGCAAACAGAACTCAGCAGATGTATACTGTAAGTACTGTCCTGTACCTAAACATCATTCATTGCATTAACATCTACTACAAGGTCTACTTGCAAAGGATCTGCAACTTAGAAAACTTAGTAAAAAGTTGGAACACTCAGCACAGTACAATAAAAGCTAAGCCTAGCCACCAGATTTCTCTGGCCTAGTTCCTTCTGCTCCCTTTATTCTATGAACTAGGCCAATGGTTCAATGTATTCCACTTTACCACCCACACTGTGAGAATGTCCACTACTCACTGTGACAATTCTTGAGCACTATAGTGGCACTTACTGTACAGTACCTTAGGCATATTGTCCTAAAGACATTTGTAAGGATAGACAAAAATGTGGCTACCGTACAACACAATGAAGCAAGTACACTAGTAGTAAATGACTACTCAAGCATGTATTCTATAATGTACAGTGAGTCCTTGAATAAGATTATATGCAACTAGGTACAAGAACTGTACTGTAAAACTACATCCCCAAAACCATCATATTTCAGTCCTTGTGCTGTCTGTGCACTACCCACTAACTGTAAAATTTGGCAGTCTAAGGAAAAACTGATTCAGGATTTCTCAGTCTAAAGCTCACTAATATAAACCTTTTCAATCATAAAATTTATTACAAAAAATGTAAAAGTTACTTATTTATCAACCTGCACACTTTTTACCCTTGTCAAGGACCAAAGTGTTGTGCTTAAAAAACAAATTTTAGGCCTAAATCTAGAGTACTTCATTAATACTAAGCCTGGTTGTGCACAATATAATGATGCTAAGACACGGATCACAAGGACATTGATGTGCAGATACAGTAGCACAACAGAACCAAATGGCCTACAATCAAGGCCTACAGTAGCATAGACCTGATTTTGGTCCACCAAATTTATAGTGGATCTATGTGCTGACACAGTGTAGAGAGCCTTCAGCAACACATTGATTTGTAAGGCTGCAGACTACAGTAGGCTAATATCTGAAGGGTGTAAGTATGGCCCAGAACACATGTGACCAGTATAAATGCATATTTTTCTAGGGTACTGTACATGGTAAAACTGATTTACATTGTTTGAAGAGTGGAGAAATGACAATTTGCTGGAAATGATCTCTTTATGTTATCTTTTCCTTTCAAACCATAACTGGGTGGTTCTACAGTTTAGTCAGGGAAAGGTCTCTAGTGCACAGTAAAATGAAGTGTATGAAGCATCTATAGTCCTATGCAAGGACTAATGTATAATGTAGGTCTATAATGCTTTTGATAGCCAAGACCTTTGTACAGTTCTATTTACAAATAATTTTAGTCCCTGTGAATATTGCTGTGATTCACCTTGAAAAAGTATGGAACTCTGTAAGGTGACTGACGCCACACGATAGTACCTGTGTTGGCTACGTATGCAAACACATACCATACTATTAAATTACATAGAGTGCATGAATGTACAATACCACCAAAAAATGTAACAGACACAAATTACATGTTTATGTACATGCACAAGGAATGAGTTGCCTGCATCAGCACATGATTTCTGAAGTGTTACTGTAGCATTCAGGGTAGGGTTCAATTTCTTCCCAAAGGAACCTGTAAACTTCTACTGGAAGAATGGAAGAAACTGGAAAATAACTGGTTTCTTCCCCAGGAACAAACTGGAAAATGTGGCAGAACTGAAAAAAACTAGCACTAGTGTAGCTGGAGACACTGAAATAGGTGTAATGGAAATTGAAAGCCTCATGAAGTCTTTGAAGTCCACAGTACTTCTATTCAAATGTTCCCAAGTGAGAGTAACACCTTTTCAAAAGGTACATTTTCATTGCTTTAATTCTTCACCTTTGGGTAGCAAAGGCATGCACCCTCTTACAGTATGAGTACAGTATGTCGGCTGCCATCCATGATGTAGAAAGCAAATAACGAGGGAAGAAAGGTTGGCAAATTCACCCAACATTAGATTATTTTACATTAATAATGCATTGAAATTACCTCCTCATTCTCAAATCCTGGCAGTAAGTTCTGACTATAGGCCTAGTGCAACTGAGGCCCTCTACGGTTGAAGGCTGGATTGTTAATGGGCCTATACATATATTACTGACCTACAATTCTCGATAAAAATGTTGGGACAAAACACACAAAACAAGCAACAGTGAGATCGCAATCCCCCTGTCTACACACATACCCATACCCCTGTTTGCTGTTAACTGGCCCAATGTGTTTTGAGACTTCAACATTGATAGGGGGAGCAACGTTTGTCCCACATACTTTTGTCGAGGATTGTCTAAAGCCTGTACAAACGTATACAGGGCATAGGAATTTCCAAATTTGGTTTTTAGTGCTTTAAAAAGCAGAGGTTGCTGTTCCATTTTTCAGGCGATGAAATGGGATCAACAGTTTAATTCCCATGGCCAGTACCCTGGCTTGTCAGTACAGTATGTCACATTTGTATCAAATTGTTGTGAAAATCATTAAGCATGGAGTGTTATTTGATTTTTCTTAGTAGGAGTTCCAGGAAAAGAATGTACTTCCCGGCAGATCCATACTGTATGAGGTTGGGAATTGTAGTTTTCTGGCTGGCCAGTGTTTATACTTATAATGAATTGAAATACACTGTGATGGAAAGAGGCCAATTTTTTTTTTATCTCAGTTTATCTGGAAAGGGGGGAGGGGGAGCCATTGTAACACATTTCACAATGTACCGAACGGTTAACCACAAAGTTCTCTATTTTTGGCAAAAATAAAAAGATTGGGCCATGGTGCCCATGTGGATCCAACATGGGAGAAGTTACCCATTGAAAATGTACCAAAGGCCCACATGGGCACCTTGGCCAAATTTTCATGGAGCCCATGTTCACATAAAGTCCATCATGTTCACATAAAGTCCATCATGCCCACAAATATCCCATGTGGGCCCATGTGGGTATGTTGACTGGGACAACTGCTTCTTTACAAATATGAATACCATGCTGTTTTTCATAGGCATAGTCTCTTCAAGATAGGCATTTTTTTTCACGAATAATCATGCATTGCTTTTACTGTAACTGTGAAATATTCCCTATACCTCTGTACAGGCATCAGACAATCCTTGACAAAAATGATCGGACAAAACACACAAAACAAGCAAAAGTGAGACCCCAATTCCCGTGCCGCATCCCCATTTCCCTCTTCAATGTTGCCGCAGCCCAACGTGTTTTGAGACTTCAACATTGATACAGGGAGTGGGTTTTGTCCCATGTGCTTTTGTCGAAGACTGTACCCTACAGTATAGTCAGGGATGTTTTGGTTTGTTGCATTTTTATTTGCTAGTATTTGGTAAAACTTTGATAAGATGTCCTGTAGAGTAGACATCAGACAATCAGGAAAGTATGTGCTCGATTTTTTTTCATGTGCAAGGGGGGTAGCCAGCCAATTCAAAATTCAAAATGAAAAATTGCAACATTTGGGTTGCCTTAATTTCATGTCCATTCTGATTTGTAAGTCAAAATTCTTTCTTTTACTGCTGGGGAACTAGACTGCCCATTTGATGAAGATGGGAGCATCTTGTGACACAGTATCAGAGATATTACTGCTCAAAAATGTCCTTTTACCCATATATTTTACTAATAAAAGAATGAATGAATTTCAATATTTGGGTTTCCTTTATTCAATATTCCATTTTCATCTGTCAGTGTAATTTTTTGTCTGTGTACTACTGAGGCACTTGAGTACCAATTTTTTGATGATGGAAGATCTTGTGTGGCTCTAAAAGAGATCATCATTGTTCAAACTTGTCTTGTAGTGCCAAAACTTGTATTTTTTATTAATGAAAAATGAAAATATTGATGTTTTAGTTGTTTTAGCTGTTATCCAATTGAAGGAAATATTGGGCATAAAAAATGATCCCAGAGGCCAAAATTTCCCAACGAAAAACAAAGAAATTGGGAATTTTCAGTACCACTCATTTCATGTAGGTTTGAATCTGGGAGTTCAAATTTTCCCCACACACTACCTGGTTTAGGACTACCCATTAACAAAAGTTAAGGTCGTTGGAATACACACTTTAAGAGAATCTGGTACTCAAATTTGTCCCCCGGGGCCAAATTTGCCAAAACTGCCGGTTTTTGTGAAAAGGGCCATATTCGACAGGTCACTACAACAAAAAGGATCAATATTTTGGGGAAAACTTTCAGTATATTGTGGGAGACTGTGTTTACTTTAACACCTTTACTCCTGAAAAAGTTTAGACCCCAAATGTTGGCACAACAGAGCCCATCTTGAGCCAAATCAGCCAAAGTGATCAAAATGGCAGCCATTTTGAATTGACTGGCTACCCCCTTGCACATGAAAAAAAAAAATCGAGCACATACTTTTCTGATTGCCTGATGTCTACTCTACATCTTATCAAAGTTTTACTAAATATAGCAAAAAAAATGCAAACTCCAAAAAAGATAGAAGTCAGACTGGACTAGTAGGGGCAAATGTAAGGGGGTATCCAGTCAAACAGCCCTTTACCAAGATGTCCCAAATTTGTAGCCACCAAATAATCCCTGTTTTTTTACCAAAATGTCCCAGTGGTGTTACAGTATGTCTGTAACACAAAAATATCCCCGGGTATGATACATAGGCCTAGACCTACTGTAAACATAAAATAAGCAACAATTTGCAACTTAGGGGTAGGGCTGTGAACGTTTAGCAAAATTACTAAACGTTTAATCGCAAAATTTTGCGATCATTTAGCGATTAATCGCAAGTACGTACTGTACATTCAACAGAGAGACTTTAAAAGTGCCCTTGAACATGATGAATATATGTAAAATGCATTAGTGATGCTGGGGGACATGGTTTCCATGAACCTCAAACAC
Organism: Holothuria leucospilota; assembly: GCA_029531755.1. Lineage (NCBI taxonomy): Eukaryota > Metazoa > Echinodermata > Holothuroidea > Aspidochirotida > Holothuriidae > Holothuria > Holothuria leucospilota. Next base: position 36,987,235 of record CM055971.1, read on the forward strand.
GGATCCTCATAGAAGCTCAACTTTGATGTCGTATGTTTACGTGTGTGTCATTTGTATAATTATGTATTTCACTTTTTCAAAAAGAGTTAAAGTGAACATCTAATTTTCTGTAACGACTGCAGCTTGTTTTTTTATTTCGTATGGACAAACGGGTTTTGCGATTAATCACTGCTGCTGTGTACTAAATGTTTATTACACATGCGATCGTTTAGCGATTAATCGCTAAACGGTCACAGCCCTACTTAGGGGTTTACCGACAACCTCTTCAAGTGTTAGAAAAAGTTCAATTGTAACTGACTTGTTGCAAATATTAGGATTATGTTAGGATATCAGTGACAAGGTTTTCTGGTTTTCATAATGTTCAGTAACAGGCCTAACGTTAGGTCTACTGTACTGCAACATGAATACCAGGGGAGGCCACTCATCATTGACAAGGGAGTATCGAACGTGACCAAGCATCCACGTAAATAGTTTATTTTTTGGAGAATAGGCACGATACATACACATACCGTGCGTCGGTATGAACAAAACCAGATACCAATATACTGGTTGGCAAATACCTGGTACTACCAGGTATACCGGGAAATTTCGCAGAACCAGTACTTCACACATTAACTGCACTATGGATCAAATGTAGCATGCACTCTCCCCAAGGCCAACGAGTATATTCACTCTTTCGTGACGGCGATTTTTTTCCTTTCTCTTTTCTCTTTTTTGCAGCAAAATATTTCCAAAATTTGAATAAAGTTTCATTAAAAAAAATAAAGTATGAATGACCCAAGTGTCTTACGAGTCTTTCATTTCAAGCTACCGTAGAACCCATTCAAAAGCAATGCAAGTATGGCGTGGAATGTACCGCAACCTGCCTGTCGTCTGTGCTAGCTAGCTTTATGCATTCATAAATGCTACGTGTACAGTTCACAGCACTAGCTGGGTCCGTCAAACCACAGCTGTACTGTGTGCTAGTAGTAGCGTTGTAATCAGTATGCACTATGCATGGGATTTACCAGGTAAAAATTCCAGCTGCAGTGAGCAGAATCGGTATTGGAATGAACACCAGGTAAAGTTTATACACACTAAGAGGCCTTGTATGAGTAATTGGTATGCATACAGTAGCAGGATCTGCAACTCCCTGTTCGTGCCACCTACTAACAGTTAGTTACCTGGTACGAATGTACGTACTGCGCAGAATCAATTTCTGCCAAGTTTTCGGAGTATTTGACAAACTGTAAACAGTTATGTGCGTGAAAGGATTTGAGATCGGAAACTTCGTGGGATGGTTCACTGCTCTTAGGCCTACTATGGTAAAGTTTTTCAGCCATTAGTCATGCATGTTATGGGTTAAATTAACCAACTTGTGGTTTTTCAGTACACTGCTAAGATTGTGTACTTGGATAGCAGTTAGGGTCTGGGATTTTACGGTAACGTGCAAAGGGTAAACAGTGGGAAGCAGTAACAGTAACAAGTTTGTGTTCGGTATTTAAATCGTGTAAGATATTTACCAGGTACTTAGGCATGTTTTCCGGGGATACCTGTTATTTTCGGTATATTTGTTTTCAACAAATTTCAATACCGCCGGAATGGGTTATGAGTGCCTGGTATATCAATATACCAGAGAACCAGAATCAGCACTCAAATGGATAAGTTGGTAATTCATTTTTGACCATGTATGTCAAACTTTAGTAACCCAGTATCATATCATGACATATATACATAGGTACGTACATGTATATATAGGTATATAGTACCAGTATATTATAAGGGACAGTGCTGTTAGTACATACTTAAATAATTTTAATTCACTGGCCAGCAACTGCGCTTGTGGTGTGATCGGTCAGGGTATTGCTTCATGATGATAGAGGTAGGGTTCCAGGTTATAATCCTACTAACCCTCTTCTCGCTTCTCTCCACAGCATTGCATGCCATGTCAACTCTCCGGCGGAAAATATAAAAAGGAACGACTTTTACTTGAATTGCTTATAACTGCAACTCTTATTTGCCACTGATCTTTCAGTGGTAGAGCACCATCTTGGCTCTAATTTAGAATCAATGCCTGGAAATGACATATCGTTGTACGCATAGGGATACTAGGGTTATATACGTGGTAGACATATGGATACGGGTAGGATTACATACAGTATCCATATGGATGAGATAGGGTTACGTGGTATGCATACGGAGAGGGATAGTGTTATAAAAGTTTGGTACGCATAGAGTAAGGTTAGGGTTACGTATACCCTAGGGTATACAGATAATATACGTATTGACATGTATATACGCAATGGAGTCAGTCTGTACGTAAAAATTGGCTAGTCTGTACTCATATTTAAAATCGGTTACGGCATAGACTTGTAATACAGTTACAGTGATTGGCGGTTGTATTCTTGCAGTATACCCTGTTCGAATCCCACTGACCACCCTTTCTTTCCACAGTTCTTCTTCCTTGATCTTTGGGAGCCTGACTTGTCACTGAAAATTTAATTTGGAGTTGTAAAAGTGGGGTAATTATAGAATGCAGGTCCACATGTGACAATGTTCTTAGAGTGGATTCGGGGATTTGCGGATACAATCTTTGGGAATGGAATCCCACAGTTCTTGTAATTTCAATTTTACAAAGCCAGGGTTTAGAGACAAAATATTGCAAAGTCCGGCGAAGGAATCCCTAAGTGGATTGGCGGATTCGTGGATACGATATCTTGTTTCCCCACCCTGAGCTATTTGAGAATGGCACACAACACACTGGGTTTAAGACAAATTACATTACTAAGTCCAGGGAAGCTTCCCTGAGTGGATTCGCAGATTTGTGGATACGATCTTAGTTCTACACTCTAAGCTATTTAAGAAGGAAAAACAAAACATTGCAAAGTCCGGGGAAGGAATCCCTAAGTGGATTCGCGGATCTATACGATCTTGCTTCCCCACCCTGAGCTATTTAAGAAAGGCTCACAACACACTGGGTTTAAAGACAAAACATTACGAAGTCCAGGGAAGCTTCCCTGAGTGGATTCGCGGATTCGTGGATACGATCTTGCTTCCCCATCCTGAGCTATTTGAGAACGACACACAACACACTGGGTTTTAAGACAAAATATTACGAACTCCATACTCCAAGCTTCCCTGAGTGGATTTGCGGATACTACAGTAAAACCCCGTTTATCCGAACACATCGGGACCGAAGGTTGTTCAGATAACGAAAAAGTTCGGATAAACGAGGTTCCAAGTTTTTGCCTTAAGTAGGGTACACTGGGTCCATAAGACAGTGTGTCAACACATTTCCAAAATAATTCCGAAAAGGCTTAAAATTGCAGACAAACTCCCCCAAAATATTTCGTTACTATTTTCTGTGACCGATGATATGACAAATAAATTTTAAGACGTCTAAAACGGAGAGATTTCATTCCCAAAATTTGAGCCTTCGCTCGTCTGAATGACCAGTGCTTTCTACCCACTAAATGAATGTGTGTGCTGAAGAAAAGCTGTAACGATCTGGAGAGGTATCTAGAGTATAAATTCTGCAAAAATTTCAAAAAATGTTAGAGACACATGTGTAGGAGACTCTCAAACAGCAGTTCGCACTGTTTTTGTAAGGTCTACTTTCATTATTTTTAGGTATGAACCTCACTACGTTACTAACTTTTCAGATTTAGTGAAACTAAGACTTACGCTAGCCTAACGTATTTTTGTATGAGAGGATATTGAGCCTATACCGACCCATGGCTCCTAACAAGAATTTCAAAGCAAATACGTACGATGTTTCTTCCAAATTTGACAAAGAGATAACAGATTGTTTTCTATGTCCACATGTCGGCTGTTTTAGCCATCGTGACATCTTTCCATGACTTTTAAAGTCCCGAGAAAAATTAGTACATTTCTGCAAAAATTTACGTTGAATTTTGCCTTGTAAAGCACTTAAAACTTGGTGTATACTCTTGTAATTGTGTTGACTATTATTGTTGTTAAATCTGACGGCTAGTTCGGATAAACGGGGTTTCGGATAAACGGGGTTCGGATAAACGGGGTTTTACTGTATCTTACTTCTACACTCTAAGCTATTTAAGTACGAAAAAATTGAGATCGAATCTGGATTCTAGGAAGAAATAAACAGTGGTCCTGCATTCTGTAATTGTACTGTAAAAGTTTTAAGTTGTAGGCCTAGGCCTAATGCTACGTCACTTCGAGGCACTGATTCTAAATTAGTACCGCCATCTTTTAAGTTATGAGAAGTTGTTTCTGTCATCACTTCCAGGCACAGAATCTAAATTAGGCCTAGGCCTAGCAGGCTACCAGTTAATTACTTGCCCGTGCAAAATGCAAACTTTCCAATCTGCAACTGTGTCAGTGGTCTTTCATGAGAGGTGTTGTATTCTGCGGTTGTACCCTGACTAGCCTTGCCTACCACTACCCAGGCCTAGAAAGAATGTTCTTTTCGTGAAGTTCATGGGCATCCTACGGCCATAGGCTAAGCAGTAAGTAACGGTTGAAGCCTCGGTCTGTTGGGCCTTAGACATAAGGCCTCTAGAGGCCTACGGTAGCCTAGCCTATACCGTATAGTAATATATGCCTAACGTTAGGCTTGAGTCCACACACACCCAAGTCTAACGTTAGTGAACGATCCCAGTCCTTACCACTCTCAAAAAGTAAAATACGACTGTTTGCAGAAATGCTAGTTCCATTTTGCTTCGTATCTTCTCATTCTTTTTGAAAACATGTTTATAATATAACATCCACGACTTGATGAGATACGTGCTCAAAAGTTATAATTTCGAGGTTCATAGTATCGCACGGTACCAATGCACACGGCTTAATAATATTCGGTTTATATAAACGTACGTTAGACCCCGTATACATACACGGTACTTAACCACTAGCATGTTCATTTACCGTTGTAATGAACACTGTAACCGTCGTCGCGTACAGTGCACCCATAGCTCAATAATTCAAGCGAGGAATGTTAATACAGCATTCACAAGTGCAGCAAGTGGCTGGCTTGAACTTTGTACATGTACAAAACGTGTACTGTACTGGCAATATACTACTACAGAACATATGCAATTCAAAATTAAAGAGGGCGTACTGCAAGAAAGCGAATCTTCATACAGTAGGCACATTGCGTGTCTCACAAATTAAAGGGGCTCATTGAGTTGATATCGATTATTTTGTGACAAGTTTGAAGGGAATCATTGCATGACAATGCTTCTGATTAGCCTCATTGCTCATGTTTCACTTCCTAAAGTGACCTAAAACGTGAAAAAATTGTAGTTTTTATGGGTTTTAGAGCTTGCAGTTCACCAAGCTTGTCCAAGCCCATGATAGACCAGCCTCTCTTGAATAAACAACACTTATAAACAGTTGTGACCTTCAATCACAGCAGCTGTTGGTTATAGGAGTTGCAAGCCTGTCAATGCAGTTAGGACAAGCCTCACTCATTGGTTGTATTTGAACAGGGGTTGCATATGATTAATACTAACTGTTAAAAGTGCCTGGTCACGAATTTGTAAGAAATGATTTTAATCATTAATTACCCTATCATTACAATTTCAGTTGTGTGTCAGATGTGCAGAATCTCTTAGTTTGGCCATTTACTCATGTGAGTAACTTGAAACCTCAACAGGTGTGATAAAAAATCATGAATTACATGAACCAACTCAATGTGCCCCTTTAAGAACTTGAGAGGTATCTGTTCTTTTCAGCCAGTCAGCTAGAACTTGCGAATCTAGAACTGATCCTGCAACGCCTGACAAACCTATGATATAAGGGTGTGACGGCATAGTGTCCCATTAGGGAACGTGGCTATGAACTCTTTCGGGGAAACGTTTGTTTTTCCAGCACCCAGCCCAAGGGGACCGTACTTGTGTGCACTGCTTTTTGGTACAAAATTGCCTAAACTAGTACCTCACTGAAAGTCTCTCTGCTGCCTGGCAACCTTCCTTGTTATTGTGGAATATTTTTAAGCTTCGAATTTAATAGCATTAAACAGCATTTTTAATGCGCAAAAATCTAGGCAATCCTATTCAATGGAGCAGCACAGTTATCCCTGCTCAACGATGAACCACCCTTGATTAAAAGCGCCCGATGACAATTTATCTCCTAGGTACTCATTTAACGACTGGGTCATGGTGGAGAGAGGCACTTGAGATAAAGCATCTTGTCCAAGGACACAACAGAATGACCCAGACTCTCTATCTTTCATTGCAGTTCTTTCTCTTTCACCTTTTCTCCTGTTTTCTCACTTTCTCCCTTCTTTTTATATTTTCATCAAACTCCTTCGCCGCCGCTATTTTAGCCTCATTGTCATGTCATTTTTCCCAGGGGAGGTAGAGTACTGCCCATGCACTCCCCGTGTCTTTGCCCTGCTAACTTGACTGGAGGAAGTTACATTTAGGCACCCATCGTAAGCGAGAGCAGTTGACGAAATTACCCAGCCTTTCCAACATTTTTTTTTAGCTAAAAGTGTCTGTGTTTAACCTTCTTATTGTACGTCGGTTATTCTCATTTGCCATTCCCAATTAAATAGATCAGGCCCGTAACGTACCCTAGTGCTTTCTCGGAGGCTGCGAGTCACTTTCAAATGCAATTCGAGGCAGAATTTGTAACATTTGAAGCACATTACGAATGTAAACACCGACTAATAGTTAGGATAAGGGCACCGGCAGTTACTCAAAACGATGCGTGACATGAATTTGACCAGAACTAGGAGCCCAACTTAGCATTGGCGGCCTCAAGTTTACGCCCTCTTTAGGGTATGGAAAACTTTCAGTTGGATTCTAATTGCTCTGTGGTATAATCAAGCATGTGCCTCAGGGGCCGCGGGAGCGCGAATTGCAGTACCCTTTTACATGGGCGTTAATCCTGGGGGGACAGGGGACAAGTCCCCCCACATTTCAATGGGTGGGGGACACAGTATGAAATGTCCCCCCTCCACCACATTTGCGTAAAAGAGTAATGTCGTGGCTCTATTTGACTGGCTTTTTGAGTGGCATGTAGGTTTTTTGGGCAATTGTTAAGTGTCTCGATGCAAATTCTGAATGCAGATTTCCGGTAGGGAAATATTATTGAATGACAAAATTTCGGCACGTTTCGCCCACATGCGTCACGGTTTGCACTCCTTCTCATGACCATTAAAAAGGTAATTATACATGGAACTATTCTGATCGCAACACTTTCCGAAAACAGACATGCATCTCCAAACATCTAAAGGGGCCTCGCATCAATATGGGTTCATTCAATCAGTGGCGTACGCAGAGGGGAGGGCCATTCGGCCATACCCCCTCACTGATTCCGATTTTTTTAAGTTAACTTCCTAAAAATACGTAAATTTTTTAACACAAATTTACTTCAAAAGGTAGCATATTTGGCACCAGATTGCATGTAAGGACACCAAATTTTTCAAAATTTATCAAAGGGGAGGGGGACACCCCATTGGGCCACCCCCCTCACTGATGCCGATTTTTTGAGTTCCTAAAAATATAAAAAATTTTTAACACAAATTTTACTTCAAAAGGTAGCGTATTTGGCACCAGATTGCATATAAGGACACCATTTTTTTTTCAAAATGTTTCAAGGGGAGGGGGACATCCCATTGAGCCCTGCCCCCCTCACTGATGCCTATTTTTTGCTTTCCTAAAAATACGTAAATTTTTAACACAAAATTTACTTTAAAAGGTAGCATATTCGGCAACAGGTTGCATGTAAGGACACCTAATTTTTCAAAAATTTCAAATGGGAGGGGGGCACCCCATTGGGCCATGGGCCCATTCACTGATGCCTATGTTTAGTTCCTAAAAAACGTAAATTTTTTAACACAAACTTTACTTCAAAAGGTAACATATGTGGCACCAGATAGCATGTAAGGACACCTAATTTTTCAAAAAATTTCAAAGGGGAGGGGGACACCCCTCCCCAGGCCGGCGGTCACACAACATACTGCATGCCCCCCCCCCCCCTTGAGGGAAATCCTGGGTAAGCCACTGTATTCAGTCTAATTTGTAGCATGATGTGGAAGTTTTAAAGTACGTTGTTGCCGTTAAACATTTTTCAAAAATTTTTACCGAGCGCTTCGCCGAAGCCATTTTCGGTATACCCTGTAGATGGTGATTGTTAATACACTTACGACTAAAAAGCATTCTGAAAACACCCTGCTAGTCCTTCACACCTTTGCTACACTACGATCAGCTCCAAAAATATCCCAAAGATAGCACCATTTTGCATCTAAGCAACCTTAAATTAACAAAAAATTTTCAGAGGGGCCCTCAGACCTGTAGACTCCTCCCCTAGGACGACACATTTATGAAGTGATAAAGGAAGGATCCCCACTGCTGTATACAAAACGCAGAGCGCATAAAGAAAGTGCAATTTACACGCCTCCACTCAGTTGGAAAAACATCCAGTCAGTCGGAATTTGGGACCTTCACACCCCCAAACATATCACCCCAGCAACGAGCCTGGTCGGGCCCAGATCTCCGACAATGATCCATGCTGCGGAGCGTGGTTTCAGCTGTTTTGGGACATGATGAAAATAAAATCTTGAGGTAATTCCGTGGGCTTCGTGTATTTCACCTGGCAGATCATCTATGATGGTCATATTAACTTTGAAATGATAATTCTTAATAGAATAGGACGTCAGTCATCATAAGGGGGAAGGAAAGGCCTATAGGAAGACACCCCCTCTTCAGAACCAAACGGATTGGTTGTACGTCCCCCCCCCCACATTTGAATTCGGATTGACGCCCCTGCCTTTTTAACAAGAGGTCTAGGGTACCCCCTTACTACCCAAGTCGGGTCCACTGCAGTCGGGCACTGAATCCCCGGGTAGAGGATCAAGCCTCCGGCAAGCTCTGGGAATTTTTACAGTATTGTTGGCACTAGAATAAAAGTAACTTCGTAGAAATAGTATGGAATAAACACTAAACAGACCGAAAATATAACAGTTTGTCAATTTTTTCATGATAGGGCCATTTGGACTAAGGCCGTAACTGGGCAGTCGATTCAGCGCGTGTGATTGGGGGAATGGGAATTCGTAAAGTCTGAAGATTAGTTTCCATTTTATTCCACGTACCCTGTCCTACTGGAAGGAATAATAGGACAATTAGGTTATGGGCACGAAGTGTGCAAAAATCATAGGCGTAGGAAGCGGGGGGCTAGGGGGTCAAAAGTGGGGGTTGAAGTATGCTTCCGCCCCCCCCCCAAGATCCAAGGCCAAAACCCCTTATTTGTCTCTTCGGTAAGAAATGTCAAAAACTTACAGTAATTTTCCTTAAAATTTGTCCAAAATATTGCACCAAATTGCATCTGAGGACCTTAAAACACCCAAAAATTTTCCAAAGGGGAGGGGATACCCTCTCCCCTTAAACCCCTCCCCCCAGACCGGCGACTCAAAACAAGGTTCAGACCGTCCCCCCTCCCCCCGTCTCGCAAAGCTTCCTACGCCTAATGGCAAAAATTGGTACGTAGCATATGAACTATCTACAAATAGCACCGAATCATACGCACTAAACAGACCTAACTTGACCTTCCATATTTTTCATAACAGCCTTCTTCTCCGAACTAGATATCAGTCTATTAACTCATGATGCGGTGGTTTTCAGAGTTTGGAGGAATGATAATCGTATATAGGTTGCACGGGAGTTTGAAATACTCTATCACGCTGTGCAACTTGAACTAACTTGAAAACTTGGACAGTAACTGTGAATGATGGATTAGCGCAAAGCGCACCAGAATACAACCTTTTTATATTTAGCCATATTTAACTTCATTTTACACTTCAAAAGTTATTGTATATTACCCTCCCCCTAGTTTCGATTGTTTGATAATTACTTTCATAAATGTTGGGAGCTAAATTATATTCTTTCCTACCGAAGCATTTTTTGATTGGGGTGTGAACGCCCCTCTGTCCCCAAAATTTGCTCTCCTGCATGTTCTCCTATCATGAATCTTGAAAACTGTTTCGAAATAGTGGTTAGGATTAAACTATAGGTTAAGGTTACAGCCTACTAAGATATTTGGCATGTTCTTTTATAATCCTGCGTGAGAATTACCAAAAATATAGAGAAACTTTCGTTTCGGGAGTAAGGGACGTGGCCAATTTCCAAGAAGTTGATTGGTCCATTGACATCATTTGCCCATAACCTGGGATAAAAATTGTGCACCCGGCATGGCGTGGAGTGTTGTCTATGGGTGATTGCATTGAGAATCTTTTGAAAAATCCCAAGAGCTTACTTTCTCACCACTACAGCATTTTGTAAATTCTGAAGCCTTATTAATGTACAAAGTTTACCTGAGCCCTCCCTTAATTAAGCCACTCCGGCTGATGAAGGGGTCTTCATAGTCATCCTCTTTAATAACATTTTCAACTAAAATAAAACATTTCTAAAAATATGCAAATATGCCATTACTCGTCAGATGTAGACTTACCGCACTTTAAAACGTCATAAACATAGTATTGTGAGTCTCACTCTCTATTGTACATATAGTAATACGTGAATTCTACGAGTCACACGTGATATATGCTGTTAGTGTGCTAGCTACACTGCTTAAAATATAATTTTAAGTATACATCCACACTAAATCTGAACACTTGGTCTGAACTGAGAAACCGATACACATGAACATCATGATCGCGGAGTGTCAGGGAACACGTCCCTCCATACTTTGGGACGAAATACCGTAAACCAGTCAGGAGCATTGCATGTAAAGGCGTTATTTTTTATGTCCACCGGCCCAATTATAGGGTAAGGGACAACAAAGACCACCCAAAACCGAGAAGCATCGTATTCAGACCCCTCCTCCTTTTGAGATCAAACCGTCATCGGTTGGCGGAGGGTAACCAAACCGACCAACCGACGAAGCTCCCAAAGCACTGGGGACCAACCCGAAAAACCCGAAGCCATGCTTTCATAGAACAAGCTAAGGGCCTATAGTTCATAAGAACGTGTCCATGGTATGCAAATTAAAAAAGGTTCCAAATAAACTAAGAAAAAATCGGGGGATTGAACTGACTTTAAGTGGCGTTCACTCCGATGCACAAAGACTATACCCTATACGGTTTTAGCATTTTTATTATCGGGAGCTTGTAATTGTGCCATGAAAAAGACATTTAAATTGACATCAATTGAATCGTGGGGTTTTCGGTTTTGCTCAGATTGGTCAAAAACCGACAGACAACCCGAGACAGAAATGATGTCGGTCTGTTTCATGAAAGGTGAGACGACCCAATTGTTAGTCCTAGATCATCAAGAACAATTTTTTTACCTTTTTTCTTTTTTTTTTATGAGGTCTATTTACACCTTTAGGGCATAGTCAAGGAGAGAGTTTGAGGGTTTACTTTCCTATCCCTCCCCTCCCCCGACTCAAGGACCGTGAAAAAATAATGCCTAAAAGAAACAAGGCTTTTTACGATCTTTCACGTGGGAATTATCCTTGAAACCCATCAGGTGTCTTCACTGTCTCGGAACGAGCCCCTGAGCCAGTATCAGTTCCATAAGAAGAGTTTTGCGGTCCGGTGGTTCCCCTAAGCTCATTGGCTAGTGTGGTCTGAAATCCCCTCCAGGACAAAAACCTGGCTGCAAGCCTGCCTACAGTTTTGGCATGCTCAGTAATGGATGTCTTTCAAAATTTTTAATTCAGATTGACGTTTAAACATGGGCGGCTCTAAGACATTTGTTTGGGAGGGGGAATCAAGTCCGTGTACAGGGAGGTTCGGACGACCTCCCCCCCCCCCCCCCCCGTTATATCAGTGGTCTACAAAAGATAGTACAGTAGGAGTATGGTTATTATTTCGTATGACATTGATGCCCCATATCGTTTTCAAAAGCTCTTCAGGAACCATCTCAGGCAGTCAGTCATGCGCTGTACCTTCTTTTAATATAATTACAACCATAACAACCAGTCTTTACTCCATAAGGGGGTGGGGGCTCCATAAGGGGTGGGGGGTAAGATCGAGACAGGCATCGCCGCTTGATCCACTTGCATTAAATGAGCTCGAATACTAATTATTTTGCTTTCTTTCATTGTGTCACAACACGTTTCAGTTTTAGCAAGAAGCCATAAAATGTTGGTTTTCTGGATTGCTTTCTTAAAATGAAGAAATATTTTTAAATTAAAGAACCTTGAAAACGATAAAATGATACCACTACACCGGATCTTACTACCGTTCCCGAATCAATTTTTGCAAAGGAGCCTGGGGAATTTCCCTAATTCAGAACGACAGTGCATCCCCTATGCAAATAGGCCACTAGTCAGACGTCTCACTGTAGTTTTGATGACCAGTGTTTGGTGTTCATTTTAAAACATTGAACTGAAACGGCAGTCTTAAACCAGGGAGTTGCTATTTGACAAATAGTACTGCTCCATGCTTAAACAGAGGTGGAGAACCTTTTGCTTATTACCAGGGAGTTGCTATTTGTCAAATGGCAACTCCCTGTTATTACGGGCCATTTGACAGTCATAAGACCGTTCACAGGAGAGCTGCCCACTCAACGTGGCCAAGGGAACGAAAAAGTCTCCTCCTATGAGAAACACATTACTTGTAGCCAACATCCCCGTTATAGCTTTTTGTAGACAGACACCTATGCTAATCTGACCACTGGCCTATTACGTAACCCAGTTAATTTATATTCTTTTTTTAGTCGTTCGAGCCTTACTCAGACTCTAGTTTAAGGGGGTAGGGATGTGAAATAATGTGCGATTTTCAGAACTTAGTCCAGTCTAAACGCAACCAGATCATAATGAGTTTCCATATAGGGCAGCCATGCAGTCATAGCATTCATACTTTTTTATTGTACTGACTCGGTGGCGCCTTAACTTGAAGGTAGTCATGTAGTCCCCAACCGGGTAGTATGTTTTTACTATGGCAGTTTCTTATATAGGAACGCAAGTTCGTCGGGGCGCTCTGCGAGCTGTAGAATTCTGTTATTCCAGTTTTTACCATAGCTGCGTTCCGCACATAGCTCAGTGTACTTTAGTTTCCACTGTAATGTACGTATCCTCTAGCTAGCCTACATGGTTTCCTAGAAAGGCCGGTCCGAGTTTCTATCCATAATAGTATATATAGTTCTCTTGTATAAGTCGAAGGTAAGCTGTCTTATATTTATCGTGAGGTATGATAAGTGATAGAGGGCTTCATCCGTACATGGACATACTAGTAGCTACGATGTAGTAACGCACCATATTATCTGCGGATAACAATCCACAGACTTCCCGCCGACGGCTGACCGATTTTGCACTCACTAAGTAAATTCTGTGTAATAGGTACCTAAAAATATAGGTGCCCCGTGTTATAAAATTCCATGGGTCAGATTTTCCAGAAAGACACTAAATCAGCACTAACTCGGAATGTGAAATAAATGTTTAAATTGTACAAAATATGGTCTGTCGTGGGATGGTGCTTTGCGTCTTTTGGGTGCCCCCTCCTCGGTCGGAAATCTCTCCTCCACCCTTTGGGAAAATCCTAGCGCCACATTTTCATTTAAAGGTAATGAAAGTCGGCACAACCACAGAACCAACGTACCTTGCGAACTACTTTGAGAGATTGAGGTGCCATTCGGAGATGGCTTCACCAGTAATTTGTCTTTTATGTTATAGCCTTCACATGGAATTGATCGAATCAAGTCCACTGTGGAACAATTAAAAGCCTGGCTCTTCCTTTTGACCGGATGTTCCTTCAGACCTATGTAAGAAATGGCTAAGGACAATCACATTAAGAAAGAATCAGGCAAAAAAGTGAGGATTGCATTGCGTCGATTTTGAGTCGAGAACGAACTCTAACAGATATATTTAAAAATATCAAAACAAACGAACGAGAACATTTCAGTAATAATTTTGACCTACTAATTAATACTGTGAGTCAAAAGAGAAAAGAAAAGTATGAAAGGGTGACAAAATGACATATTACGGACACCATACCAATAGTACAGTTCACAAAGTCAAGGTGAACTCAACGTCACCCCATCCAAGAAAATTCGGGCTCATTTATTATTGACATGTCAGTACGTTGACATGTTTGAAAGCCTTCTATCTTGGATTATTGCCTCAGAATTCCGTAAAGAATCCCAAAACATTCATTGTGTTCGATATATCATGATAGAGTTATTTACATTCTTACTTTTATCTCTTGTAATAGTTAAACATGATAAGAAAGTAATCGTAACAGTTAACTGGTTGAATTAAAGGGGAATTTTCATGATCTCAGACAGTTCCAATTCTCACCCAACTATGCAACTTCTAGCTCCTCCCATAACTGTATGAAGCTCTTCCTTGTGTAGGAATAAACCTGTTTTATTGCTTAATGCCATGTCCTGGTGAGCATACAAGGCTATAAAATGTAATAAATGCACTCTCTCTGTCTTGTGTGGAATGTGAGCTACTCTGCATCTTTCAAATTTTCAAACTTTGATGTCAATCAAAGAGCAGTCACCAACTGACAATTTTGATACCCCCACACTAAAAATATACTTTGGGGTGATGACTCACTGTCTGTCTTTAAGCAATGGCCTATTCAGGATTTTTCAGTGGTGGGTGGGTGCTACTGAATGCTCGGCCAGGGTCCGTGGTATAAAAACATCAAACGCACGTAACAATTTGTGAGGATAGCGACCTCTCTCTACCACGTCGATTTAGGATAAAAATGAAAATGTTGGTACTTGGAAACACTTGCCAACTCCCCTTTTTCCACCACTGCGAACAACGGTGTTTTGGACGCAACGGCCTACAAACATCCTTCCAAAGTTTCTGTAAAAAATCTTCGAAAAGGATCTTGAAACTTACTTAGATGATGATCCAAAATCTAATTTCGAAACGTGTAATTATTTTCAAGGGGTCCCCTTGCAGTGCATACAGTTTCATCGGCGACGCTGGTTCCAGCACTTTACTTGTATACGGTACCGTAAAACCGCTTTTCAACACCGAGTTTTTGGAGACATAAAAGCTTAAAAGTCATTTAGAGCTGCAAGCAAAAAGTGTAGACCAAAGAGTATGTGATCCCATCAGTTTCCGTTCACTTTAAGATTTGTTCTTAAACTTACCTTACATTAATTTGAATTATATAACTCTTTTGACGCACAAAGAACTGTGCCTCTTTATTTCCGGCAAAGCTTCTCAGCGAAACCATCTCTTGAAATTCGATGTATGAATAAACTCTTCGTGAGATGCAATATTTAATGGAGCACGCCCCTTTTCGGCAGGGTTACTCTGTTATGCATAGTATTTACATCTTTATTGGCTTATTACAAAAATATGTAAGAAAAGAAGGTGTTGAGCCAAGGATTGCCGAAGGGAAGGGGCACAAGCTGCTGACAAAGGTAGCAACTCGAAGATCCGACAAAGTGGACGGGTTGGAGAAAGGAAGTCGAAAGCAAGATGGGTTTCTATTGAACAAAAGCCGGAAATTTTTGGCTTTTACTAATAGAAATTTGACAAATTTGGGTTTCTATAGAAAAAAAAATTGAAAAATGTTTGATTTTTACTTAGTGAAGGATTTGCCCTACAATGGGGCAAATTCATGTAAATTGTAGGGGAGCGTTTTGTCGTAGTCTGGAGTTCATGTCTTATCGCACCTATTACTGCTCCACTACGGAAATGAAATATTTTCCCAACCTAGGGCTTTTCAGACGGGAGTGAGGGGTTGCATAGCCTCTTCTTCCCACTGTCGCTATCACTGACAAAAAGATCAAGTTGGCTGATGTAATCAGCTGCTTGTAAATCCTCCCCACTTACTTTCATAGGTGGATAACTACGACCAAGGCATCAATAAGCATTTATTGTCATTAGTGCGTTAATAGTGTGAAATTACTTTTTATCTAAAAGCCGTTTCACTGTAAAATATTAAATCCAGCAATTTTCAGCAATGGCCAATCAGTTGGTTTGTAGGAAAACCAAAGTCTGTTTTATCATAGAACGATGTATGGCTAATGAAATGTGAATTATCCCTCAAGGATTTTGTGCCATCCTTGTGAGGTATTGACAAAGTATTTTCTTCTGTTATTGTCACACGATCGATTACGGACACAGCGCCCTCTTTTGCTAGTTAGTTTGCTTGCCACAGAAAGTTTAATGATTGTAATGCACTATAAGGGAGAGAGTAGTTGGTTGAGAGTATTTACAACAGGCACCATGCTAAATGGAGTGCCTACTATAGCTACCTAGAGCTAGCGCTAGCGCTACCACTGTACTATTGACTGGTTGAAAGTTTTACTCCTAGTTCCCATGGGTCTTGGTATGCGTGACTAATCATTAAACTCTGCTATTAAACAGCAATAATAACAAAATTATCTTAACGTAAGTGAAAACGGTTGCTCAACCAAAAACAGAGCAGAGAACCAACCAAAACAGAGCAGAGAAAAGACTAATGATGTCATCCGTATCTTTTCCAAAATGCCTCAGCAATGCATTCCATTCGGCGAGTTAGTTGGGGCCCTCTAGATTTATTCCGAGACTATAAGAACAAATCTCGCACACTACGTGAACCTTTAAGCTATAGGCTAGTCGTTTACTCTTTTCCATTGTTTACGAATGATTTGCATGTGTTGTCTAGCAGTGCTTCCATGGAATACTCGTTGGTATCACTTTGCTTCTACATTTCGTTAAGATTTATTTTTTCCTTTTCTGGCTATATGAAGATATTCGAGAGAAAAAGTATTAAATATTATATAAAAAATATATATAAACTATCATTATAACCTCGGAGAAAAATAGTACAGGCTTAGAAAGCGGGCAGCTAGGAAAGGGGCTTTCGTCCCAGTAAATATCGTGGGGCGGAAGTATGTTACCTTTCCCCACAATGAATGAACGAACCCCCCCCCCCTTCTTGTTCCCTCTGTACAAAATATCAAAATTCGCAGTAATTAACCTCAAAAATTGAACCATATGCAGGACCAAATTGCATCGATGGACCCTCAAAAAATTCCCCTCCCCCTCCCCTAGGACGGCAGTCAGAAACAATGTTCAGCTCCTTCGTAGCATTTCAATCACATAAACATTCTCAAAGTAATTACAAACCATTGGCCGTAAGGGTACTGTAAAAGTACTAAATGTAAAAGCTATACAGTCTTGTCTCAGTCTATCAGCAAAAATTCCTTTGCGAAGTTCTTCCACCACTTGAAAAGGTTGTCTGCTACCCTCTAAAGATCAAAACTAGTTAGTTATTTGACACTTACCTCCTCCACCACAATATAATTCCTCCAAAAAGTACGACAAATAATGAAATACCACTGCCATCGTCAGAAGAAGAAATATTGAGTTGGACTCTTGATGGACAGATTGTAAGGAAAATCAGTTAAAATTATCGTTAACTTTTTCAGTTTGCAAGAATAAACGTTCAAAATATTTTTCAGTTAGCACATTAGTTTCTTTAATTTTTGTCTTTTTGCTTCAAGTTAATACTATGGATAAGTGGTATACAGGATCCTCTCTTTGATAATCTTTCAAAGTGAAAAAGTAAAAATTCAAAGTTCTACATTCGAACTTCGTTCCAGGGTGGTGTAATTTCAGTGAAAACCTAAGATAACTGGGGATTAAAAGAGATTTTCAAGCTTGCTTAAAAAGTTAAGAGTAGTAGAGAAGATGATGTTACTTGTACATCAACTGCAGAAAGAAAATTTTTGTTTTTGTTATTTATGTAGATGAGTTATTGCTATAACTGACTATTAAAATATTGATATTCAGCTGATGAAGTGTCACAGATGAGCTTTTCCACTCACTAAAAAACTACAAATAAAATATAACAAAACTGGAACGCAGTTGGAACATTGCTCATTGCTCATTGCTTTTTAATCCATCAGTCCAAGGTTAAAATATAGGATACAATATAATCAATTGTGGCAAGGGAAAGAGAAAGAAAAGCGTCAACAGCCTTTCAAAAGTAGCGGGGATTACGTTAACCAGACCTAATTCAAACCCAAATCG
Organism: Holothuria leucospilota; assembly: GCA_029531755.1. NCBI lineage: Eukaryota > Metazoa > Echinodermata > Holothuroidea > Aspidochirotida > Holothuriidae > Holothuria > Holothuria leucospilota. The sequence continues at coordinate 37,005,130 of CM055971.1, forward strand.
CGAAGCTCTTTACGCTTTAGGGACCTGGAAAACTTTGGATTCCAGATTATCTTTGGTGCAATTTGAGGCACTCCCCCCCCCCCCCCCCCATTACCCATTAAGTTGTTCCAACCATTTCCAATTTTGATTTCATTGAAGCGACTATAATAAACTTGGAATCAACATGTGCCAAGTATTTTCGTTAGGATTGTGGAAAATGTGGGGGTGGGCGCACAGACGATGTGGCAGTGGGTGAACATGGCCCCGTAACCAACTTGTTGACGCCCCTGGTAACAAACGATGTGGTGTAACGTGTAGCTATCCTTATGTTTATTTCGGATTATACATCTATACATCTATAAGTTACCGTATGACTGTATGGTCATTCTGCAAAACATTATGTTGTATTTCGGAGGGAGGGGAGTCAAAAAGTCTAAACTTTTGTAGGCATAAAACACAGCAGAAAAGATGTGTTATCACTTTCGTTGGAACGAAAATTAAATATACAAAGTGCAATAGAAAATATCTTCGAAACATCTCTTTTTGCTTTAAATTTGGCAAACCTAATCATGCTATCATAATCAGGGACTTAACTTAATCTTGCATTACTGTCGCGGCCCGAAAAGATAAACTTTAATAAACTTAAATAATAAAGGAAGGTAACGATTTAAGAAAAAATAGATAATTTTTCAAAACATGAAGATAACTGACATTTTATGTCATAAGGTTTTCGACCAAAAATTGAAATACATGGACTGCCTCACCCTGTAAAGCATTTTCTTTAAATCTGTTACATAATGTAGCTTCATTCAATTGGGTATCAGTGACGTCATTCAAGGTTATAGATAGTTCTCACGGGACGTCATAGGAGCTTTTCACGTGTATTATTTCAGCCATGTCTGAGGGCAACCCCGGCATGTGTGTACAGGCTGCCCTCAGACATGGCGGTTGCTAACCGCTAGCTGTGACGTCACTGAGAACTATCTATAGTATCTGTTGTTTATGAAGATCGAAGAAAGATTTATGATTCACACGGACTTATTTGTTAGCCCCCTGTGGGCTGGGGGTTGTAGAATATGCCCACGGTATTCCCCACCTGTTGTAAGAAGCGACTGAAGGGGAGGATTTGCACTGTATTTGAACAATATTTGAAACCGAACTTGAACCGTATTTATCTAGTTGACACTATATAACACATTCGTGTTGGTGTGTCGTTAAATCTCATCTAACTAAGTAACTGACGACTTATTCGTTAAACCTCACTTTGCACACTTTTTACTCATTTCTATGACAGCAAGTGAGATTATTGGGCTTACAATGAAGGTCAACATTATTCCATTTCTGCTTTAAGAATCCTATTTAGAACTAAAAATTGCAAAAAAGTTTATTACACACTCTTCCTCTTTACTCCCTGCATAGACCAGGGAGTTGTGCATAGACTGTGGTTCCTGTTACGAAAATTCTAGGTTTTTGTCCTCTCAGTATTGTGAGAATTTGTGTAATTCACAGGATGAAAATGCAAAACACAGTGCTGAAAGTTGTAGGAATCTAGGATCAAGGGATCCTGCGTGTCTGAAATTTTCTCAGCAGTAAGGATGAATCACAGTTGTGTTGGTTCCTTTGTTGAGGTAAATCAAAGGTGAGAGAGCAGGGGTGTTTACAAATCGGGAATAGTACAGGATAGGAAGCAGGGCTTGCTCTATTTTTGAAAGATTACTAAGAAATTATTTAATAAAACTGGTGCAGGTGCAGCTGAGATTGGCTCTTGCAACCTATTTTACAAGATGAGTGCCGTTTTGGGCATCTTTTAGCTAATTAAAAAAGTTATGTATCACTGACCCCCAGCTCCTAAAAATTCTTCTTAGACAGTGCGCATCGCCCCATCACTGAAGTCAATGAATTTGCAGTATATATTTTCCGTGTATGTTAGACTATGGTAGGGGAAAGAGGCTGACAGATATTAGGAGATGAGAAGTTCAGAAAACACTTGACATCTAGCAGTCTAGGCTGTAGAGAGAAAGGAAGCTAACAGAGTGATCAGCATAAAATTAAAAGGCATGAATTCCGGCGATATTGAAAATGATTTTTTGGGGAAGAAAATTTGGTGTTCTGTAGGAGAAGATTCTGGAGAATATCTAGTCATTTTGACGAGAACGTTTTTAATTCCAGTACCATTTCAAGGTAGAATACTGATGCTTCTGTACTACCCTTGTATTGTACTCTTTAAACTGTAACAAATTATTGAGCTTGGCATAGGGGTGTAACACAATGCCAAGTTGTCGTCATCTCCAGGAAGGAAAATAGGCTTTACCAAACTTAGGCGAAATAGGAACACCACGAAATTGCCTGTTTAAGGTACTGCCGGTTTGTATGGATGCAGGGGTTGGAAATAACTCTGCTATTATCTGAAACTTATCTTTCTCATTCCTCCATGGCTTGGTTTGTGTCACAATATCGAGTTTTATAATTTCATGGCCTCACCGATTCGATATGATTTTGTTGCACTACGCAATATGCAGCCTAGGCCGGACCATCTCACACACAGTTACTATATTTTTGGCCTTACCGAAAGAAATGAGAAAACGAAAATGAACCAGGGCAGGTGGAGTCAAGGAAAGATTCAAACACCAGAAAGGTAAAGCATTTCTCCCATCCGAGTATAATGTGAAACGTGCAGTCCGACTCATAAACAAGACTGATGAACTACATGCCAACGTACGTTACCTCCAGTAATTAAGAAATATCAGTTTTATGTCATTTACAGAGACTTGGCTAAACGGGAATGTCGAAGATGAAATCGTGAATATCGACGGATTTAAGTTATTGAAAAGGGGGCCGAAATCTGAAGTTGGCAGAGAAGAAAAAAGGTGGAAGGGTGTGCCTGTATATGAACAATCGTTAGTGCCATCCAAACAATGCCATTTTGAAGAGTCATACATGTTCACAAGATATTGAGAGTTTGACTGTTTGTCTGAGACCTTATTATCTTCTACGCGAATATTCCCATGCCATTCATATTACTGTCTATGTCCGTAACCGTTCTGTCGCAAAATAAGTAGCTGATGAACTGAGGAAGGCTGTCTAAGACATTGAATCGCCCACCCATATGAATTTGTTGTTACTTCATTGTTGTTCCTGTTACACTTTGAAAGTTACTCTTTGTAGTTACAGTTATTTCGATTAAATTGTAATTCTTTACAGTTGCTAGTTACAATGGTGAAAAAGTAACAAGTTACAGTTATTTTTGACTGAAAAGTAACTCGCTACATTTAAAAAGTAACTAGTTTCTTCAACGTGAATGTACGGTATCTCATCCGAAATGGAGGGGAAATAATCTGGTAGTATGAAGAAGGGGGCACATGAAAGGACTACACATCTTCATGTGTGCCGGTTGGTCTGAGGTGTTTCTAAAGACAGCAAGAGAGACACTGATCCCAGCTGATCTTCACAAGCGATCCAGGCAGAGGCTCCTAATGCTCAAGATGAGGCAAATCAGAGTACCGTGTCGGAGCTTACACAAACCATTTTGTTCGACGAACTTTGTTTACAACCAAGAGTTCTCCCGTTAGGACAGTACTAATTTCGCTAGTTCAAATTCCAGTTGAACCTCAACTGGCTCTAGCTGGTTTTGCCCAAATTCCACATTAAACCAATTGGGTTGAACTGCGTTACACAGCTTTCAACTGCGATAACTTACTCCAACCCAGTTGAATTTGCCAAAATTCCAAATTAGATCAACTGGATTTAACTGGGTTTCAACTAGGTTGTAACTGGAATCCAACTGGAACCAGTTGAACCCAGTTAAACTGGGTTCAACTGGAATTTGAACCGGGAAATTGAAGATGGAAATCTTTGTAATCCCATCACATCATTTAGAAAGGTTAGCGAGTATTTAAGGGGAAGAACAGTGTTATAGCGGTGACAAAAATCTGCACTCCTCGAAGGCATAAATATGGTAAAACGATAATTTTTAAAATATGGCAGTCTAAAGTAGGAATAAGTAATTTCACAGAGCACAAAATTCAAGTTTCACTGTGCATGGACATTAAACAATGCTTAAAAATGTTAAGACTGCAATTTACACAGTACAGACCATGCTTCCATACAGGGGCGTAGCCAGCCCCCGGAGCCCGGGTGGGCGAAGTTGTGAACATTTCATCAAACTTACATTATCAAAGCGCGCATATCCGACAATCTAAGCGAATCGCCACCATAGGTTGGCGCTTAGCGTACAGAGAAATTTTTGGTTAAAAATACCTCCTAGATCGCCGGAAATGACACCAGACACTTCCCAGGCCTTGTAATGTTGCAGATAAAGTTAGATAAATAATTTTTTATGACCCTTTGTAACAACTATGGTCATGTAAACTTCGTGAATATCATGCGTCATACGTTAGACTGTAACCAAGCTGAAGCTAGCCCAGGGTTCGCAGCACAGGATTCGTTTTCTGAAGCTGGCACAGGATTCAACTCAATGTTTCCACTTTCGAGAAAAGAAGTTTTTTGGAGGGGAGTTGATCAGGCGGTGAACACTAAACTTAAAATTAAAATAGTTTCGAATTTCTAAGACAGGAGGAAACACCATGATAATATCGAAGGCGTTAATACTCAAACCTATTACGTGAATGCGTGAATGGCGGACGGTTTTCTCGGAAATGTGAGAACACTTTCGGAAAGTTAGTTTTGAAAATGTGGAAAAGTACCTACCTGAATCCTCGGCCGAACTCAGCCCATTGACTTGAATATTAGTGCAGTGGGTGTAATGCAGTGGCCATGTGAGCGACCCGGTGAGCTACCTAGCCCGATTTTATTATTACGATTTGCAGGCGCGGCGGAAGTGTAAGTGTTTCAAATCTTTCCCTTTCCCTTTTCTTCTTTCCCTGTTATTTCTTTCCCTCTTTCCTGCTTCATTTTGTTTTTTTCTTCCCCTCTTTCTCTTTCCTTTTCTTTCTCTCCTTTGACCTTTGCCTTACTCTTTTTCCCCTCTCTTTGTTTCCCCTTCCCCTCTTTTCGTTTCTAGCTCTCTTCTTCTTTCCCTTTTTTTCTTTGAAATTCCCTCTTTTCTTTCTTTTTCCCTCTTTTTCCTTCCTTTTTCTTTTTTCTTTCCCTCTTTTTCTTTCCTTTTTATTTTTTCTTTCCTTCTTTTCTTTTCCTCTTTTTCTCCCTCCTCTCTCTTCCCCATTTTCCCCACTATTTTTTCCCGGGTGGGCGACCCGCCCACCTACTGCCTCTGCTCCTGCTTTCATAAGACTTATTTTCTCTTCACATAGGTGAGACTTTAAGTCGGACACTTTTCTCCTCTTTCAAGTAGTTTTGTTAAGATAGGGACCTAGTACTCTTAACACTATTTTCCGGCCATTTTAATATTTCGACCGCAGTTTCCTTATCTAACTAATCTTATTAATATTTCAGTGTAAGGAGTAACTGACCACAAACAAAGAATTCGATATAGCCTAAATTCTTTCGTTTGATTCATCAAATAAGGATACTTTACATGATTAACTATATGAAGGAATGGACGCATGGTATATACTGAAGCTTGCATAGGCGTACGGGAAGACATTTCACGGGGGGGGGGGGGGCGGAGGGTTTTTGCCCTGAAAATTTTGCAAATTGCCCTGATTTTCCCCTTATACCAGGATAGCACTCGGGAAGGGTATGGATGAGTCCCCCCCCGCACACACACACACACACACACACACACACACACAAACTATAAAGAAAGATATTATTTCGCTGTGTAACTAATAGGCATTTTGTCCTGTTGGCAAACGCCGCTGCCCGCCGCACTGCCCACTGCACTGCCCCCTTGCCCTGAAAATACAAGTGTCAGTGCCCCGAAATAAGCATTTTCCCTGCTCTGGGAGGGCTGCAGCCCCCAGGCCGCCCGCCTCGTACGCCTATGGAAGCTTGGCAGCGTGGGATCCAACGTCGCGTCAGGATTCGGACTCCATGCCGGACTCGAATGGTTCTTACCTGACTAGGAATTGGCTCGGAACAGAATTGGTTCCGGAATCGAAACTGCAGGGTCTTAAAGGAGTGCCGTGACTGGACTCGGACTCAAGTTCTCAAATAGGAAACTTACATGATTTCTAAGTTTTAAAGTTCCATTGTTATTTGTGCACAATTTACAAATGTACAGTATGGTCACACACAATCACCTAACTTACTGTGGAGGCCAGACTACTGATGGGAGTGAGTCCAAACTATGGCCTTGTTAGCGGGGGACATGTAGAGTATTAGATGTATACATTGACAAATAGACTGGTCTGGGCATTGGTGCCACTGGAATGAGAACTGGCTTGAACTTGAGGGGTTCCAGACTCGGAACTCGCCCAGAATCGGGGATCTGGAATCGGAGTTGGCTCTGACTCGAACAGGGTGTACTCGGCCGGTCCTGCCCTAAAGCCTCAAAAAGCATTGATTGAAAATGCCAAGTATAGTCTAGTTTTTGGCTGTCTACGGGCGAACCGCTTTTGACGGAACACTATCGCCACCGTGCCCTTTAAAGGAAAAGAGATACTAAACAAATTCAGCTTTTGCTAATTAACGTTTATTTACTCACTTATTCAGGCAAAATCTGCGGGAGAAACGTTTACTATTGTCAACGAATCTCACAATGACTCAGTCTCATTGGCAATAAGCAATGATCTGTTAAATAAAGGGCTTCTCACACATCAAGTTTTCATCCTAATTATAAGATTGATCTTCCGTTACAAGTTCAAGGAAAATGTAATTTATAATGTGTTCAATTTTGCACCTTGTAACGAGACCAAATGAACGCCGTTACAGTTACTTTTACGCAAAATTGTAACTAGTTACTTGCTCCGTTACCGTTGAATGCAAATGTAACTCGTTACACCATGGAGCTACTACCCGAACCAAGTGTTAGCTTCATGGTTACACGACTCCGTTACACAAAATGTAACTCGTTACAGTAACGGCGTTACTTGTAACTCGTTACTTCCCAACCCTGGTTGTTATTGATGGTGATTTTAACCATTGTACTTTGAGGAAGAACAGTGTGCATTATTTTCAACACGTAGACTGTCCCACGGGCGTGGTAATACTACCGTGGATCTATGCTATTCTAATGCGTTAGGGGAGCCTACAACGCATCAGCTATTGCCCTGCTTAGGAAATCGATCACGATCTCGCAATACTCTATCCCAAGTATAGGTGTCATTGTCCAAAGAGAAACCTCGTACAATCACAATTCAGCAGTGGAGCCATGACGCACTTGACCAGCTTTTACAGGGGCCTTACTAGGCACTTACTCGAAGCTCAGCTAAGAAGGGGGCACGTATGCCTGGTTTTACCTGACATTTGAATGTAAAATCGGGACAGTAAAGACTTAAAACGCAAAGGATGAGAGAAAACGAGAGGGAGGGAGAAAACAGGAAAATGAAAGAGAAAATGAAAGCCTGAACTAAACGGAAGAGAAAGAAATGTCAACAAAAGGCATTACACAAAGGGGATCGGGAGTTAGTGAGAGCAGAGAGTGATGATTAAAAATGCTGAGAAGTAGAGGGAAGACTCAAGTGCAGTTCTAGGGAATAATTTTTGGGGGGCTACATGTTGCCATTGACCCTGGTGAAACCGGATAAAGAGAAGGCCCGCTGCCAGGAATTCTGATGTAGGGGCGCAGGTACCGCAAATGTGGGCTACGAAGAAAACTATGTTTGAGGCTACTGGTGGACGCTAAGTGCGCCCAAAGTTCCCCGTCCCTGGCCGCAAATTCCCCCTCCTCTTGCGATACAAAGACTTGGAATTTGTGGAATGTCTAACAAGTGAACGGAACAAGGCTATGGCCAAGATGGTGCTTCTTCAGCTCCGCAAGCGTAGATGAATTAGACGTGAGTGCTTTTCTGACGGTGAGGGAACATGCTGCCTTGGGCTACCATAAGGCCCCGGGGATGATTCAGCATAAGAGTACACCTACTTTATGCCAGGCCCGTAGCCAGACAAGGTGCCTAAGGGGGGCGAAAAAGCTTCTAGGGGGGCGAAAAATTTTCCAGAGGGGGCGAAACATACAAAAATGCATTACAGCAACGCTAATTTTTGATCTTCTAGGGGGGCGAAAAATTTTCCAAGGGGGGCCTGGCCCCCCTTGACTACGGGCCTGCTTTATGCTAAAAAAATTCACTGGTAATTTGCGTTTATAATGTACGTAAGTGATACAACATGCATTGTAAGGATTGCGCCCGAAGCGAGGCGAAATTTGGGGGCATACTTCATTGTCCAAAGAAAAACCTGCATGCAGGCTCAGATATGGGGTGGTGCTTGGATTTGCCAACACAGGGGCCATGCGATCTGGCTGGAGGCCAGCTACTCTAAGCACAGACAGATGGGTTGCTGAACTCGAAATATAAGGCGCGGCCTGGCGCCGAAAATGTGGGGTTATATTGAAAAAGATTTCACTTTTTTGTTTTCATAGGGAAAGTTGAAAAAATGTGGATTTTTATTGAAGAATCTGCCCTACTTAAAGGGTAACACCAATAAATTTGTTGAGAGCGACTGCATGGTTGTCGTCGAGGATTACATTCTTTATCTTACCCATTAAGGCTCCCTGACGAAACTGATTTTTTTTTTACAAAATATGTTGCCACGATGGCGAGGCTGAGGAATTAATCTTCCAAAAGATAGGAAAGAGAGGAGAGAACTTCGCAACTATGCACTTTCTTGTTTCTCTAGAATTACGCCTACACAGAAGAACAATATTTGTGGAAACGTTGAATAAATCCAATATGTTTGAAACGGCGGGCATTACCTCTAGATGAAACTGAGGAGGAAAGCGCGCGCAGCGCGCGAAAATTTTGTTGTGTTATAGGAAGGATTGTTGCAGAACTCACTGGCTACGGGCCTAATAAAGAACCTTCCTTGTGGAATATTTTCTGAGCATATCTATGTCTTCACCACTGCTAGTCTATATAATATTTTGCGCAATGTTTGGGGGAGGTAGGAAAAATTTTGGGGGGTTAAACTCCCTAGCCCCAGTAGAACCGCGCTTGGAAGGACTAGTAAAATGTAAGACAGGGCTTTGTAAGGTGGAACATACGGAAGGGATGAAGGTAGACAGGGGACCCTGAGATCATGGTGGAGCACTGGCAAGAATAGATGAGGGACTAGAGATGGAACCAGGCAGGCCTTGGCAGAAGTGAAAGGACGGAAAGGATGAAGGAAGGGGGTAAGAGGAAGGAACATAAGAGGGTGAGCCGTCGGGAAGGAAAGGAAGGAAAGAAGATTTAGAAAGGGAAAGACGAGTCTGCTAGGGAAAGAGGGAAGAATTATAAATGACTAAGGAAGAGATAGAGAGAACAGGAGGAAGGAAAGACAGTTAGAAATAAAAAATACTCTCATCACGTATGCCTACTTCATGCTAAACATTGCCCTTTTAAAATATCCCTGCAATCTGTTGAATATAGCCATGGACATAGCCAAGGAAGGAGATTGGGGTCCGATCCTTTCATGAGAGAGTCAAAAGGCAAAAATAGATGGGAATTCCATTAAATGTATATGCATATTTCATCTGTATGCCTACAGTACCTTCAGGGGTAAGTTTTGCCCAAGTCTCCCATCCCACTGAGCGTTGTTCCTCGTCCCCACGCCCTCGAGAGAATGAGAAATGCCGCTTTCGAAATCATTGGGTAATTCGCAACAAGACAAGAACCTAACTATATGTGAGTGTATACGTTACAACTTCCTATCATGTATTGTTAGAAAGAAACATTACATTTGTGGTACAGAAAATTTCCATATCGTTATAAACATGATTAATAGATAGCGTACAGAATGTTAGATATTAATTCAAAATAAGGCAGTTTGGTAGCTTCATTTTCAAGAAATAAGGTTCTCTCAGAAAGAATTTCCGTAATTTCAACATAGATTGCTTTTGTACAAAGGTAGTGTTCAAAGTTAAAACACACAAAAATCACCTTATCACTACTAAAGAAAATATAAGTAATATATTGGACCGGGTCTCTCTCCTTTCCTTATGAACATATAATCATTAATTACCGAATTTGTCATTCTGCGTACTCTCTATAACTAAAATTACGAAGGTCACATGTTTAGTCAGTGATCAGTCTTGCATTAGCGAAGTACCTAATAAATCCTTTTTCATATGAAAGTTTGAAAAGTTACATTCATCTTAGTTACAGGTAACATAACTTGGCTTAAATCTTCAAGACAAATTTTTTATAAATATTTGAATAACTGAGACCGATTTTGAAAGTTTTACTTCCCCTTTTTAAACAGTAAATATTTAAAGTTTTTTGCCAATGGTCTTCAAGATTTTCTTCTCACAAAGCAAAGTACGTCTCACCTTCCTCCCCATCATTTTCGTTTGATCCGTTTCGTGGTGTGGTTGTAATCAGTTGAGCATCAGTAACATCATTTGAGCTAGAAGTATCTGTTGTGAAAACAGAAGAGTGAATTAACGTTTCTACCTTATTAGTTCTCTCACTCTCAGCTGCCGATTTCTTATTCATTATTTTAAAAAGTGAGACTATTAGGTTTCAAACTTGAAAAACATTTCTGTTCGCGTTTTAACAGTCGTGTTGAAGGGATGTGCCAGGGACTAAATACAAAGATTTAGAAAATGAAGAAAATTTTTATGTCACTTTAGGTGGAAACCCCATCCCAATAGCATGAAGCATTTAGAAGATAATAATCTTCAAAGGAATGTATTTTTCACGAGATACAAAGGGTGTCCCCCTTCCCTTTTGACATTTTTTGCTGTCTCAAAGGGCTTAGATGCAAAATGGTGCTATATTTTGCTTTTTCTTTACATACTAGATCCCAGTGTTCTCCACAGAGGGTTTTTAGAGGGGCGGCGCGGCGCCCTCTGAGTGAAATTGCTTGCCCCTCAGAAATAGTTGCCACCCTCCAAAAATTTATCTGTCCCTCTAAAAACATACCCTCAAATTTGTTCTCATTATATTTTTTAGCAATTAAATTCTATATTTAACGAATTTCCACACGGTTCGCATATATTTGTTTATTGTAGGGCGCTTTGGCAATAGCCTTAGGTGGCATTGAAAACCAATACTTTTTCGGGATTTATTTATTTTGTTTCAAAATTACAATTAGGGTTCGGAAAAAAGGGTAGGGTTCAGTCCCCAAGGCATAATCTGTTGAAAAAAGGAGAAAAGATCCGGAACGCTGCTTTCAGAAGCTACAACATTATTAAAATCCAAGGTTTGTTGACTGTATAGCTAATGCTCCCTGCATAAATAAATATGCCATCCGTTCTGCTGCAGATTCCATCGTCATTACTCATCCCGAGCCGCATACTCGTGTTTTTTATCGACCGCGTATAAGCAACAGGCGCATATATGGCTAATCGAAACCTCGAATCAACGATAATTTCACACCTTCCCTAACACATTGTTTCAATTTTTCTGTTACTCTGTTTCGTCTTAGTTTTCAACATCATAATAAGATCACACTTGTGAAACCAATATTTCTCAAGTACCCTCCAAACTCCGCCCCACCAACTTCCCATCCCTCCCTCTCGCCGTTTTTTTTTTTTTTTTTTTTTGCTCTCCTTCATTTTTTCAACATCACCCATCGTGTCCCCAAAATTTCTAGGGGGAGAGGGCACTCTGCCCCTGCTCCTGCTGGCTACGCCGAGGGAGGGATGGGAAGTTGGTGGGGCGGAGTGGGGAGGGTACTTGAGAAATATTGGCTTCACAATGCTACGCTAATGCTCCCTGCATAAATAAATATGCCATCCGTTCTGCTGCAGATTCCATCGTCATTACTCATCCCGAGCCGCATACTCGTGTTTTTTATCGACCGCGTATAAGCAACAGGCGCATATATGGCTAATCGAAACCTCGAATCAACGATAATTTCACACCTTCCCTAACACATTGTTTCAATTTTTCTGTTACTCTGTTTCGTCTTAGTTTTCAACATCATAATAAGATCACACTTGTGAAACCAATATTTCTCAAGTACCCTCCCCCACTCCGCCCCACCAACTTCCCATCCCTCCCTCTCGCCGTTTTTTTTTTTTTTTTTGCTCTCCTTCATTTTTTCAACATCACCCATCGTGTCCCCAAAATTTCTAGGGGGAGAGGGCACTCTGCCCCTGCTCCTGCTGGCTACGCCACTGTTCCGAACATCCACCGCACTCATTTACTAAAATGATAGTAGAGTTAGGATGGTGGTATTCCACGTTACCAGTTCAACGCAATCAGTTCAGCCAATGATCCCATAGCTGCCGCGCTACTGCATTATTCAAGATTATTTAAAAATGTATTTAAGAAGAAAATGGGAAAGAATTGATCTGAAGGTAAAGGCCCGTTAGGTAGTTTGTGAAGGATTCGTGATACCAGGGAGCTGTTAGGAAGGAGATACAACGACTAAATCTGTCAGACAATATGTACTTGAAAATGATTGAATTCTTTTCAGGCACTGCCGTTTGATTGACAGGTCTCTTTGTTCCTATTGTTAAGTCTCTGTTGACTAAACCCTTTTAATGATGATCTCTTCCTTTCTTTTCCAAGTAATCTCGAGACAAAGGCCATTGTCTATACATGCTTTGAAGTAAGGTTTGTTTCTGCCAATGAACAAATTTCAATCAGGATTTTCAGTTAAACGACTGGAAACAAACGTTTAAATAATGCACTTCAATTGTGCCCCCACGATTTAATACGTCACCTGCTGGAAACATTGTTCAAGCCTATACATTTCTCTTAGTTTTTAGCAAATTTTCCCATCATTAAGAAACATATTCGAAAAGTAAGTCGTTAAGAAACTCTTAGCTGGCGTTAAATGAAATGATATTTAGTGCGACGAATAACGACGAACGGTTAAAATTTTACATTTTTGCATGACGGCTGGCAACGCAAAGTTTATGAGTTCAACGTAAAGAATGTGTGTGCTCAAGGTCATTTTGACAATGTCTCACTGATCCTATAGTTGATCCTAGTTGTTCTAGGTATTGAGACAGGAATTTTGAGAAGAAAAGCAAGATTACTGTCGGAAACTAACATTGCTTCAAAGAGTCTAAAGAACGTTGTATCTCCTTCCTAACAACTCCCTGGTGATACAAAGCAATTGAAGTAAGTTAATCATTCATCCGTAAACTCATGTCACCCCACCTCCTGTAGAAATCTTTTGATTAAACTTCTTTTGGATCATTTAATTAATTTTCGATTAGAAACCGTAAAGCGTGCACTCGTTTCCATGCAGTACGTAAAGACGTCACTGTTTGCCTCTAGTACGTTTGGCAAGAAATTTGCTTCATCGGGGAGGGGCACAGAAGTCGGCACGATATCACGTTACCATCCAGCCTGACGTCTTTCATCATCCTAAAACGCCTTTATGGCGAAAATATGACATCTTAACCCTCTTACATTGCAGAAAATGCCACTATCTCTTCCACAAATTCGTTAGAGTTCCATGTAGCAAACCTTGCCCCTCGCTATATATCATTATGTTCACGTCCACAGATCTGTATACTAGCACCATTGCTGAGCTGTACAGCTGTTTTCGCACCTGGGAGCCATCCATCTTGTTGTCAACCACTTTAATGGATTTTTAATAGAGATAATTTCAACTGAAGGCCTCCCCCAATCCCTGCAAAAAGAAGTATTCTGAATACGTTTTTAGAAGATGTTGTTAATTCCATAGGCGTAGGAAGGTTTCAAGACGGGGGACTGAACTTTGTTTCGGATCATCGTCCTGGGGAGGGGTCTAAGATGAGGGGGTGTCCCCCTCCCCTTTGGAAAATTTTTGGGTATTTGAGGGTCCTCAGATGCAATTTAGTGCAACATTTTGGACAAACTTTAAGTTAAATTACTGCAAATTTTTGGCATTTCTTACAGAAAAGACAAATATGGGGGTTTTGCCCTTGGATCTTGGGGGCGGAAGCATACTTCAGCCTCCTCAAATTTTTGACTGGGGATAAAAGTTGAAAACACATTTTGCGCAAACTGAAATGTTGAATGTATGATCCATATATGCTCTCAAAGCGTGAACCCTCTCGGTTAGTTAGAATTATCGGAGATAATTATAAACCGTTAGCTTGTGGGTGAACAAAGCGACCTTAAACACTATGTTCAAAAGGTCCAGCTTGCCTTTCTGTACATTTACTAAACTTTTCTTGCAATACAAAGTGTAAATGGGATGGTTAGTGAGTTAGTTAGATGAGATTTAACGACACACCAACACGAATGTGTCACACAGTGTCAACTAGATAGATACGATTCAAGTTTGATTTCAAATACAGTTCAAATGCAGTGCAAGTCCTCCCCTTTAGTCGCCTCTTAACGACAGGCGGGGAATACCGTGGACATATTCTACAACCCCCAACCCACAGGGGATGTAAATGGGGTGGTACACAAAAGCTGTCGAAAAAGGATCTTTTCGTAAAGAGAAAAAATTATATACTAGTAAAAAGTGACCCAAGTTTTTTAGCTGTTGATAATAATCTAGATATTAATTCTTCCCCTGTAGATTTAGGAAGGACATCGCTTAGTTCTCCAAAAGCCGGTTAGCCCAGATTGTGACTGTTTACGGATCCATGCACACAGTGGACCTCAGATTTCATTCCTCGAGTTGAACTGGTGTTAGAAAAGCATTGACATTAAATGAAATTGACGGTTATTATGTTGGTGAATTGCGCCGACAAAGTTAGGGGCTGTTAGGTCGGGAAAAGGTATCATGTTGATGATGTTGAAAAACATATACTCGAAATTGTAAAGATGGGTATTCCTATGCACTACTTGATTACCTTCATGGACGGCGATCTGTTAAAGTCCCAGTACGCCTTTGTATAAAGAATACTTAAACCGCCAAAAATCGTCATAGCACGAGAGCCAGATATATGAAGTTGGTAACACAGTTTAAGAGGCTCTAACATACCTAGAAGAACAGTCTTAGCTTCTTTCGGGAGTAATCTTTGTCCGAAATGTAGATGTTGAATTCGGCTTGCCAACTGAAATTCGAGTTCTCTCCTCGTAATGAGCTTAGCAGTCAGGAGTATGAACCAATGAAAGTCTGTTTGTTTATGAATATTCATGAATAAACAACTATAGGTACCTTGTCTACATGCTCAACTGTAGTGAAATGTACGCACGTAAATAGTGCAGAGCAATTGCTTGTATATTCGAACCGGATGGACTACACAAACAGCCTAGGACTATACTCAGATTAGTGTAGGCTTAGATTAGAATTGAATTGTAGTTAGAAATAATTACCCACGCCAACAAAATTGCAGCACAACTAACATGAAAAAGAAGGAAAACCTCACCTGAAATCCTAAGCAAGATAACGTTGCCTGGCACAGCCACAGGCGTTCGAAACATTACGTACATATACTACACACACACACACACACACACACACATATATATATATATATATATATATATATATATATATATATATATCTATATATATATATATATATATATATATATATATATATATATATATATATATATATATATATAATATATACTGCCACCCAGTGCTTTCACATTCTAAATTCATTTTCCTGAAATGGAATCTAAAATTACCTGAAATCGGCCATTTCAGGAAAATGAATTTAGAAGTGTGGAAGCACTGGGTGGCAGTGCAGCCACGGCACTGGGCTTACTTTTTCTCAGATCGAAACTGGCACTGGCAGTGACAGGGACGGATCTAGGGTCTTTTCTGAGGGGGGGGGTCCAACATAAAAAGGGTACATTAATTGTTTTTAAATTTGGTTCGATCCCATAAACGTCAGCGATTATACAATTTGCCGCATATTGACATAGAAAGGATAAACCAAGACACATGCAAAAACTGGAATTAAAACCTGGAATCTAAACGGTGAAGTTGCAGAGCGCGCGAAGCGCGGGATTTTTTGGGTAAGCCTACACTTATAAGAATTTGTACTTATTTAAAGCTTATAGAACAATTGTCCGAACAGTTGGGCCCTGTCGGACATAACTTCATTGTTCTTCCCTCCTCGAGTCACTAGCCGTACCTTACGACAGAAACAAGTGAACGTTAACCAGGTTTAGCGAAATGCGATTCACTTCCCGACATTTACATTAATCCATGTATTCTACTTATTAACTTGAAAAGGTGGAAAGGGTTTGTCCTATATTTAGCTATAAGTATAACGGAACTGAGGAAGAGTGGACAAAGCGTACAGAAATTTTGGGTTTTATCCCTGCAGAAATTACCCTTATGAAATCCAAAATAAGTAAACCAACCATGGGTGGCAGCAGAATTTTCCAACAGGGGCCTATGTCAGCTGTCCCAAGTTTCGACATTTCGAGGAGATGATGACGAGAAGGGCAAATAGAGGGGCCACATTATCCCATGCCACTGTAGGCATATTTTGCATTATATCACTTACTACTTCAAGATCCGAGTTGCGCACTGATAGTGTTCTTTGAATCTGGGTGGGGAAACTGAAAAAGCGCTCGAAGCGGGCGAAAATTTTTGAAAGGCTTACACATAAAACATATGACGAAACGAAAAAAGGACTGTAGTGTTTGTAGACCGTATCGGGTGTAACATATCGAAACCACTTGGACTACAAGATGAAATAGCCAAACTGCTCCGTAAGTCACTCACCAACTGACTGTACCGCATGACACACACAAGAGAACACCAACTAGGCTTTGCGATATGTGATGAAAGTTACGACCTTTACATAAACTATGTACTCTGCCTATATGTTGCTTGGTATAAGGTGGACAGGACTTGTGCTATCCTTTTACGTGGAATGGAACTATTGAAGAAAGTAGAGTTACTCTACAGCTCTTGAGAGCAAAAAGCAGGTAAACCGTCGGGGCGACTAGTTGTCGTCGGGGACTGCATACTTTCGACTAAGACTCCCCGACGAAACTGTAAAACTTCCTCGATAGGGGGCCAGCCTTCTCCGACGGGGGGGGGGGGCATGAACCCTTTACTCACCTGTCGTCACCGTTATCTCGACTGGGGGGAGGGGGGTTAAAACACTGTATGTTGTGTTCCCTATATAGTCTGCGGAGCGACTGTCAAAAATACTCTGTCAGAACAGATGACTGAAGTCGAATGTTTGCTTTTTATTTGTGAACACCAGAGCGGTCATCGGTCCAAGGAGTTCAAAAAATTGAACCGACTGACATTGAGTTATTTGACCTGGTGGTGATTGTATATAGTAATTTTAAAAATGAAACAAACACTGATTCGTCTATTGTGACTTCTGGTCAACTCTTGGCTGAGGTAGACTTTAACCTAAGATTGGCTTTTTATTCCCATCACTAGGGCAACATTAAAAGAAGAGCGTAATTCCAGACCATGAATATCACAGCGAAACATATTTACCCTCTCTCTTGTTTATGAGAGGAGGGATACTAGCGGGTGGAGGGAAGGTTTCGTAGATGTAGTGTGAACCAATCATTATTTTGTAAGACCAAAGGACTAGCAGTGACCTTTTGGAATCAATATTAAAACCCAATAGTAATACGTTGCACAAAGCGCTAGCTAGCGAGTATGAGACGTAATATCTGCGTGTTTGTATTACTTTGAATGTCCAAGCATGGTACACGTGGTTCCAAGCAAAAAGTGATTAGAATGCCTGGCTGTCACGCAGCCAGTAAGACATACTGTAGTAACATTCTCTGTGAAACGATTGTACTGTTCATGTTTCGGGCGGGCAATATAGGCTACCGTAGACAATTAAATTGCCGAAAGTTTCTGCGATACGTGGCTATTACGGGTGGATTGATCGATACTGGATGGGGGTAACCAAAATCTCCTCGGAACTGGACAAGGCTGTCATCACCTGTGAAACTGTCTCTTTTTATTTATTTATTTATTTATTTATTTATTTATTTATTTATTTATTTATTTATTTATTTATTTATTTATTTATTTATTTATTTATTTATTTATTTATTTATTTATTTATTTATTTATTTATTTATTTATTTATTTATTTATTTATTTATTTATTTATTTTTTTAGGCTAGTGTGAAAAAACCAATTTTGAAAAAGGGCAAATTGGGAAATTTGAGGGGGGGTCCGGACGTCGGCGAACCCCTGGATCCGCCACTGAGTGAAGTGCGACTGGGCCAACTTCTTCTCAGTACATATTGTGAGAAATGACTTACCTTGTCTTATTATAATGTATATAGTGTGTTTAGTATATGAACGTACGTTATGTTTCGAACGCTTGTGTCCGGCCGCCAATGTCACGCAAGTTGACTGCTTGTGTGTTACGGCCCTATATAGCTACATTCTTCGTGCATTAAGCACATCGTAGCCTAGCATTCGCCATTGATTAGTGCACAATGAAAATAAGGTGACTGCGTATGCAGTATGTACACTGGCTGCATCGTGCTGCACAGTCGTCGACATGATGTGATCTCGAAACAGCTGAGTAATGAATATTCATAATTGTCTAGACCTTCCCACCGTGATGAACCTTGTGCATATTGAAACACCTGTTACATTTACAACCACGATTTGTTTAAAACAACCTTTCACTTTCGTAAATGTCTTTTTTCTCCAACAAACCATTTCTTTGGTTGTGTTTGGGTTTAAGTAACCTTAAGCACCACTCATTTCTCTTATCCAAATTCGAATACAAAGTCGTACTGGGACTTTAAAACTATTGGGGGGACACTTGCTTGCGTGAACGCTCTGCGGCTCCGGCAGAACCAAAGGCAGACCCGTAGCCATGCAGAAAGTTTAATGTAGGTTGCACCGGCACCTCACAGGGGGCACCGAAGAAGATTATGTTTGTAGTCAGTAGTGCCACCATGTGATAACATTTTGAGTGATCCGCAGGAGATATTTCAAGCCTACCACAGATAGCTTAAACTTATCTGTGGTATGCGTGCACATGCACGCGAAGCGCGCGAAAATTTCGCTCTTCTGGTAGGAATTTTCCCCTGCTTTTGGAATACTGCAGAGACGTCTAAAGGAAAATACCCCGAATGTCTGAGGAATTAACAAAATGGGAACACTAGCACGGAGCTTTGAGCAGGACTATAGACCTGTGTACACTTTCAACATTTCAGGACACATGTGTCGACACAAGTTGCTACAACACCTTGTTACCGTAAATGTTGAAAGTGTGTACAGAGCAAAAAAAGTTGGCAACATGTGTCCCAACATGTGTCGACACATGTTGTCAAATAATTCAAAATCAATTTTCCGGCAACATGTGTCCAAGCTCTGACCAATCAGATATCGTATTTGAATCAGCAGCTGAGCCACCTGTAGGTAGCGCACCACTAATTCAAGGGGGAACATCCGCCCAGGATGTTACACTACGAATTTAACACGCTAGATTTTTCTTTTTTGGGAGGGGGGGGGGGCAGTTTAGATCATGTTGCTGAAATATGTGTTCCAATTGTGATGTGTATCCGGTAGGAAAGGAACTGAAGTACTCATCCTGCAAAAAAGAGAAAACTGAAGACATTTCAGGCACTCTCGTGAGCTTTCTCATAGGCCTATGAAATTAGCCCCGGGCAGGTCACTCAAGTGGGTAATTGTCATGGGGGCTATTTTAAGGAAGGGGGAAAATTTGACTGGGGTAATTGCCTAAGGGGAATTGACGAGGGAGGTGGGCAATTGTCCAGGGGGATCCTGATACCGGTTTGGAAATATCCCACGTTTTGGGCAAGAGTATGTATCAGTGTTCTCCAGTTGGTGTAATAGCGTGGCGGGCACCAGCTAATTTCAAAATTAGTCTTTTGCCCCCTGCTATGAAAGTACCACCCAACTAAAATCTCCTTTTGAATAATGGTACTTCTATACAACCAGCCATCTAAAAATCAGGGGTGGTGCCAGAGAGCCCTGGGGCTATGCTCAGTCGGGGAAGCCTGCCCCCCGTCCGTGAAGTTTGTCGTTCTCGTCGAGAAATTGAGGAGGGCCCGACGGGATATATGGAACTTTCCCCAATGTTAACTGTCATATCGTGGCTCCCATGTCGACTACCCCTCCTCCTCCCCCACCATGCCCTCTTCATCAAATCCATTGAAAGTCCCCCCCTCCGAACCACCTGTCAGAACCCTTCCCCTCCTTAGTTACGGACCCAGCTGGCTAGCCCCCTCCCTTCGTGACGGAAACATTCAAAGAGTAAAAATAAGAACAAAGGGAGAGGGAAAAACGAAAACGTAAAAAATGTACGTGGTGATGTCAGTGGTGGTGCCAAGTGGGGGCGGGGCATGCCCCCCGTTTGGGAAGACTGCCTGTCGGGGAAATCTTCCGGGCTTGTCGGGGATCTATTATGAATACGATAAAATACATAGTTTTCAACATCAGCCAGTCGCCCGACGATTGACTTAACTTCGGTCCAAATTAGGGCAAATTCTTCAATACAAACCCAAATTTTTCTAATTTTCGTGGTTGAAAACTCGAATGTTTTCAAATTTCCTATGGGTAGAAGCTCAACTTTCTTCAATTTTTTTCCAATAAGTGCCCAAATTTTCGGCGCGCTTCTAGCGTCCAAATTTCGCTTCAAACATCGTTTCGGCACTCTATCGCCCTCATCGAGGCTTCGGGTTACTGCCCCCGTCGGTGAGCTTTGCCCCCTGTCGAGCAAATCCTGGTGTCACCGCTGGTTGGAGTAGGGGTAGATGAGGCGCACGTCGGAGCGGGGAACTGCTGGACCCCCTCGGGGAACTTGGACGCCGTGTACAGTTGCCAATATTATTTCACCTGCTCCCAAAATACATCTTTTTCTTTCTGAATCCTCCAGCTTCCTTCCAAAATCCTGCTTTCCCGCTCTTTTTGACAACATGTTGCTCAAGTGTAACGCAACATGTTTCCACGACATGTGTCTGGTGTATACAAGGTCAAAATTCCTGTGTCCAGGTGTGTCAGCAACATGTGTCGACACATGTGTCCTGAAATACACGGGGCTTATGAATGACAGTGAGAGCACATCAAGATCTTCAGAGCT
The DNA here is from genome assembly GCA_029531755.1 of Holothuria leucospilota. Taxonomy (NCBI): domain Eukaryota; kingdom Metazoa; phylum Echinodermata; class Holothuroidea; order Aspidochirotida; family Holothuriidae; genus Holothuria; species Holothuria leucospilota. The sequence continues at coordinate 37,026,017 of CM055971.1, forward strand.
CACAATTCAGATGATAATTACCGTATTTTTGATTGAAACTCTGCATGAAGATAAAATGTAAATTTTGAATAAATTGTGATATAAGCAATTTTAGTTTATAGACGTCACGTTACGCATGTTACTCAAGGTATTAGGTCGGTTGCTATGGTTGCTGCCCGGCATATAACTTTGAGCCTTCACCTAGCTTTGGCTAAAATGGTTCACTGGGAATTTTTTGTGCTAATAGTGTTCATAGGTTATACAACTCGTGAGAATTTGGACGCGAGGAGCACCTAAATTTTGCAGGAAAATTATTTGCCATGCATGGTAAAACGTGCTGGCAGACTCAGCTAGCAGTGGTGAAAGGGTATGCCCAACGTGGGGAGCAAGCTAGTATAAGGAGTCCAGCTACCTGAAGCCCTGCCAGAAACGACGGGTGCCAAAAGGATGCCAAACGGAAACGCTTGGGCGCGTGAAGCTCGCCGAAAATTATGGGATTCTGTTGGAGAAAAATAGTAAATATTTGGTTCTTGCTAAGAAAATTTAGAAAAATTGAGTTTTTATGGAAGAATCTGCCCCTCTTCGTCCCAGAAAGCTCCAATCCTCCTACGTTACTCCTAGCCAATCCCAATCTGTCTTGAACTCCTCCGTCCTTGTGCAGAAACAAACCTATAGTACAGTGTCTAAGGTCATATCCTGGTGTGCATACGAAGCCGTGATATCACATGTAATCGGAACACTGTGGGCTACGGGCCTGATCATAGATCCCCAGTTGGGGTCCAGGGGGAAGTCCCTGGAAGACAAGCAGTTTGGTTCAATTTAAAGGACACAGATCAAATATTTCTGATCAAAAGTTTTTCCCAGCTGCCATAAATACTGTAGGCTAATATCGCAATTATTCATATCGAAAATGTGTGTTACAACAATTTAAGTTTTTTCTGCACACCTCTAAATATTGGGGGGACATTTGATATTATGTCCCCCACTAAAATATTGGGGGACATGTTCCCTGCCCCACCCCCTCGTGATTGCCGCCCATGATTACCTTCATTAACAAAACTACACAAATATGATTGAGAAGCGCACGGAAACAAGTTTAGCCTACCGGTACAGAGGCGTACAAACTCGTATTCAAATAAGTAGAAGAGTAATTGTGATGGATCTTCAGCTCAGCAAAGGCGCGTCGTTCAAGCGTATGGTCCATAGACCGGCAAAAACTACTTGGACAGGAGACGTAATACATTTCATCACTTTTACAAGAAAAGCCCCAGAACAAAAAATATCAAATGCTACGAAGGGATATTTATCATTTTCTTCACATTGATGCGTCTAGATTTGCAAAGGCTTGTATCAATTTTGGTGACTGTACCTATTCGTTTCAAGCTGAGGTCCCTTTGAAAAAATACAAATGAATAAGATTATCTCAGCATTTACTCAAAAATAAAAGACGTGGCTCGTCGTGCAAAATGGGATACATTTTCTTCTCTCTGTCAATGTAGGTCATATTTGTTTTTACTTCTTTTTATCCTGTTTGCAATATTTTACAACGAAAATGAGACACATCATGACTGTTGACTTGTTCTTAGAAATGGAAGTTGACAATTAAAAAAAATGACTTCCTATAAATGAGAGAAACGAACCCATACTCGTTTTTCTGACCAGTCTCCAGTCATGACCGTAGCATTTGTACTGTCAGTAACATTCATTGACACGACAGCACTTACAGTTTGAGCTAAAGACATATTTTGTGGAACGTTTGGAGTAATGGTTACGTGCTCATTGAGAGTTCCTGAAGAAGAAATATATCATAATCACATGGCAGTGTGAGTTCTAGGAGAAATGTCAATCATATAACAACGTGTGGGAAAAACACAAGAAACTGATAATGTAACCAGGCTTTGTAAATGCCCTCGCCTCCTTGAAATGTTCTATTCTTGAAATATGATGTAGAGTGATGTCTGACAAAATGTCACAGATTCAATTACAGACAATCTAAGTCTCACCAGCTGAGAGTGCATTGTGATTTGTGGGTATCTGCTCACATGACTGGGTATACCCCTAATGACTCCATTGAAAAGTCTTCTTATTGGGACTACCAAAGTCAAACGAGACAAATGCAATTTGTGGAGTTTTGGGTAGTTTCAATTAACTCAAGAAAAATAAGATAATTTGGGATCAAAGGAACCGTTTTTCCGAAACCTTGCAAGTCCACTTCTTTACACACCAGGGGCGTCACTAAGGAGTTGGAGGGATGCAGAACCACAACCCCCACAACTTTCAAAGAGGTGAGCTGTAGAATCTACATCTTCAGTCTCTCGGAAAGTACTTGAAGTATAACTAGCGAACGTCTGGGTTTGACAAATTGTGTTTCATTGGTATTTATGGTTTGGGGAACCTATGACAATAGCCAAAAATGTAGCCATGGACCCACTCGAGGAACTTTGTCCTCTCTCCTTTAGGTTTGTTTATTTGAAATGGAAAGTCAGTGGCTACGATAAAGTGTGTACTTCCTAACGGCGTTCAGTCGGCCAGGGGTTATCTGGTTTTACTCTGTATAAGGGTAGATGTACGATCCAAAAATTCTTTGCTTTTGTATGGCTTCTTTAAAATTTCTGGATTTCAGTGAACATTTACTAAAATATCTTTTAAACATCTTTTGCGAAAAAATTACCATTCTTTTAAGAGGTAACTTAGCAATCTTGTATCATATCTTGAGTCAAGAATGTTCATATGTTTAGGGAAAAACTCCCCAAACCCTCATATATATATATATATATATATATATATATATATATATATATATATATATATATATATATATATATATATATATATATATATATATTCTAATTGTTGTTGAAAAGTCGACCTTAAGGGGAAAAAAATTTCGGGTGAAATATAAGTTTCGCCTTAACGTTTCCACACACTTTTTCTATAGAAATACGTAAACTTACAAGGGCGCCCTCTTAGATTTACAAACTAGATGCCATTACTTCAAAGTTACGGACACCTAGCTGTTAACACGAACGGATGGCTGGCCATTGAAATAACGTTAATTTATATGTTTAGACGTTAGGGCGAATTTATTTCTTATGTATTTTATTATCTTTTTTCTCCCTATTTACAAGCAGATATAAGAATTTCCCTTAAGGTGGAATTAGCGTTATATATATATATATATATATATATATATATATATATATATATATATATATATATATATATATATATATATATATATATATATATATATATATATATATGTTTGAGAAAAATAATACTGGTGACCAACAAGTTTGGTATTTCCATTAGAGAATATTTCGATTCCTCCTGGGATCTTCGTCAGCGAATATTACTTCAATGTACAGTGGATATCAATGACAATGTAATCGTTATAACGCTTTTGCAATTATTATTTAAAGTAAGAACATTACTTACGCGTGTGATGAGTTACCAAAAACTGACGCGCATATACAGATCAAATGAGCTATTATGACGCATTGATATAAGATTGTGACACAATGAAATAAGAGTAGTGCACATAAAGTAGGCACACTTAGAGAGGATTACAAATTGATGTGGGGGTAAAATGCTAAAAAAAACGTGGTCTTTGTTTAAATCATAGGAGACTAGTTTCAAGCATTCGATCATTATAAGCTCGAAAAATCTTCCTCTCTTTGACACTGGCAAAACCCCTTTAAGAATGAAACATTTGAGCAGGCCCGTAGCCAGGAATTCTTACATAAGGGGGCACCGGTACCTCATAGGGGGGACCGAAGATAATTATGTTTGTAGACAGTAGAACCAGCATATGATTACAGTTTGCGGGAACTACAGGGGATGATATCTCAAGCTTACCACAGACAGCTTAAAGGTATCGGTTTTACGTGTGCACATACGCGCAAAGCGCGCGAAAATTTCACTCTTGTGATGGACATTTTCGCCTCCTTTTGCAATACAAAGACGTTGAAAGTCTCCACAAGTGAAGGGAACAAGACTATGATCATGCCGATGCTTCTTCAGCTTCGCAAGCGCAGCTGAACAGTTGTGTACTTGCGAACGGCGAGGGGACCAGGATCTGCCATTAGGCAGTCTTGGTGTGGTCCAGTATGATTTTGTTAGGACCCAGAGGGAAATTCTCCAAATGTCTGAGGAAATAGCAAAATGGGAACACTAACATGGAGCTTTGAGCAGGACTTTGACACTGAGAGCATACCAATCTCTTCACAGTTCACAATTCAGATGGTCATTATCGTATTTCTACTTTGAACGAAATTTTGCATGAACAGAAAAAAATAAATTTTGGAATAAATTTGGGTACGATTAAATTTAGCTTCAAACCATATAGTCATCGCGTTACGAATGTTACTCAAGTTACTAGACTACTACATGAAAACCCCTTGATACCCAGCAACTAAGTTTGAGCCTTCACCTAGCTTTGGCTAGAATAATTCACTGGAATTTTTATGCTAATAATTTTCATATGCGATATTACTTCTCATGTGAGAATTGCGCGCGAACCGCGCCGAAATTTTGCAGGAAGATTGTTACCACGGTAAAACCTGCATACAGACTCAGCAAAAGCTGGTGAAAAGATAAGCCCGACGACGGGACCAAGCTCCCCTAAGGGGTCCATCAACCCGAAGCCCCGCTAGAAGCAATGGGTTACAGAAAAGATGTCGAACACGACATTTTTGGCGCGCGACGAAAAATTTGGGATTCTGTTGACGAAAATTAAAAATATTTGGTTCTTATTAAGGAAAATTAAAAACTTTGGGTTCCTATGGAAGAATCTGCCCTGCTCGTCCTAGACAGTTCCAGTTCTCCCGACTAAGTCACTCGTTCCAAAACTGTATTGAGCCCCTTCTTGTGCAGACACCCTTGTGCAGACACAAACCTAGTTTATTGCTTAAGGTCATATCCTGAAGGGCATACAAGGCCATAATATGTAATCACAACATTTTTTGCACATGCTGTGTAATGTGAGCTACTCTGCATCTTTTTGACTTTGATGTCAATCAAAGAGCATTCACTACTGACTAACTGAGAATTTTACTTTCTCTCAACCAAAATGTATGTGGGGTGATGTGTGTCTCAGTGTCTTTAAGAGCAGAACCAAGACGCCGTGCGACTGGTCGCTGGGTGACGTTCCACCACCCCTGGAGATGAAGACACTTTAAGTTCCTTAATATTATGTTTATCATGATGTTGAGTCTGAATTAAGAATCTTTCTGATTATAAGAGAAAGAGGATAGAACTTCTCATGGATTCAATTTTGTGTTTTTACGGGAATCACGCCTACACGAAAGAACAATAGCCTAATTGTGGAACCTTTTGGAATCCAATATATCTGAAACCGGTGTTAAAGCCATATGTAACTGAAGATGAAAGCGCGCGTAGCTCGCAGAAAGTTTTGTAATTGTATAACAAAAATGTTACAGAAAGCAAAATGCCTTCATTATTTACGACTTTTGGGATCATTTTTAGTCAAAAATCGCCTGGTGTAATACCAGAGCCATCGTGTACACGCATTTAAAATTTTATTTTCGATCGATTTTCCATATGGTGGGGCACAGTGGTCCGCACGGGGGGGGGGGCACAGCGCCCCGTGCCCCGGCCTGGCTACGGGCCTGCCTTTGAGTTCTCCCAACTGGTTTGTCTCTCTGAAATGCTTTCCTATGGGGAGACATTGAGCTCTGTCTCTGATGCTCTGTTTGTTTTATTGATGCTAAGAATTTTGTAGAGGTCTCCCTCAACATAAAGTCCGTTTTTACAGGTGGTACACTTCAATATGTATACGACGTTAGGGGAATCACAAGTATAATTGCCAGGATGAAGGGTCACTGACCCTCCAGGGCGGTTTAGTATGATCTCTCTATCTGTTAATAATATATCACAAACTTAGTATCTATTAGTATCTATTATTGCATTTGCGATTACCAGTACGTGACAGAGGTTTAGGGATTTCACTTTGAACTAAACGTCTTTTAAGATTCTTAGGTTGACTGACAGCGGGCAGTAGGGGTTTGGAAAATACTGGATCATTGGGATGTAACCTCGAGAGGGCTTTCCATTCTTCCTTGATCATTTCATTCGTAGAAACTATTGCTGGGTTATATACCTGGACCATCCGTATTTTATCCATAGAACGTTTCTGGTTATATGACAGAAGATTCGTTCTATCAACAGTCGCAATCTTTTCTATTTGCTTTTGGATAATTTTCCAAAGATACCCTTATTGAGAATGTGCTGTATAAGTTGTAGTTGCTCCTGGAAATCTTTTGGGTCAGAACATATACGTTTATAACGTAAAATTTGGTTGTACAAGACGGACATTCCTTCATGTGCTGAGGGTGACAGCTGTTAAAATGAAGGAAATCATGACGGTCTGTGGGCTTGTGATAAAATTTGTAGTAAGTTTACTCCCTTTGACTTTCACAAGAACATCTTAAAATGACAATTCCGTAGGGGAAGGTTCATAAGTAAATTTGATCATAGGGTGGATATTATTTGCCAATTCTACGAATTTTTGCAAATTGTCATTACCATGGGATCAAATCATGAATATGTCATCAGGGAGTTGCTATTTGACAAATAGCAACTCCCTGATGTCATCTATGAATCGAAGATACATGAGAGGTTTTAAGGGAGTGTCAAATAACAATCGTTTCCCATGAAAACGTTAGCGTAGGCAGGCGCCACTTTGGTGCCCATAGCTGTGCCATTGATTTGGATATAACATTGCCCATTTAAAGACAAAACATTGTGTTTGAGGATGAACCTAATTAAGGTAGCAATGTCATCTGGCACATGATCGTCAGTGGAATGACTGCGAAGGAAGCTGCGACAAGCTTCGACACCTGCATCCTGGGGAATATTGGTGTAGAACGATTTAACATCAAGGGAAACCAACAGAGCATCCGTCGGTAAAATTGGGATTTCAGAGATTCTTTGCAGGAAATGAGCTATTTAGGTGAAGCGTAAAATGTACCTGGAGTCGGAGTCTTGCTTATTCCTTGATTGCTCTCCGTTCTTGATAGGTAATGTTTGATGTCGTTGGTTGTTTGGCGGCGATAAGGTCACTGAAGTGCTGACGAGCAGAACTGACGAAGCCTTCAATTGACCATATATATATATATATATATATATATATATATATATATATATATATATATATATATATATATATATATATATATATATATATATATATATATATATATATATATATATATTATATATATATATATATATATATATATGTATATATATATATATATATATATATATATATATATATATATATATATATGGGCAAGGGCAGTTTCGACGGTGCTGAAACTTGTGAACTTGTAGGACTATACCTACTATCACAACTTCAGCACATTAACATGAATGTTGGTCTGTACAGAGACGACGGTTTGGCAGTTTGCAGAGCAACATCCAGGCAAACAGAGAACATAAAGAAAGAAATATGCAAGATATTCGCAAACAACAACCTAAAAATAGAAATTGACGCAAAAAAAAAATAGTTAACTTTTAGACGTAACTCTCGATCTCCGCACAGGCACATACAAACCATACATGAAACCCAACAACATCCCTCTCTATGTGCACAAACAGAGCAACCACCCTCCACTCATCATAAAGAACATCCCAGAAAGCATCAACAGGAGACTATCTAACATTTCATCCGACGAATACACTTTCAACACCTCAGCACCCATATAACAGGAAGCACTGCACAAAAGTGGCTATGGGTATAATCTAAAGTACAGAACCCAACCGCTTAACACCAGTCAACAAAACAAGGCCACAAAACGAAGACGTGCCAGAAACATAACCTGGTTCAACCCCCCCGTTCAGTGACAATGTCACCACCAACATTGGCAAGAAATTCTTCAACCTTTTAGACAGCTGCTTCCCGCCTGGACATAAACTACATACTCTACTCAACAGAAACACGGTAAAACTGAGTTACAGCTGCATGGCAAACATGGACCAAATAATATCAGCGCACAACAAATACATACTGACCAAACAGAATCTGCAACCAGCAACACAAAACAACTGCAATTGCAGAACACAAAGCCAGTGTCCACTGCAAGGCAACTGCCTCACCAACAACACAGTGTACCAAGCTACTGTAATACGCCATGACAATCACAAGGAAGAAACTTACATTGGTCTAACAGAAAACACCTTCAAAACCAGATACAACGCCCACAAGTCTAGCTTCAAACACAAAGACAAGAGAAACGCAACTGCACTCAGTGAACACATCTGGAAGTTAAAGGATTCAAATGTAGAACACTCTGTGAAATGGAACCTTATAAGCAAAGCTCGGGCATACTCCACATCATCAAAAACCTGCAACCTCTGTTTAGAAGAAAAGTTCTTCATCATACTCAAACCTCCCTTAGCAACTTTAAACAAAAGAAACGAACTCATCAGCTCTTGCAGACACAGAAATAAACATCTGCTGTGTAATTATTCCAATAGGTAAGGTATCTTGACTCGACCTAATCCCCCGTGCCTGTTTTCAAAAACGAACACGTCCACAGTACGGTTCAACGGGCACGGCGTATTCAACGTTATTAACACCATTCTACATCAGGCTTCTGAAGAGTGAGGACCTGTTCAAATTGGCCCTTACGAAACAGTTCTGTAAAGCTGTCTTGTATAGTAACCCAGTTACAACCTTTCAATATTTTAGCTCCCTTTACAAGTTGAGCACTTTACCATTGACTGGTTAACACCTTTTACGATTATATATATATATATATATATATATATATATATATATATATATATATATATATATATATGTAAGGCAAGTGCCTATGTTAGAGGGAAATGGCCCAAGCTTTCTGTGAGACTATTTAATACAGCGTTGATTGACTCATTCATATAAAGTCGCTAGGTCACTCTACCTATATATATATATATATATATATATATATATATATATATATATATATATATATATATATATATATATATATTATATATATATAACGCTAATTCCCATCTTAAGGGGAAATTCTTATATCTGCTTGTACATAGGGCGAAAAAAAGATAATAAAATACATAAAAAATAAATTCGCCCTAACGTCTAAACATATAAATTAACGTTATTTCAATGGCCAGCCATCCGTTCGTGTTTACAGCTAGGTGTCCGTAAATTTGACAACTTTGAAGTAATGGCATCTAGTTTGTAAATCTAAGAGGGCGCCCTTGTACATTTACGTATTCCTATAGAAAAAGTGTGTGGAAACGTTAAGGCGAAACTTATATTTCACCCGAATTTTTTTTTCCCCTTAAGGTCGACTTTTCAACAACAACATTCCCCCTAAGTGCCGAATTAGAGAAATATATATATATATATATTTATATATATATATATAAAATTGCAAAAAGAACAGTTAATGCCTTAGATACCAACATATTTGCACCATGTTTATTAGACGTACAAAATTTTCGAAGCCCTGCTTGTTCATCAGCATACACCAGCATACATCAGCATTTGGTGTATGCTGATGAAGAAGCAGGGCTTCGAAAATTTTGTACGTCTAATAAACATGGTGCAAATATGTTGGTATCTAAGGCATTAACTGTTCTTTTTGCAATTTTATATATATTATACCAATACACGGAATCTATCACTATGCGCTTTGGATATATATATATATATATATATACTTACATACATACACACACATACATACATACATACATACATACATACATACATACATACATACATACATACACCCTATCACCCATCTACAACTCCCACTGTACATGCAATTTTATAGAAATGTAGAGACTCTTCGTCATGACCCCTACATACGTGATTAGTTTTCCGAACCCCGCCCCTTCCCATCACTGCATTCAGAATTGAAAAGAACATCTCAAACCACTTGGTTCGTGCCTCCCAGCCTCATATTCTAGTCCCAAACTTCCCAGGAACTTTTCCTAGCAACAGCGGGAGATGCAATACTTGCCCGAAGGTCAGCAATGACAAAATCCTCAGACTCTCCATTGTCGGTCCTCAAAACAACCGGTTTAAAACCAGGGAGTTGCTATTTGACAAATAACAACTCTCTGGTTTAACATCAACCAGCACGTTAACTGTACTTCTGCAAATGTTGTTAACGTCCTCGTAAATAAAGGCTGTAATACTCTGCATGAAGGGGAAACCAAAGGCCGTCTAACTGACTGACCGAGTCACTGAGCACCTGGGGTTGATCAAAGAGAAAGTTCCAGGCTTTCCTGTGTCCACTCACTTCAATCCCTAATCATCCTGCTCGATTGGTGACGTGATGTTAACAGCGGTCATCTCGTGTCGAGGTGCCGACCGTGATCGTTTAGCTGCGAAAACCGTTTCATTATGAAGCTTGAACCCTCTCCCCACATGGTTTGAACGTGAGACTTAAACTTTCTATAAATCGGTTATTCCTGCCTTGTTGGTACCAAGTGAGTAAACCATTAACCTGGTTCCGTGGCCGGTTTGGACGTGCCCAGATTTATTGCTGGTTTTGTATTTGGCTCGACTGGCCGTGCTTCCGATCAGTTGCATTTTTTGCCACCTGATAAAGAATTTAAAGCCGAAACGTCTCGGAGTTTTCCGCATATTTTAGCACTATTTACTACTTTTAGTTGACTAACACATTTCAATAGTACTTTGACCTATACATACATATATATATATATATATATATATATATATATAATATATATATATATATATATATATATATATATATATTTCTCTAATTCGGCACTTAGGGGGAAAGTTGTTGTTGAAAAGTCGACCTTAAGGGGAAAAAAATTTTCGGGTGAAATATAAGTTTCGCCTTAACGTTTCCACACACTTTTTCTATAGGAATACGTAAACTTACAAGAGCGCCCTCTTAGATTTACAAACTAGATGCCATTACTTCAAAGTTGTCAAATTTACGGACACCTTGCCGTTAACACGAACGGATGGCTGGCCATTGAAATAACGTTAATTATATGTTTAGACGTTAGGGCGAATTTATTTCTTATGTATTTTATTATCTTTTTTTCGCCCTATGTACAAGCAGATATAACAATTTCGCCTAACAGGTCGATCTAGCGTTATATATATATATATATATATATATATATATATATATATATATATATATATATATATATATATAGTGGAGTGAAAAAGCTGTATCCCAACAATATTTTTCAAAACAGCAAGTAGGATCCAAAGAGGATTCGCAGACATCACCAAAGAATGAACATAGTAAGAATAGAGTAAATGGTGGAAGTCAACTACAAGCTGAAAAGATAGACGAAAAGCACCGGACTTGGAAGCTTTCGGTTTTTAATCAACCTTCTGAAGCCAAACTGATACAAAGCAAGCATACAAACTGTTAAAAGAGTCAAACGTAAGACTGAAGCAAGTAAAAGCTTCAAAATGCCTGAACGTTACAATGATAAAAGGTAAGAATCTCAAAGCGAATAAAGGCTGGCAAATTCCCAAAGAGCTTAAAGTAGATAAACACAGTAGAACACTAAAAAATATAAAAATAGTAAAAGCCGACTGGCAGAAAAAAAAGAGGCACGACGACCTTAAAACGGGTTTAAAAGGATTACAAGTTAGTCTTGAAACCTACTCCAAGCTGCACTGATGAGATCTAACAAGATCTAAACAGTTCCGTCTCTAGATTGAGTTTATATATGTTCAGAGCTATTTTACGAGAAAGGCTTCATAACAAAAAAAAAAAAGCAGTTGACTCAAAATGCTGTAATACATTTTGTCCTTGAATAATATTGACCAATTGGTCATTCTACGTAATTTTAGAAAATCTTAAGTTTTCTTACTGCTCTCGTTTTGGTTCAATGATTCCTGGTGATGGTTCCAGCAGTTCCATTTATTGTTTCATGGAATTCGAATAAAAATTGTTTACGAAATACCAGCAGTGGTGGCTTTATACGTATATCCTTTGTTAGGCAGCTCAGTGGTTTAGTTAAAGGAGGATATTTGTACAACTTGAGCTACGACAGGTTTCGTTATTTGGTAATTAGTTAATAATCTGTAACTTGTGAGGATCATCTTTGTATCAGTTAAATGATTTTATATTGCTAGCCTCTTACCTGCTCTACAGTCTGTGCGGCGCCACAGGGGGTAGGGTAGGCATTTGCCCTCCTATGGTTTTTATCCCAAAATATAAAATCGTCTAAATAACGTTTTAAGACACATAATTAAGTATGGTTTAAGACAAATAATTAAGTATGGTTGGAGTAAGGTTGGAGTAAGGTGTTACAGTATGTCACCTAGGTTGGAGTAAGGTGTTACAGTATGTCACCTAGCTACAGTATGTCACCTAGTAAGGTGTTACAGTATGTCACCTAGCTATCACAATATTAAAATATATTATCCCAATAAAATATATTATCCCAATAAAATATATTATCCCAATAAAATATACTATCCCAATAAAATATATTATCCCAATAAAATATATTATCCCAATAAAATATATTATCCCAATAAAATATATTATCCCAAAATATAAAATCGTCTAAATAACGTTTTAAGACACATAATTAAGTATGGTTTAAGACAAATAATTAAGTATGGTTGGAGTAAGGTTGGAGTAAGGTGTTACAGTATGTCACCTAGCTACAGTATGTCACCTAGTAAGGTGTTACAGTATGTCACCTAGCTATCACAATATTAAAATATATTATCCCAATAAAATATATTATCCCAATAAAATATATTATCCCAATAAAATATACTATCCCAATAAAATATATTATCCCAATAAAATATATTATCCTAATAAAATATATTATCCCAAAATATAAAATCGTCTAAATAACTTTTGTCACATAATTAAGTATGGTTTAAGACACATAATTATGTATGGTTGGAGTAAGGTTGGAGTAAGGTGTTACAGTATGTCACCTAGCTATCACAATATTAATGGTTAAATTGTTCGTTACAAGACACCTGAAACTTGCAATCCCCGCGGTGAGCGTAACGTTTTACTGTTTTCTCCATTGTTTAAGGGAATGCAGCTTTAATATTACATAAACACTATGGCCATTATACGTGACGCATGAAAAAGAGCACGGGAACCGAGAGTAAACATCAAACAATACAATAGTACCGCTAACGCCAAGTTATCATGAGACCCTTTGCATGTGATGTCACAGAGCAAAAAGAGCTCCCTCGTTTGAGAGAAAAGCGCGTATCATCGTAAGTTACACCAACAAATACAGAAAGTTGATTTGTGCACCAGGGGATACGCCTGAACCATGAATCTGTATTTAACCAGAACCCTAACCCTACTTCTAACTCTGAGTATATTTTCGTCCAAGGGAATCTTCGGTGTACCTTCGATCTAGTATACCTTCGGTCTATGGGTATTCCCCCTGTTCAGATTGTGCAATGTCTGGCAATCTCAAACATTTACTGTCTCTCCAGTCCTAGCATGGGATCATTTAAATTTTAGAACGTGAAGATATATTCTGGGGTTATCATGAGTCAATCACTTGACGAACATTTTCACACTAAAAATGCAAAAACATTTAATAAAATGAATGACACTTTGCAGTAATATTATATGTCTTCCTTATTGTACTGTATTTTGGTGTTTTCTGAACTGAGTAGTCCACAGAAAACGAATTTTGAATTGTAGGTGGCAGTACACAACACAATTTTTACTGTATGAAGAAATCTTGAGTCAATCACTATAGAAAAAGAGCAAATAAAATCAGGGGCGGCGCCACAGGGGTCAGGGGGAGACCGCCTCTATCATTTACAAGAAAAGGGGAAAAGAGAAGGAAAGAAGAGGGGGAAAAGAAGAAAAGGAGAAAACGATAGACAAGAAAAAAGGAAGCCAAAGGGAAAGAAGAAGAGATGAGGAGGGGTGGGGTTGGCCTATATCTGATCCATATAATTTATCCAGATCTTCCAGGAGGCCTTATTCCGGTGTCTGCCAGCCTTTAGATACCTTTTTATAATGCACAAATGAAGCAAGGGAAATTTTCGTGATAATTCATTAATGTCTCTGTTGACTCCACGCACGTATTTTTGCGTGAAAACTTTCCCCGAATAGAAGGCAGTAAAGTACCCAAAAATGGGGGGGGGGGGGGGCGGGGCTTCAGGAGGTTTATTGACAACATACCCGTCTCTTAGACAACTAATGCTACTCTCCTCTTTCACCCAACCAAAAATTAGAATTCACTAAATTATGAACACTTTCCAGCCATATACGTTTAGTTCCAAAAATATACCAAAGACATCATCATTTTTCATCTAAGCAATTTTAAATTAAAAAAAATTTCTCAAAGGGGAGGAAGACACCGCCTCTTCTTCGACACCTCATCCAGGACAGCCCTCTTTTACCCAACCAAAAGTTAGAATTCACTAAATTATGAACATTCTGAAGCCATATATCATCAGTTTTAAAAATATACCAAAGACATCACCATTTTGCATGTAAGCAACCTTAAATGAACAAAACTTTTCCAAAGGGAGGGGGACACCCCTCCCCAGGAGATCGATCACTCATCCCATGCTTTGCCCCCCAATCAAAATACCCTGACGCCACCCTTGTCTACAGTAGTAAAATACTTCTAAAAATTTTCTTAATCCCCGACAGGGATCGCCAAAGACTTCACTGGATGCAAAAACTTCACACTCTGAGTTTCCTCCGCATATGTTGGCTAAAATTTCACCAGAGCGTTGTTCGTGACATCTTGTGTTATCATCTCCAATCTCCCACCACCATGCCCGAGGATCACACTCTTCCCGTGCCGATGTACTGCTCCCGTTGTAACCATAACTGGCAGACACAATCTCAATAATGGAATTGTTCGGACAAACTACAGTCTTTGTTTGGCTTTCACATAGCAACAAGTATACTTCTGCAAAGTACATCATAAAAGTACGTGCTTAACCATCCAAGAACTTAAAGAATACTGAATGTAGAATGTAAAAGGCCATAACATATATCAAACACAGAATTCACACGTAAAGAAGCTTAGTCAAATTTTTTTCTCTGTTATTTCTTGATAACTTGTTTATAATTATAATTATAATGATTTAATAATGATCATGATAATTGCCACGATCTTTTAGTTTAGAATTAATCCTTGGTGACTTTTAAATGAAACTGGTCATATGTTTTAACAGTCTTTATTATCCGAAAACGGTACAACGGGTATTTCATAATTATTTAAGGTGAACTGTAGAGAAAGGAGCAACTACATATTTGACTCTTTGAAATCCTTCGAGTATCTGGTTCTGACTGATGGACACTTCTTGTCAGTTTAATTTCTTTGAAGTTCTTTCATTACGAACAAAATAGTGATATGCAATGTTGATCTTACCTACATCAGTCGTTGCTGTGGAAATACCACTAATACTTGTACTTATTTCAGCTTCAGTGACATCTTTCACGGTCATTGTACTTTTTGAGATAGTCTTGAATTGATTTCGAGTGATGGCTGGAGTGGAAGAAACGACCTCAGAAAGTGGATCTGAAAGAGAAACCAATCAGGAACCCTCCATATCCTCCTGTTACAGTAACCTTCATATTTAAAGCAGAAAAGGCAATTTAATACGTCTCGAAGTTCCGACCGTGATCGTTTAGCTGCCAAAAAACCGTTTCATTATTGATTCCTTGCCGTGGGCAGGCACGGAATCTATGCGATGGTGATGTCGTGTGTGTGTATGCGCACTTACTTTCCATTCAGATTGAGGACCTAAACAATCGATTACAGGTCCTTAGAAGGAACTACAATAGATTTCTCATGTCCTCAAAAGCTTGACAATAGAGAGTCTATTGTTAAAGTTATGATTAAGGAAGCAAACACAATAGAGAAAACAATGAGTTCCTCAAACAGTATGAAAAGCACAACTGTGCGTGTGCGTGGGTGAATATGTGTGTTTGAGACGCTGCTCTTAATCGCGATATCTCAAGATAGCAATGAACGAATCTTTTCATATTTGGTATATAGATTTGTGATGTTAAGAGAAAGAACATATTGTTTTTGGAGGAGGTCAAAGGTCATCCCAGGTCACCAGAGGTAAAAACCGAAAACCTTGTAATCGCAATATCTCAAGATAGGGGTGACCGAAACTTTTCATATTTGGGATATACATTTGTCACTTTAAGAGAAAGAATCCTCTCACTTATAGTAGAGGTCAAAGGTCGTCTGAGGTCACCTGAGGTTAAACTGCGAAAACCTCCTAAACGGCTTGTAAACAATATTTCAAGACAGCAATGACCGACACTTTTCATAATTGGTATGTTGATTTGTCATGTGGAGAGAAAGACCGCTATTGTTTTAGGTGAAGGTCAAAGGTCACTTGAGGTCTGGAGGTCAAAGACTGAAAACCTTGTAATCACGATATCTCAAGGTAGGAATGAAGGACACTTTTCATACATGGTATATTGATTTGTCATGTTGAGAGAAAGAACCCTATTGTTTTTGTAGAGGTCAAAGGTCATCTGAAGTCACCGGAGGTCAAAAAACAAAATTTCCCACGAATTTCCAAGATTGTCATCTGGGGTCACCAGAGGTCAAAAAGCAAAATTTCCCAAAAATTTTCAAAATCAAAGATCCATTGGAGGTCAGAGATCATTTGAGGTCATCAGAGGTCAAAGAACAAATGCATTGAAAAACACGACATTTCAAGACAGGAGTGTTGGATAATTGTAATACTTGTAAATTTGAGGGATAAACCTCAGTGCAACAAAGCATCCCCATTCGGCAAGGAATCACAAAGCCTTTAGGCTTTCTGGTAAAGGTTGGAAACTTCTTCCCACACGGTTTGAACGTGAGACTTCAACTTCTTTTAATCGGCTATTCCTGCCTTGTTGGTACCAATTGAATAAACCATTAACCTCTTTCTCTGGCCGGTTTGGACGTGCACAATTTTATTGCTGGTCTTGTATTTGGCACGGTTAGCCGTGCCTACGATCAGTTGCATTTATTGCGGCCATCGGATAAAGGATATAATACCAAAAAGTCTTGGAGTTTTCCGCATATTTTAGCCCTCTTTGTTACTCTTAATTGACTAACACATTTCAATAGTGCTACAAAGTACTTTGACCTTTTATATAAATATAAATACATATATATATATATATATATATATATGCCCAGAGTTAAATTAGGAGGAAAAGCCTCATAACAAAAAAGAAGCAATTGACTCAAACTGCTATTATACATATTGTCCTTGAATAATATTGACCAATTGGTCATTTTACGCTTTTTTGCTTGTAAATATCATCTATATATTAGCTAGGTATATGATTTAATTTTGCTAGCCTCCTACCTGCTCTACAGTAGTAAAATACTTCTAAAAATTTTCTTAATCCCCGACAGGGATCGCCAAAGACTTCACTGGATGCAAAAACTTCACACTCTGAGCTTCCTCCGCATATGTTGGCTAAAATTTCACCAGAGCGTTGTTCGTGACATCTTGTGTTATCATCTCCTCGCTCCCACCACCATACCCGAGGATCACACTCTTCCCGTGCCGATGTACTGCTCCCGTTGTAACCATAACTGGCAGACACAATCTCAATAATGGAATTGTTCGGACAAACTACAGTCTTTGGTTGGCCTTCACATAGCAACAAGTATACTTCTGCAAAGTACATCATAAAAGTACGAGCTTAACCATCCAAGAACTTAAAGAATACTGAATGTAGAATGTAAAAGGCCATAACATAAATCAGAGACAGAATTCAGAAGTAAAGAATCTTTATGCAAAGTTCGTTTTCTCTGTTGCTTCTTGATAACTTATTTATAATTATAATGATAATGATTTAATAATGTCATGATAATTGCCACGATCTTTTAGTTTAGAATTAATCCTTGGTGATTTTTAAATGAAAAGGGTCATATGTGTAAACAGTCTTTATGGTCCGAAAACAGCACAACGGGTGATTCATAATTATTTAAGGTGAATTGCAGAGAAAGAAGCAACTACATTTTTGACTCTTTGAAATCCTCCGAGTATCAAGTTCTGATTCATGTACACTTATTCTTGTCAATTGAATTGCTCTGTAAATCTTTCACTAAGAACAAAAGAGTGAAATGTAGTGTTGATCTTACCTACAACAGTCGTTGCTGTAGAAATACCACTAATGCTTGTACTTATTTCAGCTTCAGTGACATCTTTCACGGTCACTGTATTTTTTGAGATAGTCTTAGAATGATTTCGAGTGATGGCTGGAGTGGAAGAAACGACCTCAGAAAGTGGATCTGAAAGAGAAACCAATCAGGAACCCTCCATATCCTCCTGTTACAGTAACCTTCATATTTAAAGCAGAAAAGGCAATTTAATACGTCTCGAAGTTCCGACCGTGATCGGTTTAGCTGCCAAAAAACCGTTTCATTATTGATTCGTTGCCGTAGGCAGGCACGGAATCTATGCGATGGTGATGTCGTGTGTGCGTGTCTGTGTGTGTGTGTATGCGCACTTACTTTCCATTCAGATTGAGGACCTAAACAATCGATTACAGGTCCTTAGAAGGAAATACAATAGATTTCTCATGTCCTCAAAAGTTTGACAATAGAGAGTCTATTGTTTAAGTTATGATTAAGGAAGCAAACACAATAGAGAAAACAATGAGTTCCTCAAACAGTATGTAAAGCACAACTGTGCGTGTGTGTAGGTGTATATGTGTGTTTGAGACGCTGCTCTTAATCGCGATATCTCAAGAGAGCAATGAACGAATCTTTTCATATTTGGTATATAGATTTGTCATGTTAAGAGAAAGAACCTATTGTTTTTGGAGGAGGTCAAAGGTCATCCCAGGTCACCAGAGGTAAAAACCGAAAACCTTGTAATCGCGATATCTCAAGATAGGGGTGATCGAAACTTTTCATATTTGGTAAATAGATTTGTTACTTTAAGAGAAAGAATCCTCTTGCTTATAGTAGAGGTCAAAGGTCGTCTGAGGTCACCTGAGGTTAAACTGCGAAAACCTCATAAACGGCTTGTAAACAATATTTCAAGACAGCAATGACCGACACTTTTCATATTTGGTATATAGATTTGTCATATTAAAAGAACACTATTGTTTTGGTAGAGGTCAAAGGTCATCTGAGGTCACCTGAGGTTAAACTGCGAAAACCTCCTAAACGGCTTGTAAACACGACATCTCAAGATGGCAATGACTGACACTTTTCATATTTGGTATATAGATTTTTCATGTTGAGAGGAAGAAGCCTATTGTTTTTGGTAAAGGTCATTTAAGGTCACCGGAAGTAAAGGACTGAAAACCTTGTAATCATGATTTCTCAAGATAGGAGTGACGGACACTTTCATATTCGGTATACAGATTTGTCATGTCAAGAAAAGGAACCCTATTGTTCTTGGTAGAGGTCAAAGATCATCTAATATCACCGGAGGTTAAACTGCGAAAACCTCATAAACGGCTTGCAAACACACTATCTCAAGATGCCAATGGCGGACAATTTTCATATTTGGTATATAGATTTTCCATGTTAAGAAGAAGAAGAACCCTGTTGCTTGTGGTAGAGATCAAAGGTCATCTGAGGTCACCGGAGGTAAAACTGTGAAAAACTTGTAAATCGCTTGTTATCATGATGTCTCAAGATAGCAATGGTAGACACTTTTCATAATTGGTATGTTGATTTGTCATGTAGAGAAAGAGACCCCGATTGTTTTAGGTGAAGGTCAAAGGTCACTTGAGGTCTGGAGGTCAAAGACTGAAAACCTTGTAATCACGATATCTCAAGGTAGGAATGAAGGACACTTTTCATACATGGTATATTGATTTGTCATGTTGAGAGAAAGAAACCTATTGTTTTTGTAGAGGTCAAAGGTCATCTGAAGTCACCGGAGGTCAAAAAACAAAATTTCCCACGAATTTCCAAGATTTTCATCTGGGGTCACCAGAGGTCAAAAAGCAAAATTTCCCAAAAATTTTCAAAATCAAAGATCCATTGGAGGTCAGAGATCATTTGAGGTCATCAGAGGTCAAAGAACAAATGCATTGAAAAGCACGACATTTCAAGACAGGAGTGTTGGATAATTGTAATACTTGTAAATTTGAGGGATAAACCTCAGTGCAACAAAGCATCCCCATTCGGCAAGGAATCACAAAGCCTTTAGGCTTTCTGGTAAAGGTTGGAACCTTCTTCCCACACGGTTTGAACGTGAGACTTCAACTTCTTTTAATCGGCTATTCCTGCCTTGTTGGTACCAATTGAATAAACCATTAACCTCTTTCTCTGGCCGGTTTGGACGTGCACAATTTTATTGCTGGTCTTGTATTTGGCACGGTTAGCCGTGCCTACGATCAGTTGCATTTATTGCGGCCATCGGATAAAGGATATAATACCAAAAAGTCTTGGAGTTTTCCGCATATTTTAGCCCTCTTTGTTACTTTGAATTGACTAACACATTTCAATAGTGCTACAAAGTACTTTGACCTTTTATATAAATATAAATACATATATGTATATATATATATATATATATATATATATATATATATATATATATATGCCCAGAGTTAAATTAGGAGGAAAAGCCTCATAACAAAAAAGAAGCAATTGACTCAAACTGCTATTATACATATTGTCCTTGAATAATATTGACCAATTGGTCATTTTACACTTTTTGGTTGTAAATACCATCTATGTATTAGCTAGTTATATGATTTAATTTTGCTAGCCTCCTACCTGCTCTACAGTAGTAAAATACTTCTAAAAATTTTCTTAATCCCCGACAGGGATCGCCAAAGACTTCACTGGATGCAAAAACTTCACACTCTGAGCTTCCTCCGCATATGTTGGCTAAAATTTCACCAGAGCGTTGTTCGTGACATCTTGTGTTATCATCTCCACGCTCCCACGGCCATGCCCGAGGATCACACTCTTCCCGTGCCGATGTACTGCTCCCGTTGTAACCATAACTGGCAGACACAATCTCAATAATGGAATTGTTCGGACAAACTACAGTCTTTGGTTGGCCTTCACATAGCAACAAGTATACTTCTGCAAAGTACATCATAAAAGTACGAGCTTAACCATCCAAGAACTTAAAGAATACTGAATGTAGAATGTAAAAGGCCATAACATAAATCAGAGACAAAATTCAGAAGTAAAGAATCTTTATGCAAAGTTCGTTTTCTCTGTTGCTTCTTGACAACTTGTTTATAATTATAATGATTTAATAATAATAATGTCATGATAATTGCCACGATCTTTTAGTTTAGAATTAATCCTTGGTGATTTTTAAATGAAAAGGGTCATATGTGTAAACAGTCTTTATGGTCCGAAAACAGCACAACGGGTGATTCATAATTATTTAAGGTGAATTGTAGAGAAAGAAGCAACTACATTTTTGACTCTTTGAAATCCTCCGAGTATCAAGTTCTGATTCATGTACACTTAGTCTTGTCAATTGAATTGCTCTGTA
The DNA here is from genome assembly GCA_029531755.1 of Holothuria leucospilota. NCBI lineage: Eukaryota > Metazoa > Echinodermata > Holothuroidea > Aspidochirotida > Holothuriidae > Holothuria > Holothuria leucospilota. The sequence goes on from CM055971.1 coordinate 37,047,459, forward strand.
AATCTTTCACTACGAACAAAAGAGTGAAATGTAGTGTTGATCTTACCTACAACAGTCGTTGCTGTAGTAATACCACTAATGCTTGTACTTATTTCAGCTTCAGTGACATCTTTCACGGTCACTGTATTTTTTGAGATAGTCTTAGAATGATTTCGAGTGATGGCTGGAGTGGAAGAAACGACCTCAGAAAGTGGATCTGAAAGAGAAACCAATCAGGAACCCTCCATATCCTCCTGTTACAGTAACCTTCATATTTAAAGCAGAAAAGGCAATTTAATACGTCTCGAAGTTCCGACCGTGATCGGTTTAGCTGCCAAAAAACCGTTTCATTATTGATTCGTTGCCGTAGGCAGGCACGGAATCTATGCGATGGTGATGTCGTGTGTGCGTGTCTGTGTGTGTGTGTATGCGCACTTACTTTCCATTCAGATTGAGGACCTAAACAATCGATTACAGGTCCTTAGAAGGAAATACAATAGATTTCTCATGTCCTCAAAAGTTTGACAATAGAGAGTCTATTGTTTAAGTTATGATTAAGGAAGCAAACACAATAGAGAAAACAATGAGTTCCTCAAACAGTATGTAAAGCACAACTGTGCGTGTGGTTGGGTGTGTATGTGTGTTTGTGACGCTGCTCTTAATCGCGATATCTCAAGATAGCAATGAACGAATCTTTTCATATTTGATGTATAGATTTGTCATGTTAAGAGAAAGAACCCTGTTGTTTTTTGGAGGAGGTCAAAGGTCATCCCAGGTCACCAGAGGTAAAAACCGAAAACCTTGTAATCGCGATATCTCAAGATAGGGGTGATCGAAACTTTTCATATTTGGTATATAGATTTGTCACTTTAAGAGAAAGAAACCTCTTGCTTATAGTAGAGTTCAAAGGTCATCTGACGTCATCTGACGTCACCTGAGGTTAAACTGCGAAAATCTCGTAAACGGCTTGTAAACAATATTTCAAGACAGCAATGACCGACACTTTTCATATTTGGTAGACAGATTTGTCATATTGAAAAACACGACATTTCAAGACAGGAGTGTTGGATAATTGTAATACTTGTAAATTTGAGGGATAAACCTCAGTGCAACAAAGCATCCCCATTCGGCAAGGAATCACAAAGCCTTTAGGCTTTCTGGTTAAGGTAAAACCTTCTCCCCACATGATTTGAACGTGAGACTTCAACTTCTTTTAATCGGCTATTCCTGCCTTGTTGGTACCAATTGAATCAACCATTAACCTCTTTCTCTGGCCGGTTTGGACGTGCACAATTTTATTGCTGGTCTTGTATTTGGCACGGTTAGCCGTGCCTACGATCAGTTGCATTTATTGCGGCCATCGGATAAAGGATATAATACCAAAAAGTCTTGGAGTTTTCCGCATATTTTAGCCCTCCTTGTTACTTTTAATTGACTAACACATTTCAATAGTGCTACGAAGTACTTTGACCTTTTATATAAACATTAATATATATATATTTATATATATATATATGCCCAGAGTTAAATTAGGAGGAAAAGCCTCATAACAAAAAAGAAGCATTTTACTCTAACTGCTATTATACATATTTTCCTTGAATAATATTGACCAATTGGTCACTTTACGCTTTTTTGCTTGTAAAGATCATCTATATATTAGCTAGTTATATGATTTAATTTTGCTAGCCTCCTACCTGCTCTACAGTAGTAAAATACTTCTAAAAAATTTCTTAATCCCGGACAGGGATCGCCAAAGACTTCACTGGATGCAAAAACTTCACACTCTGAGCTTCCTCCGCATATGTTGGCTAAAATTTCACCAGAGCGTTGTTCGTGACATCTTGTGTTATCATCTCCACGCTCCCACGGCCATGCCCGAGGATCACACTCTTCCCGTGCCGATGTACTGCTCCCGTTGTAACCATAACTGGCAGACACAATCTCAATAATGGAATTGTTCGGACAAACTATAGTCTTTGTTTGGCCTTCACATAGCAACAAGTATACTTCTGCAAAGTACATCATAAAAGTACGAGCTTAACCATCCAAGAACTTAAAGAATATTTAATGTAGAATGTAAAAGGCCATAACAGAAATCTGAGACAGAATTTACATGAAAAGAAGGTTTACAAAGGTCTTTTCTCTGTTGCTTCTCGATAACATGTTTATAATAAAATATTGATGTAATACTGATCATGCTTTTTGCCAATTTCTTCTTTTAGTTTAGAATTATCCTTGGTGTTTTTTAAATGAAAAGGGACATGTATGTTTTAACAGTCTTTATGATCCGAAAACAGTACAACGGGTGATTCATAATTATTTAAGGTGGATTGTAGAGAAAGAAGCAACTTCTTTTTTGACTCTTTGAAATCCTTGAGTATCTCGTTCTACGTGATGTGCATCCCTGTCAATTGAATTGCTGTGTAGTTCTTTCATTACAATAAAGAGTAAGATGTAATGTTGATCTTACCTACAACAGTCGATGCTGTAGAAATACCACTAATACTTGTACTTATCTCAGCTTCAGTGACATCTTTCACGGTCATTGTATTTTTTGAGATAGTCTTAGAATGATTTCCAGTGATGACTGGAGTGGAAGAAACGACCTCAGAAAGTGGCTCAGAAAGAGAAACCAATCAGAGCTGAAAACATTTTCCTATAACAGTAACCTCCGTATTAAACGCAGAAAAGACAATTAAATATGTAGAGTCCATGAAGGGGAAACTGTTGACAACTGTTATTTTGTGAATAATTAGTACTTTTGTTAAAATAAAGCCGAAAACGCTCGGATAACTAGCCTGAATAGCTGTGTTTACGTCTTCCAAAAATATGAAGTTTATTCTTTTGAATTTTTTGTTAAAAATCGCAATTTTTCCTAAACTTAAGCTTCCCCAAAACGTCTGCACTTATTCAAAAGTATTTATGAAATTACATTTGTAAGGTTTCGAGTCCCCGAGATTTCGAATGTGAAAAACCATAATAGTCACTCGGGGATGTAGGCTTACGATGTAAGAAAAAAGTTCACACATAGCTTGACAAGAGTAGTAATAACCTAAACTAAGTCTTGGCTATATCGTGCATTCCGCTGACCACCTCCGACGAGCATACCAAAAGTAGACAGTCACTTGTATTGGCGGTCAAATTCTTCACTATAATGCGAATCAACCTTGCTCAACTAGCGAAGTTCTAACAAACTACCATTGATACTGCGCAAGAGCATATTCTTGAAAAGTTACGGACCAAGCTGGCTATTGAACCATTCACGGTTACGTCACTGGTTGGCATAGAGCATGCGCAGAACATATGAATGCATGTCTGGTTTTGCGCACGTGTAAACGCTGGCGAGATTGCATACAGGACGTAGACGAATTAGAAACCTACTTTTCATTGTGACGACAGCGTAAGTACGCCTTATCAACTTTTTGGCCAACTAGCCGTAACGTCATTTGGTTGTAAACATCAATGAGTCTATTAAAATACGTAAGTACCAAAATGTCGCTTTTTTCGATGGACTGAAGGGTGCCCGAATATCAACCGCAGGTATATGTACGGATTCAATGGAAGAATAAAGTGACTTCCGCAAATGTCAGTAGAACTTCTTAGCCTCCTTAAGAATAAAGTTGACCTGTATCTTCTCATTCCCAGATTACCACTCTACATCTAAATGAGGTAACTGTCCGGGTGGGAAATGTCTGGGATTAGAAGCGCCGGGGTGGGCAATTATCCGGTTGGGGGTTGTCCGGAGTGGAAGTTGTCCGAGTTGGCAATTGTCCTGGTGGGAATTATCCGGAGATCGTCTTTGCTACGTATTTATGTGACATCGATCATCTACGAATATAATTATGACATAAGGTGCTCAAGAACGAACATAGTAGGCTTAGTTTTTACTTGTAAGTAATGAAACATTTTTGAAGACTTTGGATCATGAGAATAAATAGTGCAATGTGGGGTTTTGTTTGACCTCTGGGTTTTTTTTTCTGAATAATTGCATGCGATATTCCTTTAAGATGCATCTTGTGATGAATGTAGTTTGGATAATAAAGTGGCTTTCCGGTTCTAATATGCAGTTCAGTAACTTCTAATAAAATTTAAAAGTCATTGCAAAGAAAACTCAGCGACATGAAATTTATACATCAGTTCTATTTTTGTCTATCACGCTTGATTCCGATTGACACCTTCGTAATTTTTTCCTGAAAATTTGATTAACATTTGAAACTTGAAAGTGTTAAAAGTAAACATTGTTAAACTTAGTTGAGTCAGTAAATTTATTAGTTTCGCAGAATACAACCATCTGCAAATTTAATCATTTCTAAGTATATCAGAACGTTTTGCCATTACCTGCTTTACATTTTTCTTCACAGCTTTTTTTTTCTTTTAAAGAAGTGCTCCCTAGTCAGTTAGGTGCGAAGGGTCACCAAAGGTTAATGTAGGTCGAAGATTAGTGGTCAAACTTCAAACGACCTGAAAGTGGTCTTTTGTAATTATTTGCTTATCATTATTTTGAGAAGATTCATTAAGTACAAGATATGTGAAGAATTTGAAGGAAGTGAGATTTGCAACTCCAGAGATTACCTTCTTCTTTTGACGTTTTCGTAGTACGTGTAAATATAAACCTGGGAGGTATACTTGAGTATGGAGTCCTAATCAAAATGTATGATTAGTGACCTCTTGAAAGGTTCCTGATACTGTCTAAGCGGAGAATCATCATGAGTTGGCGAGTAGCGTGCCAAGAAATTTTTCTCCCAAGATGGCGGCCAGATTGCAGGGAATGGCACTCTTCAGACATGTGCACTTTAGGTGCACATGTCTTTATTTCATTCTACAGAAATTTTGTACTCTTCAAAAAAAAGAGGTAAATTAAGGGGAAAAAATTGGGGAACTTCTCCAGTGAAAGTTACTTGGACATTCGAGTGGCCTTTCTTGGGGAGGGATCTATGAGATGGGGTGTGCCTCTTGCCTTTGACAACTTGTGCATTGGCAAGAAGCTTAAATGCAAAATGCTGCAGCTATTGTCATTATATATTGCCTTTTCACATATGTTCGAACACTATAAATTACCCAGAAGTGCGCAGAAAACCAACATTTGTTTATGAAAAGAAAAGCACAAGATACATTGGAGTAACGAGAACATTTTTTTGTTATAAACCTGCCAACGTTGCTCATTCTCCACGTAAACAACCCAGGGATATCAGGATATAGAAACTCCTTGCTAAGCATGATTCCATAGTAGTGTGTGTGTGGTCTGTAGAACAGCTAAGGACACCAGAAATTTCAAATACGTGTTGCACAGTTTGTATTGACGATGGAAAATACAGCAATGACGTCATGACGTTACTAATTGCGTTCTTGCCTTTACATTTGTGAACAAAGTGGGATCCACCCTCATGTTGTTGATGGGAAGTAATGGTAAAATTTTGGGACAGGATCGGAGGATTAGGGGATTATTTGGATGCACGTAATATACAATGAGGAATACATCATTCGCTGTTTATATATATTGTATCGATCTTGCATGTTAATGAATCAACTAGCTATCTTGTGGTTTTCTTTGTCATGTAACAACCTTATAAAGAAGGTTCGGCGTCAACCAAATTTGGTAAGTAGGACAGTATTTGTCACCAAACTAACAAAGCTGATTTTCTCTTATCTAAAGTTAACGTTGCTGTGTTAAACATTGTATCAATGCCTTAATTAGTTCTAAGCTACTTTCGCAGTTCGTTGATTTGTAACTCTACTCAACGTTCTGCTAAATTTGACACCAAAATCAAATTGATATAAACAATAAGGGTTTTGGACTTTTTCTTCAGAGTCTAAGAGCTAATAAAAATGAAATGCGACAGCCACATGCCATAGAGCTAGCAAAAATTGTGGAGATGGTATAGCCTATCCCTGGCATCGCAACTTGTCTACAAGTGTCTTACATTCCTCGCGTAACTCACTATAGTGCCTTACATCCTAGTAAGGGACGATGATGCTAGTATCGATAGTTTTACACAATATAGTTTTCAGCCTGTTAATTAACTTAAAATGATATAATAACCCCTACCTGTACTCTCACAGAAGCACTGTTTTGGTACTAAGACAGCCAGAATGATGACAAGGAAGTGGCGATAGATGATCATCTTATAAATTGACCCGAATCATGCAAAGTATCCAGCAATCAGCTATTTGCGTAGGCAACTTGCTGTTTCATGAAAGAGCTCAATATCGATTTAAACGTGAAAATGTACAATGTATACCTTATGATATCGGAGGTGAAATAACTGGAGGAAACAGTAAAAAATTAAACCATTTAGGAACCGCACTGATGCTTAGTCGAGAACACTAAATATGTGCTGACACAGTGGTATTACTTCCTTATAAAAGCAAATGACAACGTGTGAAAACGTTTGCAGGGGCATATACACAACTGGGTCTTAGTAGGAACCATTGGTACAGCCAAAGAGTTCCTTGGAGTAAACAGCGTAAAACATTTGAACCATTCAGGAAGCTGCACTCAGGATGCTTAGTCGTATTACAATAAATATAGGCCTACCCTAAAAGTGCTGAAGCAGTGGTATTACTTCCTTATAAAAGCAAATGACAACGTGTGAAAACGTTTGCAGTGGCATATACACAACTGGGTCTTAGTAGGAACCATTGGTACAGCACGGTAAAACTAGTTTCTATGGGCGTATGTCTGGTAGGATATTGGTTCTATACTGAAAGAAATGCATGAGGTGTTAAATTGATTCATTCTTCTCAAACATGTGATGGGAATCAACTGAGACTAATTTTCTTACACGATTAGGTTTAGAGGAGGGGGTGGGGCTGCACTCTCTCTCTGAGAAGATTGTTCGCTGTTTCCGGGCATACACGCTATATTCGCTTAGACATGCGTTATACTTTGGGGCAAAAGTGCTGGCCGCCTCATCAATTGAAAGTAGTTTCGTTCGCGTACGCACACACGTCAAAGATAGGTTTAAAACTGTTCAAATTGGTTTGATTGCACAAACCAAAGTTTTTAGTTGAGCAGTTATTTCTGGATTTAATTGATTAAAAGAACTTCGGGTGAATTCTTACCAGCTTTTGAACCCTTATCAGCACCTATATAAATATGGTGGGTAGCTTTTATTATGGGCATACTTTAAGTTAATTTTTAGAACACGTTAGGAAAATATGTTTCATAGGGACATAAATATCATATGAAATATGGAATATATTGATTCCGAATGAAATCATTTTTTCTTATTAATATGTAAATTTGGTTTAAATGGCGTCATTTCTTTATTATTTACCTATTTTAGGGGAGAGGGGCTTTGGATCGAGTTTACATTTTATTCTTTTGAATCTTAATTTGCACAATCTTCCTTTCGATTGACAACAGCTTTGTTTAAATTGAATCAATTTTGACCGAGACATTGCTACACTAACTCCCTACTCTTTGAAGTGCGTGTTTTCCACTCATCGTTTACACCTACCACTGCATTCAACCAATGTGACAATTGAGAGGTGGGCGCTCATTCACTAAAACAGAACTTTTTAGAATAGCCACAGCTACTTCAAAAAGCTGAGAATTTTTCGGCGTGTCTCTGTGGAAAAATTAACTTTCACTGAGTGACAGTTTAACATGTTAATGGTGAAGAAACCCAGACAGGAATACGTAAAAAAGGGCACCATTCAATAACAAGAAATAAATAAACAGAAAGCCGAAAGGCTTTTATGATTTCTTTTTCGCACTGAGATTTATCCCTCAAGGTTAGCCTTCTTGAGATATGATGATGTTTAACAAAGTTTCCATAATTTGACCGCTGGTGAGTCAACATAGGTGGTCTACCTGCTGCGTATGAGACCCTTTAGTTTTTTGATACCTGGCTTTTACAGTTTGACCTCTTTTGACCTCAAATGACTTTTAACGCCACTAAAACTATTGAAATTGTTGAACGCAATATGAAGGATTCCACACTCCAACTAAGAGATCCGTCAAGTTAACGTTTTGCAATCTATCGTGTTTACGAGGTTTTTCCCATATGACCACTACTGACTCCAACTGAACTTTCACCTCCACCGGAAACAAAAAGGTTCTTGTAACTGGTTTTAGGCATCCAAGTACTTTACCACAGTCTACAAGGTTTTCGTGGTTTACGTGGAGTAACGCATCAACATTTCAAGTATGAAACGCATTCATAACTCCTGATCTGATATGTATATATGTATGACTGTGTGTGTGCGTATATATGTATATTTATATATATATATATATATATATATATACATATATATATATGTATATATGTATATATATATATATATATATATATACATATATATATATGTATATATGTATATATATATGTATATTATATATATATGTATATATATATACATATATATAGTGTTGAGTCGGTAAAACTGAAAAATCTGGGCGAGGTGAAAAAGCGAAGTTGACTCCACCACCGGGATTCGAACCCAGGACCTCCCGTTTACTAGTGCGGACGCTCTAATCACTGAGCCATGAAGCCAAGATGGTTTAGCCTTTGTTCAAACCCTATATGAGGCACTCGCAGTTCACCTCCATATATATATATATATATATATATATAAAACACATTCCAAAGATGACATAATAAGAGCACAGATACGATAAAAACAGAATATATTTCGGACACTCCTGTGTCCTTCCTCAGCGCAAAATGGAAAGTGAAAAATTACAGCATTTTTCAAACGTAACGGTAAAACGAGTACAAACAAAAACAAATGATAGACAGGCAGGTTTAGTTAACCTTGGCAGCTTGGGAAGGGTTATTAATTACAAAGGGGAAGTCACTTAAGATGCCAAGGTCCTTGTTCAGGCCCCTTATATGTGTTGACAGTTTAACGACCCACTTGCTCTCAGATCTGAGGCGTTATTTGACAGATTGGTCATTGGAACCGAGCAGAATACACTTTAGATTTGAAATGGAATGATTCGGTTCATCACAGAAATGTTTAGCAACGGGGAAATTAACAGATTTATCCTGGATAGTCTTTTTATGGTTATTGAATCTAAATCTGAATTTAATGCTTGTCTGTCCGACATAGTTGCCTTTGTCGCATAAATTGCAAAAGAGTAGGTAAATCACATTGGGTGTATTGCAGTAAAGGGGAGGAGGACGAACAATTCACTTTGTGCCGGGAGAGGTGAATTCTTTGCCTGTAATAATAGAATGACAGACCTGACACCTCGGTTTGCTACATTTTGCGTTGCCTATGTTACGGGTACCAAGCAGTCGGGAAGATGTGAGTAATGTTTTGAGATGGGGTTGATGTGCGCCAGACGTCAACCCCCAGTCTCAACCCTCAGTAACATGTAGGACAATAAATACACTAAATAACCCACTTAGCATCACAACTAGTACCAGAATTACGACATTTAAATTTTTAAATTTACGTCCAGAAACATTACTGACAATGTATTCGTTACAAATAAAAATCGTACAGAGCTGACACGGTTTTGTTTTGTTCTTACCGCAAAGGGGCGCAAGGAGTCTCAACACGGGGTGGGGTTCTAAGTTTCCTTCTTACCAACAACTTTTTCAGATTGGGCGGTTGGCGAAAACTAACAATGGGGGGACGGGGTGTGACCTCCTTCACTTTAGAGGAACACTGGAGAACGGAAGAATATTTTCGAAGAATCCCCCCCAATATCAGGCAGGCCTGGATGAAAATCAACTGTAAAATAAACCTTCCTCGGGTAATCATCAGCATGGGCGGGTGGTTTCGTAGGGTTCAAGAAATTAAAACGGGCCCTATTAATCTGTTGCATAACTTTACGGCGGTTATAGCCACGCTTAACGAGGTAAGAGGAAAGATCATCACAACGACGACTTGCTGTCTCAGCGTAAGAACAGATTCTTAAGATCCGAAAGGCTTGACTATAAGCGATACTAAGCTTGATATGGGCTGGATGGCAACTGCTAGACACAAGGACCTGAGGAGTGTGGGTGGGTTTAACATATATACAAATCGGTACTGATTAGACCATTAGGATCTTTAAAGATAGTTACGTCTAAAAAGTGAACAGATGCCTGAGAAAAATCATAGGTGAACTTAATATTAGTGTGCTGAGAATTGATTAACTGCATAAAGTCGAGGAACTTTTGGGGTCCGCCGTCCAAACTAAAAAAATATCATCAATAAAGATAACGCTTGTAAATGATCTTCAAAAATACTCATAAAAATGTTGGCATAAGAGGGCCCCATCTTAGTACCTATGGCCGTACCAGAGGTCTGTAAGTAAAATTCCCCATTAAACTCAAAGATGTTATCATTAAGGACAAAACGTGTCATCTCACAAACTGCTTTCACAACTTCATTTGGAAAATGCCTACTGCCGAGAAAGATTTGGAGAGCCTCCAGCCCATCAGTGTGGAGGGATACTAGGGTAAAGGGAAACAGCATCTATAGTGGCAATAATTGCATCCTTTGGAAGGGGGCCCAATTTACGTAACTTGTCAAGAAAATCCATTGTGTCACGAACATACGATGGAATTGAGGGAATCAAGGGTTGAATGAAATGATCAACTAATTCCGAAATCATTTCTGTTGCTGGGCCACAACCCGAAATGTCTGGCCTTCCAGGGACACCAAGTTTGTGAACCTTAGGTAACAGATCAAACCGGACAGCTTTTGTGTCATTTGGAATCGCAAAAGCTAACATATTTTTGGAAATAACTCCCCGGCAATACAAATTATGAAGCATGACAGTAGCTTCCTTTTCAATATCAACAATCACATTTTTATCAACCTTTTTGTAAATCGACTCGTCCCTCAAGTGACGATAACCCTCTTTAAAATACCTTTCCTTGTCAATTACCACCACTGCCGAGCCTTTGTCGGCTTCCTTCATAACAATATCGCTATCGTTTTGCAATTTCTTAATTAAACAACGTTCATCAGAAGAAATATTTATGTAAAAGTGACCAGTGGGTGCTTCCATTATTTCTTTCTTCACCACGTCAATAAGAGCATCAAAGTGCTTGTCCCTGTTTGTAGGAGGAGTTCAAGACGACTTCGTACGAAACTTTATGTCCTTATCCTCAGCATCAGATTTACTGCCATGAAAATATTCAGCCAAACGTAAAGAACGACTGAAACATTCCAAACTTCCTCTAAGCCCTAGACGGTCTACCTGTGGTGGCAAAGGAGCAAATTTTAAACCCTTGGAGAGAAGTTTAAGGTGAGAAACGGACAGCTCTTTGGAAGATAAATTGATTACAGAAGAGTACTCATTCTCTCTAAGATCAACAGGTTCCATAACTTTGCTAAGAAAGCCAGAATGTTTAACCGAGAAGTGAACATTAGTGTTACCTGTAGAAGGTGTCGCACATAAGGCGTCCGTACCGTGTTCAAGGGGACTTGTGAAAACATTAGGCCCCGACTTGATGACGAGTTAGCAGATATAACGGTTTCCGGAGTTAGCAGATATAACGGTTTCCGGAGGAATGTTGGAACTAGATTCCGCAACTATGACTTTGAGACGAGTCATTGATCTAGTAATTCATCTCAACTGGTCGTCACAGTTATGGGTACGACCTGTATCAGTTTTGGAAAATGTTCAACGGTCTTATCAACCATAGTCCGCTCAGATGACATTGACAGAGGGTTCAACCCACCAACTGAAACATTAGAGTAAGAGTTAACACTCTTCCTGGTAGGCTCCACTTGATGGCTTACATTTGCTTGACACTATATAACACATTTATGTTGGTGTGTCGTTAAATTTTATCTAACTAACTAACTACATTAGTACGAGGAATATAAGGTGTAGAGGAGGAAGAAGAGGATGGTTCAATTTCCCACCAGTCCTGGGTATTAGTGTCTCCATGGCGGTGCTTGGGTAACAAAATTTTACGATGAAACTTAAAGAGTTTAGCCTTATGTTTCCTAAGTAGGAAACATAAAATGCCGTGAGTAACAACGTCCACTCCACGTTTGATTTCAGAAAATCCGGAAAGACCCTCTCTGTCAATAATTTCGTTGGTTAACGATTCAATAATAGATTCACACTCACGAAACTGTAACAATCTTTGAGAGATGACCAGGTCTAGAAGTTCCGAAGACCCACGGAAAAGGGCCTCATCCCAAAGTTACTAGAAACAGCTCTTGGCTCCGGTGCCACAGAGGATTGAAGTCCATACGGAATGAGACCAATGTCCTTAAACTGCCTTAGGAACTCTAAATGACATTTAACACTGACAAACGTTTCTCCGAATCAAGAAGTCCAGAAACATCGATCACTAATCGAAAAACTTAGTCCTCCCATTTTATCCATCACTGTTTGCATTTTTATTTGCTTTCTGCTTTGCCTACATGTTTACTCTTTTGTATAGGTTTAACTTACCATTGTTATGTTTGCACTACTTCTTTTTATTTGTCTTGTTTATCACGCCAGGTTTTAGTTCTTACTTTTGACCCTCTGATCTTTTTATTCTGGCTTTTTTTCTCCGTTTGAAAATTTCTGTTCTATCGTTTTATCTATTTAGTTGTTAAACTTGTTTCTAGAGAAGGGACCGGAGGTCCCGAAAGCTAAAAGATTCTTCATGTTTTACCAGTCTTTTGTGTATCCCTTTCTTTTTGTAACAGGATTGGTGCTTCTTCTCACAGTGTATACATAAAGAAACTGAAGAATAGTGGGTATCGGATGCGGTCGCATAATTTTGAAACGTGTATATATATATATATATATACATATATTTATATAAGGCAAAAATACAACAAGGTGATGCCTTCATATCATCCAGTATAGGAGAAACAAGCAATATATTTCGAGCTGCCTTGCTCTTCGTCAGTTGCGGACGACAAAATGATAGAAGCTAAACTTGAGTCCAGCCTGAAAAAAAGTTCTTGTCTAGAAAACGGATAACAAAATAACGAAAAAGATTACAAGCAGATTACACTTGTAGATAATAGGCATAATGAGATTACAATTAGATTACATGGAAATTACAATTGTTGTACCCAGGAGTACAAATCCGGTTTTCGGCAGCCAGACGATCATGATCGGAACCTCTACGCGAGATGGCCGCCGAAACCATCAAGTCACGGATCGATCATGCTGACGGGGGATTGAAGACAGGGAACCCTGAGAGATTCTGTTTGATTGACCTCAGGTGCTCAGTGACTCAGTCAGCAAGATGACGTTTTGTTTCTCCCACATACAGTATATTACAGCGTTTACATACGAGGACGTAAACAACATTGTCAGAAGTACAGGTTAAGTGCTGATGAATGTTAAACTGGTTGTTGTGGGGAGCTACAATCGAGAGGATTTTGTCATGACTGACCACCGGGCAAGTATTGCGTCTCCAGTGGTTGCAAGGAAAAGTTCCTGGGGAATTAGGCACTACTGCTTGAGGTTGGGAGGCACGGACCAAGTGCATAGATATGTTCTTTTCAATTCTGAATGCTGTGATGGGGGTTCAGGGAAATGGTCAAGCGTGAAAGGGTCATGACGGAGGGTCTCTACATTCCTGTAAATGGCACGTACAATGGGAGGTAAAGATGGGTAAAGGATAGGACTAATGGAATACTTCTTATGGGTGAGTTGTCAGCAGGGCAAGGGCAGAGGCTCTATCAATTCCTTGTATGTGGTTCAAGGCATAAAAGAGCACTCATTGCGGACACTGGTGTTGTTAAGACTGCAATTATCTGCTTGGAAATTAAGCGAAATCCTGGTAGTCGGAACAAATCTGTCTGACCCGTAAAAGTTGTTAGTAACGAATCAAATCGGTGGTACAAGATCTGGGGTGGTTGGAAGGGTGCATGAGATAGTTGTGAGAGTCAGTGGGTTTAAAGTGGAGATTAGACTTGATTTTACGGTCAGAGATGGATAATTCCGTGTCTACAAGAACACTACTAAGGAAATACAGTGAGCTAATTGAAAAAAACGGGCAGAAGGTTTCAGAAAATTTAATGAACATTTCCAAATCGTTTCGAGGTCCCACTGCAACCACAACAATGTCGCTCAATATACCTTTTGTAAAAGTATGGGTTTGATCCCGGTGAATCAAGAGAACATCTGTTTCTCAACATGGCCCACGGTGAGGCAGACCCGGCACAGAAGGTCCCAGTTTTGTACCCCTAGCCACTCCATCAATTTGGCGGAAAAAACGACCACTGAACTGACAGCAGTTTCGTGTGAGGACCATTTCTGTCAAGCGAAGAAAAGTGGTGTTAGGGATGTTTTGGTCTTGGCGTTGATCAAGTTAATGGCGTATGGCTGATAAAGCAGCGTGATGGTGGTGGATTGAAGTAGAGAGGCTTGTGACACCCATGGTGAATAAAGTATGTTCACTGGGATTCTCAGGAAACTCAAAATTTTGAATTAATTTAAGGAAGTGAAGAATATTCTGGATAAACGAAGTTAGGGTTGAAACTAATAGCGAAAGTACAGAGTCTACGTACTGTGGAATGAGCACGGTGGCCCAGCTTAGGGAAGACACAATTGGACGACCAGGGTTTATTGGCCTTGTGGATTTTGGGCAGTAGATAAAAATTGAAGATTTGTGGGCAAGGGTGTGGAAGGACTTTGACCGAATCAGGATGATGTTTTTGGCTGATAAGGGTAGTTAAGGTTTTCTGGACCAAGGTTTGGATTTCAGAAGCTAGGTCCATGGGAAGTTCGGTGTATGCTGTTTGGTCTGAGCGTTATTTTTCAGTTTCAGAAACATAAAGGTCTTGACGCCAAACAATAGTGGCACCGCCCTTGCCAGCAGCCTTAATAACTAAATTCTTGTTCTTCTTGAAGTAAAGAAGGATATTTTGCTCGTCCAAAGAAATGTTACCAAAGGGAGTTAGTTTAGGAGGAATTGAAGGAGACTTTCCATTGTTACGTCATAGGAACGCGTCCCACCTACGTGGGACGCTTTCCTATAACGTAACAATGGAAACTTAACCCAACAGTATTTAAGCTCAGTTGACGGCGTTCTCTTGTGTATGGGAGGTCGCTGGTTCGAATCCTGTTTGAGGCTAAGTTTTCCATTCACATATAAATATCCTCTTTCAGTATAAGGCAAGTGCCTATGTTGAGGAACAATGGCCTAAGGTCTCTGTGCAACTATTCAATACAGCGTTGATTCACTCATATATATATATATATATATATATATATATATATATATATATATATATATATATATATATATATATATATATATATATGAAGAGTCACATCTCACTGGACTTAACAAAGACCTCGGTCTTCTTAATCAATACACCTTTCATCAAACACTTTAATCCTATTATGTTTGTTTATCTATCTAACTTCCAGCGCATTGTCCGTTGCTTGTTATTTTCTTGATTAAGATACTCACTTCCTTGTACGATTTTGCTGAAGAAGGTTCCAGGGGGACCGAAAATTTCGAAATAAAATTGCAGATTCGTACTCCTCTAATCAACCAGTTATGCTCTTTATTGCATTCACTTTCATATTCTATTTTAACCTTGGAGTATACGTGGAACTTAACTATTCTGCTATATATATATATATATATATATATATATATATATATATAGTATTTCAGAGGTTTTCTGTTTTTTACCTCTGGTGAACTCTGACCTGCACCAAAACAACAGGGTGCTTCTTCTCAATAAAATAATATATCTCCCCCAAGTTATATGATCAATAGTAGACAAAAGTTGCACGGTATTTGAACCTGGGCCGTGAAAGTGGGAAACCGAAAACTTTCCACTACATAATAAAATGCGTTAATTATAAGCTGTAAGATAGTGACAGTATCCTTCACACAAGTCCATGATTACTTAAGTAAAACTGGAATTACTTATTAGTTTTCCAAAGTAAACCTTGTGAAAAAGTATGGACTATTTTGTTTTCAATAATGTTATCCTTGGAATGGTACAAACATTCAGCATTCTTTTCTTGTTGGCCACGACACGACACAGTTTGGAGGTTCTGTCTATTCTTGAGATATCGTGTTTACGAGCAGTTAACAAGGTTTTGGTTTTTCACGCCAGGTGGCTTCATATGTCCTAGGACCTCCTCCAAAACCACTACGGATCTTCCGTTCGCTATGACAGATTTCGAATGTAGGCAAATAGAATGTATTGTTTAAATTTATACTATTGTCTACTATCATATGGTTTTATGATCTTTTCTTTCAAACTGATATGCAAATAATTGTAAAAACCAATTTTAGCTGGTTTAAATTTTGACCTCTTGATGTTTTACCTAGTACCCCGACAATTACGCACCCCCGAGTTTTCATGGTCAGGTACCGTCTAATTTAATATAGATCGCATATGAGTTTGAAATTGGCAACAGACGTTTTGCAATACTTTGGTAAAGCTGATTTTTACTTTCATTTTGACCATTGATCTCATACCTTAGCAAACAAAAAAGGTTTAAAATTTTGTATCATCGGGCTCAGCATATCATGCGGTTTAATGACGTTTCCTGACGTACTGATAGGCAAACCAAAGGCAAAAACCAGTTTGTAGCTAATTTGACCTTTGTCATATGACACTATCGAACACGCATGCACACGTTTCTATGATGAGGTTCCTACCCATCTAGTTTGGCCTTGGTCCGACTAATGGTTGAGAAGGAGCTTATGACACACTTTTTCACAAAATTTAGGATGCTTTGACCTTTGACCTATAATTGAGACTATTGACCTCACCTTTAGCAACCAGAAAGCAATATTTGAAAATTCTCTTAGCAGCCTTAACATATTACATGGTTTTATTACTCTTTCGAATATACTGATGAACAAATAATGGACAAAACCAGTTTTAGCAAACATGACCTTAGACCTCTGAACTTTGACCTATGACGCCATCATTTACACATCCACAAGCTTTTATAGTCAGGTACCTACCCACCAAGTCAGAAGTAGTGGACTTACGGTTTAGGAGGAATTTGCCGCTGATTTGCTTTCACACACACTCAGACACGCAGCCGCGCACACGCTTCAACCCCCCCCCCCCCTCCCCTCCGCACACACAGCTTTACATTTTTGATGTTAGGTGAAATTCAGTATCTCATCTCCCTTTAAATTACATACAGGGAAATTAGATAACTGTTGCATGGAGTTGCGCTGGAAGGATCAACTTTCCGCTTTAGCTCAATTTTTCTTCCTACATACGATTACGAAGACGCCAAATCGTAGCGCACATACAGATCAGATCCGATATAACCAACTTTACAAACTACGTTGGAGTTGACGGTCGCATTCATCTCGACGAAAAATTTAATCTTTAGTGCCAAATCGCAGGGAACCGGTGGGGCTCAAGCACATTTAACAATACGCCTCTCCTTTTCTTCTGGAAATTTATTCAATTTGATTGTAAGATATGTCAGAAGCCAATCACACCAAGAGAAGAATCAAGAAAAGTTATGTGGATTGCATGGAACACGAGAGAACGAGCTCCATGAGGTATATTGAAACTACCAAAACAAGGTGACAAGGAAATTTCAGAAATTATTTTAATCTATCATGTTAAAGCTGTGCGTAAAGGAGAATACAAATTAAACAGTATGAAAAAGGTACAACATGACATATCACACATTACCTAGGAAACACTTTACAAGGTAGAAACAACGTCACTAGATCCACACATTCGGACGCATTCATTTTCCATACAGCAGTACATTAACTTACATTTCAAAACTCTCTGTCTTAAATCCTTGATTACTTCAAGAATTCCTTTTAAATATCTTACAATCTTGAATTGTAGATTATAAGTTATTTACGTTCTCATTTTACATTAGGATTAGAGCATTATCAAAACAGTTTATTGGTTGACGCAAGGTGGTAAAGAAGGCACGTCTTACCTGCCAGATATTTTGGACGGAAAAACCTTGAAACACTCTATAAAATTTTCTGTAAAATTCCGTAGACTTAAAAAGTTGCCAAGAAGATGGTTCGAGAGCATAGTTAGATTTTCAAAAAATTCTCTTATGGGGGGGGGGGGGGGGTCTGAAGGCCTCCTAGCGGTGGATTCGCCTTCGCATATAATTTTGGTTCCGAGTATAGACGTTTTTTATTAACGTACAGCCTATACAACTATGACCACGTCCCTGTAAGTATTCTCTAGGGCGCCCAAGTAAACACTAGTTATCTCCCCTAAACTGTTGTTGCTATTGAAATTTCAGGTTCCTTACCCTGCACATTTTATCATCTTTTCCATGTACCTTCAATACCTCTTTGAGTAGGGATTTTTCCAAACAAAAAAACGAAGAAAGTCATTTAAACATGAAAATAAAAGGAAAAGGTCAATAGGAGCTATTTACCCTCATCAAGTTTTGTTCATGTAAAGCTTTGACAAGTTTGCCAAATATTATACAAAACCGATCTTGAACAGAATTGCAATTACTTAATCCAGCGGGTTCCACCATGGCCACTGGAGGAAGACAGGCAAAAATACTCTTGTAATAGTTGCAGTATGAACCCTCTGTACCTTGAAACTACCACATGAAGTAGCCTCCCTTTAGGGAGAGTCCTTCTTTCGACATGATCGTACTTTGACAAGCTACCCGATGACTTTAACTTCCTTAACGTGTCAAGTTATCGTTTATTGATCACTAAAAAGGTAGTTCAAGCGCAATTGAAGTATGAAATTAGAAGAAAGTGTGGAAAAAGCTGTTACACTCAAATTTATGATACAAGTCGAAATTATAAACCACGAAAAAGATGCAATGGCACAAGGTTTTGTAATTCGGCAGTCCAGTTTGATCACACTTTTGCACTAAAGAAGGCATATGAAAGAATTTTAAATTTGTTTGGAATGTTACGTATTTCACACTTTATCAACTCCATTCGGACTGTTTATAAAAGGCATTACTCATACTACAAGTAACAAAATTTTGAAATCTTAAGAAGAACAAATAACGTGTTGTGCTTTAACTATTTCTTGCTTCAATCCTGCGCTAACGATTTTAACCATTTTTCCTAAAAACCAGCTATGGTCCCAGAGAGCCTCCATTACATTCTAAGAATCGTGAAATGATCTAGTATCACGGATCTATTTTATTGTATTTTTGGAACTTTGATAAGATATTGTTATTTTTTTGATATCATTACGTTCTTTAAATTATATCTCTATCGTTACATTGTTAGTGATAATAAGTTGACTATTGTTAAGTATCATGCAAAGACCTATCTGATGGCTTTCTTTAATTGTTATTGTAAGCAATATTTTCATTGTTGGGTAACATTATCGTTACAACTATTGCACTAACGTTGTAATTGTTCCTTTTTTACCTTTAACCTTAGTGCATAAATGTCTATGTACCTCTCCATCTAGCTCACATAGACTCGTTTTGGCATTCACTCCTTGGTATAATTGTTCGCACATAAACATATCCTGATATAGCAGTGGTAATTTACCCCTTTCTAAAAGCTTCTTGACTGTAAAACTGATTTCAGCCATTTTGCCACCGTAAAACTCTGTAGTATGTAGGAAATAAGCGTTTTATATTAGCAACATGCGACTAAGTAAATGAAAATAATCTTGCAATAATACTCTGTTTTCCTTATATTCATTATTGTCTTAATTATGATAACATGACCGATTCTGGATACATCGCCCTCTCTTATTTGTTGATTTATTTTTCATCTATTATCGCTAACTTGCAAATACCTTTACTTAAATGAACACTCAAAACAAGACAGAACACAGGCTTATAGTATTTTGCGTATTTTATCCAAACTGTCCTAGCAATGCATTTTATCCTGCCAGTCACTTGCAGATTTCTGAATTTATACCGAGTCTATGAGAGTAAACCTTGCACACTCCAGTCACGTGATCCTTTAAGCTGTAGTAGTTGCTTGCTCTTTGTCATTTCCTCCAAATGATGTGTATGTGCTGTCCATTGCTTTCATGGAATACTCTGTAGATTGACTTATCCAACCTTTTTTCACTTGAAATTTGCCTGTCCTGGTTCTGTGTATATATTCCAGAAAAAATAGATAAACCAAAAAAACATTGAAACATCTTCACATAACAATAGAGAAAGACAGAAGAGTCCATAGGTCTGTTCTTATTTTCCTTTTTTCAGCTCTCAAAGCGAAATTTGGTCAATGTGTAATTCATAGTCGTGATAATTGTTGCAGTTAAAACAAAAAGTACCTCTACCTTGGAAAATTTTAAAATTTCTGCTTCCCCATAGAAAGAGCAAAACTGGCCGGTAATTTCACACTTACCTTCTCCAAAAAATGAAGCCTCCAACAACTACGACAGGAAATAATGCACAAACCACCGCTATAATCACAAGAAGCAAGCTGGAGTTGGACACTTTAGACAGATCAAAAAGGAAAATAAGCCAAAATTATCGACAGCCATTTAAGCTCACATAAACTTGAGTTTGACACATTAATTCCTTACTAGGCTCTACTGGAAAATCAGCCAAAGGGGAGGGGGGCACGTATGCCTGGATTTACCTTACAATGTAAAGTTGGGACGGTGAAAGGATTCGAGAAAAAGAGAGTGGGGAAGAAAACAGAGAAATAAGGGAGAAAGATGGAAGAAAGAAAACGGAAGAGAAAGAAATGCTATCAAAAGGCATTATACACAGGGGATCGGAAGTTAGTGAGAGCAGAGAGTGATGATTAAAAATGAGAAGTAGAACAAGGACCAGTAAACATTAGGGCAGGGCTTTGTAAGGTGGAAAATACGGAAGGGATAAAAGACAGGAGGGAGCCTGAGATCATGGTGGAGCACTGACAAAAATAGATGAGGGACTAGAGATGGAACCAGGCAGGCCTTGGCAGAAATGAAAGGACGGAAAGGATGAAGGAAGGGGGTAAGAGGAAGGAACAAAAGAGGGTGAGCCGTCGGGAAGGAAAGGAAGGAAAGAAGATTTAGAAAGGGAAAGTCGAGTCTTCTAGGGAATGGGTGAAGAATTATAAATGACTAAGGAAGAGATAGAGAGAACAGCAGGAAGGAAAGACAGTTAGAAATAAAAATTCTCTCACTATCACGTATGCCTACTTCTTGCTAATCATTGCCCTTTAAAATATCCCTACAATGTGTTGAATATTGCCATGGACATAGCCAAGGAAGGAGGTTGGGGTCACGACCTTTCATGAGTGAGTTGAAATGAACATGGGAATTCCATTAAGGTATCTACATATTTTATCCGTATGCCTACAGTACCTTCAGGGGTAAGCTTTGTCCAAGTCTCCCTTCCCACTGAGTGTTGCTCCTCGTCCCCACGCCCTCGAGAGAATGAGAAATGGCGTTTTCGAAGTCTCTTGGTGATTCGTCCCAA
Source organism: Holothuria leucospilota (assembly GCA_029531755.1). Classification (NCBI taxonomy): domain Eukaryota; kingdom Metazoa; phylum Echinodermata; class Holothuroidea; order Aspidochirotida; family Holothuriidae; genus Holothuria; species Holothuria leucospilota. Next base: position 37,068,688 of record CM055971.1, read on the forward strand.
GACAAAAACCTAGCTACTTGAGTGTATATGTTACAACTACCTATCATATATTGTTAAAAAGGACCATTACATTTGTGGTACACAAAATTTTCATACCTTTAAAACCATGATTAATAGATAGGGTACAGAATGTTAGATAATTCAAAACAAGGCAGTTCCTCTTTTCAAGAAATTTCCGTAGTTTATAGCTCAAGAATAGTTTCTAGGCCCCGACTTTCAAAACTTTAACTGATGCATCATCGGTAACTCTTGTACCGAATTATATTTTGGACAGGTAAAGCAAACTGAATGGTTTAATAGTGACTATAATTATGCCATGTTGGTGTATTGTAAAAGCAATATTTCCCTTTAAGTTTCTAACAGTACAGACGATAATAATATAAACAGTATGAACTGAACAAGCTTACAAGCTTAAAGGAAAAAATCATAAACCGTAGTTCGTATATTTGTGCAATACAACAATATTTGAATAGAAATTACATATTCTTTCACAGTTACCTCAAGCAGTTTAATCGGAACGGTCACAAGAAGCGGTTTTCCCTTATTGAAATCAGGTAACGCGACCGCAGTGTTAAGCTTAGGGAAAAACTGTGATTCTCAATTTAAAACACCCAATCAATAGTTCATTTCTCCAATATAACGCTCAAATGAGCGGCAATATTAGATTACAATGAATAGCTGCCCTCAAAGTAGTCCTGGCAAAAAGGTGTCAAATTTCTCATGATCGTTAAAGTAAGGTCACCTTCCATCTTACTCTGAGATAAACTGTCATTAAATGTCAGTTCTGATACATAATTTGGACACTTTACACCACCCAATCCGTAACATGATATCAGGCAAATAAGAAGTCTCGATCCTTCTAACCCTGTACCTTTCATGATTGCTTTAATCCTAACCTAACCTGGAGACATGATATCATGCATATATGCATGTCTTGAGACACAAATGTGTCACCTAACAAAACAAAACATCCGGATTTGGGGCTTTACACATGCATAAATGATTACCTAATTGGAAGTAATAACACCTGCGAAGTCTTTTTGGCATGTGAAGATTCTAAATAGGGGACCTAATGATATTCTGCCCCCTTCCACACACGCACACGCACACACACCCCTCGCGAGGGATAGATTTATACATGGCACTACCACTTCATCATTTGGATGGAATTGTACGCCTCGAGCTTTGGGTGTGACAGGTAAAATTACATAATACTGAATAAACTTTCAAAGTTAATTAATTAAGAATTTGTAAGAAAGTTCCATAATTGAATTTTGTCCCACGCTTTTGCAAATCCAACGGCAAGATAAATTTCTGGGAGTTGTAAATTGTTTTCAAGAACTGTTAGACGTTACTTGTATTGGTGGAGGAGGCGCCATTACTGTGTTTGCCAAAGGCAAATAACATCCAAGATAATTTTGCTCTTTATTACTGGGAAACAGCTGATAATTTTAATTGCATCACTGTTGAGCTTTTTTCTTAAAATATAATCGAATCGAAAAGTCAATTGAAACATAACTACGTTTGAACTGCTTTGTTTACCATTAGATTGTTTTTGTAAATAGTTGGTAGTGTTCAAAGTTAAAACACATAACACTCACCTCATCACTAGTTAAGAAAGTACATGTAATATGTTGGACCGGGTCTCTGTCCTTTTCACTGAAACATGTAAGTATAAACTACCGAATATGTCATCCTGCATACTTGCTATAACTAATATTGAGCAGATCACATGTTTAGTCAGTGATCAGAGTGGTATTAGCGAAAGAAAAGTTTTCTGCCACTGGTCTTCAAGATTTTCTTCACACAAAGCAAAATATGTCTCACCTTCCTCTCCATCATTTTCGTTTAATCCGTTTCGTGGTGTGGTTGTAATCAGTTGAGCATCGGTAACATCATTTGAGCTAGAAGTATCTGTTGTAAAAACAGGAGGAGTGTGACTTTAAGTTTCCACCTTATCAGTTCTCTCACTCTCAGCTGCCCATTTCTTATTCATTAATTTGAAAGGTGAGACTATTAGGTTTCAAACTTAAAAAAACATTTTCCGTTCGTGCTTTGACAGTCGTGTTGAAAGATGTGCATGGAACTAAATTCAAAGATTTTAAAACATGCAAAAAATTATGTCTCTACAGGTATAAACCCCATCCCAATAGAATGAAGCATTTAGAAGATTATAATCTTCGAAAGAATGTATTTTTTCATGAGATACAATGAATGATGGGAAATTTGTGATATCTGCGCTTTACTTTATGATGTTGACACCGCTGTGCGGAATTGTTAACAACTTCGTTCGTTAGAACAGAAGGCATAATATTATACTAGATTTCCATGGAAAGATATTCAAATATTGCAACAGTACCATATTTCGAGGACAAACACGGCATTAAATTATAAAGAGTAACAATAGGATTCTGAAGCAATGAATCCACTTTACATTACGTATTGTGACTTTGAGGAAACTTGGAGGTATATCTTGGCAAATGGCACCAATTTTGAGGTAGGAATGGAGTATTGATACTGGGTTTAAGAGACATGACCTGATTTTTTCTCTTTTACATAGGACCCTTATGAAATTCCACTCTAAAATGTCTTTAAGATGTAAACATTTTCATTGAACGGTCTTCCAGTGCCATTATAAGGGTCTCTTCTAGAAGTGTGTTGATTCTTTGTCTAACCTTACGGCGTGCATAGACTATAGTGAAGAAGATGCATGGTTTACAACGGACGTTTGGATGATTAAAAATAGTACTATTTGACAGGGGCAACCAAGAGTAATGGGAAACTGGCAGCGATAAAAACGTGTTTCTCTGCGTCGGCGGAGCGTTGTTGAAGTTTTCTTTACTTGCCACTTTTGCCAACTTTTCGTTTCGGCTTGCAAATGCCTGTCGTTTTGACAGAGCGTTTTAAAAGTAAGATTTATCTACTACAGATAATAAAATTTTTTCCAAACTTGTTAACTTCTAGTCCCTCCCCCCCCCCGTTTGAAGTAAAATGTTTATTGCAACTCCCTGTGCTGAATTCAAATTGCTAAAGACCACATTCTGCGTAGTGCACTAGCCTAAATGTTACTGCTATCTGACTTTTCAGTGCGATGCGTTATACATTACATTTAGTAATCTGAACAAGTCATCTTTGACCAGTCACAGGAAACCTATTTTTTGAATTTTTCCCAATCAAAGTGCAGTCACCAACTATTCATGGAACTACGAAGAGATTTCTTAACACGTTTCTGATATGCAACAACAAACCCTTTAATTGCATGTTCATTACTTGTTTCCTACAAATAATAACGGACAGTGAAAGTTCAAAACATCATCCAACAACTATTAGCAAGAACAGTGGCGTAGCTAGGATATATTTTTGGGGGGCTCGGGTGGGGCTGGAGACTTGTCGGGGGGGGGGGCTCCCGCTTACTCTCTAAGCGGAGTGCCACCATGGGTTGGCGCGGAGCGTACCAAGAAAATTTGAGATTTTAATACATCCCAGATCGCCGAATATTGCACTTGTCAGGCTGGAAAGCAGCCCAAGATGTGCAATTTTGGTGAAAAAATATAAAGCTTGATTTTATTTTAATTTCAAGCACTGATTAGCTCAGCTGGCCGGACTTGGTGTCCAAGGATTGCAAGTTTGAATCCCGTTTACTACATAGGCGGAGTGCCACCATGGTTTGGCGAGGAGCGTCTCAAGAAAATTTGAGATTTTAATTCATCCCAGATCGCTCGAAATGATTTGATTTGATTTTATTCTCAAACACATTAAGATTGTCACAATCTCTCCGAAAATATTCAAAATAATTTAAAATGGGTGAATTTTTTTTGGCCCAGATCGCCAGTATGGGCGCTTGGGGGAGGGAGACAATTTTGTGGGGGCTCGCGCCACCCAAGCCCCCGTAGCTACGCCACTGAGCAAGAACTCTTCCTGCATATGAACCAAATAACACATGTAACCCATCTTAAAGAATTTTAGAAACCAGAAAGCCCAAAGGCTTAGTGATTTCTTGCCGAATGGGGATGCTTTGTTGCGCTGAGGTTTATCCCTCAAATTTACAAGTATTACAAGTATCCAACACCCCTGTCTTGAAATATCGTGTTTTTCAATGCATTTCGTCTTTGACCTCTGATGACTTCAAATGACCTCTGACCTCCAATGGATCTTGGATCTTGAAAATTCTTGGGAAAGTTTGCTTTTTGACCTCTGGTGACCCCAGATGACGAGCTTGGGAATTCTTGGGAAATTTTGCTTATTGACCTTTAGTGAATGTAGATGACACTTGGGAATTCTTGCTTTATTACGTCTGGTGACCCCATGACAATCTTGGGAATTTTTGGGAAATTTTATTTTTTGACCTCCAGTGACCTCAGATGACCTTTGACCTCTACTAGAAACAATTTGGTTCTTTTTCTCAACATGAGAAATCAATATACCATGTATGAAAAGTGTCCTTCATTCCTACCTTGAGATATCGTGATTACAAGGTTTCAGTCTTTGATCTCCAGACACCTCAAATGACCTTAGACCTTCACCAAAGGCAATAGGGGTGTTCCTCTCCACATGAAAAATCTACATACCAAATATAAAAAGTGTCCATCATTGCTATCTTGAGATATCATGATTACAAGTGATTTACAAGGTTTTCGCAGTTTTACTTCCGGTGACCTCAGATGACATTTGACCTCTACCACAAACAGTAGGGTCCTTCTTCTCAACATGAAAAATCTATATACCAAATATGAAAAGTGTCGGTAATTGCCATCTTGAGATATCGTGTTTACAAGCCTTTTATGAGGTTTTCGCAGCTTAACCTCCGCTGACCTCAGATGACCTTTACCTCTACCAAAAACAATAGGGTTCTTCCTCTTGACATGACAAATCTGTATATTCAAATATGAAAAGTGTCCTTTACTCCTACCTTGAGAAATCGTGATTACAAGGTTTTCAGTCTTTTACTTCCGGTGACCTCAAATGACCTTTGACCTTTACCAAAAACAAAAGCGTTCTGTCTCTCAACATGACAAATCTATATACCAAATATGAAAATTATCAGTCATTTCTATCTTGAGATATCGTGTTTACAAGCCGTTTATGAGGTTTTTGCAGCTTAACCTTCGGTGACCTCAGATGACCTTTTATCGCTAAAAAAAACAATAGGGTTCTTCCTCTTGACATGACAAATCTGTATATCCAAATATGAAAAGTGTCGGTCATTGCTATCTTTAGATATCGTGTTTACAAGGTTTTCAGCTTTTGACCTCTAGTGACCTCAAATGACCGTGGCCTCCACCAAAAATAATAGGGTTCTCCCTCTCAACATGACGAATCCATATACCAAATATTAAAAGTGTCGGCTATTGCTAACTGGAGATAACGTGTTTACAAGCTAAGCGTCACATACCCACACCTACACACCACATACACACACGACATCACCATCGCATAGATTCCTTGCCTGCCTTCGGCAAGGAATCAAAAAGACATTCCATATGTCATCACTTCAACGAGGCAAATCTTCACAACAAAAAATTGATCAAATAATCCAAAGAGTAACTTAAAATGGATCTAAAGGCTAGAATTACAAGAATATTTATTCTGGAGGTTGGATAAAAATGAATTTCATTTATCCACTTCCCATTCCCATTGTTTACTCCTTTGCTGAGATATAAATGTTGAAACAACTTATTCACTTAATTTGAAATATTTGATTGCCCAATAATTTGTGATGTCCTTCTTGTGCAACTCACATTACCTGTTATGTATCCTTTTGAACTAGATGTTTATATGACCTTGAAAAATTTTGTTCCCTTGCATAACATGTTGCACGGAGAGGACTTATACAGCCACGTCAACTTTTAACAGTATAAGAGAGTAACCACATTTTGACAAAAGGTGCAGTGGCCTTCGAAAAATCAAAGGAAAACATGAAGGCGGTAATTTGAGTAGTACAAGAATGACATCACAAATTATTGCGCAATCTACCATTTCAATTTGTGTGAATAAGCTTCAACGTTGCATATCTTAGCTCAGGAATATCCTGTGAACATGGGAGTTGGACAATTTAGATGCATTTCCAAAGCTGTATAACATATACTGATATATATATATATATATATATATATATATATGCAATTTTAAAATTTAGGTACACGTTAAATCATCACCTCCTTTGGTCTTTTACATATGTGACTGTCAGTTATAGTCCGATAATAGTACATATGGTGCCCGAACTTGAAAATAGCTAACACTTTATCCGAAGGGGGCAGGACAGCTCCTTTGCCCTCCACCCTTTACGCTTATATCTAATTGGATAAATAAATATGTTGATTTAAGCAAGCACACGAGATGAAATATACGATTTTGACCTTGTGGCACATAGCGTAATATCTCTCCTTTTAGTTTCTTTACATTGGGTATCACGGTATTTTATCACATCTGTGCTTTATCTTTGATTCAATATTTGAAGGCAACAGCAAGAGAAATAATTGAAATTTTGAACTTGGAGGTAAGGGTTACATCGAACAACTTCCTTAAGTTGATGAAATTAGCCATGACCTGCATGTGAGCCATTATCTCATACCTGTCTCGATTAAAAATCGTACCTTTTGAACCGTCAGTAATATTTACAGACGCAAAAGTATGCGTTGCTGGAGTCGTTGAACCACCACGTGTAACGTTTGGACTAGCTGTAACGTATTTCGAGGGAACCCCTGAAACATGAGTTTTGTACAGAAAAATGTCATTTTCATTTTTACGAGAAAACGTCAAGCAAAATCTTTAAATCAATATATTGTTAATGTTAAAGCAGACCACTAAAATTTCTTAATTTGAAATGTTGTGCTGAGCCTTGCATTGACAAAACGTAAATAATCCCGGAAAAAGGAACACCACCACCGGGAAGCTTAAACTTGGGTGAAACTTGTCTTGTATAGTAACTGGTAAGTTTCAAAAGCCCAAGAGCAATAAAACCACTCAGCTTACGGGGACATTACTCTTTAGTCTTGAAAGTTCGAGCACTCCCGACCTCAACTTAAGTGTCGTTTTTTTTTTGTTGGTTATTGTTGTTATACCAAGTCCCTGGTGACCACTGCTGGAACACATATAAACTTGCTCCTGGGGTATAACATTTTAAAAGCCAAACTGTATTCAGCAAAAAATAAGTGAATTTATCAGCTTTCTATCGAACATGCAATTGTAAAATAGTTCTAAGCATTTCGTTATTCATGTACAAGGATCCTCAAAGCTGTCGTAAGATACAATTACTTCGCGTTCTGAACGCCCACCGCACGCATTTATTAAAATGATAGTAGAGTTAGGATAGTGGCATTCCACGTTACCAGTTCAACGCAATCAGTTCAGCCAATGATCCCATAGCTGCCGCGCTACTGCATTGTTCAAGATTAACAAAAATGTATTGAAGAGGAAAATGGGGGAAAGAACTGATATGAGGGTAAAGGCCCGAAAGTTAGGTAGTTTGTGAAGGATTCGTGGTACAAAGCAATTGAAATAAGTCTATCATTCACCTTTAAACTCATGTCACCCCACCTCCTGTAGAAATTTTTTGATTAAACTTCTTTTGGATCATCAAATTTTCGATTAGAAACCGTAAAGCGTGCACTCGTTGACGTCACTGTTTGCAGCTAGTACGTTTGGCAAGAAATTTACTTCACCGGGGAGGGGCATAGAAGTCGGCACGATATCACGTCTCCGGCCAGCCAGACGTCTTTGATCATCCTAAAACGCCTTTATGTCGAAAATATGGCATCTGAAACCCCTACATTGCAGAAAAAGCCACTCTCTCTTACACAAACTCGTTACTGGAGTCCCATCTAGCAAACCGTAACAACCCCCCCCCCCCCGCCCTTCTATCGTATATATTATCATGTTCACGTCCACAGATATGTTCACTAGCACAATTGCTCAGCTATCCAGCTGTTTTCGCAAATAGGGGATCCGTCTTATCATCAACCACTTCAATAGATTTTAATAGAGATGATTTCAACTAGGGGACTCGCCCTAACTCATGTAGAAAGAAGTATTTTGAATAGGATTTTAGAAGATGTTGTTAATTCTTTTCTCCCTCTCTTTCTCCTCTCAATTTTCTTTGTTTGTCTCTTCTTTTTCCTCTCACTTTTATACGGAGAGGAGTTGGGGGTGGGGGCTTTGGGCTTCCCCCAAATCTGCGCCTGGTTAACTTCACCCATCCCCAAAGAACCTCTTTTGTTACCCTATCCATACAATGTTACACGAGATAGGGGAGGATACAGGTTTTAAAATATAGGTGTGGGATCAGTGAGTGCTGAAAATAAAAGGGGCTCGAAGTGCCTTTGAGGGGATGACTCAAGGTTTTGCGAAAACCCAAGTTCACTTGCATGAATGGAGCAATATGGCGCAAAATATCAAGCAAAGGTAGTAACATTCTGTTTTCTTTCTCGCCAAATCCAATCTTACCTACCTGATCCTTCATTTACAAAAGGTTTATTGGAACCTGTAGTAAATACGTTCTTGTGAAATTTGAAATGAACAATGTTTACGCAGATGTTACCACATCTTGAACAAAATAAAAATGTTGAATGTTTGATCTATATAAGCTCTTAAAGGGTGAACCACCCTCTTGGTTAGTAACAATTATCTGAGATAATTATAAACCGTCGGCTTGTGGGTGAATAAAGCGACCCTTAGACCCAATGTACAGTGTCCCGCTTAGACCCTCTGTACAAAGATTATATATTGGTAAATTTACTGAAGATGTTTAAGCTGTTGATAATAATCTAGATATTAATTCTCCCCCTGTAGATTTAAGGATATCGCTTAGTTCTCCAAAAGCCGGTTGGCCCAGATTATGACTGTTTACGGATCCATGCACACAGTGGACCTCAGATTTCATTCCTCGAGTTAAACTGGTGTTAGAAACGCATGGACATTAGATGAAATTGACGGTTATTATGTTGTTAAATTGCGCAAACAAACTTAGGGGCTGCTGGGGCGACAAGGTGTCATGTTGAAAAAATACTCAAAATTGTGAAGAAGGGTATCCCTATACAATACTTAAAAACCTTCAATAACAAAACTGCACATATATGATTGAGAAAGCGCGCGGAAACGTAAACAAGTTTAGCCTGCCCGTACAGAGGCATACAAACTCCAAAGGAAAGTGGGAGTGAAGTTGTGATGCCTCTCCCGCTCAGAATGGGCGCGTCGATCAAGAGTATGACTCAGAGACGGGCAAAAGCTATTTGGAAAGGAGACGTTATACATTTCATCAATTTTGTAAGAAAGGCGTCAAAAATTTTCATATCATAAGAAGGGATAATTATTATTTTCTTCAAGTTTTCATGTGTCTAGGTTTGCAAAGGCTTGTATCAAATTTTGGTTGGCTGAACATATTCATTTCAAGCTGAGTTCCGTATAAAAAATTACAAATGAATATTTTTTCTCAGCATTTAGTCAAATATAAAAGACGTGGGTCGTCATGAAGAAGGGGATACGTTTTCTTCTCTCTGTCAATGTACAGCGTCATTTGTTTTCACTTCTTTTTAACCTTGGATTCAACCGTTCACTACGAAATGAGACACATACTGGTGACTTGAACTTAAAAAGTTGAACTTGAAGATGACAGCCACAATAAAATGACTTTCTATAAGTGAGAGAAACGAACCATACCACGATCAGTCGTCTTTTCCGACCAGTCTTCAGTCATACCCGTAGTATTTACACTGTTAGTAACATTCATCGACACGACAGCACTTATAGTTGGAGCTAAAGGCCTATTTCGTGGAACGTTTGGAGTAACGGTTACGGGCTCGTTGAGAGTTTCTGAAGATGAAATATATCATAATCACATGTTAGTATGAGTTCTGGGAGGAATGTGAAAGATATGACATCGTGTACGAAGAACACTACAGCAAAATATTGATAACGTAACCAGGCTTTATAAATGTCCTTGCCTCCTTGAAAATTTATAGTCTTGAAATATGATCTGAGGTGATGTCTGAAAAATGTCACAGTTCAGCTATAGATAACCTAAGTCTCATCTGCTGAGAGTTCATTGTGATTTGTATGTATCTGTCCCACATGACTGGGTAAATGACTCCATTGAAAAGTCTTAATTTTAGGACTACCATAGTCTAAGGAGACACAAGGAATGCAATCTGTAGAGTTTTGGGTAGTTTTAATTAATCAAAGAACAATAAGATAATTTGGGATCAAAGGGAACGTTGCTTCGAAGCCTTGCAAGTCCATTTCTGTACACATCAGAGGCGTTACTAGGGAGGTGGAGGGCTGAAGAATCACAACCCCCACAACTTTTCAGAGAGGTGACTGTGGAATGTGCATCCTCAGTCTGTCGGAAAGTACTTGCAGTATAATTAGCTAACGTTTGAATTTAAAAAGTTGTGTTGCATTGGTATTTATGGTTTGGGGAACCTATGCCAATCGTCAAGAATGTAACCATGGACCCACTAGGGGAATCTTGTCCTCTTTCCTTTGGGTTTGTTTATTTGAATTGGTTTTGCTTATTTGAAATGGAAAGTCAGTGGCTACGATAAAGTTTGTACTACCTAACGGCGTTCAGTCGTCCCGGGTTATATATGGTTTTGTTCTGTATAAGGGTAGATGCACAATCCAAAAATCGTTGCATTCCTATGCCTTAGTTAAAATTTCTGGCTTCCAGGGAATATTTACTAAGATATCCTTTAAACATATTTTGGGAGAAATTTACCACGTTTTAAGAGGTAACTTTACAGTTTTGTAACATATCTTCTGTCAAGAATGAATGTTCATGTTTAGGGAAAACTCCCAAACCCGTCACCTCTATATATATATATTATATATATATATATATAATATATATATATATATATATATATATATATATATATATATATAATATATATATATATATATATGTCTATAAAAGATCAAATCATTGGTAGCACTTATGAATTAAGTAGGTCAAAAAAGAAAAGAAGTAGTTAATATTGCTAAATGTTTGTGAAAAGTCAACGACGTTTCGGGTTTAAACCCTTCATCAGGTGGCAAAAATGCAACTGATTGTTGACACGGCCAAACCAGTGGCGGATACAGGGGTGGGGTCGCCGACGTCCGGACCCCCCTCAAATTTCCCAGTCTGCCCTTTTTCAAAAATGGTTTTTTTACACGTGGCATAAAAATAAAAAAAAGAAAACACGAGAGATTTTGGTTACTCCCATCCAGTATCGATCAGTTCGCCAGTAAAACTCAAGCTACAGTATATGTCGCAGAAATTTCGGCAATATATTTTGACTTCGGTAGCCTATATTGCCCGCCCCGAAAGACGAACAGTGCAATCGTTTTTAGAGAGAATGTGACTGCAGTATTTCTTACTGCCTCGTGACAGTCAGGCATTCTCATTACTTTTCGCTTGGGAACCACATGTGGCGTACTTGGGCAATCAAAGTAATACAAAGCACACAGATATTACGTCATACTCACTAGTTGGCGCTTTATGCAACATATTACCGTTGGGCTTTGATATTGATTCCAAAAGGTCACTTCTAGTCTTTTGGTCTTGCAAAATAATGATCTGTTCACACTCCCTACATCTACAAAGCTTTCCCTCCACCCGCTGGATATCCCTCCTATCATGAACAAGAGAGAGTAGGTAAATACGTTTCGCTATGATATTCATGGTCTGGAATTACTTTATTCTTTAAAGTGTAGCCCTAGTGATGGGAATAAAAGCCAATTTTAAGGAAATGTCCACAACCAAGAGTTGACCAGAAGTCACAATAGGCAAATCGGTGTTTGTTTCAGTTTAAAATTACTATAGAAAATCACCACCAGGTCAAATAACGCAATGTTAGTCGGTTCAATTTTTGACGTCTTTCAGTTGGACCAATGACCGGTCTGCTGTCGCAGAGTACCGTAGTTTATGTAAAAGTAGTAACTTTCATCCAATATCGCAAACCCTGTTGGTGTTCTCTTGTCTGTGTCACGAGGTACAGTCAGTTGGTGAGCAAAGTTTGGCTATTTCATCGTGTAGTCAGGTGGTTCCGCTACAATGTGTGTTATCCCGGATGCAGTCTACAACCCCTATAGTTTTTCGTTTTTCCTTTTGTTCGTAATGATTACATATGTGTTTTATGTAAGCCTGCCAAACATTTTCGCTCACTTCGCGCTTTACAATTTCACGATTCAGATTCTAAAGTACACTATCAGTGCGCAACTCAGTTTTTGGAGTATTCAGTGACCCTTTGCAAATATGCCCTGCAATGGCATGGGATCGTTAGGCTCCTTCATGTCCCCTTCTCACTATGATATTTTGGTGTGGGAAGGTGGGTGAAGGTCGAGAAATCGCATCTGATCTGCCCCCCCCCCCTTGTCAAACATCTTCCTACGCCGCTGACCCATGGTCGGTTTACTTATTTTGGCCCACAAAAGGGTGAATTCTGTGATAAAACCCAAAAGTTTCGGTACGCTTTGTCCACTCTTTATCAGTTCCGTTATACTTGTAGCTAAATAGGCCAGTACAAACTCTTTTAAGTAGAATACACGGATTTATGTAAATATCATTTCGGTCAACGTTCTCTTGTGTCTGTCGTGCGGTACGGCTACTGACTCGAGGAGGAAAGTAGACCTACAATGAAAGTTATGCCCGAAAGGGCCCAACTGCGGGGACAATTGTCATGTATAAGCTTTAAATAAATACAAATTCTTATGAGTGTAGGCTTACCCCAAACAATTTTCGCGCGCTCCGCGCGCTTTGCAATTTAACCGTTTAGATCATTCCAGTTTTTGCATATTTCTTGGATGATCCTTTCTTTGTCTGACTTTTATTAGAACCAAACTTTAAAAAAAAAAATGAATGTGGCTTTTTTGTTGGACCCCCCTCAAAAAAGACCCTAGATCCGCCCCTGCAAACGTACAAATTAGAAACACAAAATAAAATTGGGCACGGCTTGGAAAACAGACAGTGTTAAGTAGTTTACACAGGTAACAACAATGCAGGAATTGCTGATTTATAAAAGTTTAAGTCTAACGTGGTCTGAACGTGATGAAGGGTTTAAACCTGAAACATCGTGGACTTTTTCCCAAACATTAAGCAATATTTACTATTTCTCTTTTGACCTACATAAATATATATATATATATATATATATTATCGTTTCCCATCAGATTATTTCATTTTTTGACAAACGCTAGTTGCCATGTAGAGTGCGCTCTAATGCCCCAAACCGTATATATGGAATCGATAGAGCCTCTGTCCTTGCCCTATAAAGCCTCTCCTATCACCCATCTGCCATTCTCATTGTACGTGCCCTTTAAAGAAATGTAGAGACCCTTCGTCATGACCTTTCCACCAGACTTGTAGTGCGAGTTCAATGTCACGAGTACGAGTACAAGGGCAGTGTCTGTGTTGTGATTACGAGTACGAGTACATGTCCTTTTTCATGAGTACGAGTACAAAATTTTACTACAGTAATCCCTATGCAGAACTTTCAGAATCTGTGGTAACGAGTACGAGTACAAATTAATTTTCATGAGTACGAGTACAGACAATTATGCAAACCCATGAGTACGAGTACGTACTCACTACAAGTCTGCTTTCAACACGTGACTATTTTCCCGAATCCCCCATCACTGCATTCAGAATTGAGAAGAACATCTCAAACTACTTGGTACGTGCCTCCCAGCCTCAGACCTTAGTCCCACAGTCTCCAGACACTTTTCTTGCAACCGTGGTAGATGCAATACTTGTCCGGTGGTCAGCAATCACAAAATCCTCTCCATTGTGGGTCCTAACAACAACCGGTTGACATAAACCAGCAATTTATCTATACTTCTGCAAATGTTGTTTACGTTTATACAGGGAGCTGCCACTCTAATGTAAGAGTGGCAGCTCCCTGGTATATGCACTTGGGAGAGACCAAACGCCGCCTTGCTGATCGACCGACTCACTGGGCACCTAGGGTCAATCAAAGAGAACCTTCCAGGGTTCCCTGTGTCCAGACACTCCAATCCCCCGACATCCTGCTTGATTCGGGACATGATAGTTACAGTGGCCATCTCTTGTCGAGATTCCGACCGTGATCGTTTAGCTGCCGAAAACCGTCTCATTAGCCTATGAAGCTTGGAACCCTCTCCCCACATGGTTTAAACGTAAGACTTGAACTTCCATAATTCGGCTATTCCTGTTTTGTTGATAGCAATTGTATAAACCACTTTACATAACCTGGTTCCCTGACGGGTTTGAACGTGCCCAGTTTAATTGCGTGTTTTGTATTTGGCACGTTTGGCGGTGCCTACGATCAGTTGCATATTTTGCTGGCCGCCTGATAAAGGATTAAAAGCCAAAACATGTTGGAGTTTTCCCCAAATTTTAGTACTACTTTCCACTTTTTGTAAGCTTTTTTTGTTACGCTGGCACGCTCTTATAGTTTTGTTAAGGTTACGTACACTTCAGAGTCTTCTTACTCAGCTTTTCTCTAATCTTATTCTGTTGGTCTTCTGGTACTATTCTATATATCTAACAGGTTTTCACTGTTCTCAGTGCAATCCATTATTACACTGCCTCTTGAGAAAGGAAGGACGACCCTTCCGAAACGTCGAGTTTTTAAATACACGGTTTTAGCCAATTTTAGTTCTTGCTTTTAGTGTATTCTTTTAGACCGTTATATATATATATATATATATATATATATATATTTATATATATATATGTATATATATATATATATATATAAAGGTCAAAGACTGCTTATACAGTTATATATATATATATATATATATATATATATATATATATATATATATATATATATATATATATATTGGGCAATCGGTCATTTGTCGCATTTTTGCATAATCTAAGTTTTTTTCACTGGTTTTGTTTTGCTTGAATGATTCCAGGTAATGTTCCAGCATGTCCAGTTATATGTTTCATGGAATTCAAACAACAATTGTTCATGTAACACCAGCTTTGGTGGGTTCATACGTATCCTTTATTAGGCGCAGTTGCTTAATTCAAGGAATATTGGATAACTTGAGCTAGCACACTTTTCTGTTATTAGTTAGTCATCAGTAGCCTGTGAAGATCATCTATGTTTCAGTTAAATGATTTAATTTTTCTAGCCTCCTACCTGCTCTGCAGTTGTAAAATACTTCTAAAAATTTCCTTAATCCCCGACAGGGATCGCCAAAGACTTCATTTGATGCAAAAACTTCACACTCTGAGCTTCCTTTGCATTTGTTGGTTAAAATTTCACCAGAGCGTTGTTCGTGACATCTTGTGTTATCATCTCCACGCTCCCACTGCCATGCCCGAGGATCACACTCATCCCGTGCTGATGTACTGCTCCCGTTGTAACCATAACTGGCAGATATAATCTCAATAATGGAATTGTTCGGACAAACTACAGTCTTTGTTTGGCCTTCACACAGCAACAAGTATACTTCTGCAAAGTACCACCATAAAAGTACGTGCTAAACCATCCAAGACCTTAAAGAATACTGAATGTGAATGCAGGGGCCATAACAGAAATTTGAGACCAAATTCACAAATAAAGAAGGTTTATGACAGGTTTTTTCTTTGTTGCTTCATGATAACATTTTTATGATAATAATTGTTATAATTGCAAGAATCGTTTAGTCTAGAACTAATCCTTGGAGATTTTTAAACAAAAATGGTAATTTTTAGACATATAGACAGTCTTTATGATCCGAAAGCATTAGAGTAGGTGATTCATAATTATTTAAGGTAAACTGTAGAGAAAATGTAAAAAGTAAAGTCTGGCATGAGATGATAAACTGAAAAGCAACGTCATTTTTGACTCTTTGAAATCCTTGAGTATCTAGTTCTACGTGATGTACAATCCTGTCAATCGAATTGCTGTGTAGTTTTTTCATTACAAAAAAAAAAAAAAAATAAGAAGATGTAATGTTGATCTTACCTACATCAGTCGTTGCTGTAGAAATACTACTAATACTTTTACTTATTTCAGCTTCAGTGACATCTTTCACGGTCATTGTATTTTTTGAAATAGTCTTAGAATGATTCCGAGTGATGAATGGAGTGGAAGAAACGACCTCAGAATGTGCCTCTGAAACAGAAACCAATCAGGAACTCACAACATTTTTCTATAGTAGTGACCTCTATATTAAGAGGGGAAAAGGCTACTTAATATGTACAGTCGATGAAGGGGAAACTGTTGACGACTGTCGTCTTTTGAATATTCTGTACTTATGTTAAATCTCAAACCGTTGCATCATTCTGCAGTATCATTGACTCAGACGTGTTGAGGGTTTTAGATTAAAGTGGAATTTTGGTGACGTTTTATAATGTAACAGTATCAGTTATATATACTTGAGAATGATTTCGTGTAATGCTAAGTACTAGAATATCGAAAGAGAAAAACAGTCGCAAGAGCCTATTATCTAGGAGAAGATTTTCAGTACTTCAGACTGGAACAACAAACCACCACACAATTTCCATGAAAAAAGTCTCAGCGAAAAATTACTTTAAATATGTAAACGAGAAAATAAATCTTAAGCATTCTGTTAGAATTAAATTTCAGCTCTTGTATGCGGTTGTCGAGATAAAGGTGCTTATGTTTGCACGAAGTGAACCTCAAGTAAGCATTCGGACCAAGAAGTTTTATTGTTTAGCAGGTAACAATTTAGGGAATGCGTACATATTAACTTTCTACACACTCAAAAACTCCTCAAAATCAACATACAAAGATTGTGAACTTTTATGCCAAACTTTTAGCATCGTTTTATTATATGTCTGTGCAACGTATGTCCTTGTTAAAGGAAGTTCAATGACTCGTCTTAACATATACACACCATATAAACAGTGACACACGTTGAAAGTAAATCTATACATCACATGTGTTTCAAGCTTCGTGATCAGCGTATTTCAGCTATTCATCAGCTGTTAGTAATGTAGAAGTTTGAAGCACTCCTTAAACGTAAATAACGAACTTCGTGATATTTTCAACAACCCCCTACTTTTCGTTTGCACCGGTAACGAGTAACCAGCTAACGGGGTACCCCGGTGCCCATACCATGATCTGTTAACCGGTTTTAAATTTTCTAACCGTCTCCTTAAAACATATTGAATGAGATAAAATCTCCACTACTCATCATTTTTACATATAATTGAACATTTATTTAATATTTTTTACATGCCGATTGCTACAAACAGTAAAAAATCATATAAATCGTAGTGGAATTATATCCTTTCCAAGGTCTCTTCATAATTTGCTACGAAACTGATTATCCTTTAAAGGCCAGCGTGCGCTAACGTTATGTTACGTACACATAATGCTCAGTGCATGTTTATGGCTTTACTGAACTTCGGGTCCATTCCCCAAGCGAATATTAGACTGCCTGTGAAACACATCACAAGGTTTTCATCACGTAGAAGCTTGTTGACAATTAAAGTTCGTCTTTAATTTGTGTTTAAAGTTGGAAAAGGATTTACAACACTTTGTGTCTTGTTCTAGACTTCCATATTTTTGCCCCTCTAAAAACAAGGACTTCCTGTACAAACGTGTCTTACACTGTGGTAACATTAAAGTCTTACCTGTCCTTTGTCTAGTACAGGCGCGGTTCTAGATCGAGACTTGGGGGGGGGGGGGCTCAGGGGGGCTTGAAACGGAAGAATCATAAAATTTTCTCTCAAATATGTAAATCGGCCACGCGCACGCTCAAACCAATGATAAGAAAAAACAGTACCATAACCAGGGACGGCGCAAGGTTATTTTGATAGGGGACATGGTTGAGTGATCGCCGTCGTGGGGGAAGGGTCTAAGGGGAGGGGTGTCCCCTTCCTCTGAGAAATTTTTGCTAATTTAAGGTTGCTAAGATGCAAAATGGTGCGTTCTTTGGGTAATTTTTTGACTATATGACTGGAAAATGTTCATAACTTTGTGAATTCTAATTTTTGGTTGGGGGAAAGAGGGCCTTCTTAGGGGAGAGGTCTAAGGGGAAGGGTGTTTCCCTCACTTTGAGAAATTTTTGCTAATTTAAGGTTGCTAAGATGCAAAATGGTGGGGTCTTTGGGTTATTTTTTTACTGATATATATAGCTGGAAAATGTTCATAATTTTGTGAATTCTAATTTTTGGTTGGGGGAAAGAGGGCGGTTCTAGGGGAGAGGTCTAAAGGGACGGGTGTTCCCCTCTCCTGTGAGAACTTTTGGTTACTTTAAGGTTGCTAAGATGTAAAATGCTGCGGTCTTCGGGACAGTTTTGACTGATATATGGCTGGAAAAGTTCATAACTTCGTTAATTCAAATTTTTGTTGGATAAAAGAGGGCTTTTCTAGGGGATAGGTCTAAGGGGAGGGGTCCCCTCCCCCTTTTGAGAAATTTTTGTTACTTGAAGGTTGCTTAGATGCAGAAATGGTGTTGTCTTTGGGATATTTTTGGACCCGATCATATGGGTTCAAAACATTCTTAATATTTTTGGTTAGGTGAAAGAGGAGCCTTTTTTGTCTAAGGGTATGTATCAACAAACCTCCTGAAGTCCCCTTTGGACACATTACTGCCTTCTAGTAGGGGAAAGTTTTACGCAAAAATACGTGCGTGGAGTCCACAGAAATATTTTGCGAACTATTAAGAAAATTTGCCTTGCTTCATTTGTGCATTATAAAATCGTATCTAAAGGCTGGTAGAAACCGGAATATGGCCTCTTGGAAGCTCTGGATTAACTATATGGATCAGATATAGGCCTACCCCGTCTCCTTTACGTCTTCTTTTCCTACTCTTTTTCTCTTTTCCTGCAAATTACAGGGGGTAGGCCTCCCTTCCACCTGAGTGGCACCGCCCCTGACCATGACATAGATGTAACGTATATACAGGCATATATTTTTTTATTTGGAAGAATGTAGCAAACGTTACTGAGAGATACGAGCAACTGGACCTGTTCACAATAATGGGAATAACGATTCGGCCTGTAGATTTGACTTGAAAGGACTGCTAGTATAGCTTGACGAGATCAGCGACGAAATGACTCGTTTTGAACTTCCAACAGATGATTAATCCGTTAACTTGATTTACATGTACGTACATACTATCATAGATGTTACTTATGCCACTTATCTGACCCAACTTCCATTGTATGAAATCGTGAACCTAATATAAGATTTCGAGACACAGACGACAGTTTCCCTTGACAAACTAAATCCACTGGACCAAGAGGTGCAAAAGTGTTGGGCAATTTTGTCTTTCTCAGTACACGCAAATATAGCAAAACACAACCTCTGAAAATTTTGGGGGGCCTGAGGGAACGTTTGGGGGGCTTGAGCCCCCGTAAAACCGCGCCTGGTCTAGTACGGTACTGTAAATATTGTTGTCAAATAGAGTAAAACATTTGAAAAGATAATTTGGTACCTGGTCATTCAGACATTTATACATCATCTTACAATCATCTCCTACCAGTAATTCGGGTAATGGCATCTAATCAAGTGCTGAGAAGAGATATCTTTGGAGGGTGCATTCCAGGGAGCATTACAAGTCATCCCTAGACCTCCTCTTTTGTAACTTAAATAGCTTATCGTTGTTTGCGGCTGGCGCATCCGATCAGACAGACGGACAATAGTCGAAATGTAGATTCACCAATGCCTTAAAGGGAAGGGACAATTCTTTTCGAGGAATACTCGCCTTAAGGCGACAAAGAAACAATTTTACCTGATACCTTTTGAGCCATACTTTCTACACGTTTATGAAAGTTTAGTTGTGAATCTATATGCATTCCTAATATCTTAGCAGAATTAACAATCTCCAACGTTTTACCTTTAACAGTGACGTTGACTTCATCTCTTTGGATAAAACTCAGTTTTTTGTGCATGCAATAAACAGGAGTTTAGTTTTATCTACGTCCAATACAAGTCTATTTATTTCATTTCAACTGTCTATCAATTGCAGGTTGTAAGCGATATATTACACCGTAAGGATTGTTGACCGCGATGTGGAGAGTGGTGTCATCAGCATACATATCAACTTTGATGTCAGGCAATGCCTTTGGGAGATCATTTATGTAGACGTTAAATAAAAGTGGTCCTAAAATACTTCCTTGGGGGAATTACTGAGTTTTCTATCATTAATACTGCTAGTAATATCATGACTATGATCCGTAGGTACAATGGAATGGGCAGCAGAAGTAAAGAAATTATTGAATTCCTTAGCTATTTCATCATTTTCAGTTATATCCCTCCCATCCTTACAAATACTATTTGGTACATTATCTCTGCTTCCAGGAACATTTTATCAGTGTTTGCCATAAATTTCATGTTTTATCTGAAAGGTTTTGTGACACATAAGAAGCCTTTGCACGCTTCAGAGCTCTTGATACTTCGTTTCGCAGGACTTTATAGTGCTCCCAAGTTGTTTGACTTTTATCTTTCCTATAGCTATTTTTCCATAGTAGTCTCAGTCCCTCATAAGTTTAATAATATCACGATTAATCTAAGGACATGTGCTCTTTCTAACTTTTACTTTTTTGTACGGGTTGGAGCATGCTTAATATTCGAAACTTTGGTACATAAAGAGTACCAATTTTCCACAGCAACATTCACAATATTATAGTCTAGAGCGTCTAATCAATTAATCAAGGAAAGGCCGTGCAAAAACTTTCCCTGGTCAAGGTTTTTAAAATCTCTGTAATCAATAACATTTTCAAAGTTTTCAACAAACGTCTTTCTAATAACCGTAAAAATTGGAAGTGATCACTGACAGATGTCGGAAATATTCCAGTTGTACTGTGCATATATTTATCTGATGTAAAAATCAAATTGATAATTGAACTACTTCTTTCAGTTACCCTGGAATGAACTGTAATTAATTGGTCCAAAAAATATACGTTGCTTATATCTTTCAATCTAGTGCAATTCCAATCATTTTTACTACACTAAGCAACACAGTTATAAGTAAATTGGCCAACTAACACTAATTTTTTTATCTGTATGATCAATTGTTTTAATGCATTGTTCCATCTTATTGTAGAATGATTGCAATAAATCAGATGGACGATAGAAAGTACACTCTACAACTGACTTTTGATAGGGTCGTTTCGTTTCAATGCAAGGAGGTTCAATTGACAGATAACCACTAGCGTTGCATTTGAGGGTGTAATGCAGCTGTTTTGTACATAGATAGCCACCCCACCACCATGACGATTTGTGTAATTTCTATTAACACAGTAATCATCTACGACAATTTCATTATTGTAGATATTTTTATCTAGAAAAGTTTTGCTAAAACATTTAACGTTAAATGGAACATTTTTAGGAGATACCGAACTTCACCTACTTTATTTAATAAGCTACTACAGTTGAAATGTGCAATTTTGATACCTTTGCCTTCTATCTCAGGAATACAACCCATCTTCTTGGCTGAGGTACATATTTTCAGTATCACAAATAACCGTGTTATGTTTACCTGTTTTATCATCATTTCTCTTATACCAGAATTCTCATTGTTCAGTATGCACTGTTTCTCACCTTGAAAGTGACGGTTTGTGATTATTATACTTCAGTCTTCTGATTTCTCACAAGAGTGATCAACAATACTGACATCTATCCATTCATGCGTTAGGTCGTGAAAGCAATTTTGTATTAATTGATGACCAAGATGACAAATTTAACTTTTCCTTGTGTCCTTGCCGACTACACAACCGGCACTTAATCGGCGAACTGTAGCGACACCCTTTCACGTTGTGATTATTTTCCCGCAGTTTTAATATCCTCTTTGGTAATTGTGGTTCGAAACGTTCAGTTTACAGTGTTCTGTAGTGTTTGTGATCTGTGCTTTTATCTTTTATTAACAGAATGTGCCGCATTTTGGTTGGTGACAGAGGCAATGCTCCTTTAATTTCTACTTATTTTGCATATATATATACATATTAATTTATATATATATATATATATACTGTATATAAAAGAGTAAGATACTAAAATGGAGTCAACTGCTCGTCTAAAGGTTGTTAAAAGCATCTCAACACGGAGCTTTCGTCTTTTATTTCAGACTTCTTCAGCGTGTGTGATAAAGCAAGCATTAAAATCCTTATATATGTGCACCGGAGATTGAAAACAAGTTCGATCCAAATACCTAAATTCCCTAAAACTTGAATGATGCGTAACACCGTATAAAAGGCTTCTGTTCACCCTCTGACAACATAAAAGGCTGAAACTTAAAATCCATCCTAATCCAACTTCCTTAATGTCCACCTGGAAGTAGACGTTAAAAGTACAATGCCTAAAATACCTAAAAAAATAAAACCATAAATCAAAATAAAGAAACACAACCGAAGAGCCTACGAGCAGAAATTTAAAAAAAAACTGAAATCACTAAAAGTTCTAAGAAGATAAGAAACTAATCCTCTTATAAGAGTTAAACTCCTTTCTTTTGTTTAGTCCCAATGGGTGAATAGATTGAAGTTTGGCTAGCCAATATCCTTCTCTTTTAGTTAGAATACTTTCAACTTGACTACCATTTGTAATTTGCTCAATGACCATAAACTGAATGTCTTGAGGGCTATGATTTGTAGTTCTAAAATGAAAAGCAAGTTCACACTTACTTTTTCCATGCAACATGTCGGACTTATGGTTTCTAAATCTTACTTTGAATTGATTTGACGTAGAACCGACATACTGTAAATTACATTTAACACAAGTTGCTAAATAAACAACATTAGCACTCGTACATAAAACTTTTTCATTAATAGGATAGGATTTACCGGTAACAGAACTAGTAAAATGAGAACCTTCTCTTAGATACTGATGACATAAGTCGCAGCGTACTCTATTACACTTAAAGCACCCTCTTCCCTTGTAAGCATCATTCTTTTTAGGTTTCCTTAGTAAGTCTTGAAGTGATTTACATTTACGATAGGCTGGGAAAATGGAACTATTTGGGAACAATTTCTTCAGCCTCGTAGAGCTATGCAATAAAGGTGTGTGTTTTCTAATAATGTCCCCTATATTTGGTAGGATTGGATTATAATCAACAACTAACGGGAATTTACCCGACTTAGTTTTCTTTTTACGGGAGGTTAGAAGTTCGTTTCTAGAAAATTTATTAGCCTTATCAAATTGCTCCTCAATATAATCAGGGGCATACCCTCTCTCAATAAGGTAATTTTAGTATTCAGAAAACTTCTTCTGCAAATTCTGATCATCAGAACAAATACGCGTAACTCTGAAAGCAATACTATAAGGTTTACTCTTTAAATTAGATTTGGGGTGGGTGCTAAACAACACACAGTGTAAACTGGATGGTTAACAGAAGTTGTAGAAAGAGGATCTTGTCGTCAAGAGAATAAATTATATATTGGTAAAGTGACGCCCAAGTTTTTTAAGCTGTAGAAAATAATCTAGACATAAAGTCTCCCCCTGAAAATTTAAGAAGGACATAGCTTAGTTCTCCAAACCCCGGTTAGCCCAGATCGTGACTGTTTGGGGATCCATGTACACAGTAAACCTCACATGTGTTGAACTGGTATTAGAAATCATGGGTATCAAATGAAATTGATAGTTGTTATGTTATGGAATTGTGCTGACGAAGTTACGGGCTGATGGGGTGGGAAAAGTGTCATGTTGAAAATAATACTCGAATTTGTGGAGATGGGTATCCGTGTAAACTACTTGATTACCTCCAATAACAAAACTGCACATAAATGATTGAGAAGCGCGCAGAATCGTATTAAACAAGTATATCTTCCCGTAGATAGGCGTACAGCAAACTCGGAAACGAAACACTGTAAGTGGGAGTGAAATTGTGATGCCTTTTCTGTTCGGCAAGGGCGCGTACGTCATTCAAGCGTATGGTCAAAAGACCGGCAAAAGCTAATATGTCTAGGACAGGAGACGTAATGCACCCATCACTTTCACAAGAAAAGCTTCAAAACAAAAATTTTCATATCCTAAGAATGGATAATTATTACTTTCTTCACGTTTTGATGTGTCTAGGTTTAAAAAGGCTTGTATCAAATTTTGGTGTCTGCACATATTCATTTCAAGTTGAGTTCCGTTTAAAAAAAATTACAAATGAATAATTTTTTCTCAGCATTAAGTCAAATATAAAAGACATGGTTCGTCATGAAGAAGGGTATACGTTTTCTTCTCTCTGTCAATGTACAACATCATTTGTTTTCACTTCTTTTTAACCTTGGTTTCAACCTTACACTTCGAAAATGTGACACATACTGGTGACTTGAACTTAAAAGTTGAACTTGAAGATGACAGCCAAAATAAAATGACTTTTTATAAATGAGAGAAACGAACCATACCACGAACAGTCGTTTTTTCCGACCAGTCTTTAGTCATGACCGTAGTTTTTGCACTCTCAGTAACATTCATTGACACGACAGCACCTGTAGGCCTAATTGGAGCTGAAGACCTATTTCGTGGAACATTTGGAGTTACGGTTGCGTGCTCATTGAGAGTTTCTGAAGAAGAAATATATCATAACCACATGTTAGTACTTTTACGGGCTAGACGGATTTGTTCCGACGACCAGAATTTCGCTTGACATACGCCAGAACCCATGCAGATTGCTCCTAAATGCCCGAAACCATATACAGGGAAACGATAGAACCCTATTTCCTTGCCTCTTACTGCCTACCACACACATCAAACTTATTTCATTGGTCCTGTCCCATAGCCCATCTATAACTCCCACTAGTCGCGTCATTTACTGAAATGTAGATACCCTTCGTCATGACCTCTCCGCAAGTAACTATTTTTTCCCGAAACCCCTCCCCATCGCTGCATTCAGAACTGAAAAGAACATCTTAAACCACTTCAGTGGTGCGTGCGTCCCAGCCTCAGACCTTAGTCCCACAGTCCCTAGGAACTTTTCTTAGCAACCGTGGGAGATGCAGTATTAGCCCGATGGTCAAGAATGACAAAATCCTCTTCATTATGGGTCCTAACTACAACCGGTTTAGTATCAACCAGTAATTTTAACTGTAGCCTACTTCTGCAAATGTTTTCGTCCTCGTATGTAAGCGCTGTAATATTGTTTATGTGGAAAATAACCAAAAACCGCCTTGCTGACCTAGTCACTAAGTACCTGAGGTCGATCAGACAGAAAACATGTTTTAATTTCAAAATGGATTTCTAAATCCATGTTTATTCGTCATTTTCATGAAATGTGTGTGTTCTCTTTGGGATAGAAGCCGAGAATGCCCGAAAGAATACCATATTTCTTTATAATAATCGACTCGTGTGAAAGGAGTCGGTCCGTTTCCTTTGGAATAGAAGCTGAAAATGCCGTATTTGGTTATAATCTCTGACTACTTATGAATGGTTTGGCAATAAATTATGCAAAAAGAGCTATCCAGATAGAGGTTGAAATTGAATTTTGAAAAAAGAAATTGTCAGAACCTTCCAGGGTTTACTTGTGGTCACACACTTCAATGCCCCGTCAGCCTGCTCGATTCGTGACTTGATGGTTACAGCGGTATTCTCGTGTCGAGGTTCTGACCGTGATGGCCTAGCTGCCGAAAGCCATCTAATTATAAAGCCTGCAAGCTTCTACCAACATGGTATGAGACTAAGAATTGAACCTCTACAAATCGGTCATTCTTGCCTTGTAGGTACCAAATGTGTGAACTTCTTTACATAACCTGGTTCCCTGGCCTTTTTGGACGTGCCCAGTTTTATAACGGGTTTTGTATTTGGCACGTTTGGCCGTGCCTACAATCAGTTGCATTTTGCCACCTGATAGAGGGTCTAAACCCGAAACTTCTTGAAGCTTTCCACAAATTGTTAGCATTTATATATATATATATATATATATATATATATATATATATATATATATATATATATATATATATATATATATATATATATATATATATATATATTACTGCGTAGCACTCGTGAAATATGTAGGTAAGTAAAGGTTACGGCGGGTACTTAAAATTTAGGACAAAACTCCGCAACGTTTGGTGTAAAAACCCGTCATTGGGCGACAAAATATCAACTGATCAGAAAAACGCGATTCAAACGAAACAAAAAACGTGTGCCTACACAACTTGATCGACACACGTATGTTGGTACCGGTCGCAGAGTGTATGTGTAAACACTAAAACAACCTGCAGTACGGCAACGCAGCTGCGTTAAGTACAGCAAAACTACGAAACTCCGTGAAAAACATAAACTGTGCAACTGCGTGAAATAACTAAACG
The DNA here is from genome assembly GCA_029531755.1 of Holothuria leucospilota. Lineage (NCBI taxonomy): Eukaryota > Metazoa > Echinodermata > Holothuroidea > Aspidochirotida > Holothuriidae > Holothuria > Holothuria leucospilota. Next base: position 37,094,855 of record CM055971.1, read on the forward strand.
CGCTGTCATGACGAGATCTAAAACAGTTTACACACCACTGTCATGTCAACAACGAGCACAGAAAGAAAATTAGACACGTTTCGAATAGGTACGGTCAGTTGCATTGTGCAACTGTCGAAATAAGTTTGGAATATTATACATCGTTTTTTGCACTATGTTGGTATTGGAGACACTCACCCATGATATAGGGGCATATGATATATGTTTATTTACTAATGTTATTATACCAACCCAAGGAATCTTTTTCCATAGATATATATATATATATATATATATATATATATATATATATTAATTACACCGTGTTCATTCTGTATGACCCGTTTGCCGTGCTTTTCTTCAATGTGTTATTTCTCTATTTCTACTTCATTGTTATTCAGTTGCATTTCTTTTCCACCTGATGAAGGGTCTATACTCGAAACGTCGTGGAATTTCCCGCAAACTTTTAGCACTTTTTACAGCCTTTATTGACCTACATACTACTATAGTGTACCGCAGCATTTCGACACTATATATAATATATATATATATATATATATATATATAATATATATATATATATATATATATATATATATATATATATATATATATATATATATATATATATATATATATATATATATATATTGTGTTTATCTAGCTATTTCAAAACTAGCCTATCTGTAAAGACAATTTTTAACTTTTAAAGCGACAAAATGAAATTAATACTCATCAGTGCCAAGAGACAGAGAGAGAGAAGAAGAAGAAGAAAGTAAGGTGGTACCCATTTAACAAAAACGTTAGATTTGCTGACTTAAAGGTGATCAGTCGTCTTGAAATATTCTTTGTGACGTCAGCCTTTTCTTGACATGTTTCTGCAGTCGTCACTGTTCAAGGATACACCGTACAAGTAGCTATGATGACATCGGTATAGCTAGTAGGTATACAGCTACAAGCCGTCTCTTCTTGCTTACCGATTAGCTATACCATGCTTGTACGGTGTATCCTTGAACAGTGACGACTGCAGAAACATGTCAAGAAAAGGCTGACGTCACAAAGAATATTTCAAGACGACTGATCACCTTTAATAAAGTTAGTAAATTAGAAGCAGAAGTCTCGTCAATAGTTTTCTGGTGATTCAACACTGTCCTATTGAACAAGAAATACATGCCTGTATGTTCATCCTGCCAAGGCATTTTTGAGGATACGTTAGAAGTAGTTGTTCTCATCTGAGTTTCGGAGACGTCAATCAAAGAAGTTGTTGTTTTTATAATTCCGGGAGCAGCTGGTGATTCAACATGTACCACATCTGGCATTGTAGTTTCTCGGATTTCGGGCCTCTCTGAAAGAAATTTCTATATTGCTGCGAAAGCTATTTACTAGGACAAGCCTCATTACCAATGAAAAGGAAGCAGTTTGACTCAAACTGCTATTATATGCATTTTGGCCAATTGGTCATTTTACGCATTTTTGCAAAACTTTAAAATTTTCTTACTGTTTTTGTTTTGCTTGAGTGATTTCAGGTAATGTTCCTGACCAGAAGGTTCAATGAAATGTTTCATGGAATTCAAACAAAATGTCCACGAAATACCAACTGTGGTGGCTTTATGCATATCCTTTGTTAGTCGCAGTGGTTTAGTCAAGGATTGCATTTGTATAACTTTAGCCACAACACGTTTTGTATTTGTTATTAGATGATCATCTAAAGATTGTAAAGAACATTTAGGTATCAGTTAAATTATTTTAATTTTGCTAGCCTCCTACCTGCTCTGCAGTTGTAAAATACTTCTAAAAATTTCCTTAATCCCCGACAGGGATCGCCAAAGACTTCATTTGATGCAAAAACTTCACACTCTGAGCTTCCTCCGCATTTGTTGGTTAAAATTTCACCAGAGCGTTGTTCGTGACATCTTGTGTTATCATCTCCACGCTGCCACCACCATGCCCGCGGATCACACTCTTCCCGTGCCGATGTACTGTTCCCGTTGTAACCATAACTGGCAGACACGATCTCAATAATGGAATTGTTCGGACAAACTACAGTCTTTGTTTCGCCTTCACATAGCAACAAGTATACTTCTGCAAAGTACACCATAAAAGTACGTGCTAAACCATCTAAGAACTTAAAAAATACTAAATATATACTATTTCTCCGTTGCTTCTTGGTAACAAGTTTAAAATAGTAATGATGATAATTGCCACGATCTTTTAGTTTCAAATTAATCCTTAGTGATTTTTTTTAAATAAAAAAGGTCATTTGTGTTGATACTCTTTATGATCCGAAAGCATTACAGCGGGTGATTTATAATTATTTAAAATTAACTGCATAGAAAATGTAAAAAGTAAAGGCTGGTATGAGATGATAAACTGAGAAGAAACGTCATTTTCTGAAAATGCTTCGAGCATCTACTTCTATAGTTGATGTACTCTTCCTGTCAATTTAATTGCTCTGTAGAGTGAGATGTAATGTTGGTCTTACCTACAACAGTCGTTGCTGTGGAAATACCACTAATACTTGTACTTATTTCAGCTTCAGTGACATCTTTCACGGTCATTGAATTTTTTGAGATAGTCTTAGAATGATCTCGAGTGATGACTGGAGTGGAAGAAACGACCTCAGAAAGTGTCTCTGAAAGAGTAACCAATCAGGAACTCACAACATTTTCCTACAACAGTAACCTCCATATGAAAGTGAGACAACTTTATATGCATAGTCCATGAAGGGAAAACTGTTGACGACTGTCGTCTTTTGAATATTCAGTTCTTATGTTAAACCTCAAACCTTTGCATCATTCTGCAGAATAATTGACGCGTTGAGAGCTTTAGATGTAAGTAGAATCCGTTGACGTTTTACAATGTATCAGTATTAGTTACATCCACTAGACAATGGTTTAATGTTATGCTAGGTACCAGGATATTGAAAGAGGAAAACAATCTTAAGAGGCTGTTAGAAAAACAGACGCAAGAGACTGTTATCCAGGAGAACATTTTCGGTACATCAAACTGGAACAACAAAACACAGCACAATTTTCATGAAAACGATTTTAGCCTAAATAGTTCTTTAAATAAAAGAAAACGAAAAAAATAATCTGAAGCATCCTGTTAGAATTAAATTTTATTTGAGATAAAGGTCCTTATGTTTGCATAACTGAACCTCAAGTAAGCATTCGGAGTAAGAAGTTTCAGTTCAGTTCAGTTCAATGTTTATTTCTAGCAAATTTGTACAATATTTACAACGAGTGCAATTTATATATACATTTAACAAGCAATCTAAATAACTAGAAAAGAAGGAAAGAGAAGTCAAGACTTATGAGCATTTTCCCCCTTAAGATATTCTACTATACTAGGCTATTCCTGACTTTTCAGTGCAATGCGTTATACAAATTACATTACATTTAGTAATCTGCACAAGTCATCTTTGAACAGTCACAGGAAATCTATGTTTTGAATTTTTCTCAATCAAAGTGCAGTCGCCAACTATTCATGGAATTACGACGAGATTTCTTAACACGTTTCTGATATGCAACAACAAACCCTTTAATTGCATGTTCATTATTTGTTTCCTGCAAATAATAACGGAAAGTGAAAGTTCAAAACATTATCCAACAACTATCAGCAAGAACAATGGCGTAGCTAGGATATATTGTTTGGGGGCTCGGGTGGGGTTGGAGACTTGTGGGGGGCTCCCACTTACTCTCTAAGCGGGGTGCCACCATGGGTTAGCGTGGAGCGTACCAAAAATGTGAGATTTTAATACATCCCACATCGCCGAAAATTGCACCTGCCAGGCTGGAAAGCAGCCCAAGATGTGCAATTTTGGTGAAAAAATGTAAAGCTTGATTTTATTTTATTTTCAAGCACGGATTAGCTAAGCTGGCCGGATTTGGTGTCCGAGGATTGCAAGTTTGAATCCCGTTTACTATATAGGCGGAGTGCCACCATGAGTTGGCGAGGAGCGTTTCAAGAAAATTTGAGATTTTAATACATCCCAGATCGACGGAAATGATTTGATTTTATTTTATTCTCAAGCACATTAAGATTATCACAATCTCTCCGAAAATATTCAAAATAATTTAGAGTGGGTGAAATGTTTTGGCCCAGATCGCCAGTATGGGCGCTTGGGGTAGGGAGACGATTTTGTGGGGGCTCGCGCCACCCAAGCCCCCGTAGCTACGCCACTGAGCAAGAACTCTTCCTGCATATGAACCACATAACACATGTAACCCATCTTAAAGAATTTTAGAAACCAGAAAGCCCAAAGGCTTAGTGATTTCTTGCCGAATGGGGATGCTTTGTTGCACTGAGGTTTATCCCTCAAATTTACAAGTATTACAAGTATCCAACACCCCTGTCTTGAAATATCGTGTTTTTCAATTCATTTCGTCTTTGACCTCTGATGACTTCAAATGACCTCTGACCTCCAATGGATCTTGGATCTTGAAAATTCTTGGGAAAGTTTGCTTTTTGACCTCTGGTGACCCCAGATGACGATCTTGGAAATTCTTGGGAAATTTTGCTTTTTGACCTTTAGTGAATCCAGATGACACTTGGGAATTCTTGCTTTATTACGTTTGGTGACCCTATGACAATCTTGGAAATTGTTGGGAAATTTTGCTTTTTGACTTCTGATGACCCCATATGACAATCTTGGGAACTGTTGGGAAATTTTATTTTTTGACCTCCAGTAACCTCAGACGACCTTTGACCTCTACAAGAAAAATTGGGTTCTTTTTCTCAACATGACAAATTATTATACCATGTATGAAAAGTGTCCTTCATTCCTACCTTGAGATATCGTGATTACAAGGTTTCAGTCTTTGAGCTCCAGACACCTCAAATGACCTTTGACCTTCACCAAAGGCAATAGGGGTGTTCCTCTCCACATGAAAAATCTACATACCAAATATAAAAAGTGTCCATCATTGCTATCTTGAGATATCATGATTACAAGCGATTTACAAGGTTTTCGCAGTTTTACCTCCGGTGACCTCAGATAACCTTTGACCTCTACCACAAACAAAAGGGTTCTTCTTCTCAACATGAAAAATCTATATACCAAATATGAAAAGTGTCGGTCATTGCCATCTTGAGATATCGTGTTTACAAGCCGTTTATGAGGTTTTCGCAGCTTAACCTCCGCTGACCTCAGATGACCTTTACCTCTACCAAAAACAATAGGGTTCTTCCTCTTGACATGACAAATCTGTATATTCAAATATGAAAAGTGTCCTTTACTCCTACCTTGAGAAATCGTTATTACAAGGTTTTCAGTCTTTTACTTCCGGTGACCTCAAATGACCTTTGACCTTTACCAAAAACAAAAGCATTCTTTCTCTCAACATGGCAACTCTGTATACCAAATATGAAAAGTGTCAGTCATTTTTATCTTGAGATATCGTGTTTACAAGCTGTTTATGAGGTTTTTGCAGCTTAACTTTCAGGACCTCAGATGACCTTTCATCTCTACCAAAAACAATAGGGTTCTTCCTCTTGACATGACAAATCTGTATACCCAAATATAAAAAGTGTCAGTCATTGCTATCTTTAGATATCGTGTTTACAGTGTTTTCAGCTTTTGACCTCTAGTGACCTCAAATGACCTTTGACCTTCACCAAAAATAATAGGGTTCTCTCTCTGAACATGGCGAATCCGTATACCAAATATGAAAAGTGTCGGCTATTGCTAACTGGAGATAACGTGTTTACAAGCTAAGCGTCACACACCCACACATACACACACGACATCACCATCGCATAGATTTCTTGCCTGCCTTCGGCAAGGAATCAAAAAAGACATTTCATATGTCATCACTTCAACGAGGCAAATCTTCACACCAAAAATTTGATCAAATTATCCAAAGAGTAACTTAAAATGGATCTAAAGGCTAGAATTACAAGAATATTTATTGTGGAGGTTGGATAAAAATGAATTTCATTTATCCACTTCCCGTTCCCGTTGTTTACTCCTTTGCTGAGATATAAATGTTGAAATAACTTATTCACTTAATTTGGAATATTCGATTGCCCAATAATTTGTGATGTCCTTCTTGTGCAACTCACATTATCTGTTTTGTATCCTTTTGAACTAGATGTTAATATGACCTTGAAAAATTTTGTTCCCTTGCATAGCATGTTGCACGGAGAGGACTTATACAGCCACGTCACCTTTTAACAGTAAAAGAGAGTAACCACATTTTGACAAAAGGTGCAGTGGCTTTCGAAAAATGAATAAGCTTCAACGTTGCATATCTTAGCTCAGGAAGATCCTGTGAACATGGGAGTTGGACAATTTAGATGCATTTTCAAAGCTGTATAACATATATATATATAGATATATATATATATATATATATATATATATATATATATATATATAAAAATATTGCAATTTTAGAATTTAGGTACACGTTAAATCATCACCTCCCTTGATTTTTTAGATATGTGACTGTCAGTTATAGTGATTACTTGTATCAAGTCTAATTACTTCACCTGTTCCCTTCAAGCTGAAAAATGTTTGGTTTGTCTTTATTTTCCTGTCAAATGTTGTTTCATTTTGAAAATTTTAGCTCTCTTTTTATAAGCGTATAAGACTACTTAAACTACTAACAGTTGGAATGCTGAGTATTTTTACCCGACATTTCACTGTTGTTTGTGTCCGATAATAGTATATATGGTGCCCGAACTTGAAAATAGCTAACACTTTATCCGAAGGGGGCAGGACAGCTCCTTTGCCCCCCACACTTTACGCTTATATCTAATTGGATAATAAATATGTTGATTTAAGCAAGCACACGAGATAAAAAATACGATTTTGACCTTGTGTCACATAGCATAATATCTCTCCTTTTAGTTTCTTTACATTGGGTATCACGGTATTTTATCACATCTGTGCTTTATCTTTGATTCAATATTTGAAGGCAACAGCAAGAGAAATAATTGAAATTTTGAACTTGGAGGTAAGGGTTACATGGAACAACTTCCTTTAGTTGGTGAAATTAGCCATGGCCTGCATGTGAGCCATTATCTCATACCTGTCTCGAGTAAAAATCGTACCTTTTGAACCGTCAGTAATATTTACAGACGCAAAAGTATGCGTTGCTGGAGTCGTAGAACCACCACGTGTAACGTTTGGACCAGCTGTGACGTATTTCGAGGGAACCCCTGAAAGATGGGTTTTGTACAGAAAAGTGTCATTTTCATTTTTACGAGAAAACGTCAAGAAAAATCTTTAAATCAATATATTGTTAATGTTAAAGCAGACCACTAAAATTTCTTAATTTGAAATGTTGTGCTAAGCCTTGCATTGACAAAACGTAAATAATCCCGGAAAAAGGAAAACCACCACCTGGAAGCTTAAACTTTGTTGAAACTTGTCTTGTATAGTACTGGTAAGTTTCAAAAGCCCAAGAGCAATAAAACCACTCAGCTCACGGGGACATTACTCTTTAGTCTTGAAAGTTCGAGCACTCCCGACCTCAACTTAAGTGTCGTTTTTTTGTTGGTTATTGTTGTTATACCAAGCCCCTGGTGACCACCGCTGGAACACATATAAACTTGCTCCTGGGGTATAACATTTTAAAAGCCAAACTGTATTCAGCAAAAAATAAGTGAATTTATCATCTGTCTACCAAACATGCAACTGTAAAATAGTTCTAAGCATTTCGTTATTCATGTACAAGGATCCTCAAAGCTGTCGTAAGATACAATTACTTCGCGTTCTGAACGTCCACCGCACTCATGTATTAAAATGATAGTAGAGTTAAGATGGTGGCATTCCACGTTACCAGTTCAACGCAATCGGTTCAGCCAATGATCCCATAGCTGCAGTGCTACTGCATTGTTCAAGATTATTCAAAAATGTATTGAAGAAGAAAATGGGGGAAAGAATTGATCTGAGGGTAAAGACTCGAAAAGTTAGGTAGTTTGTGAAGGATTCGTGGTACAAAGCAATTGAAATAAGTCTATCATTCACCCGTAAACTCATGTCACCCCACCTCCCGTAGAAATCTTCTGATTAAACTTCTTTTGTATAATCAAAGTTTTGATTAGAAAGCGTAAAGCGTGCACTCGTTCACGTCACTTTTTGCCGCTAGTACGTTTGGCAAGAAATTTGCTTCATCGGGGAGGGGCATAGAGTCGGCACGATATCACGTCTCCGGCCAGTTTGACGTCTTTGATCATCCTAAAACGCCTTTATGTCAAAAATATGGCATCTCAAGCCCCCTACAGTGCAGAAAATGCCACTCTCTCTTACACAAACTCGTTACTAGAGTCCAATCTAGCAAACCGTAACCCCCTCCGCCCTTCTATCGTATATATTATCATGTTCACGTCCACAGATCTGTTCACTAGCACAATTGCTCAGCTATACAGCTGTTTTCGAAAACAGGGTATCCGTCTTATCATCAACCACTTCAATGGATTTTAAAAGAGATGATTTCAACTAGGTGACTCGCCCTAACTCCTGTAGAAAGACCGACCGACTGCAATGGTCAAGTGGTTAGAGCATCCGACTTGCAGCCGGAAGGTCTAGGGTTCAAATCCTGGCCGGGTCATACCAAAGACTTTAAAAATGGAACCTACTGCCTTTGTGCTTGGTGCTCAGCATAAACAATGGAGTAGGGAAAACAAGCCAGTGAGCCACAACTGGAAAAAAGGCCGTGGTCGTCTCGACTTGAACCAGTTGGTTGGAAACTGGGACGTTAAACCTCATCTAACCTAACCTAATCCTGTAGAAAGAAGTATTTTGAATAGGATTTTAGAAGATGATGTTAATTCTTTAATTCTCTCTTTTTCCTCTCCATTTTTTTTTGTTTGTCTCTTCTTTTTCCTCTCACTTTTTTACGGAGAGAAGTTGGGGGTAGGGGCTTTAGGTTTCCCCCAAATCCGCGCCTGGTTAACCTCACCCATCCCTAAAGAACTTCTTTTGTTACCCTATCCATACAATGTTACACGAGATAGGGGAGGATGCAGGTTTTGAAAATATAGGTGTGGGATCAGTGAGTACTGAAAATAAAAGGGGCTCGAAGTGCCTTTGAGGGGATGACTCAAGGTTTTGCGAAAATCCAAGTTCACTTGCATGAATGGAGCAATATGGCGCAAAATATCAAGCAAAGGTAGTAACATTCTGTTTTCTTTCTCGCCAAATCCAGTCTTACCTACCTGATCCTTCATTTACAAAAGGTTTATTGGAACCTGCAGTAGATACGTCATTGTGAAATTTGAAATGCACAATGTTTATGCAGATGTTACCACATCTTGAACAAAATGAAATGTTGAATGTATGATCTATATATGCTCTTAAAGGGTGAACCACCCTCTTGGTTAGTAACAATTATCTGAGATAATTATAAACCGTCGGCTTGTGGGTGAATAAAGCGACCCTTAGACCCCTTGTACAAAGTGTCCCGCTTAGACCCTCTGTACAAAGATTATATATTGGTAAATTTACTGAAGATTTTCAAGCTGTTGATAATAATCTAGATATATAATTCTCCCCCTGTAGATTTAAGGATATCGCTTGGTTCTCCAAAAGCCGGTTGGCCCAGATTATGACTGTTTACGGATCCATGCACACAGTGGACCTCAGATTTCATTCCTCCAGTTGACCTGGTGTTAGAAACGCATGGACATTAGATGAAATTGACGGTTATTATGTTGTTGAATTGCGCAAGCAAACTTACGGGCTGCTGGGGCGACAAGATATCATGTTGAAAAAATACTCGAAATTGTGAAGAAGGGTATCCCTATACAATACTTGATTACCTTCAATACCAAAACTGCACATATATGATTGAGAAGCGCGCGGAAACGTAAAACAGTTTAGCCTGCCCGTACAGAGGCATACAAACTCCAAAGGAAAGTGGGAGTGAAGTTGTGATGCCTCTCCCGCTCAAAAAGGGCGCGTCGTTCAAGAGTATGACTCAGAGACGGGCAAAAGCTATTTGGATAGGAGACGTTATACATTTCATCAATTTTTTAAGAAAGGCTTCAAAACAAAAATTTTCATGTCCTAAGAAGGAATAATTATTACTTTCTTCACATTTTGATGTGTCTAGGTTTGCAAAGGCTTGTATCAAATTTTGGTGACTGTACATCTTCATTTCAAGCTGAGTTTGGTTTAAATAAATTACAAATGAATAATTTTTTCTCAGCATTTAGTCAAATATAAAAGACATGGTTTGTCATGAAGAAGAGGATATGTTTTCTTCTCTCTGTCAGTGTACAACATCTGTTCATTTGTTTTCACTCCTTTTTAACCTTGGTTTCAACCTTTCACTACGAAAATGAGACACATACTGGTGACTTGAACTTAAAAGTTGAACTTGAAGATGACAGCCAAAATAAAATGACTTTCTATAAATGAGAGAAACGAACCATACCACGATCAGTCGTCTTTTCCGACCAGTCTTCAGTCATAACCGTAGTATTTACACTGTTAGTAACATTCATCGACACGATAGCAGTTGGAGCTAAAGGCCTATTTCGTGGAACGTTTGGAGTAACGGTTACGGGCTCATTGAGAGTTTCTGAAGATGACATATATCATAATCACATGTTAGTATGAGTTCTGGGAGGAATGTGAAAGATATGACATCGTGTACGGAGAACACTACAGCAAAATATTGATAATGTAACCAGGCTTTATAAATGTCCTTGCCTCCTTGAAAATTTATAGTCTTGAAATATGATCTGAGGTGATGTCTGAAAAATGTCACAGTTCAACTATAGATAACCTAAGTCTCATGTGCTGAGAGTTCATTGTGATTTGTGTGTATCTGTCCCACATGACTGGGTAAATGACTCCATTGAAAAGTCTTAATTTTAGGACTACCATAGTCTAAGGAGACACAAGGAATGCAATCTGTAGAGTTTTGGGTAGTTTTAATTAATCAAAGAACAATAAGATAATTTGGGATCAAAGGGAACGTTGCTTCGAAGCCTTGCAAGTCCATTTCTGTACACATCAGAGACGTTACTAGGGGGTTGGAGGGCTGAAGAATCACAACCCCCACAACTTTTCAAAGAGGTGACTGTGGAATGTGCATCCTCAGTCTGTCGGAAAGTACTTGCAATATAATTAGCTAACGTTTGAATTTAAAAAGTTGTGTTGCATTGGTATTTATGGTTTGGGGAACCTATGCCAATCGTCAAGAATGTAACCATGGACCCACTAGGGGAATCTTGTCCTCTTTCCTTTGGGTTTGTTTATTTGAATTGGTTTTGTTTATTTGAAATGGAAAGTCAGTGGCTACGATAAAGTTTGTACTACCTAACGGCGTTCAGTCGTCCCGGGTTATATATGGTTTTGCTCTGTATAAGGGTAGATGCACAATCCAAAAATCGTTGCATTCCTATGCCTTAGTTAAAATTTCTGGCTTCCAGGGAATATTTACTAAGATATCCTTTAAACATATTTTGGGAGAAATTTACCACGTTTTAAGAGGTAACTTTACAGTTTTGTAACATATCTTCTGTCAAGAATGAATGTTCATGTTGTTCATGTTTAGGAAAAACTCCCAAACCCCTCACCTATATATATATATATATATATATATGTATATATGTATATATGTATATATATATGTATATATATATATATATATATATATATATATATATATATAATATTAATATATATATATGTATATAAAAGATCAAATCACTGTGTAGCACTTATGAATTAAGTAGGTCAAAAAAGAAGTAGTAAATATTGCTAAATGTTTGTGAAAAGTCAACGACGTTTCGGGTTTAAACCCTTCATCAGGTGGCAAAAATGCAACTGATTGTTGACACGGCCAAACCAGTGGCGGATCCAGGGGTGGGGTCGCCGACGTCCGGACCCCCCTCAAATTTCCCAATCTGCCCTTTTTCAAAAATGTTTTTTTTACACGTGGCATAAAAATAAAAAAAACGAAAACACGAGAGATTTTGGTTACTCCCATCCAGTATCGATCAGTTCGCCAGTAAAACTCAAGCTACAGTATATATCGCAGAAATTTCGGCGATATATTTTGACTTCGGTAGCCTATATTGCCCGCCCCGAAAGACGAACAGTGCAATCGTTTTTAGAGAGAATGTGACTGCAGTATTTCTTACTGCCTGCGTGACAGTCAGGCATTCTCATTACTTTTCGCTTGGGAACCACTTGTGGCGTACTTGGGCAATCAAAGTAATACAAAGCACACAGATATTACGTCATACTCACTAGTTGGCGCTTTATGCAACATATTACCGTTGGGCTTTGATATTGATTCCAAAAGGTCACTTCTAGTCTTTTGGTCTTTCAAAATAATGATCTGTTCACACTCCCTAAACGCTACATCTACAAAGCTTTCCCTCCACCCGCTGGATATCCCTCCTATCATGAACAAGAGAGAGTAGGTAAATACGTTTCGCTATGATATTCATGGTCTGGAATTACTTTATTCTTTAAAGTGTTGCCCTAGTGATGGGAATAAAAGCCAATTTTAAGGAAATGTCCACAACCAAGAGTTGACCAGAAGTCACAATAGGCAAATCGGTGTTTGTTTCAGTTTAAAATTACTATAGAAAATCACCACCAGGTAAACGCAATGTTAGTCGGTTCAAATTTTGACGTCTTTCAGTTGGACCAATGACCGGTCTGCTGTCGCAGAGTACCGTAGTTTATGTAAAAGTAGTAACTTTCATCCAATATCGCAAACCCTGTTGGTGTTCTCTTCTTGCCTGTGTCACGATGTACAGTCAGTTGGTGAGCAAAGTTTGGCTATTTCATCGTGTATTCAGGTGATTCCGCTACAATGTGTGTTATCCCGGAAGCAGTCTACAACCCCTATAGTTTTTCGTTTTTCCTTTTGTTCGTAATGATTACATATGTGTTTTATGTAAGCCTGCCAAACATTTTCGCTCACTTCGCGCGCTTTACAATTTCACGATTCAGATTCTAAAGTACACTATCAGTGCGCAACTCAGTTTTTGGAGTATTCAGTGACCCTTTGCAAAATATGCCCTGCAATGGCATGGGATCGTTAGGCTCCTTCATGTCCCCTTCTCACTATGATGTTTTGGTGTGGGAAGGTGGGTCAAGGTCGAGAAATCGCATCTGATCTGCCCCCCCCTTGTCAAACATCTTCCTACGCCGCTGACCCATGGTCAGTTTACTTATTTTGGCCTACAAAAGGGTGAATTCTGTGATAAAACCCAAAAGTTTCGGTACGCTTTGTCCACTCTTTATCAGTTCCGTTATACTTGTAGCTAAATAGGCTAGTACAAACTCTTTCAAGTAGAATACACGGATTTATGTAAATATAATTTCGGTCAACGTTCTCTTGTGTCTGTCGTGCGGTACGGCTACTGACTCGAGGAGGAAAGTAGGCCTACAATGAAAGTTATGCCCGAAAGGGCCCAACTGCCGGGACAATTGTCATGTATAAGCTTTAAATAAATACAAATTCTTATGAGTGTAGGCTTACCCCAAACAATTTTCGGGCGCTCCGCGCGCTTTGCAATTTAACCGTTTAGATCATTCCAGTTTTTGCATATTTCTTGGTTGATCCTACCTTTGTCTGACTTTTATTAGAACCAAACTTTTTAAAAAAAAATGAATGTGCCCTTTTTTGTTGGACCCCCCCCTCAAAAAAAGACCCTAGATCCGCCCCTGTATATATAAAGGTCAAAGTACTGCTTACATATATATATATATATATATATATATATATATAATATATATATATATATATATATATATATATATATATATATATATATATATTGGGCAATCCGTCATTTGTCGCATTTTTGCATAATCTAAGTTTTTTTCACTGGTTTTGTTTTGCTTGAATGATTCCAGGTAATGTTCCAGCAGGTCCAGTTATATGTTTCATGGAATTCAAACAACAATTGTTCATGTAACACCAGCTTTGGTGGGTTCATACGTATCCTTTATTAGGCGCAGTTGCTTAATTCAAGGAATATTGGATAACTTGAGCTACCACACTTTTCTGTTATTAGTTAGTCATCAGTAGCCTGTGAAGATCATCTATATATGTTTCAGTTAAATGATTTAATTTTTCTAGCCTCCTACCTGCTCTGCAGTTGTAAAATACTTCTAAAAATTTCCTTAATCCCCGACAGGGATCGCCAAAGACTTCATTTGATGCAAACACTTCACACTCTGAGCTTCCTCTGCATTTGTTGGTTAAAATTTCACCAGAGCGTTGTTCGTGACATCTTGTGTTATCATCTCCATGCTCCCACCACCATGCCTGAGGACCACACTCCTCCCGTGCTGATGTACTATTCCCATTGTAACCATAACTGGCAGACACAATCTCAATAATGGAATTGTTCGGACAAACTACAGTCTTTGTTTGGCCTTCACACAGCAACAAGTATACTTCTGCAAAGTACCACCATAAAAGTACGTGATAAACCATCCAAGACCTTAAAGAATACTGAATGTGAATGCAGGGGCCATAACAGAAATTTGAGACCAAATTCACAAATAAGGAAGGTTTATGACAGGTTTTTTCTTTGTTGCTTCATGAAAACATTTTTATGATAATAATTGTTATAATTGCAACAATCGTTTAGTCTAGAACTAATCCTTGGTGATTTTTAAACAAAAATGGTAATTTTTAGGCCTATAGACAGTCTTTATGATCCGAAAGCATTAGAGTAGGTGATTCATAATTATTTAAGGTAAACTGTAGAGAAAATGTAAAAAGTAAAGTCTGGCATGAGATGATAAACTGAGAAGCAACGTCATTTTTGACTCTTTGAAATCCTTGAGTATCTAGTTCTACGTGATGTACACTCCTGTCAATCGAATTGCTGTGTAGTTTTTTCATTACAAAAAAAAAAAAAAATAATAATAAGATGTAATGTTGATCTTACCTACATCAGTCGTTGCTGTAGAAATACTACTAATACTTGTACTTATTTCAGCTTCAGTGACATCTTTCACGGTCATTGTATTTTTTGAAATAGTCTTAGAATGATTCCGAGTGATGAATGGAGTGGAAGAAACGACCTCAGAATGTGCCTCTGAAACAGAAACCAATCAGGAACTCACAACATTTTTCTATAGTAGTGACCTCCATATTAAGCGCAGAAAAGGCAACTAAATATGTACAGTCAATGAAGGGTAAACTGTTGACGACTGTCGTCTTTTGAATATTCTGTACTTATGTTAAATCTCAAACCGTTGCATCATTCTGCAGTATCATTGACTCAGAAGTGTTGAGGGTTTTAGATTGAAGTAGAATTTTGGTGACGTTTTATAATGTAACAGTATCAGTTATATACACTTGAGAATGATTTCGTGTAATGCTAAGTACGGAATATCGAAAGAGAAAAACAGTCGTAAGAGCCTGTTATCTAGGAGAAGATTTTCAGTACTTCAGACTGGAACAACAAACCACCACACAATTTTCATGAAAAAAAGTCTCACCGAAAAATTACTTTAAATATGTAAACGAGAAAATAAATCTAAAAGCATTCTGTTAGAATTAAATTTCAGCTCTTGTATGCGGTTGTCGAGATAAAGGTGCTTATGTTCGCACGAAGTGAACCTCAAGTAAGCATTCGGACCAAGAAGTTTTATTGTTTAGCAGGTAACAATTTAGGGAATGCGTAGATATTAACTTTCTGCACACTCAAAAACTTCTCAAAATCAACATACAAAGATTGTGAACTTTTATGCCAAATTTTTAGCATCGTTTTATTATATGTCTGTGCAACGTATGTCCTTGTTAAAGGAAGTTCAATGACTCGTCTTAACATATACACACCATATAAACAGTGACACACGTTGAAAGTAAATCTATACATCACAAGTGTTTCAAGCTTCGTGATCAGCGTATTTCAGCTATTCATCAGCTGTTAGTAATGTAGAAGTTTGAAGCACTCCTTAAACGTAAATAACGAACTTCGTGATATTTCAACAACCCCCTACTTTTCGTTTGCACCTGTAACGAGTAACCAGCTAACGGGGTACCACGGTGCCTGTACCATGATCCGTTAACCGGTTTTAAATTTTCTAACCGTCTCTTTAAAACATATTGAATGAGATAACATCTCCACTACTTATCATCTTTACATATAATTGAACATTTATTTAATATTTTTTACATGCCGATTGCTACAAACAGTAAAAAATCACAAAAGTTAATAATTTCGGAGCATTTTTAGGTTCTTCGCCGCGTTGTGGAATTATATCCTTTCCAAGGTCTCTTCATAATTTGCTACGAAACTGATTATCCTTAAAGGCCAGCGTGCGCTAACATTATGTTACGTACACATAATGCTCAGTGCATGTTTATGGCTTTACTGAACTTCGGGTCCATTCCCCAAGCGAATATTAGACTGCCTGTGAAACACATCACAAGGTTTTCATCACGTAGAAGCTTGTTGACAATTAAAGTTCGTCTTTAATGTGTTTAAAGTTGGAAAAGGATTTACAACACTTTGTGTCTTGTTCTAGACTTCCATATTTTTGCCCCTCTAAAAACAAGGACTTCCTGTACAAACGTGTCTTACACTGTGGTAACATTAAAGTCTTACCTGTCCGTTGTCTAGTACAGGCGCGGTTCTAGACTTTGGTGGGGGGGGGGGCTTAGGGGGGCTTGAAACGGAAGAATCATAAAATTTTCTCTCAAATATGTAAATCGGCCACGCGCACGCTCAAACCAATGATAAGAAAAAACAGTACCATAACCAGGGACGGCGCAAGGTTATTTTGATAGGGGACATGGTTGAGTGATCGCCGTCGTGGGGGAAGGGTCTAAGGGGAGGGGTGTCCCCTTCCTCTGAGAAACTTTTGCTAATTTAAGGTTGCTAAGATGCAAAATGGTGCGTTCTTTGGGTAATTTGTTGACTAAATGACCGGAAAATGTTCATAACTTTGTGAATTCTAATTTTTGGTTAGGGAAAGAGGGCCTTCTTAGGGGAGAGGTCTAAGGGGAAGGGTGTTTCCCTCCCTTTGAGAAATTTTTGCTAATGTAAGGTTGCTAAGATGCAAAATGGTGGGGTCTTTGGGTTATTTTTTTACTGATATATATAGCTGGAAAATGTTCATAATTTTGTGAATTCTAATTTTTGGTTGGGGGAAAGAGGGCGGTTCTAGGGGAGAGGTCTAAAGGGAGGGGTGTTCTCCTCTCCTGTGAGAAATTTTGGTTACATTAAGGTTGCTAAGATGCAAAATGGTGCGGTCTTCGGGACAGTTTTGACTGATATATGGCTGGAAAAGTTCATAACTTCGTTAATTCTAATTTTTGGTTGGATAAAAGAGGGCTTTTCTAGGGGATAGGTCTAAGGGGAGGGGTCCCCTCCCCCTTTTGAGAAATTTTTGTTACTTGAAGGTTGCTTAGATGCAGAAATGGCGTTGTCTTTGGGATATTTTTGGACCCGATCATATGGGTTCAAAACATTCTTAATATTTTTGGTTAGGTGAAAGAGGAGCCTTTTTTGTCTAAGGGTATGTATCAACAAACCTCCTGAAGTCCCCTTTGGACACATTACTGCCTTCTAGTAGGGGAAAGTTTTACCCAAAAATACGTGCGTGGAGTCCACAGAAGTATTCTCGAACTATTAAGAAAATTTGCCTTGCTTCATTTGTGCATTATAAAATCGTATCTAAAGGCTGGTAGAAACCGGAATATGGCCTCTTGGAAGCTCTGGATTAACTATATGGATCAGATATAGGCCTACCCCGCCCTCCTCTTTTCTTCTCCTTTACGTCTTCTTTTCCTACTCTTTTTCTCTTTTCCTGCAAATTACAGAGGGGTAGGCCTCCCTTCCACCTGAGTGGCACCGCCCCTGACCATGACATAGATGTAACGTATATACAGGCATATGTTTTTTATTTGGAAGAATGTAGCAAACGTTACTGAGAGATACGAGCAACTGGACCTGTTCACAATAATGGGAATAACGATTCGGCCTGTAGATTTGACTTGAAAGGACTGCTAGTATAGCTTGACGAGATCAGCGACGAAATGACTCGTTTTGAACTTCCAACAGATGATTGATCCGTTAACTTGATTTACATGTACGTACATACTATCATAGATGTTACTTATGCCACTTATCTGACCCAACTTTCATTGTATGAAATCGTGAACCTAATATAAGATTTCGAGACACAGACGACAGTTTCCCTTCACAAACTAAATCTACTGGACCAAGAGGTGCAAAGTGTTGGGCAATTTTGTTTTTCTCAGTACACGCAAATATAGCAAAACACAACCTCTGAAAATTTTGGGGGGCTTGAGGGAACGTTTGGGGGGCTTGAGCCCCCCCCCCCGTAAAACCGCGCCTGGTCTAGTACGGTACTGCAGTAAATAATGTTGTCAAATAGAGTAAAACATTTGAAAAGATAATTTGGTACCTGGTCGTTCAGACATTTATACATCATCTTACAATCATCTCCTACCAGTAATTTGGGTAATGGCATCTAATCAAGTGCTGAGAAGAGATCTTTGGAGGGTGCATTCCAGGGAGCATTACAAGTCATCCTTAGACCTCCTCTTTTGTAACTTAAATAGCTTATCGTTGTTTGCGGCTGGCGCATCCAATCAGACAGACGGACAATAGTCGAAATGTAGATTCACCAATGCCTTAAAGGGAAGGGACAATTCTTTTCGAGGAATACTCGCCTTAAGGCGACAAAGAAACAATTTTACCTGATACCTTTTGAGCCATACTTTCTACACGTTTATGAAAGTTTAGTTGTGAATCTATATGCATTCCTAATATCTTAGCAGAATTAACAATCTCCAACGTTTTACCTTTAACAGTGACGTTAACTTCATCTCTTTGGATAAAACTCAGTTTTTTGTGCATGCAATAAACAGGAGTTTAGTTTTATCTACGTCCAATACAAGTCTATTTCATTTCAACTGTCTATCAATTGCAGGTTGTAAGCGATATATTACATCGTAAGGATTGTTGACTGCGATGTGGAGAGTGGTGTCATCAGCATACATATCAACAATGCCTTTGGGAGATCATTTATGTAGACATTAAATAAAAGTGGTCCTAAAATACTTCCTTGGGGGATGCCTATATCGATGTCGACAAAGGACGAAACGCCATTCTTAAAGGGAACTTTTTACTGACGATTTGTAAGATGAGATTTGAACCATAAAATAGTGGTGTCAGAACAGCCTAGCAATCTCAACTTATTAAGTAAAGAAGAATGATTGTGTCGAAGGCTTTTTGCAAGTCTATCAAGAGAAGACCGTTCAGTTTCCCGTCATCTAAATTGTTGGTCCACTCATTAACTAACTTTAATAGCGCTGTACAACACAAATGCTTCGGACGAAACCCTGATTGATTTTCACACAGGATATTAAACTTCGTTAAATATGAATAAAATGAATTAAAAACTGCCCTTTCTAAAACTTTTGATAAAATTGGCACGGCATAGATAGGTCTATAATATGATACTTTATGTCGATCACCTGACCTAAAGACTGTTGTATTTTGTGCTTGTTTTCAGAGATTTGGTAATGATTTAGTCCTTATTGATAAATTAATAGTTTCTATAAGGGATGGTACAATGACATTTTGGACAATTTTAGGATTTTGCAGCTTATATCATTATCTCCTGTAGCGTTTGTGCATGGTATCTTATTTATTTCTTTAGCTACAATAAATACAATTACTGAGTTTTCTATCATTAATACTGCTAGTAATATCATGACTATGATCCGTAGGTAAAATGGAATGGGCAGCAGAAGTAAAGAAATTATTGAATTCCTTAGCTATTTCATCATTTTCGGTTATATCCCTCCCATCCTTACAAATACTGTTTGGTACATTATCTCTGCTTCCAGGAACTTTTTATCAGTGTTTGCCATAAATTTCATGTTTTATCTGAAAGGTTTTGTGACACATAAGGTAAAGTAAGGGTAGGCGGTGCCACCATCTGACGTCACATGGGTAGTCGGTGAACCTTGCACATTTGAAGGAAAGGCCCGAAATCATCAGTTGCGATTTCATACGAAAGACTTGGGTGGCATTATAGATTATGTGCCGGGGAGTTGATTATTATCGGTTTGGTCTCTATGACCAGATAGGCTAGACCGGTTTCTGTTGCTTCGGCTCAAATTATGAATGACACCTAACCCTCGGTTGAATTCACCAGAGGGATTAGACTTTTGATAGGGTCGTTTCATTTCAATGCAAGGAGGTTCAATTGACAGATAACCACTAGCGTCGCATTTGAGGGTACAATGCAGCTGTTTTGTACATAAATAGCCACCCCACCACCATGACGATTTGTGTAATTTCTATTAACACAGTAATCATCTACGACAATTTCATTATTGTAGATATTTTTATCTAGAAACGTTTTGCTAAAACATTTAACGTTAAATGGAACATTTTTAGGAGATACCGAACTTCACCTACTTTATTTAATAAGCTACGACAGTTGAAATGTGCAATTTTGATACCTTTGCCTTCTATCTCAGGAATACAACCCATCTTCTTGGCTGAAGTACATATTATCAGTATCACAAATAACCGTGTCATGTTTACCTGTATTATCATCATTTCTCTTATACCAGAATTCTCATTGTTCAGTATACACTGTTTGTCACCTTGAAAGTGACGGTTTGTGATTATTATTACTTCAGTCTTCTGATTTCTCACAAGAGTGATCAACAATACTGACATCTATCCATTCATGCGTTAGGTCGTGAAAGCAATTTTGTATTAATTGATGACCAAGATGACAAATTTAACTTTTCCTTGTGTCCTTGCCGACTACACAACCGGCACTTAATCGGCGAACTGTAGCGACACCCTTTCACGTTGTGATTATTTTCCCGCAGTTTTAATATCCTCTTTGGTAATTGTGGTTCGAAACGTTCAGTTTACAGTGTTCTGTAGTGTTTGTGATCTGTGCTTTTATCTTTTATTAACAGAATGTGCCGCATTTTGGTTGGTGACAGAGGCAATGCTCCTTTAATTTCTACTTATTTTGCATATATATATACATATTAATTTATATATATATATATATATATACTGTATATAAAAGAGTAAGATACTAAAATGGAGTCAACTGCTCGTCTAAAAGTTGTTAAAAGCATCTCAACACGGAGCTTTCGTCTTTTATTTCAGACTTCTTCAGCGTGTGTGATAAAGCAAGCATTAAAATCCTTATATATGTGCACCGGAGATTGAAAACAAGTTCGATCCAAATACCTAAATTCCCTAAAACTTGAATGATGCGTAACACCGTATAAAAGGCTTCTGTTCACCCTCTGACAACATAAAAGGCTGAAACTTAAAATCCATCCTAATCCAACTTCCTTAATGTCCACCTGGAAGTAGACGTTAAAAGTACAATGCCTAAAATACCTAAAAAAATAAAACCATAAATCAAAATAAAGAAACACAACCGAAGAGCCTACGAGCAGAAATTTAAAAAAAAACTGAAATCACTAAAAGTTCTAAGAAGATAAGAAACTAATCCTCTTATAAGAGTTAAACTCCTTTCTTTTGTTTAGTCCCAATGGGTGAATAGATTGAAGTTTGGCTAGCCAATATCCTTCTCTTTTAGTTAGAATACTTTCAACTTGACTACCATTTGTAATTTGCTCAATGACCATAAACTGAATGTCTTGAGGGCTATGATTTGTAGTTCTAAAATGAAAAGCAAGTTCACACTTACTTTTTCCATGCAACATGTCGGACTTATGGTTTCTAAATCTTACTTTGAATTGATTTGACGTAGAACCGACATACTGTAAATTACATTTAACACAAGTTGCTAAATAAACAACATTAGCACTCGTACATAAAACTTTTTCATTAATAGGATAGGATTTACCGGTAACAGAACTAGTAAAATGAGAACCTTCTCTTAGATACTGATGACATAAGTCGCAGCGTACTCTATTACACTTAAAGCACCCTCTTCCCTTGTAAGCATCATTCTTTTTAGGTTTCCTTAGTAAGTCTTGAAGTGATTTACATTTACGATAGGCTGGGAAAATGGAACTATTTGGGAACAATTTCTTCAGCCTCGTAGAGCTATGCAATAAAGGTGTGTGTTTTCTAATAATGTCCCCTATATTTGGTAGGATTGGATTATAATCAACAACTAACGGGAATTTACCCGACTTAGTTTCTTTTTACGGGAGGTTAGAAGTTCGTTTCTAGAAAATTTATTAGCCTTATCAAATTGCTCCTCAATATAATCAGGGGCATACCCTCTCTCAATAAGGTAATTTTAGTATTCAGAAAACTTCTTCTGCAAATTCTGATCATCAGAACAAATACGCGTAACTCTGAAAGCAATACTATAAGGTTTACTCTTTAAATTAGATTTGGGGTGGGTGCTAAACAACACACAGTGTAAACTGGATGGTTAACAGAAGTTGTAGAAAGAGGATCTTGTCGTCAAGAGAATAAATTATATATTGGTAAAGTGACGCCCAAGTTTTTTAAGCTGTAGATAATAATCTAGACATAAAGTCTCCCCCTGAAAATTTAAGAAGGACATAGCTTAGTTCTCCAAACCCCGGTTAGCCCAGATCGTGACTGTTTGGGGATCCATGTACACAGTAAACCTCACATGTGTTGAACTGGTATTAGAAATCATGGGTATCAAATGAAATTGATAGTTGTTATGTTATGGAATTGTGCTGACGAAGTTACGGGCTGATGGGGTGGGAAAAGTGTCATGTTGAAAATAATACTCGAATTTGTGGAGATGGGTATCCGTGTAAACTACTTGATTACCTCCAATAACAAAACTGCACATAAATGATTGAGAAGCGCGCAGAATCGTATTAAACAAGTATATCTTCCCGTAGATAGGCGTACAGCAAACTCGGAAACGAAACACTGTAAGTGGGAGTGAAATTGTGATGCCTTTTCTGTTCGGCAAGGGCGCATACGTCATTCAAGCGTATGGTCAAAAGACCGGCAAAAGCTAATATGTCTAGGACAGGAGACGTAATGCACCCATCACTTTCACAAGAAAAGCTTCAAAACAAAAATTTTCATATCCTAAGAATGGATAATTATTACTTTCTTCACGTTTTGATGTGTCTAGGTTTAAAAAGGCTTGTATCAAATTTTGGTGTCTGCACATATTCATTTCAAGTTGAGTTCCGTTTAAAAAAATTACAAATGAATAATTTTTTGTCAGCATTTAGTCAAATATAAAAGACATGGTTCGTCATGAAGAAGGGTATACGTTTTCTTCTCTCTGTCAATGTACAACATCATTTGTTTTCACTTCTTTTTAACCTTGGTTTCAACCTTACACTTCGAAAATGTGACACATACTGGTGACTTGAACTTAAAAGTTGAACTTGAAGATGACAGCCAAAATAAAATGACTTTTTATAAATGAGAGAAACGAACCATACCACGAACAGTCGTTTTTTCCGACCAGTCTTTAGTCATGACCGTAGTTTTTGCACTCTCAGTAACATTCATTGACACGACAGCACCTGTAGGCCTAATTGGAGCTGAAGACCTATTTCGTGGAACATTTGGAGTTACGGTTGCGTGCTCATTGAGAGTTTCTGAAGAAGAAATATATCATAACCACATGTTAGTACTTTTACGGGCTAGATGGATTTGTTCCGACGACCAGAATTTCGCTTGACATACGCCAGAACCCATGCAGATTGCTCCTAAATGCCCGAAACCATATACAGGGAAACGATAGAACCCTATTTCCTTGCCTCTTACTGCCTACCACACACATCAAACTTATTTCATTGGTCCTGTCCCATGGCCCATCTATAACTCCCACTAGTCGCGTCATTTACTGAAATGTAGATACCCTTCGTCATGACCTCTCCGCAAGTAACTATTTTTCCCGAAACCCCTCCCCATCGCTGCATTCAGAACTGAAAAGAACATCTTAAACCACTTCAGTGGTGCGTGCCTCCCAGCCTCAGACCTTAGTCCCACAGTCCCTAGGAACTTTTCTTAGCAACCGTGGGAGATGCAGTATTAGCCCGATGGTCAAGAATGACAAAATCCTCTTCATTATGGGTCCTAACTACAACCGGTTTAGTATCAACCAGTAATTTTAACTGTAGCCTACTTCTGCAAATGTTTTCGTCCTCGTATGTAAGCGCTGTAATATTGTTTATGTGGAAAATAACCAAAAACCGCCTTGCTGACCTAGTCACTAAGTACCTGAGGTCGATCAGACAGAAAACATGTTTTAATTTCAAAATGGATTTCTAAATCCATGTTTATTCGTCATTTTCATGAAATGTGTGTGTTCTCTTTGGGATAGAAGCCGAGAATGCCCGAAAGAATACCATATTTCTTTATAATAATCGACTCGTGTGAAAGGAGTCGGTCCGTTTCCTTTGGAATAGAAGCTGAAAATGCCGTATTTGGTTATAATCTCTGACTACTTATGAATGGTTTGGCAATAAATTATGCAAAAAGAGCTATCCAGATAGAGGTTGAAATTGAATTTTGAAAAAAGAAATTGTCAGAACCTTCCAGGGTTTACTTGTGGTCACACACTTCAATGCCCCGTCAGCCTGCTCGATTCGTGACTTGATGGTTACAGCGGTATTCTCGTGTCGAGGTTCTGACCGTGATGGCCTAGCTGCCGAAAGCCATCTAATTATAAAGCCTGCAAGCTTCTACCAACATGGTATGAGACTGAGACTTGAACCTCTACAAATCGGTCATTCTTGCCTTGTAGGTACCAAATGTGTGAACTTCTTTACATAACCTGGTTCCCTGGCCTTTTTGGACGTGCCCAGTTTTATAACGGGTTTTGTATTTGGCACGTTTGGCCGTGCCTACAATCAGTTGCATTTTGCCACCTGATAGAGGGTCTAAACCCGAAACTTCTTGAAGCTTTCCACAAATTGTTAGCATTTATATATATATATATATATATATATATATATATATATATATATATATATATATATATATATATATATATATAACGCTAATTCCCACCTTAAGGGGAAATTGTTATATCTGCTTGTACGTAGGGCGAAAAAAAGATAATAAAATACATAAGAAATAAATTCGCCCTAACGTCTAAACATATTATTTAACGTTATATCAATGGCCAGCCATCCGTTCGTGTTAACAGCTAGGTGTCCGTAAATTTGACAACTTTGAAGTAATGGCATCTAGTTTGTAAATCTAAGAGGGCGCCCTTGTAAGTTTACGTATTCCTATAGAAAATGTGTGTGGAAACGTTTAAGGCGAAACTTATGTCACCCGAAAATTTTTTTCCCCTTAAGGTCGACTTTTCAACAACATCTTTCCCCCTAAGTGCCGAATTAGTGAAATATATATATATATATATTATATATATATATATATATTATATATAACTATATATATATATATATATATATATTACTGCGTAGCACTCGTGAAATGTGTAGGTAAGTAAAGGTTACGGCGGGTACTTAAAATTTAGGACAAAACTCCGCAACGTTTGGTGTAAAAACCCGTCATTGGGCGACAAAATATCAACTGATCAGAAAAACGTGATTCAAACGAAACAAAAAACGTGTGCCTACACAACTTGATCGACACACGTATGTTGGTACCGGTCGCAGAGTGTATGTGTAAACACTAAAACAACCTGCAGTACGGCAAACGCAGCTGCGTTAAGTACAGCAAAACTACGAAAACTCCGTGAAAAACATAAACTGTGCAACTGCGTGAAATAACTAAACGCGCTGTCATGACGAGATCTAAAACAGTTTACACACCACTGTCATGTCAACAACGAGCACAGAAAGAAAAATTAGACACGTTTCGAATAGGTACGGTCAGTTGCATTGTGCAACTGTCGAAATAAGTTTGGAATATTATACATCGTTTTTTGCACTATGTTGGTATTGGAGACACTCACCCATGATATAGGGGCATATGATATATGTTTATTTACTAATGTTATTATACCAACCCAAGGAATCTTTTTCCATATATATATATATATATATATATATATATATATATATATATATATATTAATAAAACCGTGTTCATTCTGTACGACCCGTTTGCCGTGCTTTTCTTCAATGTGTTATTTCTCTATTTCTACTTCATTGTTATTCAGTTGCATTTCTTTTCCACCTGATGAAGGGTCTATACTCGAAACGTCGTGGAATTTCCCGCAAACTTTTAGCACTTTTTACAGCCTTTATTGACCTACATACTACTATAGTGTACCGCAGCATTTCGACACTATATATATATATATATATATATATATATATATATATAATATATATATATATATATATATATATATAATATATATATTATATATATATTGTGTTTATCTAGCTATTTCAAAACTAGCCTATCTGTAAAGACAATTTTTAACTTTTAAAGCGACAAAATGAAATTAATACTCATCAGTGCCAAGAGACAGAGAGAGAGAAGAAGAAGAAGAAAGTAAGGTGGTACCCATTTAACAAAACGTTAGATTTGCTGACTTAAAGGTGATCAGTCGTCTTGAAATATTCTTTGTGACGTCAGCCTTTTCTTGACATGTTTCTGCAGTCGTCACTGTTCAAGGATACACCGTACAAGTAGCTATGATGACATCGGTATAGCTAGTAGGTATACAGCTACAAGCCGTCTCTTCTTGCTTACCGATTAGCTATACCATGCTTGTACGGTGTATCCTTGAACAGTGACGACTGCAGAAACATGTCAAGAAAAGGCTGACGTCACAAAGAATATTTCAAGACGACTGATCACCTTTAATAAAGTTAGTAAATTAGAAGCAGAAGTCTCGTCAATAGTTTTCTGGTGATTCAACACTGTCCTATTGAACAAGAAATACATGCCTGTATGTTCATCCTGCCAAGGCATTTTTGAGGATACGTTAGAAGTAGTTGTTCTCATCTGAGTTTCGGAGACGTCAATCAAAGAAGTTGTTGTTTTTATAATTCCGGGAGCAGCTGGTGATTCAACATGTACCACATCTGGCATTGTAGTTTCTCGGATTTCGGGCCTCTCTGAAAGAAATTTCTATATTGCTGCGAAAGCTATTTACTAGGACAAGCCTCATTACCAATGAAAAGGAAGCAGTTGACTCAAACTGCTATTATATGCATTTTGGCCAATTGGTCATTTTACGCATTTTTGCAAAACTTTAAATTTTCTTACTGTTTTTGTTTTGCTTGAGTGATTTCAGGTAATGTTCCTGACCAGAAGGTTCAATGAAATGTTTCATGGAATTCAAACAAAATGTCCACGAAATACCAACTGTGGTGGCTTTATGCATATCCTTTGTTAGTCGCAGTGGTTTAGTCAAGGATTGCATTTGTATAACTTTAGCCACAACACGTTTTGTATTTGTTATTAGATGATCATCTAAAGATTGTAAAGAACATTTAGGTATCAGTTAAATTATTTAATTTTGCTAGCCTCCTACCTGCTCTGCAGTTGTAAAATACTTCTAAAAATTTCCTTAATCCCCGACAGGGATCGCCAAAGACTTCATTTGATGCAAAAACTTCACACTCTGAGCTTCCTCCGCATTTGTTGGTTAAAATTTCACCAGAGCGTTGTTCGTGACATCTTGTGTTATCATCTCCACGCTGCCACCACCATGCCCGCGGATCACACTCTTCCCGTGCCGATGTACTGTTCCCGTTGTAACCATAACTGGCAGACACGATCTCAATAATGGAATTGTTCGGACAAACTACAGTCTTTGTTTCGCCTTCACATAGCAACAAGTATACTTCTGCAAAGTACACCGTAAAAGTACGTGCTAAACCATCTAAGAACTTAAAAAATACTAAATATATACTATTTCTCCGTTGCTTCTTGGTAACAAGTTTAAAATAGTAATGATGATAATTGCCACGATCTTTTAGTTTCAAATTAATCCTTAGTGATTTTTTTTAAATAAAAAAGGTCATTTGTGTTGATACTCTTTATGATCCGAAAGCATTACAGCGGGTGATTTATAATTATTTAAAATTAACTGCATAGAAAATGTAAAAAGTAAAGGCTGGTATGAGATGATAAACTGAGAAGAAACGTCATTTTCTGAAAATGCTTCGAGCATCTACTTCTATAGTTGATGTACTCTTCCTGTCAATTTAATTGCTCTGTAGAGTGAGATGTAATGTTGGTCTTACCTACAACAGTCGTTGCTGTGGAAATACCACTAATACTTGTACTTATTTCAGCTTCAGTGACATCTTTCACGGTCATTGAATTTTTTGAGATAGTCTTAGAATGATCTCGAGTGATGACTGGAGTGGAAGAAACGACCTCAGAAAGTGTCTCTGAAAGAGTAACCAATCAGGAACTCACAACATTTTCCTACAACAGTAACCTCCATATGAAAGTGAGACAACTTTATATGCATAGTCCATGAAGGGAAAACTGTTGACGACTGTCGTCTTTTGAATATTCAGTTC
The DNA here is from genome assembly GCA_029531755.1 of Holothuria leucospilota. Classification (NCBI taxonomy): domain Eukaryota; kingdom Metazoa; phylum Echinodermata; class Holothuroidea; order Aspidochirotida; family Holothuriidae; genus Holothuria; species Holothuria leucospilota. The sequence goes on from CM055971.1 coordinate 37,123,240, forward strand.
TTATGTTAAACCTCAAACCTTTGCATCATTCTGCAGAATAATTGACGCGTTGAGAGCTTTAGATGTAAGTAGAATCCGTTGACGTTTTACAATGTATCAGTATTAGTTACATCCACTAGACAATGGTTTAATGTTATGCTAGGTACCAGGATATTGAAAGAGGAAAACAATCTTAAGAGGCTGTTAGAAAAACAGACGCAAGAGACTGTTATCCAGGAGAACATTTTCGGTACATCAAACTGGAACAACAAAACACAGCACAATTTTCATGAAAACGATTTTAGCCTAAATAGTTCTTTAAATAAAAGAAAACGAAAAAAATAATCTGAAGCATCCTGTTAGAATTAAATTTTATTTGAGATAAAGGTCCTTATGTTTGCATAACTGAACCTCAAGTAAGCATTCGGAGTAAGAAGTTTCAGTTCAGTTCAGTTCAATGTTTATTTCTAGCAAATTTGTACAATATTTACAACGAGTGCAATTTATATATACATTTAACAAGCAATCTAAATAACTAGAAAAGAAGGAAAGAGAAGTCAAGACTTATGAGCATTTTCCCCCTTAAGATATTCTACTATACTATAACTACAGAATAACTACAAAATAAGTGAAGACTTTATGCTAGAAAAATAATAGATGTGAAATGAGATATGAAGTATGAAATATGAAAAATGTGGTGGTTGCATTGTCTATTCAGCAATTACAAACTTCTTAAAATTGTATTTAAATGAGCTTATACTTCTACTTTCTCTGATACTTAGTGCAATGGAATTCCAAACATTTACCCCACAGTATGATATATAGACCTGTTTTTTTTATCTCATCCCCACGTACGTAGTATGTGGGGGATGAGATATTGTGCTTCGTTTACCATTGAAAAGTGCACACGTTTACCTCTGCCAGTCGCCATAGCAACCATAACCATGGAAATGCATAGTAGGGAAATTTGGGGCTTTATGACCGCTACTCAAGGGTGGGGCAAAATGGAGTGGCGAAGGTCCTGTTTCCTGGTCATGTGACCAAATATGCCTAAAATTTGGGTCAAAGGCTCTGATGGTCAAATGACATTCACAAGGTCAAAAGTGTGTCGCGAACTCCTCCTAAACTAAGAACAAGATTGAGCCCAAACTTGGTGGGTGGGTGCATAGTCCTTGGAACTTGTGCCTGACATACCCTCATCATAATAGGTCAAAGGTCAAAGGTCAACCATCAAAAAAGGTCAAAATAACCAATTTTCCAAATCTGGCTATAAAACCTGAATGCAACAGTAAATGGCCCTGATTTCTTGACATAGCTTTCGCATTGAAGCGCTCTTGGCACAACTTGACACTTGCTCTTCTGAGGTCAAAGGTCACGAGGTCAGAAGGTCAAACGACAATTTTGGGGTCAAAAGTGTGACGCGCACTCACTTAAAACTGAAGGTACTAATGACCCCAAACTTGGTGAGGGGGTGCATGGCCCCTAGAATTTGTGCCTCCAATACCATCAGCATGATAGGTCAAAGGTCAGAGGTCAAAGGTCATGAAAGGTCAAAATAAGCAAATTTTTAAATCTGGCTGTAAAAGCTGAACGAAACATTTAACGATCTTCATTTCTTCGCATAACTTTCTGATGGACACCTACTTTACACATCTTTACACTTGACCTTCTGAGGTCAAAGGTCACGAGGTCAGAAGGTCAAACGACAATTTTGGGGTCAAAAGTGTGCCGTGCGCTCACTCAAAACTAAAGGTACTACTGACCCCAAACTTGGTGTGGGGGTGCACAGTCCTTGGAATTTGTGCCTCCAGAACCCCAGCATGATAGGTCAAAGGTCAGAGGTCAAAGGTCAAGATGTTCAAAAGAACAATTTTTTTTTTTAAATTTGGCAGTAAACACTGAAAGAAAAGGTAAATGATCCGTTACATTAATCACTGTCTTTTCCTGACACTCAAAATTCAGTTTCACCTGCGGTTCAACAAACCCCACCATAAAAGCCACACAATGATATGGTCAGATGCACACTTATCTAAGCTTCTCTTGCTCAAAACTTGACCACCTCTAGTCTAAGTAAAAACCCTGGCCTTGAGTGAACTGCGATCACGCGTGTCAAGCATGACTAGTTCTTGGCGCCATAAAAGTAAAACTATACGCGTGTCCCCACCGTAGTAAAAGTCCAAGCGCGTCCCAGTATGAAGCACTAAGTACGCGCACGGTGGAACTGATGTTAGGCCTAGGCCTAACTTAGGTTACGCTAAATTATTAATAGTACTGTAATAACGCTAACAAGCTAGGTAGGCCCTAGGCTTAATAGGCTTAGTTGAAATACACGCCTGGTTAAGAACATTTACCAAGTTTGTGAGCACTGTGGCTCATCACGGAATTTTGGCTGTCTGTAACTCTGTTGCTTACCTTCTCTTGAAGAACTAGGCCTACCTAGCCTTCAGTATTCTTCTCTTGCATGGCAACAACGACGTACGTGTGCATCGCAGGGGCCAAGTTCAATTCACACACGCAAACGCAATGCACGCACGCAAGTACAGTCGGTATGGTGTGAGAGCGACTGCGCTGCTTTAGTACACTGGATACAGTGTACATATAATGTAAGCAGCGCCAAGTTCCAAACAAATGACGTCACAAATAGACCGTGTGAATCATGCAGGTACCTTTGATCTAGTCCGCAGTCTGCTGACCTAGTTCAGGGAGCAAAGTGTACGTGAGAACTACCAGGCTTTGATCTGGCCGCCCGGCAGACGTGTGTTGCTCTAGTCCGCAGTCTGCTGACCTAGTATGGGGATTCCCATACCAGGGCTCTATTTCATAAAAGTTAGAAATATTCCTATCTTGGACTTAGGAAGAATTCATTCCTATCTTCATGCTGAAGTTGTTCCTAGGTTTAGGAATGATCTTTGGTAGATTTAGAAATGTTCTTAATTGATCTGGCAGGAAATTCACAGATAAAAACAATGTCACTTTTGATTTATCCCTAAATATTTGAAGAAAGGAATGATTCCGGACGAATCATTCCTAAGCAGTTTAGAAACTTTGATTTTAGGAATATTCCTAACTTTAATGAAATAGAGCCTAGGTCAGCAATATACCCATTGTCAAAATTGGGCTACCGCACCATCAAAAATTTTGAATGGTCTCAATCTTTCTCAAATTCACATATACTCCTAGGTAATTGACCTCTGTGGGTCATTTATATGTTTAAAACCCATCATTTTAAGGATACTAGCACTCAGTCTCCAAAAAGAGACCAAAAATTTTGATTTATACAAACAATCCTGTTTTGTTTTTTAAAACATTCTAAATCTTGTTACTAGGACGTTCACACTATTGTACAGTATGCTGTATAGCACGCACTGCTGTTCAATTGTGACATTGTTCATAGCTATGGTTACAATCATGTACGCACATACAACAATCATTGCAGAAACGCACGCAGATAACGTTACTCTCACAGTAATAACGCGGGAAAAACGTTGTGTTGCAATAGCCTAGGCCTAGTTCAGGGAGCAAAGTGTACGTGAGAACCAGGCTTAGGTATCCTAGGCTAGTGTTGCTCCTGCACCCACATTGACTGTACTCCAGAGTCCGAGACACTTTTTTCAATTTCGGGTGCTATTTTCAAAAAAAAAAATAGTCCCCCCCCCATTCCATTTCGAGCGTTACTTTGGGATTTTCGGGTGCTATTTCCTATTCATTGATAAATGATATATGGCCCTAAATGCATTACTAAAGACAGCAATGCACTACTACTTCCCTTCAAGTGCGGTAGAACATAGACCGGCCAGCCTGACATAGCAAAAAAAAAGACGAGTGTGTTGGGACGTGGTTAGCTATTTCCATCATGGGCCGTTCATACACAATATACGTGAGTAAGTGTGAAAGCGTACACCCCCCTTCCCGTACGTACAGTACGTAGTGCAATAATGCTATGCACACCTGATATTGGCTTGTAAGCAACCAAGTTAACTAACATCACAGCAGTTCCGAGTTCCAAGCAAATAACGTCACAAACACACTTCTGCTTCTGCTTCATACTGTGCAAACACCCGAGTCCAAAATCGGTTATCACGCACAGGTCAGTGTGGAAGGGGAGTTGCCTAGATTTTAGAGTGAGCCTTACATACTAGATTTCGAAGATTAACGTTGGCTAGGCTAGATTTCAAAGAGCAAACATCAGGTGCTGCACGTATGTTTGGTGGAAGGAAATTCCATTCACGAGCAGTTCTTGAGTACATCGAGTATTGATAACATCTCTTACTAAAAGGAGGGGGAACAATAAGGGTGCCTTGATTATGTCTAGTGGTCCTACTATGGTTACTCTGCAACTGGATGGTGGGGGGAATGGAGTTATGAACCTCCTTATAGATAGCGATGAGACGAAGTCTGGTACGGCGCTCTTAAGTGGTTCCCATTTGAGATCTGTTAACATGTTGGTGACGCTATCCCCAGTGGCGTAGCTAGATATTTGGGGGGGGGGGCAAATGCAAGTAATTTTCGACAGATCATTATCCTAAAGTAATGATACCATCACCTGGCGTGTAAAATTCTGGGGACCTTTTCTTTTTTTCCTTTTTTTTTTTTTTTTTTTTTGCTTTTCGGGCAATTTTGAGACTGACTTTTGATTTTCACGTTGACTTTTCGATGTGTAATTCTGCTTAAAAACATAAAAAGTGTTGTAAGTGTTTCAAGTAGATTGTTTTTATTTACTTCCGACAGAGACTAGAAATTTCCGACACAGGCCTTCGGAGGCTTTGTGGGGGGCGACCACCCCCTGCCCCCCCCGCTAGCTACGCCACTGGCTATCCCTGTAATTATAGTTGTTGAGAACAAACCCAACGGGCTGCACGTCTTTGAACATTCTCGAGTGTTGTTACTTTTTGATGTAAGGATCCCATATGGCCCCACAATATTCCAGCTTTGAGCGGACTATAGCGTTTTGTAGGCAGTTTCCTTGACACCTTTGCTACAAGAGTGGAGATTTCTTTGTAGTAACCCAAGCATTTTATTTGCTGATATGACTGATATGAACCAGGGGTCAAATAGCAACTTCCTTCCCACTACCATGCATGAATGAGCAGGGAAGGGGCACTAACAGACTAACTCATGGACGTAGAAGCTGTACTCGATCCATTGAGGTGGGGATTGTGCACTGTTTCGGAATGTTGTCCTGGGAGAAGAACCCAAGGGTATGGGGTCCCATCTCCTTTAGAAAATATTTTATGCACTTGGTGCAGTATTTGATCAAACTTTAAGCAATAAGACTGCAATTTTTGACATTTTACAGAGCGTTTTTGTCCTGGAAATTAGAGGGAAGGAGCCCACCACATTTTTGACGGTGTAGGCTTTAGTCAACCAACCCCCACCCCTTCGCCTCTTATGCCTCTCACAAATTGCATCTTTATACGTTTATCATGGATTCTACCACCTCTAGCCATCTGTTATTGAGAATCCTGCATTCTGATTGGTTAAACACTGACCTGCTTTTCCACAACATACGGTCAGTAAACCTATACACTGATAAAAATGAAGTTTTCACACATTTTCGGTGGTAGAAGAGGAATAAACCACATTTGTCTGACTGTTATTGTCTCATAACCGTCTGGACTCCCAATTTGCGAAATGACGGACTCGGTTTCGCCTCGTCCGTCAAATGCGATTTATTCCTTAAACAGTATGCACTATCAGTAATATCAGGAATTTTCAGTCTGCGCTTTTCATACTTTCTTTCAGGGCAAGTTAGTTTTGATAGGGTCAATACAAGAGGCTCCTGAAAAATTGGAAGGGACATTCATCACTACGTTGTCACCACCAACAATTATTCGGAAAGGGGTGTATGGACATTTAGCACTCAAAACATCTATGAATCACATTTTTGTAACGAGTCATGACTCGAGTCATTAAATTTCAAAAGGAAAATGACTCGAGTTACATTGAAAGTAGTAAATGATTCGACTCTTCTGCAAAACTGTGTGACTCTTACAACACTGATAAATCAGAGAGACGAGCGGAGTGATGTCAGAGGGCAATCCACTGATCTAAATGTAGGACTGGCATTTTTCCTACACGTCTTACATATAGAGGTTCTTCACGTGACGTCATTGCGTTCAGTCTGGCATACTGGTCGTCACTGAACATGCGCAGAAGGCGTGTTATCGATACGCATGCACGATAGGGCCTTAGTTACAATTGTTGTACAATGGACGCCTGGCCATCAAAACAGAGAGACGCGCAGCGCAGTGACGTCGGTGAAGAACCTCTATAGAGGGATTTCAGTCACGTGACTTTACCCAATTAGACGCACTTTTGAAGGGCAAGATCGTGCGTCTTTTTTGTTTTGACGAGAATGCGTCCATTGTGTCACAGTAGTATCTATGGTTATGCCGTGCGCGTGAGTTGTAAATTCGCTTACCGCTTGTGCGTTTTGCCCTTCAGTGCCTGGGAATCCATTGTGTGTGACGTCACATGAAATCCTTCATAGAGGGATTTCATGTGACGTCAATACAAAAAGGACGCGCGATCTTGCCCTTCAAAATTGCGTCTAGTTGGTTAAATCACTTGACTGAAATCCCTCTGTAGAGCTTATGCATATGTCACAATGGAGAAAGTGCTCCCTCTTTTGGAGGAAAATGGCGGAAAAGCGCGTATCATGGCAAATTACACCAATAAATGCAGACAGTTGATTTGTCAACCAATCGTATACGCGCGTAAGTCTACTACACGTGAGCCGAAATCCACGCCGTTCATGCACATGTGCTTCGTTGTTTTCACCCACTGAGCTATATAACTGGAGGACGCACCTCAATGCGGAATACGCCTCGAAGTTGAAGCCGACTTGGGAGGTCACGTGATGTAGGTTAGCTTACTCAAGTCGATTCCACTGTCCCAGAGACGCGTATCTAGAAGTGAAAGTAATGTAACGCAGATTCATTGATGTACACGCTAAAGCAATCCGTTGTTACTATACGCATTAGGTCTCTAGTGTTTGATTGTAACTAATAGGGGATCTTTACACTATGATTGTGTGATCCAAAGATTGCTTTTTCACAAACTTTTCTTGATTTTAGGAGTGGTCCTGCCTATTCGAAGGACAGAGCGTGTGACCACATTTCGAAAACGTCGAGACTCGTTGACTTTGAAACATAGGCGATAGCACCGTCACGAAACAGTAGGCTGTCCATACATGTGCACAGATGTTCTGCACAACGCGTTGAAAGCGTCCTTTTGACACAAAAACACCAAGGCGCATGAAGGAAAGCTAACCCACGCGTGCACATGCACGCTTGCATTTTGGCCAATGATGTGCCTCGAATCCTACACGGTTCGCGTTTGGTGCTCTGTATGTTATACGACTATTGTGATGTAAGCCTTTTCATGAAGTTGCTGAGGCGGCGCAATGGTGTGTACGCTGACGCGTGATAGCGCGCAAGTTAGTGTACAAGAGGCAGAAGAGACGCTAAGGCCCGCTACGGTGCGTTAGCATATACATGTACATCGTTGCATCAGCGCTAGATACGCGGTGGAATCGACTTGAGCAAACTAACCTACATCACGTGACCCTCCATGGTGGCTTAAAAAACCTTATTGTGGAATGATCCTTCCTAGCATATAGTTCAGTGTTTTCACCCAAAATGACGTCAGTGTGATGTCAATGCATAAGGTCTATAGAGGGGATTCACGGCGTCACGAGATCGCGCTTCTCTATGGTTTTTGAAGGGCAAGATCGCGCGTCTCTAGAGGTTTTGAAGGGCACACGTCCCTTGTGTCACAGTAGTATCTAGGCCTATAGTTTTGTGTGCGTGTGTGCTGTAAATATACTGCAATCAGAACCGGAAGCTGGCGGGTACCGTAAAGATGCCGGAATGAACAAACATCCCCAGCTCAAGGTTAGCCTTCTCTTTTCCCAGTTTCCCCTTAGTGTTCCCATTACAATAAAATTCCAGACTGCTACACCAGACTCGGAAGAAGCAAAAGGATGTATTGGGATGAGATCAGCAACTCCTTGATTGCCCTCTTGTTTTTGTTCTTTTAACACGATTTTGTCTAAGATTCCCACTTTGCTTGGTGTTACAGGTGTTTGTCGAGATAGAGAAATAATTTTGAATGCAATAAAGTATGATATGCCTGATATATGAAGACACCCGTTTTATACTTGATTAACTGAAATAATGTCAAGGCCTTTAACTTTTGAAACAAAATGTGTGTATGGGATAGTGGCTTTGCATGGCACACAATTCTTATAACTCTCTTTTGCTTTAAAAAGATTGGCATAAGATTACTTTTATATGTATTACCCCATACTTCCAGATAATAATTCAAGTATGGTAAGAATAACGAATGATATAAGGTATATAATGCACTTGAGCTTAAAAGGTTGCTAACTTTGTGAATAATAGCAATACTTTTTTGAGAGTTTATTACATGAATTAGAAATATGCTCCTTCCAGGTGAGTTTCTTATGAATTAAGACACCAAGGAATTTTGTTCAGGTAACCTCTTTGATATGCATATCATTTATCTTAACTTCTAAATTGGAAGTGAAGATTTTCTTGTAAGTAAAAAACATATAATTTGTTTTGTCTAAGTTTAATGACAATTTGTTTACTAAAAACCAGGTTTAAAGCTTAGACAACTCTCAAGTGACACTCTTGTATAGAGTACTTAAATCATGGTGTGAATAATAAATATTGGTATCATCTGCAAATATTACAAATTGAAGTATATCTGAAACATTACATATATCATTCACATACAAGATAAACAATTTTGGTCCACGTATTGAACCCTGTGGTACACCACATGTTATTTCACTTAACAATGAATTTGTATTTTCATAAGCTATGTATTGCTTTCTATGTTTTAAATAACTTTTTAACCACTGGAGTACAATTCCTCGAAAACCATAATGTTGAAGTTTTTTAATAAGCAGTCCATGATCAATTGTATCGAAGGCTTTCTTCAAGTCTATGAAAACACCCAATGTAGACATTCTCTTATCAAGGGCAGTTCTTATGTCTTCTGTTAAATTTACTAATGCATGAGAGGTTGAACAGCCACTTCGAAAACCACACTGACTGCTACAAAGAATATTATATTTGTTGATAAAATCTGTCAATCGTATATCAAAAAGCTTTTCCAGAATCTTGGAAAATTGAGATAAGAGAGAAATTGGCCTATAGTTTGTAAACATACATTTGTCACCAGACTTATAAATAGGTACAACTCTAGCAATTTTCATACTATCTGGGAAACAGCCTTGTGTAAAAGAAGTATTAAAAATATATGTTAAAGGTTTAACAATCGGGTGAATAATCCTTTTAACGATAGCCATACTTACACCATTATGGTCAGCAGATGTCTTACTATCTAAACTTTGTACAATATCTAATATTTCACTTTCTGAAGTTTCTAATAAATACGAGGAATATTTAATACTCTCACCTAGATAGTCGTGAATCTTACCATTACAACTTGGTATACTGGAAGCTAAAGAAGGACCGATGCCAACAAAGAACTTATTAAATCCTTCAGCAATTTCAGATTTATCACATAACGTCTTATTGCTATCTTGGAAGGTGTCTGGGAAATTACTATAATTTCTTTTTGTTTTATTTATGACCCTGTTTAATACTTTCTATGTCTCCTTAACATTATTTTTATGTTTTTCTAGTAAGTTTGAATAATAATTTCTTTCACAGTTTCTAAGAATGGTTGTTAATTTATTTTTGTACCTTTTATACCTTTGTTCCCTATCAAAAGATCTATTCTCGAGAAACTTACAATATAAATTATTCTTCTTCCTGCAAGCATTTCTAGACCTTTAGTAAACCATGGTTTATCTGGTCTTTTTCTATTGATCTTGCGTTTTCTGATAACACAACATTCATTGTAATGTTTACAAAAGATTTCAATGAAGTTATTGTATGCATTATTTACATCTTCAGTACCATAGACCAGGTCCCAATTTTCTTGGCTTAGTCTATTTTTAAAATCATTCATGGATTCATCGTCATCCTTTCTAATAAAAACTTCTTTTGTTTTGGAAATTTCCAGTGCCTCAGACCTATTAATACAAAATACTGGTAGGTTATCACTGATATCTTCAATTATCAAACCACTGTGTTTGTTTCCGCCAATTACATTTGTAAATATGTTATCAATTATGCTATAACAATGACCTGTAATACGCGTTGGTTTAACAATCAGAGGAAATAAAGCAAGACTGAACATTTGATTAACAAAGTACTCAGTGCTTTTATGATTTTCATAATTTAAAAGATTTACGTTAAAATCACCACAGATATATAAAGGTGTTGTCCTACACCTGAACATTTCCTCGATCTTATCACTGAAGGTCTTAATATTAGAACCCGGCTTCCTATAAACACAACTTACAGTGACTTTCTTATGCACGTAGAGGTCTACTGTGATACATTCGAAACAATTTTCAACAGCAATTGATAGGTCATTGTTTACCGTGTACTTTATATTTTCCCTAACATAAATTGCGACTCCGCCACCTCTTGTGGTATCCCGATCCTGATTATACATTTGAAACTCATTTAAAGTGTATAGGTCTAAATTGTACTTATTTAACCAAGTTTCGGTGACAATTATGATATCAAAATCATGCTGTAGATCATTTAACATCTGTTTTAATTTATCAATTTATATATCAATATATAGTTTTTATTTATCAGTTTATTGTTAAGCTGGATACAATGTGGGGAATGCGTAGATATTAACTTTCTTCACGCTTCTCAAAATCAACATACAACGATTGTGAAATTTTATGGCAAACTTTCAGCATTGTTTTATCATATGTGTCTGCAACTCATGCCATAATTTAAGGAAGTTCGATGGCTAGTTTTAACATATACACACTATCTCAACAGTGACACACCAGGGGGATTGGAGGGCAAAAATTTTCTGACAACCATAATTTCAATAGAAAATGTATAAATAGTTATCTGACGTGTGAAAAATTGCATATGGGATATGGAGATATGCATTATGTTGAAAGGGTTAGATGGTAGATTCACATTAATACTTTAATAGGCTCAAATAGGCGTTTTCGCAAAGCCGTAAATCATTTGTATTCCACAATATTAAAGTTTTTTACTCTGCCTATTGTTTTTTTACTTTGCCTGAGTTATTGGGGAGGTAAAACGATATGTTTGCCTCCCCAATATTTTCTTGGGGGAGGGGGCAAGTGCCCTCTCTGCCCCCAGAATCAACGTCCCTGTGACACACGTAGAAAGTATCTATACATCACAAGGGGTATTTCATGCTTAGTAATGTAGACGTTTGATGCATTTCTTATACGTAAATTACGAACTTCGTGATATTTTCAACAACCCCCTGCTTTTCGTTTGCACGGGTAACCAGGTAACAGGGCACCCCGGTTCCCATACGATGTTCTGTTACCCGGTTACAAATTTACCACCCATCTCCTACAAACATGTTAAATGCAAAAACATCACGACTATTTAGCATTTCCACTTATAATTGAACATTCATTTGATATTTCGTTACATGTCGATTGCTACAAAGAGTAAAACAATCACACAAGTTAAAAATTACGAAGCATATTTAAGTTCTTCGTCGAGTAGTGGCATTACATCCTACCAAAATGTGTTAATAGTGATCGCGGGTCGTGATTTGCTACGAAACTGGTTATCTCACAAGGGCAGCGTGCGCTAACGTTATTTTACAAACACACTATTGTTCAGTGCATGTACATGCTTAACTGAACTTCGGGTCCATTCCCCAAGCGAACATTACACCTGTATGGGAAACATATCACAAGGTCATCATAACATAAAAGCTTGTTGACAAAACTTTCGGTTGGCCATTGGCTGTTGAGTTACCTGCTTGTAAAAAAAATGAAGCCGAAAACGCTAAGATAACTAGCCTAAATAGCTGTGTTTACGTCTTCCAAAAATATGAAGTTTAATCTTTCAAATCTTTTATAAAAAATCACAATATTTCCTAAAGCTTCCCCATAACGTCTGCACTTATTCAATAGTATTTATGAAATTTCATTCGGAAGCTTAAGGGTCCCCGACCCCGTGAATGTGTAAAACGTAACAGTTGCTTCGGGATATAGGCTTACAATGTGAGAAAACAGTTCAAACATAGTCTTAACAAGAAGAGCAATAACCTAAAATATTGGTCTAGGCTATATGGGGCCCTGTGTTGAATACTTCCGACCAACATACCAAAAGCAGATACTTCTAATGGCGGTCAAATTTTTCACAATAATGTGAATCAACCTTGCTCAATTTGTGAAGTACCTACATACGACTACTGATACTGCACAAGAACATATGGAAAGATACGGACAGACCTATACTAGGCCATTAGACCATTCAAGGTTACGTCACTGGCTGGCACTGGTTGACATAGAGCATGCGCAAGAGCACATCGGTGCATGTCAGGTTTTACGCGTGTAAATGCTGGCCCGATTGCACGGAAGACGTAGACTACTTAGAATCTTTCATTCCGACGATAGCGTAATTGCGCCTAATTAGCCCATCAACTCTTTTGCCAACTAGCTTGAGTGTAGATTACAAGCAGGAGGGGTCTTATATTCCTGACCCTGTCTGCATGAAAATGCTACACTAGCATACTCTTCATACTTGCTAATATCACATGTAAGTAGGCTTACCGGTAGTGTGGAATGCACGAATACTTCAAGCTGGGAAAGTTCTGCAACATGCAGCACGTGCTAGAGGAGCGAAGCTTACTCTATTCATTGCGCCTAAGCAAGAGTTTGTTCACATGAATATGGACGTTGAAGATAATACCAGGACCACAGTCAGACAAGGTACTGAAAGGGAAGGGGTGCGATAGCTGGGGCAAAATATTTTCCAGTAGATATACATAATAAGGTAATGGTAAATTTTGATCTTCTAGGGAGGTTAATATTTTTCATGCGGCCCTCGACCCCCTCTTCCTTACTGGGGTGAAGAACATTACTTATTGTGACCGCCGAGTGGTCGAATAAATGTGCTTAAAATATGTCAACAGCTTCGAGCTTGGCTTGCTCTTAGTGTCAGAACTGCCCGTAATATCAATCTGGGAAAGTTATATGACCTTATTCAGTATTAAGTGTCTTTAATTGGTGATTTTCCTTATCGTTTCTTTCATCGTTTATTCATTTTGAAACCGAACGAAACGAATTTTTGTTACAATTTGATTGTCTTTGAAATGTTCGCTACCTCTGTACATACAGGTTTACATATCAAGAGCCTGTGTTATGAAGTCACTGTGTACATTAGAAATGGTATGCTACTTATTATTTACAGTGATGCGCCTGGATCCTTTTTGGTTTGCCCAGAAAGGAAACCTTCCTGTGTTACTCGATGATTACTTTAGCAAAATGGTGTTCGGGTCATGGGGTGCATTTTAATGTCGTTACTAAGGTCAGGGAGTTGCTTCTTAGACAACTCCCTGCTACGGTTTATGCCCTTACTTTCTACTGAGAAGTGTTTTGACTGCTGTGATAGTTTTAAAGGTCAATACTTAGGGCCAAAGTTTGCAAATGATGAGGTGCATTACTACTGTCTGTTTCGTCAGGCACTTGGCTTACCCCGTTTGCCGGCGCGTCACTACGAGCCGCAAGCTGATAAATTTCCTTAATGTTTGCACTGTCACTGGGTCAAAAGCCATTGCCTTGTTTTATCGTAGTGCTTTGCGTTACAGCAACAGAAATGATGAAAATGCTCTTGTAAAGTCTCCACCAATGGTGATAGGAGAGGTCGAAAAAAATCATTTCGTTAAACATTAAGGAAGACCACGAGAATTTAAGCAACATCGTACATGGATTTTGTTACAAAAACTAAAATACTTGATTTCAATTGTAGGCAACTAAAGTACAGATTCAGTAAGTATTTTGTGCTTGATGCCATTAATAGGGAGCTTTAGACTGCACGACGCGGACGTCGGCTACGACGTAATGACGTCATGCTGTAACTGTGCGCATGCGTCTACGTGAACTTCACGTTGTCGGTGTAATTCTACACCGGGAGTCGCTCGTTTTGGCGTTGTGGCTAGAAAGGCAACGAGTAGCAGCATGTGACGTCATATAATTTTGTTGCCATGCCGATCGTTGCATTAGTAACTTAAAATAGGCCTACGCGTTGCACACATAAAATAAATTCATCGTCGTGCATTATATCAGTTACTACTAACCATAGCAATTGCTTCACGAACTCGATGAAGGTTTGCCACTCTACATAAGGAGTAAGTTTGACTTATACTTTCCGCTAAACACTGTTACCATTAACAGATCGGTTTGCGCGTCTGCTATTCCAACGAAGTTCGAATAACACCACGCGACTTTCATGCTGCGTCGTAGAAATCTAAAGCGCAATAGTTCCAGGGCGCGGACGTCCACTCGACGACGTGAACTGTGGGTTAAAACGCCGCGTCGCCCTGCCCACGTCGTGTAATCTAAAGCTCCCTAATAACCCCATCATGTACGTGAAATAAACTTGCATATTCATGAAGTCACACTTTCGATCCCAGCACTCCGCCTTACATTACAAATCAAGGCTGTTGTATCGCCAAACAGCAGCTAGCTCTGTGCTACATTTGTAAAACAAATGTCGGGACTGAAATCTGCTTGTTAAGGTAAAGGAACCCTTTGAGAAATATTGTTCGTCAAAGGTGTCTTAATTACATAATGGCGCTATCTTTGGCAAAGTTTAAAACTGATCATATATTGAAAATTCTCATAACCTTCTTTAGTGATTTGTTCTTCTTTTTGTTTGGTGTAAGGGGAAGTTGTTGTGTCTAAGCGGAGGATATTTAGAAATTTGTTTTTATGCAAGGTACGTAGATGATAAATGGTGCATTATCTTTAGCAAAGCTTAGTACTTTTTACATGTTAAGGAAGTAATAAGATTGTGGCTTTGACAGGTATACTTAGGGCCTCCTGAAAGCTATGGACGATGTAATAACAAAATGGAGACGAGAATTTAGATGGTATAGGTGGAAAAATCGTCCGCACGAGAGAAAATTTAGATAACTTGAGAAGGGTTTACAATTTATAGTTTGGGACCGAATTGTTATAGTGATATTTTTTCACTATAAAAAGGAGGGCCCAGACACATTGCACCAGTGCACTCGAGACCGGTCTCGGACTTGAGACCGGTCTCGAGTCACGATTTTCAGGTCTCGGACTCGTGACTCGGACTCGTGACTCGGACTCGTGACTCGGACTCGGACTTGGTCTCTTACAGTTTCGGACTGGAGACTCGGCTCTAAATTTCCCGAGACCGGGTTCGGGAACGGCAGAATTTAGGGTCCACTTTTATGCAATTAGGCCATTGTCACATAGCATTTACCTTGTCCTCTGCAGTTTCTGTACAACTCAACACGGTATTTACGTGTTTGCTATATGTGCTGTATTGTGTAGATGTTGTCTGTAAAAGTTTGTAAAATCGTTTTTGGGGGTTCTTAATTATTTTCGCTCTTGGCCCACATTTTTAAATCTATCTATCTGTCTGTCTGTCTGTCTGTCTGTCTGTCTGTCTGTCTGTCTGTCTGTCTGTCTGTCTGTCTCTCTCTCTCTATCTATCTATCTGTCTGTCGATCTACCTATCTATCTATCTATCTATCTATCTATCTATCTATCTATCTATCTATCTCTCTCTCTCTCTCTCTATCTATCTATCGATCGATCGATCTATCTATCACGTCTGTCCACAATTGCCTTTAATGCTCTCAGGCGCACACTCGTGGACGGATTTTAATGAAACTCGGCTACATTGGTCGTTGAACTTTAGGCTACCTGTCATGTTCAAGAAGGTGAGGTCAAAGGTCATTTAGGGGTCATTAAAGGCCATTATGTGAATATCTTCAAAATGTATCTCCTCCCACAAATAGCACTGTATGTTCTTGAAATTTGGTCATAACATTTCTTACATAGTGGTTCTTTAGGGTTGTACACAGATTTTTGATCCAAGGTCGTACGAGGTCATTAGAGGTCAAAAGGTGGAAATATCTTTGATGTGGTATTGCTTTGCGCCTGTGACTCTGATATTTACCAAACATGGTTTTAGTGAATCAACTTTTGAAGAGCTTCCAGATGGGTGTAAAAATGTAGGTCAAAGGTCATCCAATGGTCATTTGAGGCCATAGTTATAAATATTTTGAAATGCTATTTTCTCCTAGATGCATTACAAAGTTATCTTCAAAATTGCTCAGAAGGATGACTGGCATGTGCAGATTAGAAATTACTTCTCCATTTTGGGATGAAAGATAATTTTGATACCTATCTAACCAATTTTGTGCCACTCCTCTATTTTTACCAGTCTCACAAAATCACTTTACTACCTATTTTTCTGTATACTACACTCTCTTTAAAACTGTCTCTCTACAAGCGGTCAGTCCTGTGAGGTTATAAAGGTTAGTTTAAAGGGAGCTGCTTAGCTTCTGGGCAGTACATGAACAATTTCTGTATTGTATGTGGTGCAGGTCTGTTGGCACAGCTCCCTGGTTGGTATCATAATTCATCATCGTGCATGAGTTGTAACTGACAATACCTCTTCCTTGCAAAGTTACTGGTTCTCCTGGTAACTGTATATTCTAAGTTCCTTGTGGCAGCAGAGAGCTAATACCAGATTGTTTACTAGTTGTAACTTGATAAGAATGTGTATAAAAACCAGAAGCTACTGGGCTTTTAGCTGGTGCAATATAGCAGTTGAAGGCAAGGGTTGCACTGCTAAGGTCAGACAGTAATCAAGACTTAAGAAGTTAATACAAAAGAGGTTGGTCCTCTGCTACTTGTCAAGTAGGACTTGAGGATTTTATGAACTGCCTTAACATTCACACTTCTCAGATTTTAAATATGAATCTTTGGACCTGTGGTAATGCATATATGTGAGTACATCAATATTGCCTTATGTCAAAACTGTTCTGTTAATTAGTGTCTTGATTACTGTAGCTCACTGTGATATTGAATAACATCTTTCTTCATAGATAATTGGTATGGTAGTGCTTTGAACTCAAAATAGTTTAGTTCTGTTATTTTCACTGGGGACAAAGGGAGAATTTCATTACCTTGCTTTTGAGAATGGGGGGGGGAGGGTAAGGTCTCGATTTTGTGTTTGCATTTTACTTATGTTGGGAAAGACATGTATTTTTTTGATTATGTGTTTCCAGCAATCACACCATGCAGTGATGTACATAGGGTTTTGCAGGGGGGGGGGGCAGAGAAGAGCTGACCCCAAAGTTTTCCTGGGTTTGAGCTACTGCATCATTGGTGCTCTAGTCTCTTTCCATTACAACCAACCTAGATAAACCATCCAAAATCCCTCGAGCTTGTTGTAGGCAACACATGGACCCATCACCCTTGAGGGTTATTAGGGTGTGCCCCTCCTACTAGATACAGGGCACATTCAAATCTGAAAAACGCATGTTTGCCATGGAATGCTAACATTGATATACCAGACCCGCTCCACACGTTTTCGACCTGCTCTCATAAATCGTCAATTCAAACCCAACCAGGGCAGCCTCTCCCAAACGCCTTTCCTATGTTATACAGGACACATAGGCCTATCACCTTCGAGTTTGAAGGGGCAAATTAAGGGTTGGTTAGAAAGAGGCACCTTCCCCGGGGGCAAAGCGAAACACGGCCCCAAAATTAGTGTTAGCATATATGGAAAAAAATGTGTTTTTTCAACCTAATGGGTACAGCGTAGCTAGTAGGAGAAAGAACAGGCTTGTGACTCACAGGAACGGTATTCCAATGTAGTGCATGACCTTTCGACGGGGTTATCCCCTTCCCGCTATCATCTCGGCGATAGGAGCATTCTCCGGAGGTAAGGCGCAACTCGCCTACGTATCAGTGAAGCATATATGGAAGGGAAACTTTCACTCCACATTTAACAAGTGCAATCGGAATCATATTCCTAAAATTTAATTGTTAACCATCTAGTATGAAAACTGGGTGTTTTGAAATGCCTAAAATCTGCTCTTGGGGACACTGACCCTAACAGTTGGTCTTTTGACGGCCCGCACATCCCACTACGACCGAGAGAGGGGATGACTGACTTCGGATCTGTGATCAGCGTCGATAACCTCTAGGACGCAATTCTTATTATCAAGCGTGAGTAGCGTCGATTTCATCCCCTTCTTCCCATGGGGTTGGGGAACGGGTGAGAGGGAATGATCTTCCTTCAGCTTCAGAATAAAGATAATAACACTCCTGGGTTTTCGGGCATGCTCATTTCAAAAATATAACTTCCAGTCCTTTGGTTTTTTGATATATCTGGTTTTTACTAAAGGGCGCCCTCTATTGGGCCATAGACCTATGCAAATAAGATGTCCCATCAATATGACCCACCTTTATGTAATAAAATATGTTGCAGTCCTTTCATGATATTATTCATCGTAGATATATTCTTTTTGGTGAGCGTGCGGAACAACAGGGGAGTGATGGCGCTTTAAGTATATGAAGGAGAAATATGATAGCAGTATGTATTTGGCCTAGACCATAGGTGGGGAATCTTTTTCCTCAGACGGGCCGTTTTGATAGTCATAATCCACTCGCGGGCCTCAGACAGCGAGGACGCTACAAGCTCTCCCCATAGAATGCAGGCCAAGGGACCCCAGACAGGCTATGGGTGGGGTCTAGAGGAAAAGCCTAGGTTAGAAACTTTGAAGAAGCCTCAGGTATCTGTAGATTTCGTTCTGGCCTAGACAATTAAGAAAAAGTGACCTTCAATTCTTCTGCTGTCTTTCGCTGTACCTTTTTAAGGGAAATATACCTTTAAGAGGGAGCTGTAAAATAGGGGTGAGAGCCCCTTCCCCTGGGGTATGACCTACGACCTTTCTGAATTAATATATGACTTTTTTAATAAAATTCCACGTTTTCAATTCCATATGAAAACGTCGTTAGAACAGTTTTTACATTATCAGTAATTTTTTTACATTATCGGTAGACGAGCGTTTTTACATTATCGGTTCAAAGACTTTTTTATATTATCGG
The DNA here is from genome assembly GCA_029531755.1 of Holothuria leucospilota. Taxonomy (NCBI): domain Eukaryota; kingdom Metazoa; phylum Echinodermata; class Holothuroidea; order Aspidochirotida; family Holothuriidae; genus Holothuria; species Holothuria leucospilota. Next base: position 37,142,228 of record CM055971.1, read on the forward strand.
TACTTTTTTTACATTATTGGTCGTTTTTACGTTATTGGTTGATTTTTACATTATCGGTTGTAACACAGCCTGCCATACGTACGCAACCTAGTATTACTTCAGGAGGCAAAATTGGAAGAAATCAAGAAGTGATTTCAAAGTACATAATTGAAATAAATGTCAGCACGGATTATTTGCCCTTTTTCCAAATTTGCTATGTTTCTTCTCGTCAAATATGATTACCTCAAAACATTAAATTTATTCAGGGGCTGCACCGACAGTATGTGGGGGGGGGGGGGAGAGCGCATGCGACCCAAAAGACTGCGTTTGAGAATCACTGATTTATATGATTACTATTTATGTTCTGTCTTCACATCTTATTTAATTAAACAGAAAGTCGAAAGGCTTGGGAAAAGACGGATTTTTTCACACTTAGTATTATAATTTGCCATATTGAGAAAAAGGTACCCCATCGTTTTAGGTGGAGGTTCAAGGTCATCTGAGGTCACTAGACTTGAAACTACGTTAATCTTCTGAACTCACGATATGTCAAGAATAGACAGTGGACCGCATGTTAAAATTGTGCCGATTCGTGGCCGAACGAAAGGGAAAGCAGTATGTTTGAGTCATTTCAGGGACTGAATTGCAGAGAAAAAAAAAACCTTTTTTTTTCTTTACAAGCATAAGTATCATCATGAATTCATAAGTAATTCAAATTTTACTTACCAAATGAAGGACTAGTGTGAAGGATGCTAGCTGTGACCAATATTATAACTGAAACAGCTTGCAATTTGCGTGTATGTTGATGGTGTAGTGAAATTGCTCTATTTCACATTATCATGGCCCGGTTTCGCATCTCACTGAAATACTTATTTTTTCCAGCATTCACTTTTTGTCTTCTGTTACTTAACATATACTTAGGATATAGATTTTTTATATTGATAGGAAAATCCCCATTGTTTTGGTGGAGATCAGAGGTCATGTGAGATCAGAAGAGGTCAAACTGTGCAAACCGGTTTGAGAAACATCGTAAAGCACGATATCTCAGAAGGATAACTTGAGGGATAAACCTCAGTGCGACAATGCATTTCTTTTCGGCAAGAAATCACTGTAAACATTCGGGCTTTCTGATTAATGACCCACGACTTTCAAAGGTTAGTGTAAAGCCCGAGTGTGCCATGCGCAGACTCAACGAAACGACAAATTTGGTTCAATCAAAGAAAATAGACAGCTATCAGGGTGCAGAAACTATGTTGGTAAAGTATAGATGCTCTCACTAGATTACTATCAAATACCCACATCACGAAACAAGAAATACTTGATTTCTGTGTAATGCAAATGGCTGTAACACCAATACCATAGTACAAGCTATAGAAGTGGTTAAAGCTTCGAGCAAGAAGTCTTGCCTAAAATAGTTGATTTTACTTTTCTGTTACAGTAGAATGATATGATGATATCCTACCTTCACAGTAACAATGGTATAATACCATTACAAACAGAATAACGGCTGGTAGTAGGTTACGACGGAGGTCCATCTTCCCATTAAGGTGTCGAAAGGATGTGACTCTCAATCAGCCTGTTCCAACGTTGCTTTGACATGAAAGAACCAAATATCAATTACGCAGACATAATTATGTCATTTCATAGAAAACAGTTTGAAGTATTGAATGACAGGAAAGGGTAAACTGCCTTCTGTTCAGGAAACCACGTGTTTATATGTATACAGCGGCAAGAGCACCGAGTCCTGAGTGAGATTCGTATTTCCTCATAGAAGCAAGAGTCAACGCTACCATAGCATTTGCAAATATGTTAGTAAGTGAATGAACCTTACGCAATAACGAAGTAATTTGTCGATGAATTTATTGTAATAACAGTGAGTCATTCTCTAGGGATAAGAAACCTGGGCAGGCCCGTAACCAGGCAGGGACGCAGGGAACCGTGTCCCCCGTGTAGACTATTGTGCCCCCCCCCCATTCATTTGAAAAAAATCGATTGAAAATAAAACTTTTCTACATGTGAACAGTGGCCTGACATGCCACCAAGCGATTATTGAACAAAAAATAAAAACGATCCCAAAAGGCGTTTAAAGATGAATTAATTTTACTTTCTGTAACAATTCTTTCTATAACTTCAAAAAACTTTCACGCTGCTCGCTTTCATCCAGGGCCAACGCTAGAGGGGGGTGTGGGGGTGTGACACCCCCCCAAGATCCGCCCAGTCGGCAAAATCCTGCACTAGTCGGCAAAATGAAGGAAAGAGGGAAATGCAAACGAAGGAAAGTTAGAGGGAAGAAGAAAGAGGAAAAGAGAAAAAAGAGGAGAGAGAAGAGGGAGAGAGAAAGACCGAGCGAACAGAGAAAAGAACGGGGAGGGAGGGACAAAGCAGGGAAAGAGAAAGGGGCTGGTGCAGATAGAAGACAGGAGATTGGAATGCATTTGTAGACAACGTTTATTACAATATTTTCAAAACCCGTAACCAACATTTTTGAAACTTAAAACATATTCTGTCGGGAAAAAAGCTACAAAGGGCTTTTCAGTATCATTGTATACCAAAAAAGTTCATCGTTCATGTGGTATTCTGGCATTTAGTCGGTAAATTCTGAGCCAGTCGGCAAAATGAAGGAAATGTGAGGAAAAGAAAGAGGAAAAGATGTGAAAAAAGAGGACAATTTCTGTATAATAAGGACCCAAAATTTTCGGCGCGCTACGCGCGCTGTAATGTCACTCCAGTTTCTTCAATAGTTCCATTCCACATTAAGCTAGACAACATAAGTCCTGTCAACCTTACCAAGTAACATGTATTCAGGGTATACACAGGTTATGTAGAGGTCGTAAATTTCATCCCATATTGCAAAGCCTAGTTGCCGTTCTCTAGTGTGTGTCATGCGGTATACGGTCAGTTGGTGAGCGACTAACGGACGGAGCAACGTTTGGCTGTATTTCGTAGGGTAGTCCAGGTGGTTTCGACATGTTATCCCCGACACACTCTACAACCCCTTCAGTTTTTACGTTTTTCCTTTTGTTCTTAATGATAGCATGATTTTGTGTCAGCCTACCAAAAATTTTGGTCCGCTTTGAAATTTCAAAATTCACACTTAGAAGAACACTATATCAGTGCGTAACTCGGCTGACATATTAAGTGATATAATGCAAAATATACACTGCAATGGCATGGGATAGTTAGGCTCTTTCATATCCCCTTCTCACCAACTCCTCGACATAGGGCTGTCGGAACTTGGGGTCGCTGGCATGGCCCCGCCTCCTCTCGGGAAAATTCTGTCGCCACCCATGGTCGGTTTACTTATTTTAGCTTTCAAAAGGGTCATTTCTGCGATAACACGACCCCAAATTTTCGGTGTGCTTTGCCCACTCTTCCTCATGCAGTTTCGTTAATAATAGCTAAATATGGGACAAACCCTTTCCATCTTTTCAAGTAACTTAATAAGTAGAATTTATCGTTTTATGTAAATGCCGGTAGTGGCGTATACGCAGGGGGTCCATTGGGCCATGGCCCCCTTCTCACAGATGCCGATTTTTTTCTTCCTTAAAATACGTAATTATTTTAGCACAAATTTTATTTCAAGAAGGTAGCATATGTGGCACCAGATTGCATGTAAGGACACCTATTTTTTTCAAAAATTTCCAAAGGGACGGGGACAATTAGACCACTCCCCCAGGCCGGCGATCGCACAACATACTGCATAGCCCCCCCCCCCCCCCCTTGACAGCAATCCTAGGTACTCCACTGAATGCTGGGAATTTCATCTCATTTCACTAAACTAAGTTAATGTTCTCTTGAGTCTGTCTTTCGGTAAGGCTGGTGACTCGAGGAGGGAAGTACAACGTAAGTTGTGCCCGATAGGGCCCTTCTGCCTACACAATTGACCTATATAAGGTTTAAATAAGTACAGATTCTTTTAAGTGTAAGCTTACCCAACAATTTCGCGCGCTTCGCGCGCTTTGCAATTTCACAGTTTAGATTTCGGCAAAAAACCTTAAATCGGGAGGAACTATTTTCCTCTAGTATATACAAAATTTTAAGCAATAGGAATATATGCTCCGCAACGGCATGGTATAGTACACAGGTTTCTTCACATCTCCCCTCACCGACTCCTCGACGGCATCGGGGCTGTCGAGGCTCCGGGTTGTTGCCCCCCCCCCGTTGGGAAAATCCTGGCGCCACCCCTGCCGGACCACTATAAGTTGGACTAACGGTTCTCAGCTCTAACTGCATCGCTTATCAACACTTTCAGACTTTCAGTCGGCATTTCTTTCTTCTCAGTCGGCAAATACGGCACAACACCCCCCCCCCCCATGAGAAATGCTCTGGCGACGCCCCTGCTTTCATCAGCAGTTTGCAGTAGCGCCCCCAGTTTCAAACATATTGGATTCATTCAACAGCAAACTAAGGTTCCACCATTCTTCCCTGTAGGTGTGATTCTGAACAAACACGAATACGAAGTTATATTCTCCTTTTCCTATCTTTTGGAAGGGTCTTTTTCAGACTCGTCTTCGTGGAAAACATATTTTTTCGGTTTCGTCAGGGAGCCTTAATGAGTAAGATAAATTATGTAGCCTTATCTCCAACGACGACCATGCAGTCGCCCCAACAAATTTATGTTTTTTTGATTCCTTGCCGAAGGCAGGCAAGGAATATCTCAAGACAGCAATGACTGACACTTTTCATATTTGGTATATAGATTTGTCATGGTAAGAGAAAAAATCCCATTGTCTTTGGTGGAGGTCAAGGTCATTTGAGGTCACGGGAGGTACAGTAAAAAGCCAAAAACCTTGTAAACACGATATCTCAATATAGCAATGACTGACACTTTAAAATCATTGGTATATAGATTTGTCATGGTGAGAAAAGGAACCTTATTGTTTTAGGGGAGGTCAATGGCTTGTTAACACGATATATTTGAAGGTAGCAATGGCGGACTCTTTTCATATTTAGTATACAGATTTGTCATGTTGTGAGAAAGGCTCCTATTGTTATTGGTGGAGATAAAAGATCATTTGAGGTCACCAGAGATAAAAAACCAAAAACATTGAAAACACAATATCTCAAGACAGCAATAACGGACACTTTGTATATTTGGTAAAAAGGTTTGTCATGGTAAGAGGAAGAACCCTATTGTTTTCTGTGGAGGTCAAAGGTCATTTGAGGACACCAGAGGTTAAACTGCTAAAACCTCGTTAATTGCTTGTAAACACGATTTATTTGAAGTTAGCAATGGCAGACTCTTTTCATATTTAGTATACAGATTTGTCATGTTGTGAGGAAGGCTCCTCTTGTTTTTGCTGGAGGTCAAAGGTCATTTGAGGTCACCAGATGTTAACCTGCGATAACATTGTATACACGATATCTCAAGACAGCAATGGCTGACACTTCATATGTGGTATATAGATTTGTCATGGTGAGAGAAAGAACCCTACTGTTTTTGGTGGAGGTCAAAGGTCATTTGATTTCACCAAAGGTAAAAACCGAAATACTTGTTAACGTGATATCTCAAGATAGCAGTGACGAACACTTGATAATGTAGTTTATAGATTTGTCGTGTTAAGAGGAAGAATCCTATTGTTTTTGGTGAAGGTCAAAGGTCATTTGAGGTCACCAGAGGTTAGACTGCGAAAACCTTGTAAACACGATATCTCAAAGTAGCTATGCCAGACACTTTTCATATTTGGGATATAAATTTGAAACGCTGAGAGGAAGAACTTTATTGCTTTTGGTGGAGACCAAAGGTCATTTGAGGCCACAAGCGGTCAAAAACTGAAAACGTTGTTTACACGGTATGTGATGATGGGAATGACAGAAGCTTTTCATACTTTGTTGATAGATTTGTCATGTGAGAGAAGGAACCCTTTTGTTTTTGGTGGAAGTCACAAGTCATTTGAGGTCACCAGAGGTCAAACTGAGACTTTGTAAACATAACATTAAAAGGGTGAAAGTACAGACACTTGTTTTTTTTTTTTTTTTTTTTTTTTTTTTTTTTTTTTTTTGCTTTTTGTTAGTCAGTTTTTGGTGGGGTTCAAAGGTCATGTGAAGTCAGCAGAAGTCAATTGTTACAACATTGTAAAAACTTATACAGTCAAGAAGTGAAAATTTGAGAGATTAACCTCAGTGTAAACAGGCACCCTCTTGTGGCAAGGAATCACTAAGCATTTTGGCTTTCTGGTATCTTAAGTCGGGCAGGTTCTACAACAAAGACCCAAACTTTTCCAACTTTTCTTAATGAAAATAAACTATTCAATTCCTCTTCAATATGACCCCGAATTTTTCAGCGTGCTTTGCGTGCCTTAAATTATGAGTTCGCTATCCTTTAGAAGACCCATTGCATCTGCCCATGATCCCCTTAACATCCGAAAATCACCCAACTCTTAATCTACTCTTGGGAAGCTGAAGAAGCATCATCATGATGAGACTTTACGCGGCTCTGTATAACAAGAGGAGGAGGAAATCGCCGCCAGGGAAGGGAAGTTTTCGAGCCCATTGCTCACTTGCACAAGTAGGTCCGATTTCTTTAGGCTATCCGTGTAAGGCTTGAGATATTATCCCTGTGGTTCCCGCAAGTTGCCATCATCTGGTGTCACTACTGGCTACAAATAGTATCTTCTTCGGTGCCCCCATTTGCGGTGCTGGTGCACCCTATATCAGAATTCCTGGCCACGGGTCTGAACCTGGGGTACAATTATGTGACGACACTTTTGTCACACTAACCGTTTTTGTCACATTATTAATATTGTCAGAGTTATTGCCCACCTTTGTAACAATGAAGGTCACGTCTTTTGTAATGACAGTTTTTTTTTTCTGGACAATACTTTTGTCCCACACATCAGCCACTTTTGTCACACTAAGCTGTTCAACTGGAATGCTAAGAATTTAGAGGTCATTTTTATGCTTATGGACTCGGATTAAACGATTGAGTCCAATTCTTTGTGAATATGAAAAAATACTTATCAGACAGGGCTTCAACAAATAATTTTAAAAGGATAATAAACAAATGAAAAGTTCATCTGCCAGTTCGGTGACGGGGGACGGAGTGTCTGTCTAATAGTTCCGAACTAGGGGGGCGACCAGGCCCCGCCGCGCCCCACCCCCCCCCCCCCCGTTTTTTGAAAATGCAAAAAAAAATGAAAGGGAAAAAAGAGAGAAAAAAACAGAAAGAAGAAGAGATAGAGAGAAGGACAGAGAGTAGAGTGATAGAGAATGAAGTTGCAATTAGCAACCTCGAAGCATGGGAGTCATAGCGCACAGCAGATCAGTTTGAACGTCGATTGGGACAGTTCACACGCATGCTATCTTACTACACATGATTGGCTGATTGGATACAATCAATACGATACAATACCGATACAATACCATCAGCCAATCGAAAAATACCTTACGAGACAGTGCGCATCAGTTGAGATGGGCTGCTATCATCCCTGGCAAGTGCCATTCCCGGCCATCTGGGATGTACTAAAACCTGTTTTCTTGGAACTCTCCGCGCCAACCTATGGTGGCGCTCCGCTTAGATAGTAAACGCCGTGGCGTACACAGGGGGAGGCCATTGGGCCATGCCCCCTCACTGATGCCGATTTTTTTTAGTTCCTAAAAATACGTGAATTTTTTAACACAAATGCACCAGATTGCATGTAAGGACGCCTATTTTTTCAAAAATTTTCAAAGGGGAGGGGGACACCCCCAGGCCGGCGATCACACAACATACCGCATGCCCCCCGTAAGAGAAATCCTGGGTACGACACTGAGTAAAATGGGATTCAAACTTGGACAAAAAAGTCCCACCAGCTGAGCTAATCCGTCCTCACAGAAATGTGTAATAAAATAAAATCAAACTTTACATTTTGTTAGCAAAAATTGCACTTCTTGATGACTGCTATCAAGCCTGGCAAGTGCCATTTCCGGCGATCTGGGATGTATTAAAATATCAAATTTTCTTTGTACGCTCAGCGCCAACTCATGGTGGCGCTCAGCTTAGATAGTAAACGGGAGCCCCCACAAAAATCTCCAGCCCCTAGAGACCCCAAACAAAGAAACCTAGCTACGCCACTGCAAGAGAATTAAGATGGAAAATCATGCGAGTTACAAGGCCTTAGAAGTCTCTTTTCCGGCTATCTGGGATGTGTTTTTACCCAAATTTCCTGGTATGCTACGCATAGGCGGCGGGAGCGGGGAAACGGGGGGAGGACACGATTGGCCCACAGTGCAGTTTTGATACTATGTAAGGCCTACAATAATACCGTGATTACACCGCCTGGACGTACCCCCAAGACAATGACAGGGCTGGCAAGTCTCGTGCATTTTGGGTCATTTTCACTTTCTCACTGAGTCCAGGCAGAACAAGAAATTAGGCAGAGGGGAACATGCACGTGATAAAACGTACATTTACGCCGACATGTCAATGTGTCCTGTACCTGGGTCCTGGCATCGAGTCGAACTAAGATTTCTCAAGGAAGTCCCTCAATATTCACCAAGTTAGTACATGACTACTAAAGATCTGATTAGACGCCTTGAACAGGATGCATTGTAGTACGGCACTATACCTATGATAACTGTCTTCTGTTAATAACTTGTGGAAAAATTAATGTGTTGAGAGTTGAGACATGAAATTATATGAAGCAGAAAATGCAAAAATTAGACATGGAAAGTGCTATTTCCGGCGATCTGGGAGGTCTATTTTGTCAAAAATTTTCCTCTACGCTTCGCGCCACCCGATGGTGGCACTCCGCTTGGATGGTATAGTGCCATCAATCACAGGTCGAACAACTTCGCCCCCCCCCCCTTTTCAGAAATCCTGGATCCTCCCCTGGAAGGAGTTAGTGGAAGGGGATGGGGATATTTATAGGAAACTGGAAAGTATCGAAAAGAAGCAAAGGGGGAAATAGACCACTTAATGTGAAGGGAACTACATGTGCTATATTGATAGCCTCCTTGATGGAGAGGTATGATGTTAATACCGACGGGGAAAATATTCAGAAAATAATGGAGCAAAAAGTTGGTGCCACTTTTTATTAACATGATCCTTTTAACCTAAATGGGACAATAAACATCCCTGACAAATACCCCGCCGCGGGAAATGTATCCCTATTAGTACTGAATTCGGTAACACAAACAAACGTAGGGAAGAGAAGAGAGAAAGAATGGAAGAGACATAGAGAGTGAGTGGTATAAAGACAGATAAAAAAGATTGTACGGCCAGGAGGAAAGGGATAGCAAGGAGAGTGGTGCACTCAACGCAAGTTGCCTAGGACTGAGGTAGCTCCCTTTCCGGCAACAAGCGAAAGTTGCCTCACGTTGTTCTTTTCTCTTTCATAATAACCAATAACCGCTGCACGCATTATTACTAGAACGCCCCGCTCCTCTCATATCACATCCGTTTTAAAGGATTTCCAATGGCTCCCTGTTCACAAGCGTGTCCAGTTCAACATTTTCGTTCACTCGTACTACGCGATTCACCATCAGGCCCCTCAATACATAACTGACTTGTTAAATGTTTATAAGCCCACCAGATCTTTCATGTCAGCTAGTTCTCTCTCCTTGGTGGTGCCTAGACTAAGGACTGCTAAACACGGTGATAGACTACTTAATGTTGCAGACAGTAGGTTATGGAATACACTCCCAATCAGTGGCTCCGTCAGGATTTGGTGATGGGGACACCACAGATAACATCGAAATGTCACCCCTGTTTAAACCCCCAAAGTCTGCGTAAATTGTACTTTTTATGCGTCCCTGCGATTGTATAAAGCAGTGGGAGTCCTTCCTTTGTCACCACATAAAGGGGCCGTCCTGGGGAGGTCTACGCGGAGGGGTGTCCCCCTCTCCTTTGAGGAATTTTTGTTAATTTAAGGTTGCTTAAATGCAAAATCGTGCTATCTTTGGGATGTTTTTGAAACTGATCATATATGGCTGGAAAATGTCCATTATTTAGTGAGTTCCAATTTTGGTTAGGTGAAAGAGGAGAGTATGTCGTCTAAGAGAATAGTGTGTTGTCGACAAACCTCCTGAACCCCCTTTGGCTACTTTACTGCCTTCTATTCGGGGAGAGGTTTTACGCAAAACCTACGTGCATGGAGTCAACAGAAACATTCTTGGTCTACTAAGAAAGATTTGCCTTTGCTTTTTTGTGCATTATTAAAGGGTAATAAGGCTAGAAGACACCGGTATAGGACTTCCTGGAAGCTATGGATTAATGATATAAACTGGGACATTGGCATGATGCTTATTACCCGACATGCAAATGACACTACAGAGTATGACGCCGAACGCTCTATAACTATTGTATTTTTACTAAGTTTGAACGAAAATCCAAACAAATAGCTTCCAGCCATGGGGAATGGGAGGGAGGGAGAGTATAGGTGTAGGGAGGTGGTATAAGACATCCCTGGTAGGTATAGCAAAAGGAGTGGAAGAGTAACAAGCGCTTTTCAGAATGCTTTTTCTTCTTAAGGGTATTAACAGTCACCATCTATACCGATAATGGCCTTGCGCGAAGCGCTCGATAAAAATTTACTTTCAACCTTCCACATTATGCTCCAAATTAGATCGAAAGCTCCCATATCGATGCAAGGCCCATACAGAGGTTGGAAATGTACCTCTGTTTTTCGGAAAAGTGTTGTGATCAGAATAGTTCCATGTATTATTACCTTAATAATGGTCATGAGATGGATTGCAAATTGTGAAGAATGCGCGCCAAGCGCGCCGAAAGTTTTCATGAAAATAAGATTTCCATGACAAAACCTGCATTTAGGCTCTGCATCGAGACACTTTCAATTCCCCAACAAACCTATAGTTTATGCCAATCAAAAAGCCAGTCTTTTACATGAGGATTTGTTAACAGCTTCCAAGTTTTGCTGCTGTGTTTCTCCGGGAGTTGCTACCAGAAAATATTGATAATAAAATTAATCTTGAAGTAAGATTTGAAAAGCACCGATCGCGGGAAAATTTTGATAGTTTGCGAAGGATTTGCGAAAAGTCTGATTGTTCGAGAACCATTTGTGGGACAAAATTATTACAATAGATTCATCACTCCGTCGAAAACACACCTACACCTACAACGCCTTTTGGGATTATTTTAAAATTTTAAAAAAAAATCTGAAATTGATTGGGGGACACATGCCCCATGCCCCTCCGTGCCGGCGCTACAGCTGCCAGTTACTATTACTATTCGTAATGCAAAATTTCTAGCCACTTTTAAGTAATTGTTAAAGACCTACCTTTACACAAACTGTTATCGTTGAGTTTAAATATTTTTATCGATCTCTTTAGTTGGTTTAATTTTAATATACTTTAGCTTTTAATTCTGTAATTGTCGCTTTACGCTCCACGGTGGGTTTGATTGTTAGTTAAGTCTGTATGCTTTTAATTTTTTTTTTTTTTTCACCTTTATAACTTGCTTGTTCTTTTCTTTTGACACTTGGTTTTTGTTTTATTGTAGACCGCTTTTGAACATGCCCCTGCATAAAAAGAGCACTATATAAATGGAGTAAATGATAATAACAATAACGAACATTTCCCAAAGCGCTTCAACATGCAGTAAACTAACCGTTTCGCTGTTGCAGCATGATTTCTGTTCTGTTCTTTTTTGTCAGTGTTATCCGTGGTTATATTGACAACAAATTAAATTAACGTGATGAAAAGGGTTTTAGTTAATGCCGAACGTCCCTAATATGCTAGTCAAGTATCAATCCTATGCATCAGTTCAAAACTTACACAAAAAACCCGACGATAAAACTGTAAAATCAATCTTTTTGTCACTAGCAGTTGACGTTTCAGTCATTGTATGCAAGTGCGGCGAAAATATGCTGCCTTTGTGCACTGCACGCAAAGCGTCATGACCTACACTAGAAAAAGTGCGCACTGTATGAACATGCAACGCTTCAATGTAACCGATGACAATAACAGTCTTTGTTTCGACTAATCAATATTTGAATGTATTCTTTAGGCTCCACTTTATTGTAAACCACTTTCGACTCAATCAGCTTTCAGTGAGGTTAAGGGGAAGAATGACCCGAGTCAGGGTTACACTGACTAGGGTGGCCAGTTAATACACGTGCGAAGTAGATAGGATGCCAGAGTACGTGACTGCGCCTCAAGATTATATTTTAGTAATAGCAGGGAACCGTTAGCATAGAGACAAAATTAAGTAACAGTTTTATTACTGCAAAGTTTGAATTCGTAGCATAAAAGTGAGATGATCACGAGAAATCGGTATGAAAAAGAGCAGCATTTTTCGAAAAGCGGGTACAAATGTTACACCTCCCTGGTTTAAGAAGCAACCTACGATGTACTTAGGAAATTCTCAATGACTGGTACTTAACAAACGAGACTGATATCATATGCAAGAAGCAATAAACATCCCAATATAGGTTCGAATGCAATGCAGGCTCAGACACAAAGTCTTCCACGGGGGAAGGCACGATGAGAAATCTCAAGTAATTCGAAGGTGCATTACTAGCACGAGAGCGACTTTTCGCGCTTGAGGGGGAGGGCTGTGTAAGGGCCTCTGGTGGGTTCCAAGGAGGTGCCTTAAGGACGGAGCCCCCGGAATCTCTCCGCAATATTTCATATTGATTATTTCTCATTATTCTATTACAAAGATTTAGTTGAGCTTCTTTTTGTGAAATAAGATGTTACTTGCTGAGAACCAGTTAATAGCTAATACACTTACATCGAAAACGTTTCTCCGAAATGAAATTATCTTGTATTTGGCTCACTAAAGGTCTACCTCCCACGTTTTAGGGGGTAGAGTGACTATGCGATTAACAAACTCGTAACTTTCTTACTTCCGTACCCCTTGTCAAACAGGCCATTTCGGGGTCCAATACATTATTGAATAGGGAGAGAACTTAGCTGTGCCATGGGTAATGGCTGCATCTAAGTACAAAGACGGCGGGAGGCACTGAAGGAGGCGAGGTGATATTTCCTCTAAGGAGAATAAGGTATTACTCTGCATTATGATCTTATAACACCGCATTGAGTGTTACATCCTTTACAGCACCGAAATCCTCCTAATTTTTGTGTAACGGTCATCATATTTATTCCTTAACAGTGGGAAACCTAGGATTTTCTTTATTATAGCGATTGATTAGAGAGGGTAGTCGTACAGAACCAAAACCTCGCGGCATAATGGACGGGGGCTGAGGTCAGAAAATGTGGCACTTTGACAAACCAAGATTCGAAGTCACAGATTCGTGCCTTCATTTCCGAGTCTCGGTTTCAAGTGGAGAGGGCATCAACTTCACCAAACTAATGCACGCACAGAGCAATAGCGGCCCCGCTTAAGCAAAGCGAAAAAATTCTCAGGAGCACTACTTTTCGCATGACAAGGAGCAAATTTAGTAGTGCACATTACACAAAGTGACTATCAGGCCACCATAACTTTTCTTTATCGGAATGAAAAATAGAAGAGACCCTTGGCTACTGGACGAGATCTCTTCCATATTCCAGACGGTGGACGCCACCCCACATTCAGACACTTTGCGACTTGTTTTTAAAATTACAATGTGTGTGACGTAATAACTTCTAAATGAAAGCAATATTGAAATTGGAAAATTACATGCAGGAAACAAAATGGCACGTATTCAGAAATGTAACCCTTGTTCACTGTGTGAAAGTTTTGTACTTCTTTGTCGAAAGGAAGTTAATAGATATAAAAGGATTTCCGGAATAAAGGTTAAGCAATTAAATACGCAGGAAATGAGGAATACACCCGAAGCCTTTCTATAATTACGTATTTAATAACGGTACCTACTGTCACACTACATAACGATAAGAGGGAGAGAGAATGAACCAATGCGTGAGTTAATTTACTCATAAACCAACTCAAAATAAGTAGAGTATAGCTTTCATTAATATCGCGCAGGACCCAGAAAGAAGGGAATTCCATCTAGAAAATATGATAATTACAAATTAGCCATGCTAGATTAGCTCATTCATTTCTTTTGACTACATAAACGAGTCAAAATAAGAGCGATCTTCTCTCCCCAACCCACAACTTCAACAATTATTGTGTGATTGTCGAAATTAGAAAAGATATGCTAAACTACTCCAGTTGCATTAACCTTGGGATGCGGGGAATCAATATATAATTGGGTAAAAAGGTGACCTTCAGTTCATCTGAAAAGGTCCCAGCCATAATAATTTGTTTAAAAACTGTTTATTTAAACTTAGCAAAAATCCTCAACTCCTATTGGTCCATTAAGGCCAGGTGACCGTGCGTAATCCTAATATAACCGCACGGTAAATTAAGAGTAAAATCACCAGCGGATGAATACAGTAATACCGTACTAACATGGACATAGTGTTTTGTCGTCTGCTATCATATGTCAGCTTTTAATCGAAATTATCTCAGAAATGGGCTGAAATATCTTTCGATTTAAATTTCGATTTAACGATATTAGATGATATGGAAATAGAGGCAAATGCTGCAAGATTTGCAAATCTTGCAGAGGAGGACCTGGATGACATTGGTGAAGTCACACTGGTATAATACCATTGCAAACAGAATAACGGCAAGTAGTAGGTAACGACGGAGATCCATCTTTCCATAAACGTATCGAAAGGATATGAATCTCACCCAGCCTCTTCAAACCTTGACAAGTTCAATTTCAAGCTCAAATTTGTTGGTAATCATCATAAAATGACAGTATAATAAAAATGGATTACAAGCATCTCGTAAGAGTGAATAAAAAGTCATAAAGTATATATAAAAGTATATATATAAAGTATATACAGTAAAGCCTTTGTCTGGCTTTTGTTAGTATATTTGTAATATGAGTATGCCAAGTAAGTGTATAACTGAAGATAAGCCCAAGATATTTGAAATCAGACACAACCTCAATGACACAATTATCAAAAGTAATACTGAGGATCATGGCTCTGAACTGTACGGAAATCCACTATCATTTATTTAGTCTTAGTACCATCAATAAACAAGAAATGCCTGTTACACCAGTTAATTGTTTCTTCCATGACAGAGTTGTAGTTATCAATACATTGAGGATAATTATCATTGCATAACCCGACAATAGCTGTGTCATCTGCATATTTTAAAACGTAAATATTATCATAACGTGGGGACAGTGAGTCTGTGTAAATTGCAAACAGTAAAGAGGATAGGCAATAACCCTGTCGAACCCCAGTATTAGTGACTAACACATCACTTTTGACGCCATTATATTGCACATACTGAGTACGATCAAACAGAAAGTGATATAGTAGTGAAACAACATTATGATTAACATGAGAACTTACAAGATGTAACAACTCCGAAAAACAGATAGTGTTAAATGCGGAAGTCCATAAAACAAACCCGGACGTAATTGCTAAGAGTGTCCACATGCTGACATAATATAGTGTCCAACTTCAAACATGCACCCGCAATTGATCTACGGTATGCAAATTGATGATTATCAAGGGAAGGCATGTAATTTAGAAGTTCAGTACGAATAAGTGTTTCAAAGCACTTCATAATGACACTCGTAAGAGCAATTGGACGGTAGTCCCTATTCATTGATGGACGAGAAACTTTAGGTAAGGCAATAATTTTACTCTTCCTCCCATCGTTTGGTATATAACCATTTTTGAAACACTGTGTACATAACATACCGTATAAATGATTTGACCAAGTTCGGCATGGCAATATTTCAATAACCAACCCGGTATTTTATATGGTCCACATGACTGTGACGGTTAACACGACCTGAGGACAGCGATGACATCATCTAAGGTGAACGGCTGTTCTAAGCTGCCGTCAACATCAGGTAAGTCAAAGGCTTGCTTTGGTCTTTCAAACCGACAGAAAAACCTATTCAAATCATCAAATCTATGATCTAATAATAGCGTTTATAGTTCTCACATTCTCGTTGGTTTCCCTCAGAGGACGTTTCTCTTTCAGCAGATTTTTAACCCGATTAGTCATCCATGGGTGCAGTGGCATATTTAGGGGGCATTAGGCCATGGCCCCCCTCACTGATGTCGACTTTGTTTAGTTCCTAAAAATACGTACATTTTTTATTACAAATTTTACTTAGAGGTAGCATATGTGGCACCAGATTGCATCTAAGAACCCCTAATTTTTCAAAAATTTTCAAAGGGAAGGGGGACACCCGATTGGCCATGGTCCGCCCTCACTGATGCCGATTATTATGTTATCGTTTCTAAAAATACGTAAATTCTTTAGCACAGATTTTGCTTCAAAAGGTAGCATATGTGACATGAGATTGCATGTAAGGACAGCTGATTTTTCAAGTATTTTCAAAGGGTAAGCCTCCCCCTAGAACCCTCCCCAGGCTGGCGATCACACAACATACTGCATGACCCCCGTGAGAGAAATCTTGGCTATGCCACTGCATGGGTGTGTTAGGATATACTCTAAATTGTTTAATTGTTACTAACGAATCGAAACAGAACTGCAAATACTTGGATACCACCGTAACTGTTTGGCCAATGCTGCCAAGCTTATTTATAATTAACGTCTGAAAGTCTGTTGTCTCCAGCACGTGACGTAACCTATCATGAAAGAAACATGAAACTTGAAAGCAACCATAATATCAGTTACGCAGGCATATTTATGTCATTTCTTAGAAGGACAGTAGGACAGTTTGAATTATTGAATGAAAGGAAAGGTAAACTTCCTTCTGCTCAGGAAGCCACACCCGCATTTAGAGCGGCAAAAGCACTGACTTTTGGGTGAAAGTCAACGTATTTCCATATAGAAGCAAGGGCTACCATAGCATTTGCAAACTTGTTAGTTAAATAAACGAACCCTACGCAATAACAAAGGAACTTATGGTATTGGATGAAGTTACTGTTATAACAGTGAGTCATTCCCTAGGGATAAGACACTTGGGCAGGCCCGTAGCCAGGCGGGGCATGCGCCCGGTGAGGATCACTGCCCCCGCCCCCATTTCAAAAATCGATTGAAAATAACTTCTGCCTGTGAACAGTGGCGTGGTATTGAGCAAAGTTTAAAACGATCCCAAAATGCGTTTCAAGATGAGCTTATTTTGTTTTCTGTAACAATTCTGCCTAGATAATTTAAAAATAAATTACGCGCGCTTTCATCTGCAGTTTATGTTGCGGTTGCCCTCGCCGTTTCAACATATTGGACTCATTCTACAGCAAAGGTTCCACAATTATTGTTCTTCTGTGTAGGCGCGATTCTGGACAAACACGAAAATTCAACCATGCGAAGTTTTATCCTCTTTTTCCTATCTTTTGAAAGGTTCTTTCTTCAGACTGGCCTTAGTGGCAAACATATTTTTCAGATTCGTCTGGGAGCCTTAATGGGTAAGATAAGCTATGTAATGCCCGACGACGACCATGCAGTCCCCCCCCCCCCCAACAAATTTGTGATTTTTATCTTAAGTACGGCAGACTCATCAATAAATATCCAAATTTTTCCAATTTTTTTTTATGACAACAAAAATTTTCAATTCTTCTTCAATATAACCCCAAATTTTTCGGCCCGCTTTGGGCGCCTTAATTTCCAGATTCGCGGTCCTTTCGGTTACCTATTACATCCGTCTGGGATTAGGGTAGCTGGCCCCCTTGTTGGCAAACCCTAGCACCACTCCTGGCTGCACCTGTATGCAGGTTTTCCATGGATAATGATTTTGCCTCAAAACTTCTGGACTTGTGCGCCATCCTTACAATCGACGTATTATTTATGACCATTATTAGCACAAAGATATGTTATGTTATGTTACGTTACGTTACGTTACGTTACGTTACGTTACGTTACGTTACGTTACGTTATGTTATGTTATGTTATGTTAATGACACTTGATATAGCGCTCTACACAACCAAAGGTTTTCTGAGGCGCTTTACAATAAAAATAAATCCACTACATACTAAATGCTTCGTTAAACAGGTGGGTTTTTAACTTAGCCTTAAATATTTCAATACTTGAACTACATTTGATGCTGTCTAGCAGGGCATTCCACAACTTAGGACCATAGATAGAAAAAGACCTGTCAGTAAATGTGGAATTGCGTGTGAATGGTACAGTAAGGTATATTGACTCCTGGTCACTGGATCGTAATCTGTACTTTGACTTAGGTGCTTCACGCAGTAAATTCTTTAAATACTGTGGAGCGTCACCGTTGAGAGATTTGAATACTAAGGACAAAACCTTATGTTTAATACGTAAGCCAGTGCAAAGATTTTAAACAGACCTTAACACTGGCGAATTTACTTTCACGAAGTACTAATTTGTCGGCACGATTTTGAACACGTTGCAGGGCCGTCGCGACCGGGGGGTGTGGGGGTGGTGTCTCACCCCCCAAAGTTCGTCAGAGCGACGATAGTCTGAAAATCTGAAATGCCAGTTGGAATTTCTGATATCTCAGTCTAGTACAATTTTCCGACTGAGCCTATGTCAACTTTGTATATATTTTCCAACTAGACCAAGTGTGAATAATACCAAACGTTATTTTCCTCACGTAAAATCAAATCAAAGCTGTCCTTTTCTCGCAAATTCTTCTCAAACTCTCAAAATTTTCACGCGCTCCGCGCGCTTGAAACCTTACCTCAGTGTTTTTCTTATTATCAATATCTTCCGATAGCAACTTTTGGAGAAGCACAACAGCGGAAGTTGAAAGCTGTTTACAAACTACCAAGTAAAAGACTGGCTTTTTGAATGGCATGTTGGTTTGTTGGGCAATTGAAAGTATCTCGATGGAGATTCTGAATGCAGGTTTTATTATGGAAATCTTATTTAATGAAAATCTGGGCGCGAATGTGGCACGACTTACAATCAATCTCATGAACATTATTAAGAATTATACCAGACACAGTTCTATGGGAGCTAGGGCGCTTTAGCCCCCCCCCCCCCCCGCCCTCCCCAAATGTTTTATAGACTAATATTGGTGAAGACATAGATATACTCAGAAAATATTCCAAACGTCTATTTATCAGGCCCGTGGCCAGTAAGTTCTGTAACGATTCTTTCTATAACTTCAAAAAAATTTTCGCGCACTACGCGCGCTTTCATCTCTAGTTCTATCTAGTGGTAACGCCCCCGTTTCAAACATATTGGCTTTCAACGTTTCCACAAATGTTGTTCTTCCGTGTAGGCGTGATTCTAGAGAAACACGAAAATGAATCATTGCGAAGTTCTTTCCTCTTTTTCCTAACTTTTAGAAGATTCTTTCTTCAGCCTCGCCATCGTGGCAAACATATTTTGTAAGAAAAAGATCTTTCAGTTTCGTAGGAGATCCTTAATGGATAAGATGAAGAATGTAATCCCCGACTACGACCATGCAGTCACCCGAACAAATTTCTTGGTTTTGTCCAGATTCTTCGATAAAAGCCCAATTTTTTTCAACTTTCCTTAATGAAAATTCAATATAACCCCAAATTTTTCGGCGCGCTTCGCGCGCCTTATATCTTGAGTTCGGCAACCCATTGCATCTGTCGGGACTGTAAATGGCCCCCAGTCAGGGTGCTTCCCCCCATGTCGGCAAATCAAAGCACCACCCCTGGCTGAGCCTGCGTGCAGGTTTTTCATTTTGGCATTGAAGTGTACCCCAAAACTTCGGCGCGCTTCGCGCGCAATCCTCACAATCCACGTTGTATCACTTATGAACATTATAAGCACAACGTACCAGTGAACTTTTATAGCATAAACTAGGTGTACATTCTGAAAACGCTTGTTAGTCCTAAACCCCTTTTGCTATACCTATCTGGAAGGTCTAGTATCATTTTACTGCACCTCTTCTCTCCCTCCCGCCCATTCCCCATTGCTGGAAGCTGTTCGTCTGGATTTTCGTTCAAAATTGGTAAAAATACGATAGGTGTAAAGTGCTTGGCGTCATACTCTATATTATTATTTAGATGCCAGTCATTGCCCCATTTTATATAATTGATCCAGAGCTTCCAGGAGGCCTATACAGGTATATGCTAGCATTAGATGCCAGAATAGAAGGCATTCAAGTAGTCAAAAGGGGGGGGGCTTCAGGAGGTTTGTTGACAACGTATTCTTCTCTTAGACAACATACTTTCTACTTTTACCAAATCTTAGTATTCACTAAATTATGGACATTTTCCAGCCATATATGATCAGTTCCAAAAGTATCCCAAGATAGCACCATTTTGCATCTAAGCAACCTTACCTTAACAGAAATTTCTCAAAGGGGAGGGGGAACCCCTCCCCTTAGGTCTAACCCCCAGGACGGCACCTTTATGAAGTGACAAAGGAAGGATCACCACTGCTGTATCATACAAAAGTAACGCCCATAAAAGCGAAAATGCAATTTACGGACCGCCACTCATTTGGAAAAAGAATCAAACCAGTCGGAAAAATTAGAATTCATTTAATTATGGACATTTTCTAGCCATATATGATCAGCTCCAAAAATATCCCAAAGATAGCTCCATTTTGCATCTAAGCAACCTTAAATTGACAAACATTTCCCTTAGACCCCTCCCCAAGACGGCACCTTTATGTAGTGACAAAGGAAGGATCCCCACTGCTGCATGTCAACGCAGGGCGCATAAAAAAAATGGTGCAATTTACGCGCCACCATTCAGTTGGAAAATATATCTGTCCAGTCGGAATTTGGGACCTTCACACCCCCCCCCCCAAACATATGACCCTAGCTACGGCCCTGACACGTTGTAATGTGTTTATATCGTATGCCGGTAATCCCATTAATATTACATTAACGCAATCTAAGTGTGAGATGACAAGCGCTTGTACAATAGTACGGCAAGTATCATGATCTAAATAATTCCTAATAATTCGAATTCGGTGAAGATTAAGTAAGGGATCACTTCGTGCTTTAAGAGTTATGTGTTCTTTCAGAGATAAATTTTCGTCAATATGTGCCCCAAGGTATTTAATACGCCCACTTCTCTTAACATTAGTTCCATTTACATTCAGTTCTTTTGTAATACATTTTGAAATTTGAACTTTTGACCCTAACATAATAAACTCTGTTTTGTCATTATTAATTTTTAGTCTGTTACAATCCATCCATTCTTTAACACAGTTTAGGCACTTCTCTAAGCTGGAGATGCTTCTTTTTTCTGAAAGTGGATCATTTAAATCAATTTCCCTACTCAAGACGTGATCATCCGCAAACCTATAATTAAGGCTGATGTTATGCTCCGACTTAACGATGTCACCTAATGTGCTAGCATACGCCGAAAATAATTGCGGACCAACCACCGAGCCCTGTGGTACAGAATAATCTACCGCACTAGGTTCGGAGTATGTTTCACCAACACGTACTCGGAATTGCCTTGGTCTAAGGTATGCTTGGAACCATGAGAAAACATTGCCAGAGATGCCAAATCGATTCTTCAACAGTGCGAGTAGTACATCAAGGTCAACGGTGTTGAATGCTGCGCTAAGATCAATTGCGCATAGAGTAGTTACCCGTTTTTTCTCCATTGACCAGAGAGAGTCGTTGAACAATTTGACAGGAGCAGTTTCGCAACTGTAGTTTTGGCGATATACGGATTGATAATCTGGTAGAAGAGCATGTGTCATGATGTGATCATTATATTGTTTTAGGACCAATTTCTCGATCACTTTGGAGAGAAATGGCAAATTACTGATGGGCCGATAGTTACCGTACTGCAATTCCATTCCCGGTTTCTTTAATAGGGGCTTCACAGTAGATACTTTCCACAATTCAGTAAAGTCACCATTTTGCATAGACTTGCTGGCAATTTCGGGGATTAGTGGAACAATTTCATCTATGCATTTCTTTAGCAACCACGTTGGTTTAGGATCTAAGTCACAATGTTTAGTCCCCAAACTTAATACTGCCCTCTTCACATCCTGGTCTTCTACAACTGTGAAGTTTGACAATAACTCCACCTGTTTATATTTGGAGTATATAGGGGCAAATTGTCCAAACCATCACGAATTGTCTGAACCTTGGTTAAGAAATAATCGGCAAAGTTCTGAGACAAAACGTAATCACTTTCACACTTAGGCAGAGGATTTTCAGTAACATGGCCGGTTAAACTGCAAATTAGTTGGAATATAGCTTTATTGTCACCTTTACAATATTTAACTATTTTACTGATGGCCAAGGTTTTACTTTCTTGAAGTAATCTATGGTACTTGTTTCTTTCAGATTTGTAGGTGCACCAAGATGATGTTTGTTTATCCTTCCTCCATCTCTTTTCTAATTTTCTGTCCTTTCGTTTTTGCTCCAAAATTTCTGTGCTGAACCATGGAAAAGTGTGTCTTAGTGTTCGTTTCTTTGATTGTTCCGGTGCATGTTTGTTGAAAATATCCGACAGTGATGTGTTGTATAGTTCTACAAGATTGTCCAGAGAAACTTGTTTCGGTATTTCAATATTCAATATGTCGTGTCGAAGTTCATCAATGTTTATGTTTTTAAAACTTCTAAATTTCGAAGTAGTAACTCTGAGATCTGACTTGAGTTGTGATAACGTTGTTTTCACATAGCATGCAGTGATCTGAAAGCATCTCTCCTGGCGCACAGTTCGTGACTTTCAGAGCTTGGTTGGGTTACAAATTACCAGATCTAATATATTGCCCAACCTATGAGTTGGGAAATTTACACATTGATCACATCCAGATGAAGCTAACAAGTCATTAAATGCAGCAGTGTTATGATCATTGGTATTGTTGATATGTAAATTGAAGTCCCCTGCAATAACTATGTTCAGGTGATCGTCTAATATGGATGCTAAAAAGTCACCAAAGGTTTTAACGAACGTTGAATTTGTCGACTTGTTAATTTCAGAGTACGGTGGGTGATATATTCCAATAGGTTGGAAACTTATATTAAAGGTAGATATTTGCCATCAAGCATATTCGAATGAGCCGTTTTGGCCAAAGTCCAGATCTTCGATGTCAAAGTTATCCTTATAAACAAGAGCCAACCCACCTCCAGATCTTGTTGTTTTTGTAATTTTGTAACCATATTTCATAAGATCACATGAACTCAGCCAGATTTTGTCTTCATCGGTGTTCTGAACCCATGTTTCTGATATTAAACACAAATCACATTCACCCTCAACCAAATACTCCAGAATAGATGTATGTTTAGCTTTAATTGATTGAGCGTTTACTGAAAAAAGGGCAAGATGCTTATCTTCTCCCGTCAATACTGTAGTAGAATTAACCTTGATGAGATTTGCGAAGTTAGCCTTTGTTGGTCTCAAATCTCAATTGTTGCGGACACGTTGGAGGCCCAATTTGTTAAGTCGCTTTCCTCGTGACCGCCGATACTTGTAAATGCCAAGATTGTAAATCCTCGTTTTGACTGCAGGATCAATAGCTTCGTTGCTATGACGCAATGATTTCAACGTATCACTGGAGTACGTATATGTGGGTCCTGATTGTACACACGTAAGATACCAATGACCTTTTCTAGCACAAACTAGGTGTACACCCAAAGTTAGAAGTGGCATCAATGGGTTGTCAGGTATCAATCGAATGCTTTGAGCAAAGTTCGTAACATGCTAGTGATGATTTTATGGCTTGAAATTACTCGAATTACAAACTCAAAAAATATTTTTTTTTTTCGCCCGTGCTGATTGTACATTTCAGCTTGTTGCAAGCTGTCCATGCAGGTTATCGTTCAAAGTAAAATACGATAACTGTGAACTGGATTGTGAACTGTGAAGGGTGTGGTGTACTCTCAGTGTCACTTAGGGTCAGCTCAAAGCTCAATGCTAGTGTTCACATAGTATTAATATCCAAGATATTTCGGGGATTTCCCTCGTCTGGATCCGACCAAAGTTATACTGAACTATATGCACGAGGGCCTTTTGGTAGCCTGCGGTCCCCTCACCGTCCGAAAAGCACTCATCTCTTTATCTACGCTTGTTACGTTCACTTGTGAGGCTTTATGAGTCTATGTATCACAAGAGGAGGAGGAAATCGCCGCCATGGAAGGGAAGTTTTCTCGCGCATCGCGCACTTGCACAAGTAGGTCCGATTTCTTAAAGCTATCCGTGTAGGGTTTGAGATATTATACCTCGGGTTCCCGCAAGCTGCCATCATCTGGTGTCACCACTGGCTACAAAGAGTATCTTCTTCGGTGCCCCCATTTGCGGTGCTGGTGCCACCTATATCAAAATTCCTGGCTACGGGCCTGAACCTGGGGTATGCTTATGTAACGACACTTGTCACACTAACCGTTTTTGTCACATTAACCAATTCTTTTTAGAATTATTGGGATTTATTGGCCACCTTTGTCACAATGGAGGTCACGCCTTTTGTTGTAGCAGTTCATCAAGACACCACTTTTGACACACCCAGCTGTTGAACAGGGATGATACGAATTACGAAGCTATTTTTATGCTTACTGAGTAGAAACTCTGATTAACCAATTAAAGCCAACACTCTTTGTGACTATGAAAGAATACTTATCAGACAGGGCTTCAACTTAACAATTTGAAAAAATAATAAACAACTGAAAAGCATATATGCCGGTTCGGTGACAGGGGACCAAGTGTCCGTCTAATAATTCTGAACGGGTAAGTTAGCAAACTCATCGCGCTTGAAAAGCCGAATTGAGATAATTAAATACAGATAATGGAGACGGAGTTAATGGAAGGGGGTAGGAGATGTCAGAGGAAACTAGAAATTATCGAAAAGAAGAAGCAAATTAAGGGGCGAAATAAAGCACTTAACAATCTGAAGGAAACTCTGGATACAGGAGCTATACTGATAACGTCCTCGTTGGAGAGGTTTATTTAGATGCCGGGAAAAATCTTCAGAAAATACTGGAGCAAAAAGTTCATGCCAGTTTTTATGTTTTTATTAAAATGATTAAAGATTAACCTAAATGTGACAATAAACATCCCTGACAAATATCCTTTCGGAAATATACCTATTAGCAATGAGTTCTGCAAGACAAAGCTTCGACTAATTAAAACAGTATAAATTCTCGGACCTGCCGACTTCGTTATGTCACATCCGGTTATCATGATTCTTGGTTTATCGATTTGATCCGAAACCGATTAAGCCATCCATGCATTGTGTTTAGCACAGTATACAACTCACAACGATATCACTAAATTACATTGGAAAAATTATTTTAAATGAGAATTTAAAACGTTTTACGAGGAATGAATATTTTCAATATGAGCCCCACACTGAAGGTAAACATCTCGTTTGGTATGACGTTTTCATTTAGGAAGTATGCCACTACCCAGCTCCTTTAACCTTTATTGTAAACCGTCCACTTTCGACTCAATGATCAACTTTCAGTGAGGTTAAGGGGAAGAATACCCGAGTCAGGGTTACACTGACTAGGGTGGCCAGTTAACACACGTGCGAAGTAGACAGGATGTCAGAATATGTGACAGAGGCGCAAGCTTAAATTTTAGTGATAGCAAGGAATCGGCAGCATACATACGAAATTAACTGAGTTTTGTTACTTCAAACTGTTTTAAGTCATAGCATAAAAGTATGATGACCACGAGAACCGGTATGAAAAGGAGCCGCAGTGTTCAAAAAGGGGGTACGAATGTTTAAGATGTAACCTACCATGTGCTTAAGAAATTCTTAATGACTAGTACTTTATAAACGAGACTGATATCATATGTAAGAAACACCTAACATCTCAATATAGGAACGTATGCAATACAGGCATAGATACAAATATGCCAGGGGGGGGGCCACAATGAGGAATCTCAAGTAATCCGAAGGTGCATCACTAGCACGAGAGCAAGTTTGCATGTTTGGGGTGGGGGGGGGTTGTTAGCGCCCCAGGTGGGTTCGAGGGAGGAGTCCAAGAAGCGAAGCCCCCGGAATCTCTCTGCAATATTTCACATTGATCAGCTGTCATTATTCTATTAAAAAGATTTTATTTTACGTCTTTTTGTGAAATTAGATTTAACTTGCTGAACACAAGTAAATAACTAGTACACTAACATCAAACACGTTTCTCCAAAATGAAACTTATTCATATGTATCTTTTATTTGCCTCATGAAAGGTGTACTGTCCACGTAATAGGGGTTAGGGTAACTATACGATTTAAACATCGTAACTTTCAAACTGCCGTACTCCCTGGAAAACGGGCCATTTCGGGGCCCAATAGTTGATTGAAAGGGAGAGAACTTAGTTATGCCATGGGTAATGGCTGCATATAAGTACAAAGACGGCGGGAGGCACTGAAGGAGGCGAGGTGATATTTCCTCTAAGGAGAATAAGGTATTACTCTGTATTATGATCTAATAACACTTCATTGCGTGTTACATCCTTTACAACAACGACAAAACCTCCTCACTTTTTGTGTAAAGGTCATCATATTCATTCTCTAACAGTGGGAAACCCGGGATTTTCTTTATTTCGGCGATTAAAGAGGGTAGTCGAACAGGACCAAATCTGGCCGCATGTTGAGCGGGGCCTGAGATCAGAAAATAAGGCACTTTGACAAACCAAGATTGCAGGAAACCACATTCTAAGTCACAAAATTGTGCCTTCATTTCCGAGTCTAATTTTGAAGTGGAAGAGGCATCAACTTCACCAGAACTAATGCCCGCACAAAGTAATTATAGCGACTTGGGTATGGGCCCGCTTGAGCAAACCGGAAAATTTTGAACTCTAGATGCTTTGTGGTGTAATCTGAGGCACTTTGTAATCACTCCATTTTTAACCAGCCATTGTAAGCTACGGAATTAAACGCATGTGTATTATTTTATTGGAGTTTTGGGAAAAAAGAGAAAACTTCGTGATGTCACACGTCCCCGCCTGTTAACGCAAACGTTTGGTATCCAGACCCAGTAGATTGTATGAAACAGCACTCTTTAACTACTAATTTATCACTAACCTCGAGGAAAAGGCACAATAAGCTTCAATAGGACTATAGGACACGTCTCCTTTCCAGCCTGGCCACCGGTTTGGTGTCTGTCATTATCGCAGGACGCCTTTATGGAGAAAATGTTGCATCTCAAACCCCGTTGAGCGTAGAATATTGCACTCTTTAACAAAGGTACTGTAAAAGTGAAATTCAGCAAGTCGTGGCTCTCTTCAATCTTACACACATATTACGTTCACTTTAACATATATGTAGACTAGTACCATTTGAAGCCATTCAGCAGCTTTTTGCACATTTTAGCCCCCCCCCCCGCCCCCCTCCGTCTCCCAATCTCGTCGTCAGCCCCTTCAATGGATTTTTATTACAGATGAGTTAAACAGAAATAACCACCCCTTCAGAAAGTATTATTTTAAATTTACTCTCTGAAAAGTTTTGTTATTGTTTGCGCTTGTAGTTCTTTCTACGTTCTTGTCTGTCTTTTATTTTTGTTTTCCCAGTTCAAGCTTTTTCGCGGAGAGGAGACGGGCTTCCAAGTCCCTCCCCTTTAAAGTGGGTCGAATGCAATGCACCTTGAAAAACAAAAAGGAACCGCAACATTGCGGGCGAAGAATATTTGATCAGCCATCCTTGATGGAATTTGAACATTAAGTCATGTGTGTGTGCAGAAACGCCAGTCTTGTAAATATTAAGAAGAGGGAACAACCTCCTTCAGCCCTAGTCTTTCTCTTTGTCGCGAGAATAAAAGACAAGAAGTAAAGACAAACTCAACGATATGTGGCACAAAATAGTATTGTTGGTTCACTCCCTGGTGATTTTTTCCCTCACAGATTGTTGGCATACTTTCAGAACAGGACGTAAGTACATCCTATATACACCCTAGTTAGAACCATATTGTCAAGTGTTCTTTTGCCTCCTCTCTTTCTCTTTTGCGTCTTCTCTTTTTTCTCTTATTCTTTCTTCTCGCTTCCCTCTCTCTCTCTCTTTCCCCTTTCCTTTTTTGCTCCCATTCATCCTGCTTTTTGAGTTCGATACGTTTGCGAATTGTCCCAGTTGGAATCTTTATGGGATACTATGTCTCTTGTCATACCTTAGCATACAGGCTACACTAAGAGTTTCTTCGGTGTACTTCTGGAAACAATTTGTGAAGCACACCCTTTAGGTTTTCCCCACTGTCATAAAAGGCTGCCCTGAAAATCTGAATTAAAATTCTTATGTAGAATTATTGATACAATTTTCAAAATGGGATCGTGACTCTCTTTTCCAATGCCAAGAGAAGCAGTTTTAGGAAGAATTTCAAAGCTGGTGACAATGAGGTCAAAATCTCTGGATTTTCGTTAGCACTAAATGGTATCTTATACCCTTCTCCACTCCCCCTTTGCTTGGATTACCCGGGTTAGCAAACTATCCCGTACTCCGCTTCCTGTGCCTAAGAAAAGATATTAAATTCATGTACTGGAAATTCAATACTTGATCATACGTTACCACTTACATTAAACATGGTCATGGCCTCAAAATACCATGAGCCTAACTAATCCCGTGTGTGTGAAAAAAAGTGGTGATCTGTAAAATTGTGACAAAAATAAGCAACTTTTGTGACAAAAGTGACCTCCGTTGTGTAAAAGTGGTTAGTGTGACAAAAAAGGTTACTACAGGCCTATCCGCTGCATGTTTGGTATCTGAAATAACAAAACTTGTAGTTACTGTGTGGGCGTAGATTTAGGACTTAAATTCATTTTTTCTGTAATGTGATTGCATGAAAAGTCTTAAATAGGACATCGTCAGCCACTAATCGTAACACAAGCCAAGTACGGCGTCAAAATTGTTTACACAGTTAAACTTTCCTCATAAAATCGGTACATGATATCCTTCATCCCTTTTTATCAGTTTTATCGTCAAAAAATATGCCAGGTCCTCCACTTATAATGGAAAGCATCAAGTGAATTTCAGATTAAGGTCGGAATCTTATACATGACCAGTTGATGAATGACCGGGGTTGACATCTAGGTCAAATATTCCTGTGAGAAGTACAGTATGGCAGCAAGATCTCTATTTTTCGTATGAAGGAGAGCAATAACTTTATACAGTACACAAAGTAACTATCAGGTCACCATAAATTTTCTTTATCAGAATAAAACCCAGATGATTACCGTTGGCTCCTGGCCGAAGTCCCTTGCAAATTCCTGACAGTGGACGACACCACACCATTTATAGACACTTTGCAACTTGTAGAAATTACAATGTGTGAGACGTAATAGCTTGTTGTAAGGGAAAGCAATTATACTAAACTTGGAAAATTTACAGGAAACCAAATGACACGTATGCAGAAAGGTAGCCCTCAATTGTTGACTGAGTGAAAGTTTTTGGACTTCCTTGTGAAAAGGAATTGAATAAACATTAAAGGTTTTCCTGAATAATGGTCAAGCAATATTAAATATGCAGGAAGCAAAGACAACACTAGAAGCCTTTACCTACTGAAAAGTCACATTATACAGAGCGATAGATGACAGAGAGAGAACAAACTAATGTATTAGTAAAATTATTCATTAATGAAATGAAGTGAAATGAAGTTTAGCTTGTTTTCCCCTCGGGGAAGTAGACAGGGGGCAGAACTACTTCGGGAATAACGTTCGGTTTCGCCCCTTGGTACTTCGCCAGAGAGTCGTGGGGACTTTGGAAAAAGTACTCATAAACCAGTTCCAAATAAGTAGAGAATAGCTTTCATTCATATCGCCCCGGGCCAAGAAAACGCGGAATTCACTTTAGAAATTATGGTAATTTCAAAGTAGCCATGCTAGATTAGATGTGTGATTGTCGAAACTAGAAAAGCTCTGCTGAACTACTCGAATTGTCTTAACTTTGGGAAGCAGGGAATCATTACATAGTTTGGTAAAAAGGTTACCTGGAGTTCATCTGAAACTGCAGAGAAATTAATTGGTTTTAAAGTGATTTTATAAAGTATAAACCGTAATTACCATACTTAATATGCTCTGCTATAAAAAAAAATCGTCTGAAAAAGATACCTTCGTTTCAGTAAAATTGTCTTTTTTGCTCTTTCTACACAATTTATCTTCATTTCCTTGTTGATAAAATGAGCAATACCGTGAAGGCTTCATCTTTTGGGTTTATTGCCATTAATGCTTTGGTAAGCTCTGTTGTAAACCGCTTCCTCATTGTTTGGTCTTTCGTTTGTGGATTCTACGTCTGATAAATTTTCATAATTAATCCTCATGTCGTCAATTTTATCACCTTCCGTGATTTTAACTGCTGACTGACCATTCTAAGAAATGCTTTCATAAGCTGAATTATAAGTCATTTCGGAATCTTAGTTGTTACTCGAGGCAGTCATTGGTAATCCTTGGCCGTCGTATCGGTTGACTGACATATTTCTGTGGTTTTTTCTTCCTAACTTTTTCCTCCTTTGTTTAAACAAGAACAATTATACTGAAAGTTAGAGTAATATCTAAAAAAATCAACAACAAGCTTTGTATTGAAAGTAAGGAAGTTTTGCAGTTGTGGTTAATGGTGGTGTACGGTATGATGTACTTGAAGACTCATATAAAATAATGTAAACAAAAGAAATGGCTTCAGTCATGTTACTTTATCCCTGCTACGGTCTCATGTAAGTATTGTATATTAAGAGTAATTAGCTAGGGATTACTTAAAAATGAAGACTGCGTCATCAAGAATGTACAGATGTCGTAGTTCGTTCACTGATTAAATTCAGACATAAGGCTCTCTTAATTGCTTCTATCACAAAGTGTACCTGTTAGTGTGAACTCAAACATAACTCTAGTACCACGCTGATTGCGATTAGAGGAGGTCTGCCCACTCATCCATACGTCGGGTTTAGGGTTATAGCTAGGCCGGTCGGCGCCGGTCGGGCGAACCGGCACTAAAACTTACCGACCGCCACTCAAAGTGATTAGTACAATCTCTTCTCCCTAACTACTTTCAACTTGACGCTATTTATGCCATTTGAAACGTAGAACTTGCCTAGTCGGTAACTTATGCACGGTGGTTGAGTTACATTTAGTGAAACGCCTCAGAAAAGGATACATTTGTTAAGAGGCAAAAAGCTATTTTAATAACTCACAACTGTTAAAAATCATTTCAAAATTGTGAAGAATTCCTTATGTGTCTGTTACCTACTTGAAATTTACCTTTAGCTTACACATATGTACGTATTTTCAATTCAGCAATTTTAAAGGAACCAAATTCCAAGTGAAAATTTTCCTAAGCGTTTGACGTGCAAGAAGGTAATTACAGTTATCAAAAAGGTATACAGTCCACAGTATTTGTTACAAATAAGTTCATACAAACCATATAGTAATTAATACGGTAATATGGAAATGAATGCCACCTCTTACTTTGCTACGTAAATGAAAGTGTAGACACAATAGATGTATACGACGTTTGCAGAGTTTATGTGAAGACATTTACCTTTTGATCCGGTGGGCCAGAATACATGCGAGGATCACTATAATTGAAATGGGTACAACAGCACCGAAAGGTATGCCAGCTGCAAATGCTACGACTGCAACAGCTGAGAGACCTAGAAAAGAAGGTTATATAATTGATTAATACTGAAATAAAGGTTGCAGCAAATAGATTGCAATGTAGTGTCAGGTAAAATTTTTCAGGCTGAATAAATCATAAGGAATATCCTCCATGGTTCCATTACAATCATCTCCAAAAACTGAGTTGAAATTCCTTTATCAGGCATAAAGATTAACAGTTAAACCCCTCGATCAATACTTTGAAGCAGTGATTACAAGTACGTTTACAATAAGTTTTGAATGTAACACTTACATATCTTACTTTGTTTCAGTTTCAGTTTATTCTCTTTATATCCTCTATGTAATACCCAATAACTCATGTAAAAACACCAATCTTGTCATACAGACAAACCTTTCTCATGTTTCACATCGAATTACCAGTATAGAGGTAACCAGAAAGCTGACAAATGTTGCAAAAAGTGGTGCAACTCATTTCCTCAAATAAATTGTATACAGCATTGTACTACAGGTGAAACAATTTAACTGGAGAAGGTATTTTACTGAAACTTGTCTGATAACAAAGAGAAGTTTTTGACTTCTCACAAATGGACTCATCAGTGAATTTACTATTTGATCTCGTTTATTGAAGCTTGCTAATAGGCCATATACGTGTTCAATCGATAGACCTACAATTTTACAGTAAGCTCGTTAGGGTTAGGATATTCTAACTTATTGCTGAGTGGCGAGAATGAAAATGAGTTTGCTTTATTTGGACAGAACAAGGTGAGGCTTCTTATTTGCTGATCCTGATTGGTTCAATGTCATCAAAGGTAGTACCTATCTATCAAACAAAATTTGTAAATGTTCTTTCAACGGTACTGTTATACTTAGTGTACCAACATTTTGGTATGGCAACGTTTTATGTTACTCATTAGCGGCTCGTCATAGGGGCACGAGGGGCACTTCCCCCCCCCAAAAAAAAGTTTGCAAGCATGGTCTTCAATTTTTTAAAAAAAAATAATAAATAAATGAAACATGTAATTCGAGATGGTTAGGCCCTCCCTTTTTCTTGAGTGGGTTTAAAATTAAAGAAGTGAATAACTTTCCAATGCAATGTGAAGGTTAAACATTAATAAAGTGCTTTCAAAACGACAATTTTTTTCGGCGCCCTTCCCGCGCGTTTTCTTAGTTGCTTGTTTGTTACTATACATAATTCAGACATCACAAATGGACCTACCATTAGTGCGAGCTAAGGTAATCAAAACAAATGATCACGCTGTGATATTTGTAATCTGATTAGCTTAGGCATCATAATGTCATTTACAGAGTGTAACGGTAATGCTGGAGTTAAATGCCTATAGTTTTGCAGACACTTCAGAGCTATCGGGGTCATTAGATACACAAGTCATTAGCCGTGTTGATTATCATCCACGGCTAAAAGCAGTTTTGCTCGGGTGTCACCTGGCCACATTAGCATAGGTATCTGTCAAAAAAGTTGTAACGGACATGTAGCCTAAACGTATTGCGTTTCCCATAGAAGGAGAGGTTTCCCTTCCCTTGTCCAAATTGACAGCGCCGTTGGCCCACGAGCGGTCTTATGACTGTCAAATGGCCTGTTATAAGCAAAAGGTTCTCCACCTTTGTGCTAAATTATACCGTAATTCAATTAATTTAAAATAAACACCAAACATTCAGTCTAAGCTCAGTGTAATGAGACTTTTGACTTGTGGCCTAGCTATTTGTCTGTAGGATGAGACGTCGTTCTGAGTTAGGGGAATTCCACTCCTCCTTTAAAAAAAATTTGTTTCGGAACGGTAATGAGATCTAAAATAGTGCTATCATTTCATCGTTTTCAAGTGTCTTCATGCTCGAAATTTTCGTTCGAAAACAATTCAGAAAACCAACATTTTATGGCTCTCTGGCAAAGCTGAAACATATTGTGACACAATGAAAGAAAGAACAAAATATTTAAAGGTGGGGCTCATTCTATACAAATGGATCAAGTCGCCTTGCCCATTTCACCTGCCTCTTACTCCACACCTATGGAGTAGCGATCGGTTGATATAATTGTACCGGTATTAATTTTTAAAGTAGTCAGCTCCGTTTTTGAAGAGCTTTTGAAAACTACATGGGGCATCGCTGTAATACATAAAAAACGATACTCCTATTGTGCTATCCGGAGCTGGCCATTAATATTGCGGGGGTCTTCCGAACCCCCCTGAATACGGACTTGATGAGTTTGCCCCCCAAACAAAATTTCTTAGAGCCACCCATGATGTTACTTAATATATCTAACGTGATACTATTAAACACGGTATAATGGCTTTTTGAGCGAACACAACAAATACCCTTAAAGTTTCCGTCTTCGTCGTCATTATTATGATAATCACCATTATCATTATCATCATCACTATCGTTCTTGTCGTCATTGTTATCTTCAACGCCATCGTCGATGTCTACCTGTATTTCATCACTGTTGGTATTATTTTCATAACTGCTACCACTATCAACATCAGATCCATCTGTGTTTAGAAAAAATGATAAGTGCCCATCTTAAAGTCACTCATGTATGAACTAAATTTTTAAGTGAAGGCAGTTTTTCATGCCCTAACACTTACACAGCAACCTTTCTTAAAATACGTTCTTGAGTAAGGTAGATGATGAACTTTATGTAAGCTGAATCAAATTTTGTGCTAAGCATTTCCCTTAAAAAATCGGAACACTTAACAAAATCTACCAAGAAGCTATGAAGATGGGACAAGTAGCCTTGCCAGTGGCGTAGCTACAATCTTGGACAAAACTGTTGGGACGCTTTCTCATAATATTCTTGAATCTCCGTTCCCAGGTTTACATGAAGCCCCCCGCTCCCCCTTCCAAAGTTGCGCAGAGAGAATGACTGTATGCCGCGAAAATGGTCAACTTTGTGAAGGGGAGCGGGGGTGTCCCAACGAGTTTTGTCCAAGATTGTAGATATCTTTTTGTAGGGGGTGGGGGGGGCAAAAGCAAAACATTTCCGACAGATTATTATCTTGAAGTAATGATGTACCATCTAAGCGTAGCGCCACCATCATCTGGCATGTAGCGAGCGGAAAAAAATGAGATTAAAATATCTCCGAGATTGCCTTAAATGACACTTTCAGGCCTTGTCAGTAACCATTTCGATGTGTAATTCTGCTTAAAAACATAAAAAGTGTTGCAAGTAAACCCATAAGAATATAATTGTAGCTACTAATTTCCGTTGTAAACATTTTTAATTAAGGTGGTAAAAATTTCCGACAGAGACTAGAAATTTCTGACAGAGGCCTTCGGAGGCTTTGTAGGGCGACCCCCTGCCCCCTCTAGCTACGCCACTGCAAGTAGCTAGCTTTTAGTTGAACAGAACTCGATAAGAGATTTCTCTAAGATGATTCAAATTTAAGCATCTGCTCATTTTCGTTCTTTCCACAGGTAATATGTTTTTATTCATGAAACTTAAATTAACGTGCCTCTTAACACTACAAAGGAAAAATAAGGAATTTTCAAACAGACTGAATTAGATGCCGAACCTAAGCAGGGAAATGGGGCACCTGCACACCAATTTAAAGTGGTGCCCCCAACAAAAAAGTTTCGAATACGTATTTTTGTTCAAGCTCTAGCCATCCCATTAGTCGGGGACGAACACAACAAATACCATTTCCGTCTTCGTCTTCAGCTTCACGATAATCACCAACATCATTATCATAATCACTCTCGTTCTTGTCGTCATCATCATCGTCATCGTCATCGCCATAGTCGATGTCTATCTGTATTTCACCGCTGTTGATTTTATTTTCATAAACACTATCACTATCAACTTCATATCCATCTGTGCTTAGAAATAAGTGCCCATCTTAACGTCACTCATGTATGAACTAAGTGAAGGCTGTTTTTCATACCCTAACACTTACACAGCAACCTTTCTTAAAATCCGTTCTTGAGTAACGTAGATGATGAACTTTATGCTAGCTGAATTAAATTTTGTGGTTACAACATTGTATTTTGCTTAAAAAATCCGAACAAATAACAAAATCTACCAAAAAACTATAAACATGGGACAAGTAGTAAGCTTTTAGATGAACAATACTCGATAAGAAGATACAAATTTAAGCATGAATCTGCTCATTTGCGTTCTTTCCACGGTAATATGTTTTTATTCATGAAACTTAAATTTAACCTGCCTCTTAACACTTCAAAGGAGGAACAAAGAATTTCAAACAGTTTGAGATTAGATGCCGAAGCTAACTAGAGAAATGAGGCACCTGCACACCAAAGTTAAAATAGAGCTCCCATCCAAAAAGTTTCAAATGCATATTTTCTTTCAAGCTCTAGCCATCCCATGCGATTTTGTTGAATGTTGATTGCCCACCTTATGTCATTTGAAGTTGAAGCTAAAACCCGTCATTTTAATGCCTACAATTTTGTAAATACCTCAGAGCTTCCGGGTCTTCGCTACCTGCACACCTACCGGGCTCTGACCCTGAGCCCACGCCGATAGGGGAGCGCTTCGCGCTCTCGCGGCGCCTTGGGCGCCGTTTTCAGTCCACCTATCTTTGCCCCCCCCCCCACACACACACACACTACCAGACATCAAAATCCGCCCCTGACAAAGGCTATATCCATAAGGAAAATATAGCAAATAAGAAAAATTAAGAAGGGAAACAAAACCAAAGTTTTACAGACAGCGATATTTCGATTTCCCCAAAAAAGTTAAAACATCGGCTTTGGAATGAATTACGAGTTTAACAAACATTGCTCATTTTTGTAAACATTTTCTGTCGTGTGGTCCTTTTTCGTCCTTATCTGAGATTCATTAACCTACCTTTTTTCTTCTTTTATCTTGCTATGACGAAGCATACACGTGACAGAGACAGTTAAAAACAGAAAAAAATGTCTTCCCAGCAATTTGCGTGAAACGTGACCAATTATCACATTTCCCTTTGCAAATTTGGCGTAAGCCCTACTTGGACCGCAATTTCAAATTGACAAACCATAAAAGTGGTCAATACGTTCACAATTTTGGCAAACTTTAATCCAAATTGGTCTTTGATCTCGCCTCTTAGCAACCTAAAAGCTCTTTGTTAACATTTCTTCATCGTTCTTTATATATCATACGGTTTAATGACTTAATAGTAGTAATGAATAAAACCAATTGTTTGCTCATTCCTCCTATGATCAACAACATCGTCAATTACGCAGGGATAAGTATTATGGCCAGGAAGGTACCCTCCAAGTTCTAACTTGATTGGAATTTTGGCAAAGTGTGGCATTTGACCTTGACCCAAAGCAACCCAAAACACTTTTTTAAAAGTTGTATGAGTCTGTTCATACCATATGGTTAAATGACTTCGTTTGACATACTAACAGGTTAATAATGGCAAAAACTAGTTTCTAGCTAATTACTCGTTGACCACCGACCTCTTAACTATGATACTCCCAATGATACATGCAAAAGATTTCGTAACCACTTTCCTTCCCACCAAGTTTCACTTTGACAGGTCTTACTGTTTAGAAGGAGGAAGCGACAAACTTTCTTCAAAATTTAGGCTCATTTGACCTTCCACCTGCATTTGACCTTTTGAGCTCCACCTTTTACCAATGAAAGCACTAGTTTATTTTTTCCTGATCGTTCTCTATATTCCATGTAGTTTAATGACTTTCTATACCATACGGAAAAGCAAATAATGACAGAAACGAATTTGCAGCTAATTTTACCTTTGACCTATGACGTCAGCAGTTCAAACGCATACACACGTTTTTATTGTCAGTTACATAGTACTCACAAAGTTTCATTTGTACAGGACAAGACAGGTTTTGGATAAACTCTTTCGCAAAATTTTGGCCAGAATGACGTTAACCTATATTTAGCCTTTGATCTTGCCTCTTTGTAACCATACAGCCCTATTTTTAAATTTTCCTTATCGTTTTTTACATATCTTGTGGTTGAAGCACTCACTATGATGTACATCATACATGCAAATAATGGTAAGGAACCAGGATATAGCTAACTTGACCTTTGTCATCTGATCCTTTACCTATGATATCATCAATGACGCATGTATAATCGTCTTTACCAACCTGCCAAGTTTTATTTTGATCGGAATGATGGTTTAGGAGACGTTTACTACACATTGTTTTGCTCACCCATACCCACAGTGACCCGCACACTAACACAGAACTTCACATGTCATCCTAATTGAGTACATTTCATTTCCCTATACATTGCACGTTAGAGGTGACATAAAAGACTGGTCAGTTTGATGGCCAATCATTTCGAAAGAGTTACATTGCAAAGCTGAGACATGTTATAGTTTAGTGTGAGCTTTCAGCAATATCAAATATCTTTTTAAATGTTTGGTGTTTTACTTAAGCCTTACAAGTCATGTAGAACGGTTCACTTACCAATGTATCGATAACTTTTTTGTAAAACAATTCAAAATATTTTACTATTTTACTTCAAATATCTACTACTTTTGATGTCACTTATTGCCATGTTTGAAATATTTACGTGTCAGATACCTTGGTTGCAATTGTAATATAATTCAAAGTATTTCGTTACTCCTTCACAAGGATCGCCAAGCACTTTGTTGGTTGCAGAAATTGTGCATTGTAAAAGTCCGTTGCATTTATCTGCCACAACGTCAGAGGAGTTTGGATTACGGCAGGCCATGTCATCGAGGTCACGAATGTATTTGTTCTTCCAATCATCACATTTTAGCTTTGCTTTTTGGTTATTCCAGTTATAACCATAGGTAGCAGATACAACATTAATGGTGGTAGTATTCAAGCAAACTACATTCATCGTTTCATTTTCACACACAAGCTGGTAACTGTCTGTGGAGAAAATGAACATATATAATTTTCAAAATCAAATATTTTGATATCACTTTTCCCAGTCTGTGGCTTTTTATATTCCTTCACGATTCTAATTGTTTAGCTAGCCATTCATAATCGTAACATTAGTCTTTTTGATAATGATATGAAAACTATTCATGTTCTGTTTTCACATCTTATTTAATTAACCACTGAAAGCCGAAAGGCTTGGAAAGAATGGCATTTTCCAGACTTGGTATATATATTTGCCATATTAAAGGACAGATACCAGGACCGTAGCCTGCGGGGGGCAAGGGGGCTACTGCCCCCTGAGATTTCCAAACCGAAAATGAATTTTGGCCTATACATGGAAAAATGCTAAAATCCTGAAAATTTTAGTATCCAGATTATGATTTTATAGTCCCCAAACCTGGAAAATCGCATCTAAGGGCCCTTTTTTTCAAAATTTTCCCGGGGAGGCCCCCGGACTCCGACGTGGATGCATTGGTATGCAGGTTTTTCCTCCTGACGAATGAACTAGCTTCCTATAAAAAAACACAGCGCTTGAATACACAAGCAAATACGCTGACTAAAGATGAATTAACCTAACATTACCTTTAAGTATTAGCTACACTCAAAGAGCTGGAAAAGAAACTTTTAAAGGGCATAAGCAGTCCCCGCAAACTTATTATAAAACAACAGCTCAATCTCACAAACATCTTCTTATTTCACTTCAAGTATCTTTCCTGATCTGTTAGAACATAAATATTGCATTATTCAAGGTAAACCAGCAGGGCCGTAGACAGCGGAGAGCAGGGACAGTCCCCTGAGATTTCCAAATCGTTAATGAAAGTTGGCCTAATTGAGAAAAACTGAACGGCTGAAAATTTCATGGTCTAAATTATGATTTCAAGGCTCAAAATCCTAGAAAATTGCATGTAAAAGTTCCTATTTAGCTCGAATTTTCCCGGGGAGGTCCTCTTTTCTTGCCTTGCCTTCTAGCCTACGCTACAGCTACGTGCCAACCGATGATAAGTCCGTACCGGGTAACAGCCTTGTAAGCTGGGGTACCATATCACAGCCGAAATACCCACTACAGTTTCGGATCAAATCATCAGTTTTGGATCTAGAAAAACTTAGAAAAAAAATTTCTCATAAAGTAGAATGGTTTCACCCCCGAGTTAACATCACCTCCAATTACATCCTACCCAACAGGGAAAGAAATCACTAAATAATGAGGATTTCTTAACACATAATAAAGTCAACGCTTTACGAAACTTCACCAAAGATAGCATCATTTGGCATCCAGGTCAACTCACAAAGACAAAAATTCCTCAAAGATTATAGAGTCTCATTCACTTCTCTTAGTCACAGCACCTCTGGACTTTACTCCCATCTAAAAAATGGCAAGACTATCACTAAGTCATGACAATTTGTAAGCATATACTCAGTTCAAAGCTTTGCCACCTATAGCATAATTTTGTACTTAAGCCAGAACTTACTTGTACCCTCCTCTCAGCACCCTCCCCCCAGGATGACACTGCACGCACAGGTAAAAAAAGAAGGGCCTGCTCTAGGTGTCATCTATCTGTAGACACGTCACTTGGTGTTCCACTTAGTTAGTGTCATGAACTGCCCCCTAGAGATTTTGCCCAGACTACGG
This sequence comes from Holothuria leucospilota, assembly GCA_029531755.1. Taxonomy (NCBI): domain Eukaryota; kingdom Metazoa; phylum Echinodermata; class Holothuroidea; order Aspidochirotida; family Holothuriidae; genus Holothuria; species Holothuria leucospilota. The sequence goes on from CM055971.1 coordinate 37,181,958, forward strand.
CTCTGGATACGCATTGTTTTGGTGTAAGTCCAAGGTCGTCCTTGGTCACCAGACTACAAAAACCTTTAAACTACTCGTCAATCCGATACGTCAAGATTAGACAGTAAGACCATACGTCCAAATTGTGTCTTTTCGTGGCCGAAGAAAGGGAAAAGCTAAATGTTTCTGCTATTCCAGCGAAGAAATTACAGAGAAAAATAATGCATCTTCACAAGCATTGTATCATGGTGATTTCCTTAGTAATTCCAATTTATCTAACCAAATGATGAACTTTGTAAATCAATGATGCAATGGCCATTTTTATCATTAAAAAGAGCTTGCAATTAACGGGTATGTTGATGGTGTAGTGACATGGCAACTGTTCGGTTCCCCATTATCACAGCCCATGTTCTCATCCCACTCAGGCACTAATTTTTCAGTTTGTGATATTCAATTTTTTTGTCTTTTGTTACTTAACATACTTGGAATGTAGATTTTTTATAGTGAAAGTAAGATCTCCATTGTTTTGGTGGCGGTCAGAGGTCATGTGAGGTCAAAAAGGTCAAACTTTGCAAACCGGCAGACCGGAATGAAAAACATCGTGAAACATGATACCTCAAGAAGGATAACTTTAGAGATAAACCTCCATTTGACAAAGCACTTCCAAACGAACAGTGCACAGACTTAACGAAACGACAGGGAGTAGAAATTATGATGTTAAAGTAAAGATGCTCTTGCTAGACTAGTATTAAATACCCACATCACAAAACAACAAACCTCAACCCCTTTCTTATGCAAATGGCTATAACACATATGCCGTAGTACAAGCTAGTGAAATGGTTCAAGCTACTTTGAGCAAGACCTCATCCGTTTCGCCTGAAATAGTTGATTTTCCCTTTCTGTTACAGTAAAGTGATATGATAATATCCTACCTTCACAGTTACACTGGTATAATACCATTACAAACAGAATAAGTAGTAGGTAACGAAGGAGGTCCATCTTTCCATAAACGTATCGAAAGGATATGAATCTCACTCAGCCTCTTCAAACCTTGCTTTGACATGAAAGGACCCAAAATATCAGTCACGCAGAATAATTATGCCATTCATTTATAAAACAAGTTGAATTATTGAAGGAAAAGAAAGGGTAAGCTTCCTTCTGTTCAGGAAACCACACGCATGTTCTTAAGGAAGCAAGAGTTTACACTACCATAGCCATAAGTCAAAGAACTTTACGCATTAACGACTGAATTTGGGGTAGTGATCAATTACTGCAATAGCAGTGAGTAATTCTCTAAGCAGTGGCGGATCTAGCGGGGGCGCAACAGGCGCGTGCCTCCCCTATTGGCCGTCATTCGTGAAAAATGTGGACCCCAAAAAAGAAAATGCTTCAAAATGTGTCAAATATGGCACCATATTGCATCTCAGCCCTCTTCCAAAAGCAAAAACTTTCCAAAGGAAAGGGGTACACCACCTCCCCTTAACCCCCACCCAAGGACAGCGATCAATCAAACATTGCGCCCCCTCTATTGAAAATTCCTGGATACGCCCCTGCTAAGGATAAGAATACATCACCGAAACCCCTTCAGTTTTTGTGTAACGGTCATCATATTTATTCCTTAACAGTGTGTAACCTAGGATTTTCTTTTTTACGGCGATTAAAGAGGGTAATCGTACAGAACTAAAACCTGACGGCATAATGGGTGGGGGCTGAGGTCAGAAAATGTGGCACTTTGACAAACCAAGATTCGAAGTCACATATTCGTGCTTCTATATCCGAGTCTAAGTTTGAAGTGGAGGGGGTATCAACTTCAATCACCGAACTAATGCGAGCACAACGCAATAGCGGGAATGGAGAAATGACGGGGGTTAGAGTAACTTCCCCTGGAGTAAACACAATTGTAAATTAATTATCAGATCAATTTACTACCTTCACTTGTCAATCTTAAAAAGGTTCACCAAGGACCTAGTTCAATTATGTCATCAACGCAGATTTTGTTGTTGTTTTAGGGGGTGAAATCCGCATCTAAGTAGAAAGTAGCATTTGGAAGATACGTATTTTCAACTCAATGTAGTGTTTTGCAGAGACAGTATATTATGAAAATGTGTGATGTCAATGTGGCACATTGATTAGACACATCGTTGAATTTCTTTATGATACTTACACCGCTATAGGGGATATTAACAAACTTTGTTTGCTATACCCTACACATAGTGTAGTTTTTTGATAGATCTACATGGAAATACAGTCAAATATTCCAACAATATCATATATCAAGGACAAACAGTACTTTCCATTATACGAAAAAAAAAGAATCAGTGGCAATGTGCGTAGTTTACATAACATTCTATAACCTTGATAATAACTGAAAATGTTTCTTAACAAAAATAACCAATCTTTCAAATGGGACATCTTGAGTTAGGAATAAAGTTTTGGCATTGGGTTTAGATCACAAGAGCTCGTATTTTTCTTTCACATGGGACCCTAGTGAAATGCCAATAGAATGTGTCTTTAAAGCAGCCTGTTGAGGCGTGAAGTTGCAACCCTTTTATCAAGCAGAGAAGTACTACTTAGTGCTTCCATGTTTTCATTGTCCTCCTCTTTGTCCATCATCTACAGATATGAGCATTGATCCATCTCCAGAGGTGGGAGAACCAGGACAGGAGAATAGATCAAATTTTGTTCCAACCACGTACCCAGTCGGGTCATAAAAATTGTGGGCATTAGAACGAATCGTTTAGTTATCTAAAAATTTCGCTGGATGCATACTAGACTGACCTCATCCAACCCAAACACTTTTTTTTTTATAAAAGATTAACTCGTGCAAACGGCCAGTGCATTGTTGATGCAGGAGGCAATGGGTGCAACAGGCGGAAGGTGTAATTGGTGGCATGATAGGGCTTCGGAAAAGAAGTCCCAATCAAGTTTTCTTCAAGCTCGTGGCCAGGAGTCTAGGGGGACGATCCCCTGGAAAAATCCCCTGGAAAACAAAAAGTACCATTACCTTAATTCAATTTAGTACATCTCGCCTCTGAAAACATATTTTGCTCCTCGCCTGGGAATTTTATGTTCCCTCTTTCAGGACCTTGTCTGGCTGCGGACTTTGGTGCCTTACAGGAGTTTGTTATTGCTTACGGGAAGCCAAACAGGGACACTGGACATTTGTCCACGATGGCGAAAAAATGACACTAATTGTGATAGTTTTACTTTGCTGTACGTTGAAAAGGTTGCCCATTATCTTGAAATACACTCCTAATGTTTGACCTCCTTTTGCGTTACCTTTGTTTGGTTTTATTTATCTTAAATTGTTACATCAGTGATCATTTTTTTTCATTTTTTATGACGTTGGAAAGGGGAATGAAAGGAATAAAAGAGGTTTTTAAGAAATTTCAAAGTTTTACCAAACTTAAAGTGCATAGAGGCGAAAATCTGTTACACGTTTAACTGACATATTTTCGTTCATTTCTTGGAACTAGTGTGCTCTCTCATAAATGGAGGTTGTTATCGGCGAGCATTAGTCCGTCTCCAAAAAATAACCACTGATTCAATCGAATTTTCCGAAAACTTAAATAGAAATTTTAACGTCTGGACAAAGCATCATAATGCCTGATCGGAAAAATCATAGATATATGGCATTAAGCTGTAATTTGAATTTTTGCCGAAAATGAAACTGGAAGGGACAAGCTAAACACTTTCACACATATTTGGTGCAACCCCAGTTTTCAATAATTCTACTTTCAAAATTTATGATCTTAAAATAAAAGTGGAAAGGACAAGCTAAACGCTGTTATACATATTTGATGCAACCCCAGTTTTTTCATAATTTTACTCTGAAAATTTATGGCCCGAAAATGAAACTGAAACCGACAAATTAAAAGATGTCACTCATAGTTTTTGCTACTCAGGCGTCGTTTGTTTCATAAAGGAAATCATTGCTTTTGAAAGATTCTCTTCTGATTTAATTATTCACTATTATTGCCATGGCCTTACTGCAACAACGTTGTTTTTTTTTCGCTAAGTCTCAGTCATTGATTGATACCGGATGGGTGGAGCTGCACGCTGAAAGACATTTTGTTTGACACCTTAGCACTTATTGTTTCCATGAACAAATAGGTGCACCTTAAAAGCAGTGGGTGTAGTTTAAAGGCAGTATTCAGTCGCCTCCAAAATTTGCTTTGAAAAATCAGCATATTCTTGCGAATCTCCTCTTACAGCATTACAAACACCACTGAAGACGTTTTGAACATAACTATTGCAAACAATATGTAAAGCAAGGAGAAGTTCTCCTTGAATTTCACAATTCACTAATAAAACATTGTCACATGATCAAAATAGGTCATTCATAAACAAGAGTGACGGGGCATACTAACTCTGGTTGGGGTGACTGTCTTGCCTTTAATTTGAGTTCGCAGGACATTTTGCACTGGTTTCACCGCTATGGCTTTATGCATTGCCCTTAACAGATAGAAGACGGATGACAGACGTTTCCACCACTGTTGAAGTTTGAGACCCCCATCATTTCCTTTATGCTAAAGAATATAATATGTGCACGTTTGATTTCATAGCGCGCAATATGGCTGATTCAATGAAATCAAACTCAAAGAGTGGTGGTAACAAATTTAATGAATGAATTAAAGTTGGAAAATGCCTTATATTACGCCATAGATCAAATGGCTTCTAATTTTTTAGGGACCAAACCCATCTCTTTTGATCTTTTGCCATTCACACTTTAAATAGTTCCTGTAAAGGCCAAGTGCCCCCCCCCCCCACACACACACACTTTCACATGCTCTTCAAGTTGACGTTCTTGCTTTAATGTTTCGCTTAGCACGACATGGATTCCACCTTAAGCACCTTTTGTGTTCATTAAAAAGTTTTGTATCGAAATAAAAAAAAAATATGTAAATCAGGGAAAGAGGTCACATTTTACTGGTTTTACACTATGGCTGGTTATTTTATTAAGGTATGAACTAACTGCATCGATTGAGAGCCACTCGACACAACACACCCCGAATACTCGACTGCGTTAATTCTAAGTCTCAGTTGCGTCTAGTCGCAGTCGTTTTATAGCAGTGTGAGTAAGTGTTAAGCACAACCGAACTGTCATATTGTCCATGCTAATGGACAGGGTCAGCTGTATCCTGAGGTGATTTCTCAAACAATCGATTGCTTTTCACCACGCTTTGACATTTCCAGTTCAAACCCCCATGAACACGTTGACTTTCAAAATTCAATCTAGCCTTTCCAAACTTAAAGGGAAATATAGAGTTTATTTAACACAAAAATTTCATATTTTTAAAACCAATATTAATAGATACTCAATGATTGATAACTCAAAATAAGCCAGGTCGGTGACTTTCATTTCCAAGAAATAAGGTTCTCCCAGAAAGATAGTTGTTTGTTGCTCAAGAATAATTTGGTGGCCCAAACTTTCAGAGAGTAAAATAATGCAACTTCTCTTATTCTTGTAATGAATAATATTTTGAGGAAGTAAATCTGTACTACTAGAGGTCGTTGGAAGTGTTGTAACGAGTCACCCTTAGGTCGAGTCACAAGTCAAATCAAGCCAACGGTGGTCTAGTCACAATTCAAGTTAAGTCATTCGTCTCATTGCTCAAGTCAAGTCAAGCACATTTTCAAGTCAGGTTAAGTCAAGTCAAGACAAAAGCCAAGTCAAGTCAAGCATTGTAGTCGAGTCAATTCGAGTCAGTTGCTGGTGTCTACAAGTCAACGCAAGTCACACTGTCACTATAGCCGGATTTATCCAGTAGTCTAGCAACCTGTAGGTTACGGGCCCTCCGATATTCTGACTTTTAGGGGGCCCCCAAATTTCCATAAACGAGTCATCTTTATAGCTCAGCTAATTTTCATCTGCTTCTGAGTTCATACAGAAATCCTTACCTTTCTTACTACCAAAGTATAAACTCTGTAGCAGTAGTTTTGATTTTCTAATCTGTAACGTTACGTGGGAAGAAATTACTTGAATTTTAACTACTGATAGTATGTACCAAGGAAGCTGAGGCATATGAGGCATGTCATGACGGTTATGACGCATAGTAAACTTGTCTTAGGGTAAAGTATTGTATTAATACTGGCACGTGATTATACATGCATGTCCTAGAGGTTTCGTACTTTTTCATATTCGCTGTATATTTGACATTATTTCAAGTAACAGGATCTAACCGCGTTATGAATAAAATACTCAAAAGGCGATCATTATCTACACTTAAGCGTGCTGGTTCATTTCCGACAATGAAGGAGATACTTTTAGCCCGATGATTTCCTAAGCGCTAACCTATGATTGCCCATCGGTTGGATCAGTGCTTCTCAGTCAGGTCAAAGAAGTCTTGGGGTCAACTGAGAAGGAAGAATGGGGATGGGTGTGATTGTGTAAGGAGTTCTGGACTCAGATCGATAAATTGCGTAGTCCTTTTGTTTTGTTCATATTGACATGCACAAGGTGTTTGGGTCACTAGACATTTTAAAATAATTAACAGTGCCATGAACAGATGCAACGCATTTTGGAGTACCTTAATTTCCTTCTGCAAGAAATTCACCTCTGAAAGTCTTTTGTTTCAAATCCTTTTAGAGGAAGACCAACACTTTCCGTCTTTGCCATTTTGAACAGTATGTGAGTCATACTCATGTAGGTCCTGTGAGTTATACTCTTGGCCGTATGTAGCAGTGGCAGGGTCACGGTGCCGCTCCCCCCCCCCAAACCCCCAATGTTCAAAGCAATGTTTTATCACAACGATCTGTGTAAATTTCCGAGATTCTTAACATAAAGATTTTTTAGATGTAATTTATATAATTTAAAGGCACGGAAAGTTCCATTTCAGCAATATGGGACAGACACGCAGCCGAGGGGGGGGGGTGAGCAACTGTTCCTCCTTGAGGGTATTTTTCTTATTTTTCTCTATCTATTTCACTAGAAACTAAAGGTTCCATTTTTCGACGCGATTCGCGGGCATCCATTCTGAGTACTACTTCTCCCATTTTCACTTTCTGTAGGATATAGTCCCGGAAAGCCTCAGAATAATTCAACCTCCCTCCTTCCTCAAGCTCTCTACATCATCAATCCAGGTCATCTGTTAGTCACAAGGAGTTAGGCTACATTGGCGTCAAGCAGTGTTTCATATCAACATTTTTCTGGAAAGACTCACAACCTGCTTTCGGAGAATTATTGCCTTTAATCTTAACTTTCACAGAGTGAGCCATTAATAGCATTGCAACGATGTATTGCTCAATATCGTGGACCCGCACCTAACAGTTACATGAACATTAAGAGAATTGAATTTTCGCATTCCTTCTTGCATGAAAAAGAAAAAGATTTAGAAAAAGACATGTTAAGTTATAGTAAAATAATTTTGGGGAAAAATGGGAAAAAATTTTCATCCAAGTAGGAAATTAAAAAGGTTGAGAAGCAATAGTGTAGTGCCGTCGGTGCATTAGGTATCTATTTGATAAAAAAAAAAACTCCCCTAAATACCGTTCTTCACCAAGTCACCAAACCTCAAAGATCTGCGACTGAATCATGAATGTAGTCTGTTTATTTTTAATAGTTACACATTTCATTTTAAACTTTTTGTTTTAAAATGACAGCAGGTAGTGGTCCTGCACGGGAAGGGAAATTCTCGGTATCGATTTTCTTGAGCATGTATACACCATATCAGTGGATTTTTTGTTTGGGGGGTGGAGATTTTTGTGGGGAAGCTCCCTTTTACTATCTAAGCGGGGCGCCACCATAGGTTGGCGCGGAGCGTACCAAGAAAATTTGAGATTTTGCCATGCTTGATAGTAGCCATCAAGAAGTGCAAATTTTGTGAACAAAATGTAAAGTTTGATTTTATTTTATTCTCAAAAGATATTTCTGTGAGGAAGGATTAGCTCAGCTAGTCGGACTTGGGTACAAGGACTGCAAGTTTGAATCCCGTTTACTCAGTGGCGAACCCAGGATTTCTCTCACGGGGGCCATACAGTTTGTTGTGTGATCGCCGGCCTGGGGGAGGGGTCTAAGCTTTGAAAATTTTTGAAAAAGTAGTTGTTTTTAAATGCAATTTCGTGCCACATATGTTACGTTTTGAAGTAGAATTTGTGTTTAACAATTTACGTATAATTAAACTAAAAAAAAAAAAATCGACATCAGTGGGGGGGGGGGGCATGGCCCAATGGCCTCCCCTTGTGTACGCCACTGCGTTAACTGTCTAAACGGTGCGGCATCATAGGTGAGCGTGCAGTGTTTCAAGAAAGTCTGAGGTTTTAATTCATCCCAGATCACCGGAAATGGCACTTGCCAGGCTTGATAGTAGCCCATCAAGATGTGCAATTTTTGTGAAAAAATCGTAAACTTTGATTTACTCAAACACATTTTCCTTGAGGACGGATTAGCTCAGCTGGCCGGATTTCGGGTCCAAGGATTTCAAGTTTGAATCCCGGTTACCACCTTAGCGGAGCGCCACCACAGGTTGGCCCGGAGAGTTCCAAGAAAATTTGAGATTTTAATACATCCCAGTTCGCCGGAAATGGCACTTGCCAGGCTTGATAGTAGCCCATCAAGATGTGCAATTTTTGTGAAAAAATCGTGAACTTTGATTTACTCAAACACATTTTCCTGAAGGACGGATTAGCTCAGCTGTCCAGACTTCGGGTCCGAGGATTTCAAGTTTGAATCCCGGTTACCACATTAGCGGAGCGCCACCACAGGTTGGCGCGGAGCATTCCAAGAAAATTTGAGATTTCAATACATCCCAGATCGCCGGAAATGGCACTTGCCAGGCTTGATAACAGCCCATCAAGATGTGCAATTTTTGTGGAAAAATTTTAACTTTGATTTCATTTTATTCTCAGACACAATTGCGTGAAGACGGATTAGCTCAGCTGGCCGGACTTCGGGTCCGAGGATTTCAAGTTTGAATCCCGGTTACCATCTAAGCGGAGCCCCACCATAAGTTGGCGCGGAGCGTTCCAAGAAAATTTGAATCCCAGATCGCTTGCAAGGCTTGATAGTAGTCATCAAGATGTGCCATTTTGGTGGAAAAATGTAAATTTTGATTTCATTATATCCTCAGACACATTGAGTTTGTCACAATCAATCCGAATCTATTCAAAATTATTCAAATTGGGCGAATTTTTTGCCCAGATCGCCAGTGGGGCTCTTGGGGGCCGCGATTTTGTGGGGGCTCGCGCACCAGCCCCCCGTAGCTACGCCACTGCACCATATGCTGCGGCTACCATCAGAATGACAAAGCGCACTTTTGTATGTTTTCTGATGTAACGATTACTGTACTACATGCAGGCATAGGCGTAGGAGGCGGGGGCTGAAGGGCTGCAGCCCCCAACCAAATATTTTTGTGAAAATTCTGGGAATATGCTGAGTTGCATTTCCGGCAATGTGCCGGCATCGCTTCTTTTGCCATTAAATTTCGTGGTGGAGCTACTCTTACATAGTGTCACGTATTAGTCCCACTTCAAATGTAATGTTACCACAAATGATACTGAAAGGGTCCCTCATTTGATACGTTAATGACCCCCTAAGGGTAAGTGCGGCTATAACTATCACATAATCATAGCAAATTCAAAACTGGTACTTCTTCTGTGGCAGTGGCGTAGCTACGGGGGCCTGGAGGGGCCTAGGCCCCCAGATGTTCGTCAGCTCCTCCCCCCCCCCCCCGATACTTTTGTGTCCTAATAAAATGTGTAAGAATTAAGGAAAAATAAATGTTTGAAAGGAAATAAACTTTGAAGTATTTCCTTCAAAAATAAATAAATAAGTAAAATGTGTAAGAATTAAGAAAAAGTAAATGTGTGAAAAACACATTTTGCGTACGTATGACATCAACTTATAACTTTAAAATGACTACTTTCACTAAATTAGGTATATAATCTGCACTGTGGTTTAATTCGCTTATATTCACTTGGACCATGAAACGAACGTCCCGACGACAAATTCGGATGTGACATAGTCAGGTTTAGACCCTTTCTGCCTTTCGGATGGCTGGTTGATTTACTGAAACGTGGCAGCCATACACTGAAAACCATTCTTACACGACCATTCCTATACGGTATCATACACAAAAAATGTCGTACGGTAAGGTACTGCGTTCGAATAATTCTTCTATCCTTAACAAGTATGTCGTGTCTCTCTCCTTGCCCGACTGCAGTGGCCAAGTGGTTACAGCATCCGACTTGGAGCCGGAAGGTCTAGGGTTCAAATCCTGGCCGGGTCATACCAAAGACTTTAAAAATGGAAGCTATTGCCTTTGTGCTTGGTGCTCAGCATAAGCATCGGAGTAGGGAAAACAAGCCAGTGAGCCACAACTGGAAAAAAGGCGGTGGTCGTCTCGACTTGAACCAATTGGTTGGAAACTGGGACGTTAAACCTCATTTAACTAACTAACTCTCCTTGCACATGACAAGTGCACTGTAGAACGATTGTTTTCGACAACTCTTCTTTTTACTGATTCACACTGGCGTCCGGGTGTATTTGTAAAAGCCAACAATGTCCGGATTTCATGTGTTTCCCACATGATCCCTACTTCTGCTTTGCGGGTTAAATAGTTTGACAGACTTAATTGTGGTATTACAGGTCTGACCAAGTAATTTACCGATGACTTAAGTCCGTAAACAAATACAGCACCATTTTGCATCTAGGCACCATTGAAAACCGGAAAAATTTCCAAAGGAAAGGGGACACTCTTAGACCCCTACATCAGGACAGTGATCTATGTCCTCCTTGCTAGAAAATAAATATGGTAACCCTAGGTTGGAGACAAATAGTAAGATCTAGGGGATATGTAATTGAGTAGTGGACATGTGGCCTATGGATAGGGTGATGGACAAATGTAACAGAGATATACTAGAAGGTGAATATAGGAGAATTGCAGGGAGAATAAATGAAAAGGGATGCATAATTCAGTATTATTCTTGTATTATCTCAGCTCATATGATATCCACGGCCGTACAGAGCGGGGGGGGGGGCAATCACCCCCCGAAATTTTCAAAGTGCACCGTTTCCAACTTTGAGAATATACAGAGAAAACGCAGCAAAAGTATAAGAAATAGCTGTGAATGTAATGATAGAACTTAAACAATTTCAAACAGGCAGATCAATATTTTCACGTCTATATCTGTACACATCACCAATCATTTACAGCTCTGTTAGGATGTATTTCTAGCCTACTTTTCTAAAGTTCTCGCGCTACACGCGATTACGCATAGCTACAATGTTGCTGTTGTTGCTATAGGTAGCTTCAATCATCAATGGCTTAAAAACGTTTTTAAACCGTGCCAGTTCAGTCATAAAAACGTTTTATAACCAATAACACTCCCTCCCCTCCCTTAACCCCACCCCCCACAACTGAGTTCAATAGCTGAGGTCATGCGTCACTTCATATCCACCACGCTCTCAAAAATGACTTTTGTCGCACTAAGTCACAATTACTTTTCGTTTTGCTTTTAAAGCTGAAATCCCTCAAAAATTGCACCATTTGCTATCTATGCGTCCTCCTGAAATTACAAATTTTTCGCCAAGGGGGAGAGAGACACCCGTTCCCTTTAGACCCTCCCCCAGGCCACAGATCAGTAATGCCCACTTTTGCCCCCTAGCAAAAAAGTGTATTTCGGCCTTGTGTATTATCATTTTTCATGGATTGATTTTTTCCCGTTATTTGAGAAATGGCAGACATGAGATTCGAATTTCAAGGATGAGTACATGCAGCTTAAAACACATGGAAAGTGCCGTTTCCGGCCATCTGGGGGGTTTGTAAAGCCAAACATTTCTTGCACGCCCCGCACCAACTGATGGTTGGGCTCCGCTTAGATAGTCTTGACAAGCCCGACCCTCAGCGGTGCCGCCCCCCCATTTGTTACCTAGGCCTCCTTAAAAATTTCATCCTAGCTACGCCCCTGTTTTTTGGTGAGACCTGCTATAGTCCTCACTGCACACATTCCTTTCAAAGACCTATGAAAATAGCGGGGGATCGGCCGCCTTTATGAGGTTGAAATTGACTTTCTTCTCGGGGCAAATTTTGGACGTGAAATCTTAACATATATTACCATGACTTCTTCTCCAGATCTTACAGGAGTATTACAGTATTACAGTTTTTAAAGAGCCGAAAACTTGAAATGAAATTAGCAACTTTTTCGCTCTGTTTTATTTATTGTGTTACTAAAGATCTTTGTTAACATCAGTATGCTAATGAGCTAGATTGTTACGTCAGTATGGAATATTAACACAGGCAATAGTCATGTGTATGTACATGAACTACAGTAATCAAATGATCTGTGTGATGTCACAAAGTTACGCACAAGGCATTCTGATATCAACAAATATTTAGAACAGCTACAGTAAATTTTACGAAGTTGCAAAGTTGATGATTGTATTTCAAATTTTCGGAACTTTTCAGAGGTTTCAAGTGATCAAAAACAACTGCAATATTAGTGTAAGGTTTGGAAAGGAAAAGCTATGGCAGTAAATAAGGACTTTGATATAAGAAGAAAATCTGTTTCGACCAGCACTGTGCTGATCGAAGATCCCGGATTTATAATGGGTCGTTGTATGCAGTTGCCCCGCCAGAAGTTGGTGATGGGGGGGGGGGGGCACAACAGATTACGCCATATTCCCACCCAGATACCCCTACAAAGTCATTGTTAATTGTGCAATTGCGTACTCTCGTGCAGGTGCAATCCTGGACGAGGGGCCTTAGGGACGGAATCACCCTCCCTTTGAGAAATTTTTTAGTTTAAGGTGGCTTACATGCAAAATGATGCTATTTTTGGCACATTTTCGAACTGATCATATGGTGACAGATTCTCATAATTCAGTGAATTTTTATTTGATTGGTGTGAGGAAAGGGTGTGTTGTCTAAGTGGAGGGGTGGCAACTCCTTCTTTTGACAAATTTTTATTTATGTTAGGTGAATTAGATACAAAATGGTGCTACCTTTTGGCCAATGTTTGAACCATAGTGATGATATCCTTACAAATTCTCATTAATTGGGGATATTTTGGATGTGGTATGGCACCCGTTCTGCAAAAAGGTATTAAGACGAATGCATACTTCCAATCTTTCACATCACGCTACAAATGTTACTGTATAGGCTACTCGTTATATATGGCTAGTATATACCTCTATCTTGCTCTAGGATACTCCCTTGATGCGGAGTCCCTACACAGGATGGAGATGTAGTCTACCTTTGTTTTTCGGATGAGTGTTTCGGTCAGATTATAATTACCCTGTGGTCATGAGATGCGGAGTTCGAGCAGTGACGAATGCGCACAAAGCGGGCCAAAATTTTGCATTAGAAATCTTTAGAAGTCTATGTCCCGAGAAACTCCCAAGGCTAATAAAATCGACATGACAATTAGACGGTCAGTGTGTTGTCTGGTAATTCGTAAAAGCTTTCAGTTTTCATGAAATACGTTTTCCCCTCTCGTTTTGCATTCTTGAAAAGCTGTGTTTCTCTATAATCATTCTAATGGACACGAAAAATCGGCCTAAAAGTCCTCAGTCCGAATACGTCTGATGCATTGATAATAACTACAGCGAGGTGGTGTTGCTGGGAGCACCCGAAGCTAGAGAAAATTTTGATAGTTTTCGAAGGATTTATAAAAATCTTAAAAGTTTCAGAACGACTTGTGAAAGATATTGGTTAAAATAGATCCATCGCTCATTCTAACCTTACCCCACCCCCTGCAGAAACCTATAGCTTAAACGCCTTTTGGAATCATTTCAAAAATGTTCGAAAATTTTCAGAAATCGATGAAGGGGGGGGGGGCAACTCCCTCCGTGCCGGTGCCACTGGTTGTGAAGACGGTGTACAGGGAGGTGTGGGCGACCGGCTATACACGTGCCTAGGCTGAGGACTTAACTAGTCCCATCAGAGTTGCAAAAGCAATATTATTTGAACATTTATTTATGCAGAGGCAACATTATAGAAACAAAAACATGAACGGACTCATATTTTAGTAATCTTATTTGAAATATTCACACTGGGATAAAAATCTCGTACAACGGAAGTCCCTGAATCGGACTAAAAATCATCCAGATGGCCATCCTGTTTGTACAACATGTTGCTTTTCGATCGAAACCACTGGGATCGCTGATCGTAATGGTCCATGTCTGACATGCTGTGTAAACACTTAGTCTGATACGACATACTTCCGCAGCAGTGAGTGGGGATTTGTCGAACAGCCCCGCGCGACCCATCTCAAGAATAGCCTGTCCCAGAGACAATTCTTTCAGTATGCTGTAAGTGTACACCGATTATCATGGCAAGCAACCTTATAGGTGCCCATTTTACCTTTGGGTGGAGAGAAGCAGTTAAACTTCCTGTCCACGGACTCAACGTAAAGCAGGAATCGAACCAGCAACCATTGGATGGAAAGTCCAACGCCTTATCCGTTAGTCTACCACGCTCCACACACTTCTTCCAGCAAAGACTGGTATTAAAAATGAGATTCACTCTCATTTGTAGGATAGGGACCTTAAGTGACTCTCCTGGGAGGAGGATTAGGACCGACTCAGCACAAAAATGTTTCGTTAGCCTTGAGCTCTATTCGAAAAGAGAAGGCAAATCTCGCCCGTTTCCATTTACGACCAAACTAGTGAAGAATTCTCGATGAACCGGAATGGCTACATTACCCTAAATACGTCCAAGTAAATTTAAAAAATCATGACTTGTAGGACCTATACGGACTTGGGACAACGGGATTGCTTTGGCCCATGAGATCAAGGAAATGCTTTATTTATTTTAGACTTTTGGAATACGTTCTTACTGAAAACATGAATTACGATGTTTGGGCAAGGTATTGGTATCCAGTCCTAAGGTTAATTGATTTATATACTTTTTCTTAAGTATCTTAGTTTAAATTTTTGTAAAATCACTCCATTATAATCTCTTTTTGTTTGTTATGCCTTAAGAAGTGTCGATTGAAAATCAACAATAAAGATGCCTTCATTAGCTACAAAGAATCCTTTCGGCGTCCTGCCTTCTCTGAACCATATAAGTGGTAGTGATATCTACGGGTGAAAGGGGCTTTGATATAGCTATCATCGGGAAGACATACTTACAGAAGAACACCATTTTGCAGATCAAACACGAAAGCACTGAAGAACGGGCCAGACATTACCTTTGCATTCACTATCATAAAGATTTGATCATTCGGTGATATTTGTGTCGTTTGGGAATGAGATACTCCTTTGAAAAGTATAATAGTTTCATTATCGATTTTCGCTTTTTTTTTTGGGGGGGGGGAGGGGGTTGTCTAGCTTTTACGTTCATATTACTTTGGGAAATGCATAAAGAGAGAAAAGATTCACATTGGATAGTGGTGACTATTGAATGTTTTGATCAAAATGTAACCTTAAAAATAAACAATTTGCTGGAAGGGGAAACTAGGCCCTCCAGAAGTCCGGGGAAGCAACCAGACGCTCAGGCCTGTAACCAGGGGGCGAAGGGGAAAAACCGCCCCCTTGAGCATATTTTTGGTAATTTGAAATGTTTATTTTGACAATATTGCTAGTGTTTCTCCTATTAATATGCGGTAAATGGGTATGGGAAGTGCCATTTTCAGCGATCTGGGAGGCATTTTGGGCCAAAATTTTCTTGCGCTTCTCACCAAGCAATGGTGGCGCAGATCGAGCGCTGCAGAGTCTGGCAATGGACTTCACCCCCTTGACAAAATCCTGGCTACGCCCCTGCAGACTACCCAATGAGCTTTTCAGGCGGCTGGAAACATAAAGCTAAAACTATTTGACACTCCTTCTGTTAGGGTCTAAATGGTACAAGTTTTGAAGTTGAAGGGGCTTTATTGAAAACAAAATGAAAGCGTGGAGTTTTTATTGAAGAAAATTTAAAAAGTTTGATCCTTAGAATCTGCTTAGCAAACTAAGTAAGCTGATTACTGTTAGATATGACATTTTTTTTCCATTTCTACTAAAGCTTCAAGGTTTCCTGAAGACAGGTAAAGGCAGAATTTCGAACGGGGGGGGGGCATGGTCCCTTGTCCCGGCCTGACACCACTCTTGCGTAAAAAGAGCATCCATGTTATATATTATGCTTTGGGCGTATTTTGTGTATAGTATTATGCCTAAACTCGAGAAGTTGAAGGATCACGCCAAGAAACTTTAGATATAACCACTACTTTTAAATAAATTCAAACCCACTTGAAAACATCAGAGAATTTCACCGTAACCTAACAAGTTTAGTATAGTTTTGATGGAAAAGGTTCCCACCGTCTTTTGTGTATCAGCTTTGTACCGTCTTATGCATTGGTCCTGAAAAGGGGGTTCCCAGGGGGAACGTTTGGTTAATAGGGGCCTAGCGCAGTGTTTGCTTCTTTTCTTGTTAAATTGGATTGGTATAGGATATAATTAAGAATACTGTTGGTTACCAGTCTTACCATGTCTAAACGCAATGGGGTTCAATCATACCAGTCCCTTTTACTACAGACTGGACAAAATTAAGTTTTGTTGGATCTTTCTTCATCTTCGGGCATTCCGTACTGAAGACCCTATTTTCGCTTTTGAATTTCAATTGGTCAATTTTGCAAATTAATTTCTAATCCTTTTAAGCATGGGTATATCACTGATAATTTAAGTAAGTGTCCGAACATAGGGGTATCGGGGTCCCCGGGGTTTATCAACCTTTAACTTCTAAAAAAGATTTGTTAGCATCTGGAGATCAGCGGAGTCACAAAACATCGCTTTGCAACTTAGCGATCATCTCTTAAAGAGAGTAATCAAGAAAAAGAGGACCTGGGAACCCTTTACCTCGCTGTAACAGCACATTCACACAGATCACTTTTGCACGTGGTAAGATTGACTACAGACAATGTAGGCCTAATTTAAAGAGGGATTTGCATCACCCCAAGTATGACTTTTACTTGGTGGTAAGCCTCGCCCATAATTGCCTTTACTGTTTCTGCTTGTGCAGACACAAACATAGTTCACTGCTCAAGGCCACATCCTGGTGAGCATAAAAGACTCTATGTGTAATCAAAACATTCTCTGTGCGTGTTGTGTAATAAGAACTGCTCTGCATCTTTTGAATTTTGTAACTCTGATGTCAATCAAAGAGTAGTCACCAACTGAGACTTTTGCTTATCCCTATGAAAAAGTCGAACTTGGGGTGATGCAAATCTGTCTTTAAATTCATAATATCCGATCTCAATTTATTCACTTTTCAGATTCACTTTTAAAACACCACGAATTCTGTTATTTGTTCCCATAACATGCCACAAGTACATTTAATATTGTAAATTTTTACTATTATAATATATATATATATATATACAATCGGTAAAGAAGAAACTGTAAAACAACAGTGCTACAAAATTGAATGGCTGGATCTCGGAAGAGATACAAATTAGCGGAAGGCTTGAAATTCGGTAAATAAAACAGCCAAAAATTGTTTATATATATATATATATATATATATATATATATATATATATATAGTGAATATGTTTAAGAAACACAAGCACATAAGAAACAAAGAAGTGTCTCTGTTTGTGCTCAATTTCAATTCATTATGACGGACCTATTCCTTTACTCACACTTTGTGCATGTAAAAGCAAAGCTGTACAGTGCGAAACATGTCAAAACATTCTTATCCTTAATGGGAGTTACACCTATAGCCTACTAAGGTAGTGGTAAACTCATTTCATTTGAAAGTTGTGTGGGTATTGTGCACAAACACTGTTAGCCAGCATTTATGTGAAATAGCCTATGTTGAAATGAATACATTACCTTCACTATGGCACATGAGGAATGTAACTGCAAATACGAAAACGACGCTCTTTGTTATAAGACAGGTCATCTTATGTCATCTGTACATTAGCTGACTTTATCATGAAAATTTCGGTCATAGGCTACCATTCAGTTGAAGACGAGTCACGAACTTTTCGGTACTTTTTTCTTTACGAAATTTTCGGAGACGTGACGATTTGAAGTTAAAGTTAATTTTATCCTCTTGGTACACGTCTTTAACTTGTAAGCTGTTTGTATATAGTGATTACTTTAACAGTTCGATGCAACTCACTGTAGTCTATGTAATGAAGTGTAAGTATATCTGTCACGTGGTAAAAGTCGTGCCATTCATTAATGATAAGTGTATTGCACGGCATGATTGGGAAAACCGAGAGCTATTTATATACACTAATTATACGGTACTTCTTTGTTTTTACTCGTCGAGGAAGCAAAATAAGAATGAATATTCAACTGAGCACGATTATGTTTCAGTTTAGCTATTAGTCAAATTGCATCGTTCGATTTCCTCGTCAGCGCCGTACGGTTGTTGATATAGTATCAAAGCAATGCGGATGGGTGGTTAAAGGCGTGTTTAGTGTTGGGGAATCACACAAATTCGAACACACTACACCGTGATATATTCACCAATGATAGCAATAGTGCTTTGAACAGCCAGAATTACTCAGCTTGGAAGAAATAAGGTCGGGGAATTTGGAACAAGCCAGGATCCGCCTTTTGAGCTTGAAGACATTGGCTTAAGCCAAGGGATATGGTTTAAAAAATTTCGACGTACAGTAAAGAGTCCTTATTCGTGGTAGAAAATAGCTTTGTTAGAGGGGCATAATGGGCTTGAATAAGCAATAAAGGAACAGAAGTTATTGTGAGTTTCTTTTTTATAGTAGGATAACAGGATATCTCAGATGCGTGGATGATGTGTCTTGTCTTATTTATATCTTTCTTGATCAGAGAGACTGGATTATTATTGTACTTTCTGCCACTGATCTACTAAAATTTCAGTCTCATTGGCACTGTACTACTCCTTCTTTATATACTATGTCGTCAGACTCACAATTTAGGAAGAGCCTTAATTTTCGCGAAGTTTAAGCCAACTCGGCTATCTACTTTTATATGACCTTTGACCTCTACCTTTAGCATCTAAAAATCACTGTTTCATAAGTTTCATCTCAGTTCTCTATATTTCTGTGGTTTGACTTTTAAGACGTACTGATAATCAAAAGATACCTCAAACCAATTTTAGCAAATTTCTAATCTTTGACCTCTAACATATTATCTATGTCGTCACAACTACGACTGCACACATGTCAATGGTCAGATACCTAGTTCATAAGCGTAGGAAGTTTTTTGAAAGTGGACGCGGAAGCGAATGTTAGTGATCAGTGCCCTGGGGAAGGGTCTAAGGGGAACACACCTCTCCCCCTTGGAATTTTTTTTTTGACTATTTCAGTAAAGTGCCCGAGATACTGTATGGTACAATGTTCGACAAACTTTGAAGTAATTCATCCTATTCAATGTCATATTTTGGCATATTTTGCCCATCCAAAGTAGGGGGAAAAACGAGGTTTCCCCACCCCCACGAATCAGAGTGCGGGGTGGTCGCCTCCGCTGCCACCTTTTCGTACTTCTATGGCTTACCCACAAAGTTTGAACTCGAGCGGACTTGCGATTTACGAGAAGTTCGTTACACAGGTTTCGGCTCAGATTTACACGTGTACACTTGGACGACCACACAAATTTTCACATCTCCAGTGTTAGGTGAAACGCGATCTTTCATCATTCAACCAACCATGTTTAGTAACACTCCAACAAATAACACTTGTAACAACACTTCCGATCTTTGTTACTCCCTTGTTATTGCTAAAAAAGCCTTTTCCAGTGTTTACATTTGACGCTACTATTTGTTTACTTGTCCTGGGAAAGTGGGGAAGATTTTAGCCAAAAGCTTTAAGTTTGTAATTCCCTGACAGAACCATTACTACTGCTAATTTTCCAAAGAGAGCATGATAAACTGGAACAATCTGTTCTTTAGTGAGCAAAATCAATAATTTTCTGTAGCTTAGACAGAATTGGTACAGCACTGAGTGCAAAAATGATAATAGTAATAATAGTGATAACAATCGTGCAAGTGAATGGACCAGCATGTGCCACTTTTCTAGCTTTGCTTAATGCCAAAGGATGAGAACCCAGTTCAGAAGGCATGTGAAATGGGGGATTGGGGTAGACCAAAACCATGTACCACAATGCACTGTTGTGCTTAAGGCCTACGACCACAAGATTGCCGCCCTTTTATATCTTGACCAAACCGTTCGTGCAGGCCCTTAGTGAAGTGGAGCAGAGGGATGGCGTACCACTGGAAAACTTTCCGCCTCCTACAAAATTCATCGTCCCTTCTGCCCTTTGTACATTTAAGTATTTATGGTCCTCTAAAGTATATACCCACCAATAGCCCACATGCCTGCCTTCTGGCCCCATTTTCAGGGCTTTCATGCCAGATGAATTGACCCCAAATGGGAGGTTCCGGTATGGAAATTGGCCCGGAATGGGCTACAACTAGACTCGGACTAGAACTCTACTCCAATCGAATCCACAAAATTGAACTTTGTATAAATTATGCTACTTAATGCCATACCTTATTGGTGAACAGTTTAATACATGAGTAGTTTCACACTCACTCAATTACAGGGTGGGCAGACAATGAGACTTACTTCTAATAATAATTTTTAAGTTAACTGTTCTTGAAGAATAGTTTGAAAACCATTTGCATGAGATTCTACATTGTCAAATGGCTGGACTCGAAACTGGCCTAGAACGGTAGTGTATGGAATTATAGCTGGCTCGGGAATTGACATGATGGACTCAGATACAGCCTTGCTAAGTCGGGTAGCCTATATTTTTGAAGTGTAAATGCGCTTGCACATTTTTTACTGCCGCAAACGTATTCTTATCACCACTTATTTCAGGAAATAATAGACGAGTTGGGAAATGTTTCCACCCAATGAATTATGGGAATGGGTCAAAGGTGAAGTAAACCACGCATAGTGTCCCAGCACGGGTGGTGAATGGTGAGCATGTAGAGCTAATCACGTTGCCCGTTGTCACGATACACTTGACCTTGTGACCCGACAGAAGTACCAAATTTCCCAACTCGTCGCAACCTTACTGAAAGGCATCAGCGAAATCTTTTAATTATCCTCCTACATCCACCCAGGACAGAAGGCAGACAAGGAACTGAAGGGGGAGGTGAGATTCTTCCAGGAGGAAAATAATTTTAGGGGGTGAGATATTCTAGACTACATTAAGGTTATGAAAATAGAAGTTTAAATTTCTGTTGCGGCCAAAATTTTTCTAAAGCCTGATTCCAACTGCACGACTTCTTTCCACGATTTCTCTCAATCCAGACAACTTCTTCACCACTTGGAAATCGCAAGAATTCGCGGGAGGTAAGTACAATTTCTTGCGATATGCTATACGTAATTCACAAATTTTTTACCATTAGAGGTACACACTGTACAATTGTTTGAGATAATTATTGAGGACACGTGATGGTTCGAGTAGGCATATAAACCGCATGGGTCTTGCTCGTTATTGAAGCTTAGTGTTACCACTAATATATGGGTTTACAATATTTTATACAGGTATATATGTATATATATATATATATATATATTTATATATATATATATATAAATATATTTACAAAAGACAAAACCTGAGATGTAACTATATAGTCACAATATCCCGGTTTGTAGCGTGGTTTTCAGTTCCCGATATAGGGCAGGAACAAGGCCGGAAACTGGTTAGGTAGGCCTATGAAATATTAAATCTAAAAACCAACACAAACCGTGACATGTTCACGATTAACTTTATTTCACTGAGCTCCTCGGCGCCCTCGAGAAAGACTAACAAAAATCTTGGAAAGCAAAACGAACAGAGGAGAAGACTCAAGAAATAATTTACATAACAAAACATTACAGAAATAACAGACTACCTTAATTTGCATAATGAAACATAGCACGAATAACAAACTGTACACAAGCATTGCATGATCTTAAACCTTACATCATTCCTTCTCTTAATTAGAAATGTCCTCATTTATGAATTTATGCATGACATCAATTTACATTCAACTTTTTTAGTTACTTGTTAAATGATTCAGTTAGTTTACAAATTGATTATACATGAATAGTCAATATCGTACATTATTTTACACATATGCAAATTTTCATTCATTCATTGTCCCTTTATTTACTCATTCTTTCATTCACTTAAATGCATTTTTTTCATAAATATAATGGTATTTCTTTCATTTATTGACTACAGATATTCCATTACAGATTTTGTTTTTGTCGTTACAAATGCTTTAAGTCATTCGTTATTTGTATATTTGGCATTGCACATGTACAGATTAAACTAGGACCATATGGAACTAGAAAATGTGGTTACGAAAAAAGCTTGATTTAAAATACAAAACTGCCAAAATAAAAAACCAAAAATACAAAAACATCACAAAAGTACCAAAAAGCGTATACGATCGACCATATCACTTAGCAAAAGAACATTGCATAGACATATTTCGTAGTCAAATCCGTTTCAATTGTCAAAATCCGTCTAACCTTATCAATGAGATTCAATACAATTTAAAATCTTTGAAACGGGCGAGGAGATAAGGTTGACGCCCACTTCGTGTTTGAGGTTTGTGGTAGGGGTCATAGGACCTACTGGGAGCTACAAGATTAACTTGAATTTGAACAGACGCTGGTACCTGAGTAGAGTGAGGAAGTGAGGGGCTAAATGAAAAGGGTAGTGATCCCGACAATGCTCAGAGTAGTTCCTACCAAAGGTACTGCCTCTTTTGGAGGTGGCGCTCCGTTCCTACTTTTCGGAAGAGGTGACCTATATGGTTTCAGTCTATTGTAATGAATTGTTCTGAGCGGTTTCAATGGATTTTTCACATCTCTCACCTGAAACACAACTGGAGCTGGTCCGTTAACATCGTTTGGGAGTGCCTTTTAAACCATAAAGGGTCCTTCCCACTTAGGAGCCAATTTTACCCTTTTATTTCTTGGTAAGTCTACCCATGCTAGGTCTCCGGAAGAGTATGGTTCAAACCTGGTGTTTCTGTCGTAATTTGTTTTTTAAATTCCTTTCATCTTAGAGCTAAATTTTGAAGCTTCCCTAAAGGCAGTTGCTATAACCTTCTATGTAAAGAAACTGCGCAGTCGGCTGGAGTTCCTACAGTGGCCGTGACAAAGGTTGGGTAATTTGCAACCATATCGATACAGGGGCTCTAGGCTCCCTTCCGTGGAGAAGAAAGAATGCATAATGACAAAAACATACCTCCAATCTTTCACATCACCCTACAAATGTTACTGTAAAGGCTACTTGTATTATAAGATTTCTCTCTAGGGTCCTCACTTGCTTCGGGCCTAGATAGTTTGGATATGTACCTCTGGTTTTCGGAAGAGCGAATTGGTCCGTACTTTTTGTCCTATAACAAGCAGATGCAGAGGGCGAACCGTGACGAATGCGTAAAACGCGCCGAAATTTTGCATTAAAAAGCTTTTCCATGACAAAATCCATTACAGACTATGCACCAGGAAACTCTCATTTCCTTAAAAAACTTTATATGCTTATAAGACGGTGAGTCTTTTACCTGGTAATTCGTCTCATCAAACACAAAACGTTCTTAAAACGTACTTAAGATGGTCTTTAACCGTTAGCATGGGCGTCAATCAGGAGGGGGGGGGGAACGGGGGACAAGTCCCCCCACATTTCGATGGGTGGGGGACACAATATCAAATGTCCCCCCTCCCCACAAAAGCATGAAAGAGTAGTGTCTTGGTTCTATTTGCTTGGCTTTTTGAGTGGCATGTAGGTTTGTTGGGCAATTGTTAAGTGTTTCGATGCAGATTCTAAATGTAGATTTCGTCAGGAAAATCTTATTTAATGACAAAATTTCGGCGCGCTTCGCGTGCATGCGTCACGGCTTGCACTCCTTCTCATGACGATTAAAAGGTAATTATACATGAAACTATTCTGATCACAACACTTTCCGAAAACAGACATACATCTCCAAACATCTGTAGGGGCCTCGCATCAATATGGAATCATTCAATCAGTGGCGTACGCAGAGGGGAGGGCCATTCGGCCATGCCCACCCTCACTGATTCCGATTTTTTAAGTTCTTAAAAATACGTAAGTTTTTCAACGAACATTTACTCCAAAAGGTAACATATTTGGCACCAGATTCCATGTAAGGACACCGAATCTTTCAAAATTTTTCAAAGGGGAGGGGGACACCCCATTGGGCCATGCCCCCTTCACTGATTCCGATTTGTTTAAGTTCCTAAAAATACGTAAATTTTTTAACACAAATTTACTTCAAAAGGTAGCTTATTTGGCACCAGATTGCATGTAAGGACAGCAAATGTTTCAAAGTTTTTCAAAGGGGAGGGAGACACCCCATTGGGCTATGCCCCCCTCACTGATGCCTATTTTTGTAGTTACTAAAATACGTAAATTTTTCAACACAAATTTTACTTCAAAAGGTTACATATGTGGCACAAGATTGCATGCAAGGACACCTAATTTTTCAAAAAATTTCAAAGGGAGGGAGACACCCCTCCTCTTAGACTCCTCCCAGGGGCGGCGCTACAGGAGGGCAGGGCAGGCATTTTCCCCTATGTTTTTTCAACCCCAAAATTAAAATCGTCTATAAAACGTTTTAAGACACATAATTTTGTAGGGGGTGGTGTGAGGCTTTACAGTATGTCACCCATCCATCACAATATTAGCTTAATTGTTCGTTACAAAATACCTGAAACTTGCAATCTCCGCACGCACACCGTTTTCTGTTTTCTCCATTGTTTGCGTGAATGCAGGTTTAGTATTACATAAACACTGAGGCCATTATACATAACGCGCAAACAAAAAGAGCATAGGGACGGAGAGTAAAGCTAACACAATACAGTAGTATACCCTAACGCGGCCAAGCAGGGAGCTGGAAGAAACTTCAAGCTCCCCTTACACATATGGTGTTACAGAGCAAAAGGTCTCCCTCTCTTGAAGAAAAGGTGCGTATCATTGCAAGTTACCCCAAACAATACAAACAGCTAATTTGTGCATCAGGGGATACGCCTCATGACCCATGAATCTCTAACCAAAACCCCAACCCTACCCGTAACTCGGAATATATTTTCGTCCGGGGGAATCTTCGGTCTTTAGTGAACCTTCGACCAATTGAACCTTCCGTCTATGGGTATTCCTCCCTGTCCGCATTATGTAATGTTTGGCAGTCTCTCAAACATTTACTGTCTCTCCATTCCCAGCATGTGACCATTTAAAATTTAGAAGGTGAACATATATATATTGGGAGTATCATGAGTCAATCACTTAACGAACACTTTGACAATTATAAAAAATTAAAAAAAAAAAAAAAAACATTTAATAAAATGAATTAAACTTTGAAGTAATATAATGTCTCCCTCATTGCATAAACGTAGAAAGCGGGAGGCCGGGGGCTAAAGCCCCCCAGTCAAAAATCTGGGGGCTGAAGTAAGCTTCTTTCCCCAATATCCAAGGCCAAAAGCCCCTTATTAGTCTCTTCAGTAAAAAATGTAAAAAATTTGCAGTAATTTTCCTTAAAATTTGCCCAAAATGTTGCACCAAATTGCATCTGAGGACCCTTAAATACCCCAAAATTTTTCAAAGGGGAGGGGAACCCCACCCTTAAGACCCCTCCCCAGGACGGCGGTCCAAAACAAGGTTCACCTCCTCAGTCTTGAAAAGCTACATACGCCTATGCCTTATTGTGCTTTATTTTGGTGTTGTCTCGACTGAGTAATCCTTAGAAAACGAATTTTAAATAGTAGGTGCATGGCCGTACACAACACAATCTTTACTGTATGAAGAAATCTTGAGTCAATCAGAAAAAGAACAAAGAAAAACAGGGCGATGCTACATGGGGCTGGGGGCAACCGCCTCCTATCATTTGCAAGAACAGGGGAAAGAGAGAAGGAAGAGAACAGCAAAAAAGAAAAGGAGAAAACGAAAGAGATGAAGGGGAAGCGAATGAGAAAGAAGAAAGAGGAGTCCAGAGCTTCCAGGAAGCCCTATTCCGGTGTCTGCCAGCCTTTAGGTACCTTGCATAACGCATATATGAAGGAACGAAAATATTCGTAATAGTTCGTGTTTCTGTCGACTCAAAGCACGTATTTTTGACTGAAATCATACCCATACATAGAAGGGGGTGGCTTCAGGAGGTTTGTTGACTGCATACCCTTCTCTTAGACAACAAAGGCTAGTGTCCTCTTACACTAAAACAAAACTTAAAATTCAATAAATTATTAACACTTTTCAGCCATATATGATCAGCTCAAAAAATACCAAAGACATCACCATTTTGTATCTAAGCAATCTTAAATTGATAAAAATTTCTCAAAGGGGAGGGGACACTCCTCCCCTTAGACCCCTCCCCAGAAAAGCATCTTTTCCCCAAGCAAAAATTAAAATTCAATAAATTATTAACACTTTCTTCCATATATGATCAGTTCAAAAAATAACCAAAGATATCACCATTTTGCATCTAAGCAATCTTAAATTAATAAAAAATTTCTCAAAGGGGAGGGGACACCCCTTCCCAGAAAAGCATCTTTCCCCCAAAAAATTCAAATTACTCATTTATAAACTTTCCAACCATATATGATCAGTTCAAAATATGTACCAGAGACATCATCATTTTGCATCTGCAACCTTAAATTAACAAAAAACGTCCCAATGGGGAGGGGGATCCCTCCCCCAGGACGGCGATCACTCATCTCATGCTTTTCCCCCTATCGAAATACCCTGGCGCCGCCATTGCTCCTCCCCCAGGATGACACCTTTATATAGTGACAAAGGAAGGATCCCCACTGCTGTATACAAACGCAAGGTGAAAAAAAAGGTGCAATTTACGCAGTCAGTAAAAACATCCAGCCAGTCGGAAAAATTAGAATTCACTAAATTATGGACATTTTCCAGCTATGTACGACCAGTTCAAAAAATATCCCCAAAGATAGCACCGTTTATCACCTAAGCAGCCTTAAATTAACAAAAATTTCTCAAAGGGAAGGGAGACACCCCCTCCCTTTAAACCCCTCCCCCAGGACGACACATTTATGTAGTGACAAAGGAAGGATCCCTACTGCTGTATACAAAACGCAGGGCGCATAACAAAGTGAAATTTAAATGCCCCCACTCAGTTGGAAAAAACATCCGGCCGGTCGGAATTTGGGACCTTCACACCCCCAAATATATCACCCTAGCAACGGGCCTGGTCGGGTCCATGATCTCCGACAATGATCCACGCTGCGAAGCGTTGTTTCAGCTATTTTGGGACATGATGAAAATAACATCTTGAAGTAATTCCGTGGACTCCGTGTATTTCACCTGGCAGATCATCTATGATGGTCATGTTAACTTTGAAATGATAATTCTTATTAGAATAGGACAACGTCAGTCATCATAAGGGGGAGGAGAAAAGGGCCTATAGGAAGACGCCCCCTCTTCAAAACCAAAGGGATTGGTTTGTGCTAAGTCATGTATGTCCCCGTCCCCCCCCCCTCACATTCGAATACGGATTGACCCCCTGACCGTCAGTGACATTTTATAAACGTTTCCAAAACATTTTGTGTTTGCTGGGGTATAGCCTTCTTTTTTCAAGAAATACGCCTTCTCTTAAATTCAACTGTTTTGCATTCTTGCAATGTTGTTCTCTTATGTTTATCACTCCTACAGACACGAACAATCGAATTAAAAGCCCTCATCAGGGAGTTGTAATAACAACTTCCTGTCCTCATCAAGTAATAGTGCAAATACGTCTGTAACGGTATTGATAATAAGGTCAGCAATGAGTTGCTGCTGGGAGCTCGTGCTTAAATTTTGGGTTTGGAAAAGATTTATGAAAATTTTGAAAGAAAATATGTAGAAAATTTGCAGAAATCGATTGGGGCACATGCCCCCCCCCCCGGGCGCCACTGACTAATACAGCCTATTAAACCTGACATTGCTCTGGCACAAAGCGTTTGATATAGTGTTATTGCTGACTAGAAAGCTGAACATTGTATTTATATATGTTTGGTCTAAAAAAAGAAAGTTTCACGTACTGTAACATTTTCACTTTTCATCAAAGTTCAGGCGCGGATCCAGAAATTTTGAGGGGGGCCAAGATGGAAAATTTCATGTACGCCGAAGTTGCACGACGAGCGCGAAGAGCGAGTTCCTACGCGCGGGGTCCAGGGGTCAGCGGTAGGGCCCCTGGGGGGTCCAGGGGGAAGCCTGCGGAAGCAATATTGCATTTTAAGAGCACAGAAATCAGCTCCAGTTCTTATGTCAGTGAGATTTTATACCTTTTCATGTTGCATGGAATTTGATGTGTATGGCTCAGTGTAAGTTACTATATATAAACCTGCAGAAGTTCCGGAGAATCTAAGTTATCTTAAAACTTACACGTCAATATTATGGGCCCTTGTAGGTAACTTGAAATGATTTTTGCCACGATGAGTGTTTTATTTTCGTTATTGGGTATTAAGGTATAGGACGTCAGATGAAACAACTGCTCGCGAAGCGCGATGAAATTTGAATTTACACAGTGTTAACGGTGTACAGGTGTCAATTCCCTTTATGTGTGTCTATCAATTAGAAGGTGGGTTCAATACTAAGTTTTCAGGTCTCATAAGAAGAGGAGGGTGAAAAAATGAATATCAGTTGCTTTACATCCTTACAATGCTGGCTCATCTGAAATCACGTTTATGCACACGAATAATTAGCTTATGGTAGAACCACACCGATGAGTAATGCGAATACGTTTGGGACCTTATTGATAGTAAAAGGAACAATTCAAGGCTAAAACTGCGCAGATCAAGCGAAAATCAAGAAATATTGAGAAGACTTCGCAAAAATCGTGAAAGATTTCAAATGATTTTTGGTAAAAAGTGATAAAAATAAATCCATCACTCAATAAAACCGTACCACTTTCGGTAAGCGAAAACAATTGCGCGCGAAGCGCACCTAAAAATTTCGGTATAGAGCCTCCCGGGAGCTCTGCATTAATTGTACACTGAAAAGGGGGACCAACAGGATTCTCACAACCTGACATCCATATGGGAGGAGAGATGATATATCACCTTCTTTATGGATTTCTGAAGGGTAGACCCTTCAGGAATCTATGACCGATGGAGCCGGTGGGAGTTGGTGATTGGGGGAACCGCAGATAACTGCTAAACCGTGCCTTTTAAGGCAGTGGGATTTCGTATTCGCTACATATACAATAATGGGAGAGCCTTTTCATGTTAGTACATGAGAGTGCAATCTCAGGAAGGGGTTTACCCTCCCCATTGAGAAATTTTGTTAATTTTAGGGGGCCTATATGCAGAATAGTGGTATCTTTGGGTCATTCTAAAGTATGTTTAAAAAATGTCCACAATTTAGTGAATTCTAACTTTTGTTCGGGTGAAAATGGGGAGTAAGAGACGGTTAATATGTTGTCTTCAAATCTCCTTAAGTCCCAGGAAAAATCATGGGCGTGGATCTATCTCCAAAAGTGGGGGGGGGAGGACTTTTTCACATTTGTGAAACGCCTTCCTGGTGGGAGAAGCAGTGGTGGTTACCTGAATTTGCGTCATGGGTAGGCAATCAGTTTTGTGATCGTCGGCATGGGGGAGGGGTCTAAGGGAAATTTTTGTAGAACTGAATGCCCTCAGATGCGATTTGGTGCAAAAAAGTGTAAAATTTTTAGCTTATTTTTCTTCTAAAAACTTCGTTTTCCTAGGCATAATTGCAGTCTGTTCCATCCTTTTTGAAAAAAGTGAGGGGGACTTTTTGACGATGTCCCCTCTTCCAAAAAAGTGAGGGGGACACGTCCCCCCATAAACCACGCCCATGGGAAAATTTTACACGCATTTATACCTGCTTGGAGTCCACAGAAACATTCTTGGACTGTAATAAAAATTTTTCCTTTACATTTTAAAAGGATATCCAAGGTTGACAGAGAACAGTATAGAGCCTCCCGGGAGCTCTGAATTAGTTACAGTATACAAAAGAGGGACCAACGGGATTCTCACTACCCGACAACCATATGGGAGGAGATATGATATGTCACCGTTTTAGGTATAGCAAGAGGGATGGTGGACAGGCAAAATTCGTTTCAGAAAAGATTTTCGTCGTTACTGAAGGTCGCGGTAAAATGTTTGAAAAATAAGCAACGGCAATTACGTACTTTCAATCTTTCAAATCATGTGCTAGACTAGATTAGTCAAAGATCCCATAATGATGAGAGCCCTACAGAGAAGGAGATGTACTTTTTAGAAAAATGTTTGTATTGGGATAATTTCTTGCGTCATAGCTTTGTCAATGGTATATGAAATCGGGTGTAAACCCTATCGTATGCGCGCGAAGCGCGCCCAAATTTTGAATAAAGTATTAGTCCATGACAAAACCTGCATGCATTCCAGAACCTGCTTCGGACACTGTCACTTTCCCACCAACCTATGCTATTCAGAAACTGACCGAGAATTCTTAAAAAGCACTTTTGCTCCTTTGTTCCCCCTTGAGAAGTTACCGAAAGCTATTGATAATAAGGACAACTCTGACACAAGGCTTGACGCTAGCGGAGCGTGCGAAAATTTAGAATTTGTCAAGAATTTCCAAAACTTATGATAGTTTGAGAACAGTTTGTGAAAGAAAGTGGTTAGAACAAATAAACCAGTCATCAAAAATACATCTCACCCTCCACCCTCCACAGAAATCGGTAGCTTGAACGACTTTTGGGACCATTTAAAAAAAATAGAATCGATGGGGGAGGGGGGACACACGTCACCCATTGCCTACTGTGCTGATGCCACTGTCTGTAGCTTAAAAGCCTTTTGAGTTCATTTTAAAACTTTTCAGACAGTTTCGAAATCGAATTGGGTATGCACGCCGCTACTTTGCCTGCAACAGCTGGTGTCACTGTGCACAATAGCACGTCACCTGACAGCTTGTCTTCTGTATTTATTCTGCAAGGTCTGTATGGCGAAAACTTTGCCTCTCAATCCCTCTAGATTACAAAAATTTTCACTCTTTAACACAAAATTGTTACTAAATTTCAGTGCAGCTAGCCGGGTCCATACTGCATAGTATGTCACGATGTTTACTTCTTTAGATCTTAAGTCAAGGATAATTACTCAGCTATTTACCTGTTTTCGAACATTGTAGGTCTCCTTTCGTCTCCAACCACTTTGAAAGATATCTAAAGAGATAATCCAGCTATGGCTACACCCAACCCCTACAGAAATATATACTTTGAATACGTTCTTAGACACTTTTATTCATTTTTGTTCTTAATTTTTGTTTCTCCTTTCGTTTCTTTTTTCTTTTTTCCCCTTTTTTCTCCTTTTGTTTTTTTTTCATGGGGCGGGGGGCGGGCTCCCTAGGCCCCCAGGCCCCCCTGGATCCGCGCCTGAAAGATCATTTATATCTGTGTCTAGAAGTTTTACAGACCTGATGATTTATATTGTAGCTAAAAAGGTGATATTTTGAAACCTGTCTTTTCTGTGTTAATTAGATGATTACGGTTGAGAGAATCAAAGTGAATACTATCTGCTGAGCCAGAGGCGTACATAGGATTTTTCTGGAAGAGGAGCAGCGCAAATCGCAGGAAACGAGTTGAGTGCGTTAGCCCAGCAAACCTCCTTGCACGACTGGCGTCTGAGGAAGAATGCGCCTCCCTTAGAATCATCCAGATGTTGCCATTTGGTGTTTAATGTTTTGTGATATGTGTTTGTTTGTGGACGGGAGGATGGGGCTCCCTCAGTTATTTGTCCTTATCATTAGTGCAAAATTTAGACATTTCAGATAATGTTTTGTTTTTCGAAGAGGGGATTCCATATATTCATCCTCACACCCTGGCACTCCACCCCCATAGAAGTAGGACCAATCATGTGAAGGGAAAGGGGGCGGGGGGGGGGGAGCTCGCATTTCGTTTGTGACAGATATCGAGTCAATTGGCTTAGCGTTCGTAGGCTTTTCCACCTTGCAAAATCTTTCATGTGTACGGGCCTGCCTGAGTCGGCCGGTGTTTTGAACAAAATAGTAATTACCCAATGAAATTGCATGTGATCTCACAGTTTAACATGTTATCGAATTGTTTGATACAATGGAGTCTGATTCTCGTCGTAACTTGAAAATGTGCTCATAATAAGATGTCAATGTTAGAGTTAACCGTACTGCTAGTAAAACCTAATGCCTCAAATGGGTATTGTTCGTATCAGTCGTCGAAAGTTTCAAAGCAGCTCCCTGGACTGTTCAGGACACCTTTTAGTTAGGAAACCACATACTCTAGAATGTCTTCTTCGGCGAGTTCACTGTCGCGTGTTTGGTCTAGCGGTAGAGCATCCGCCTCTCGGGAGGCCCGGGTTCGATTCCCAGGTCGAGTCATACCAAAGACTTTAAAAATGGAACCTACTGCCGTTGTGAGTGATGCTCCGCATAAGCAATGGAGTAGGGAAAACAAGCCAGTGAGCTACAACTGGAGAAAAAGGCCGTGGCCGGCCCGACTTGAACCAATTGGTTGGAAACTGGGCCGTTAAACCTCCTCTGAATAACTAGCAAATTCATTGTGTCCTAAAACTTGGCGAGCCATTGCCGGGCCACCACTTTCGACGTTCCCTCTCTTCCTCATTCTCGTGCCCCTACGAAAAAGGGGGGTTATTTGCATCAGCATTTCGCTGCCGCTGCAATGGATCAATAATTACCTGCACGTCAGCAGTCGATAAGGGCGTCATCGTGGGTTTCTATCCCAGACGCAGTGATAACATCCATTGTAAATAAGCACGAAAAGCCGGAAAATGTCCCAGCTATGCAGTTCAGCTGGTTCTCCCAAACCGCCAGGTGTCGTCAATAAAGTATCACAAAAATCGTGTAGTGTGCACCCCGACATCGTGAAAATGTCGTGAGTCGCAGCATATCGCAGAAAATTGTACATGTCTCCCGCGAATGCTTGCAATTTCAAAGTCGTGAAGAATCGTTTGGAATCGTGAGAAATCGTGGGAGAAAGTCGTGCAGTGGGCACCTGGCTTTAGAAATCTCAAAAAATTCAATGAAGAAACATACCATTTTCTGCGATAAGTTGCGACTCACGACTTTTCACGATTTGGGGGTACACACTACAAGATTCTTTGAGATAATTACTGACAACACCTGACTGTTTGAGCGGGTAAGATGAGCTGCATGGTTGGGAAATTTTCCTGCTTTGCGTGCCCATTCACAATGGATGTCATCAGCACTGCTCCTGGGATATAAACCCACGACGACGCCACTATCGACTATCGCGGACGTGTAGATTGATCCATTGCAGGGACAGCGAGATGCTGCTGCAAATAACCTGACTTTGTGCAGGTGCAATATAATGAGGAACAGGCCATGGGAAAAGCCATGGCTCCCCAAGTTTTAGTCCACTATGAAATTCTTGAGGAGTGAACTCGACGAAGAAAACATTCCAGAGTATGTGACTTCCCAACTATGGAGTATGTCTTGATCATTACGGGAGATGCTTGGGACGACTGACCAAAACAACAACAACTACAAAAAGAAAAAAAAAAGAAAAGAGAGAGAAAAAAAAAAACACTTGAGGCATTCGATTTCACAAATAGTAAGGTTAGCTCTAACATTGAGACACCTTGTAACTGGTATCTTGTTGAGCACATTTTCAAGTTATTAGTAGTATCGGACTATTCAGGCAGGCCTGTACACAGAAAAGATTTTGCAAGGTCGAGGAGGCTACGAACAATTCCTGAAACCATCGTCTACAGTATATCGTAGGAGGAGAGCAATGTCAACAGACATAAAATCTCTGACACCAATCTAATTGACGCGATATTTGCCCCAAACGGGATGTGAGCCCCCCTTCACAGGATTGGTTATACTCCTATGATGGTTGAAGTTCCAAGCGTAGAGACGAAACCCATCGTACCCCCTCTCCGAGAAACCTCTTCTGAAATGTCTAAGTTTTGTACTCATGACAATGGCAATGGCTGCAAGATCCTCATACCCCCACCCACCCACACAAACATATGGCAAAACACTAAACATTGTGCACCAAATGGCAAAGTGTGGATGATTGTTTCCAAACATCATCACCTAAATAGGGAGGCACATCCTCGCTGTTACATCCCCTGCGTCGTGCAAGGAAATTTGCTGCGCTAACGCGCCGAATTCGTTTTTTTCCGATTCGCCCTCCTCTTCCAGGAAAAAAAAACAAACATCCTATGTACGCCCATGGCTCAACAGAGAGTGTTCTTTTTTATTCTACCAACTGTAATCATCTAGTTAATACAGAGAAGATGAGTCTCAAAATATCAACTTTTTAGTTAAGATATAAATCACCATGTTTGAATAACTTCAAGACACAGATCTGAATATAACAACTTTATTAATCAGTTACAATATTACAATATACCTACATGAAACTTCCAGGTCAAACATCTAAAAGAACAATGTTCAGCGCGGCTATCAGGTCAGCATAGCAATATCAGTCACATTGTGCCAGAGACATGTCAGGCTTTAAAGGTATGTTAGCACAAGATTGCATGAAGATTAAATGTAACAGAAGGACTTTACTTATGCCAAAACTCATTTCCCAATTGACACGTCTTTAATATTACTACCACAAGAAATTGATCGAAGAAGAAAAATATGAAGACTAGCTTGCATGGGGGTATATCACTTTCGACGCTTCTTTTACATTGATTGTGACAAGTTCGGTAGCTACGCCATTTCAGGGGAGTAGCAAGTGGGTGGACGGGGTGGGTTATGTCCAGGGAGTTGCCCAAGATATCATTAAGGAATTTCTGGATTTTTGGCCGGGCTTTGATGCTCAATTTTTGTACTTAGGCTTTTTGACTCTTGCGTAGTTGTAAATATTTGGGTGGATGGTTAGAGAGGACTTATGATTTTGGATTGTGATATTGGTTTTGGTGTTCCTCACTGCTGATTTTCCATGGGCCCCAGAGGGTCTTGGTACGCCCCTGCGACATCTGAAGACGTGGTTGCGACCTACAAATACCACCGATTTTCAGTCGTACACTATACGACTTTGTTTGCAATTTCTCATAACATCTCACGACACGGATGTGGAATCTGCATAAATTTTGAACATGTTCAAAACTGGTCGACATTGAACGGACTTCTCGCGAATTACCACGACTTTGAGAATTCTCACGACATCTCACGACCCTCATTTGCACACCACATGTGTGACTTTTTCATGTCGCGAGAGGAGTCTGCAGACAACGTGGGAAATCATTGTCTAAGGATTTTCACGTGTTAAAGGAAGGAGCCAAATCTGAAATGGCTTTTTTGTGTTGTGAAAAGAATTAACTAGAAATCTAAGTTGATATTGAAAAGAGAAAGATCACAACAAACCTACATTGTACGTAAATATCACACACAAGGAAGTGTTTGCTGGTACGCATGGCTCAGACACGTACAACACGTACCACCTCCATCTTATCTTTAGATCAGCAGTGTGTTGTTTTCGAAGTAAAACGTGGAAGACAAGGAGGAATTACTCATCACTAACGTAGAATATTTCATACATATCATTTTTAGTTTTTACTTCTTTTACAATTAATATATAAAATTCATGAGCATCAAACATATTCATGAAGTAAAATATCTTTATCAGGGTACCACTCACATAGGGTAATTTATCGGTCGTTTGATTTTCAGTTAAGTTACTGAAGTAGTTTCCGGGAACTCAGTATGTGGTCATTTCTAGAGCTTTTTAAAAACACTCATAGAATCATTTAATTTTAAGATACGGCGATGTCATAACCTCCCCTTACTCAAAACCCAGATATGGGCCAGATATGAAATTCCATATATGGGCCAGATATGGATTTCATATCTGGCCATATCTGCTGCAGATATGGGATTTATATCTGGGCCAGATAAAAAATTGGGCAGATATAACCCAGATCTACGCCAGAACCAGATCTAAGCCATATATGGCCAGATAAAGTTTTATCTGGATCAAGTCTTTATATGGAACAGATAAAATTTTATCTGGACCAGATATGGTCCTTATATGAGCAGAATATATTTCCACATACGGCCCATATCTGCACCAGATATGATATTTATATCAGATCGGATAAAAGTTAGGCAGATATAACACAGATCTAAACCATATATGGCCAGATAACGTTCTATCTGGATCAAGCCTTTATATGGCACAGATAAAATTGTATCCGGACCATATCTGCTCTGGTTATGAATCATAGTTAGGACTTATAGTCCACACTCCTCATGGAGACTTTGAACACCAGCAAACAATGTTAAAGTGCTCCATGCATTAGAATTTAATGTAAGTATTAGGTTGAATTGACTTAAGTACATAAATTCAACTTATTTCATTACAGCGAACAGAAAAATGCCTTGAAATTTCCTATTTTATGTAATCACAGTGATATGGGCTTCTTATTTTAAACTTTATTACGTATTTGACTCTAAATTTTGTTTACTGCATAGTGCATATTTTACTTTCAACTTCCTAAATCATGAAAAATGTAGGTTTAGATACAAGCTCCGCCCAAATATGCAAATCAATTGCTTAAAGTTCACTGAGTACACTGCAGTATTAACAGAAGTGTAGCCACTAAATAACTGCAATGTCTGGGAAGGTGATGCTTTATCCAAAACATTAGTTTGTAACAAGCATAATCCAAGAATCAAATAAAATAAATAATAAAACAAACTAACAAAATGCTCATTTGTATATCTAGCATATCAAGTTATATCTGGCTTGATATCGCCATATAAAACTTTATTTGCATATCTGGAATTGCATTGTATCAAGTTATATCTGGCTTGATATGGCCATATGAAACTTTATTTGCATATCTGGAATTGCATTGTATCAAGTTATATCTGGCTTGATATGGCCATATAAAACTGTATTTACATATCTGGACTGGCATTTCATCAAGTTATATCTGGCTTGATATGGCCATATAAAACTGTATTTACATATCTGGAAAGACATTTCATCAAGTTATATCTGGCTTGATATGGCCATATAAAACTTTATTTGCACATCTGGAACTTGCATGGTATCAAGTTATATCTGGCTTGATATCGCCATATAAAACTTTATTTGCATATCTGGAATTGCATTGTATCAAGTTATATCTGGCTTGATATGGCCATATGAAACTTTATTTGCATATCTGGAATTGCATTGTATCAAGTTATATCTGGCTTGATATGGCCATATAAAACTGTATTTACATATCTGGACTGGCATTTCATCAAGTTATATCTGGCTTGATATGGCCATATAAAACTGTATTTACATATCTGGAAAGACATTTCATCAAGTTATATCTGGCTTGATATGGCCATATAAAACTTTCTTTGCATATCTGGAATTTGCATTGTATCAAGTTATATCTGGCTTGATATGGCCATATAAAACTTTATTTGCATATCTGGATTTGCATTGTATCAAGTTATGTCTGGCTTGATATGGCCATATAAAACTTTATTTGCATATCTGGAATTGCATTGTATCAAGTTATATCTGGCTTGATATGGCCATATAAAACTTGATGTAATGTATCAAGGCATCTAAATCTGGCTGTATATCTGGCTTGATATGGCCATATAAACACTGTATTTAGCCAGATATATCCAGATATAAATCCATATCTGGATTTGGAGTAAGGGATCCTCGATTCATTGTTAACTTTATCGAGACAAATATTTGTCAACGCAAATATAGGTGACTTTTCTGGTCGAGTCCAGGTTCAACGCCCAAACGGAGGAACTTACGGAAGAAGTCCCTGGAAATGTGGTTTTTTTACGAAATTGTGGGCATTAGAATAAAATATTTCTATCTTCAAATTGCATTAAATGAACTAGAGGGATGATTGACATCAGAACTGTATCATTTCCTGTTTTATTATAGCCTTACTTATAGCAACAGGATATGATGATGTTGGAGTTTGCTAGGTGGGTCGATTAATGATGTAAGCGATTACATGGGACTGGATTCCAGTTGAGCTACCCAACAGGAATTATGGGAGGACTATTTGCTATGAGTGCGGGTAAGAAATAGTAAAGACGTTTACGTAACCTTTTAATTCATATCTGGGGGGGGGGGCATATTTCTTGAATGTGCCGCCCCGAACTCCCTTGGCAACGGGCTTGATGTTAAGGCCTGGGTAAAACTGTGTGCTTCAACGTATTTTTGTCTTGCT
Organism: Holothuria leucospilota; assembly: GCA_029531755.1. Taxonomy (NCBI): domain Eukaryota; kingdom Metazoa; phylum Echinodermata; class Holothuroidea; order Aspidochirotida; family Holothuriidae; genus Holothuria; species Holothuria leucospilota. The sequence continues at coordinate 37,219,977 of CM055971.1, forward strand.
GAGGCATGTAGAAAGGCTGACAGTTTTAAGGGAACCGATTCAGCTCGAGTCTTCCCCTACAAGTGATCAAAATGAATTTCCACAAGAGTTTGAAGTGTATGCTTTCATGAGTCAAACAGAACAACAGCAAGAAATGCCGGGCAGACTCTTGCGTCCCTAGTACAAGCATTTAATGCGTTACGTCCCGCTCTTTTGTCTTCCTTTAGTTGTTATGTAAACTTTGTAACTCTGACTTAGCTGGCGATTCATCCATGGAAACAGGGATTTAACAACTCCCTGATAGAACTATTTAAATAAGGATAATTTGAAGATAAGTCTTGGCAGGGAGTTTTATTTAACAAAGTCCCTGGTTTTGTCTACATAGCAGGTTGCACGGTGTATTCCTTGTTCAGTGAGGGAGTAATCCCTGTTTTAGTCATGTCCCTAGCGCCTTCACAAGTAAACATTTTGTAAACTTCGGATATTCTTAGAATTATGTATCCCTAATAGTGGTTGATCGTTAACGAATATTCAGCAAAATGCAACATCTGACCCCGTTTAAATCATGCAGTAGCCCATGTCACCCACAGTGTCGGTGTGCATCGTATGCACTCCCCGTGAATACACTACTCATTGTTCAGGGGTATATGTAACACAGTAAATGATCGGACTTCTAAGTTTACAATGTAGGGTTTCTAGGATGGGCGGCTCTAAGAAATTTTGTTTGAGGGGGCAAACTCAAGTCCGTATTCTGGGAGGTTCGGTAGACCCCCAGCAATATGAATGGTCAGCTCCGGATAGTACAATAGCCTCAATAGGAGTATGCATACGAGTAGGGGCCCAAGTTGATTGGGGAGGGGGCTGTAACGATCTGCCCGAAAAATAGAAACAAATATTTCCGCGGTCTCCGCGCGCGTTCAAAATGTTAATGTACATATCATATAGGCATGCATCCGTTATCACACCGCATGCCAATTACATACAGTACTTTGCCACGTTACTACCTATTCCATGTTGGTTATAATTCTGGGGGAAGTCGTCACAATAATGATGATAATAATCAATGTGATGTGATCAATGTGTGATCGCCGGCCTGGGAGAGGGGTATAAGGGGAGGGGGTGTTCCCCCCTTTGAAAATTTTTCGAAAAATTAGGTGTCCATACATGCAATCTGGTGCACATATGCTACCTTTGAAGTAAAATTTGTGTTAAAAATTTTACCGTACGTATTTTAGTTACTAAAAGAAAAAATAGGCATCACCCACTACCACTTTGAAAATTTTTGAAAATTTAGGTGTCCTTACATGCAATCTGGTGCCACATATGCTACCTTTAAAGTAAAATTTTGTGCTTTATTTTAGGTACTAAAAAAATCGGCGTCAGTAATGGGGTAATGGCCTAATGACTCCTCAAATACACCACTGATAATCATAATATATAAGTTTAACAATTAAAAAACACACTGGTGAATTAAAACCGAATATATAGGTGATGGTGCAATCCAAATCAGAACTATATTTTAATTACCAAGGAAGTTTTTTCAAGTATCGATTTCCGTTAAGCTACATTATTGCACTATTTTTCTTTCAGTAGGTGCTCGAAAAATTCTCAGAATATTGCCCGAATTTTCACAAAAATATTTTGTTGGGGGAGCTGCAGCCCCCAGCCCCCGCCTGCTACGCCTATGGGAGTATGGTTATTATTATGTATTACAGCGATAGTTTTCAAAAGCTCTTCAAAAACCATTTCAGGCAGTTAGTCATGAGCTGACTATTTTAAAGTAAATACAACCATATCAACCGATCGCTACCGTACTACCATAGGGGTGGAGTAAGAGGAAGGTGAAATGGGCAAAGCGGCTTGATACATTTGTGTAAAATGAACCCCACCTTTAAATATTTTATTGTTTCTTTCATAGTGTCACAATATGTTTCAGCTTTGCCAAGAAGCCATAAAACGTTGTTTTTCTGGATTGCTTACTTAAACTAACGAAAATTTTGTTGAGCATGAAGAAACTTGAAAACGATGAAATGATAGCACTAAGTATTTTGGATCTCAGTACCGTTCCGAAACAAATTTTTTTTAAAGGGGGAGAGGAATTTCCCTAACTGTGAACCACGTCTTATCATATATACAAATAGCTAGGCCACTAGTCAAAAGTCTCATCACAATGAGCTTAGATTGACTGTTTGGTGTGTTTATGTTAAATCAATTGAAACGGTATATTTTAGCATAGAGGTGGAGAACCTCTTGCTTATAACAGGCCATTTGACAGTCATAAGACTGCTCGCTGTCAATTTGGACAAGGGAAGGAAAACCTCTCCTTCTATGGGAAACACAATACTTTTAGACTACATGCCCGTTACAACTCTTTGTAGACAGATACCTATGCTAATCTGGCCAGGTGACACCCTGGCAAAACTGCTTTTAGTCGTGGATGATAATCAACACGCCTAATGGGTTGTGTATCTAATGACCCCGACAGCTCTGAAGTGTCTGCAAAACTATGGGCATTTAAATTAACGCCAGCATTACCGTTGCACTCTGTAAATGACAATATAATGCCTAAGCTAATCATTTTACAAATAAACAACTGAGAAAACGCCCGCGAAGCTCGCCGATAAAATGTCGTTTTGAAAGTACTGTATTAATGTTTAACCTTCGCATTGCATTGGAAAGTTATTCACTTCTTTAATTTTTAAGCCCACTCAAGGAAAAGGGAGGGACCAACCCATCTCGAATTACATGTTTTTTGTATTTATTATTTTTATTTTTGAAAATTGAAGACCATGCTTTGCAAACTTTGGGGAGAGGGGCAAGTGCCCCCGTGCCCCAATGGCGAGCCGCTAATGGTTTCTAGGCTTTCAGTTTTATTACTATTGCAGTACACACACTTACAAGTGAAACGTACACGTTCAATGGAAACAACAGCATATAATTAGGTAGCACATGAGTTAGTAATGTTATGGTTATGTGAGCAGAATGAATGCCACATAGCCTTAAGACATTGATCTCATGGTACCCCACACCGCATTTGAAGAGTTTGGATACCGTATACATGTTCAATTTCTCAACGGAGCAGTCGAAGGGGGTATGAAATTTGGGACTAATAGATGTGAGTATCTTAAATTTGTAGTATCGTATTGTCCACATCTTTCCACTTATCAATATTTGGCAAGTTATGAAGAAACACCAAGCAAAACAAGAAAATATACACCAATGTCACTGACTTTCGGCTGTTTCTCCTATCAAGTACTATGCTTCCACCCATCTTGCTGTACCAAGGTGAAATCAAACGAGGGGCAGGGGAATTTTTCCCTACAAAGTAGCATCTATCTTGTATAGCCAACACAGTATTCCGTTGCCTTCACGAATTTCACTTTCAAACCACAATTTTTCCCTTGTATTTTTCTTACAGTAAATTTTCCGGGGATTTGTGGTTCAGATATTGTGGATTCCAGGCAGTGAATGCTATCCATGATAGGGCCCCAGCCAGTTGATAATTGTTTTGCCCTCAATAAATAAAGACTTTTTTTTATAAATTAATACCTAAAACGTTTATGTGCGATATGCAATTCTATATGTCAAACGCTTAATTACTGCTAAGCGTGATGACTCAAGTACCAGTGTTCAAGATTCAATATGCTTTGGAATGGTTTTGCGCAAAAAATTCTTTTAATCTTGTACACCTCATCGACCTCGTCACCCCGTGGCCCCTTTTATCCCATTCTTTATAGGTATCCATTTGCGGTTGACACTGTCAGAGTCTAGAGTTGCTCCCAAATCCGTAGAGGAGTTACCCTTGGATATATGGCGGATATCCATGTGCTTTACAACACCTTAGGATGGCTAGAATGTCATTACTGGTGTAAAGGTCCTTCTCTACCAGAAATACGATACGGTACTATTATTTTAAAAAGTCTTATTAATGAAATATGTATTTGATGTTCTGTAAAAGGTTAACGAAATAACGATGCAAGATTTCGGTATTGAAGTAACCGAACATCTAAAATCATTTGTACTATACATTTCACAGTATGAGATAATGTTCTGGAATGGTGAGATGACTTTGGATAAGTAATGATGTTACCATGTAAACATCTCACCCTTGATGGGGGTCATAAACAAAACGAAACGTTTAAATAGCTCCCCCAACATTAAGTTAGAAAAGCAATGGTCGGTTCAAAACTGCCAAATACAGGCCTTGCTATAGAGGGTCGTCTGTCCCCTGCAAAGCCCGCATCGTTCGCCCAGTTATAAAATCGATCGCCAAAGGCTGTTACGAAAATTCTTGGTCAATCTCTCCGGCATGGTAAGTGTCTGTGTCACTTGTGAGAATTCCCGTATTGCTATAGTCAAAGTGTGGATAACTTTAATTAATGAAAGTGACATCGTAATAAAGAGCTTCGAAAGCAATTTGATAGTATAATGGCTCATACAATGTAGAAAACATAAAAAACGAAAGACTTTCTGTAGGTATCACATATCATTGTTTAAACATAACACACATTTGCAATTCCGTTGACGTAAAAGACATTTTGTTTCGTTTTCATGACCTAAAATTATGATTCTTTCTATTCTGCGGCATAGATCAACGTAAACATCCATGTCAATGAAACTGTTTTCCGTTCTTTTCGATTAAGGGCTTGATTTCATGCCAATAATTTGATTAATTTATACCCACCATGCGCTTTGGTGGTGATTTCCTATTTTCGGTCGAACCAACCATTGAGAGAGAAGATAGAGGAGGATTTCTCTCGGTCCTTCAGAAGAACTTCCTGGAGGTGTTATATTTTGTTAGAACGATGACTTCTCAATTGCTTAGGGTGTTACATGGAGACGAAACACCAGTCCTGGTCAAGTTTACCGACAATAATTACCCCTTCGTGTAGAAATATTGTCGATTCAATGCGCTCCAATGGTGCTACGAACTAAACAGAAAGGCTCACCTCGTTTGCTATGTCTTAAATTCCAAATATCATTTTTGAAAGGAAGCCTTCAGAATGTTTAATGGGTATAGTAAATGGCGTTTGATACAATCATTAAGGCAAAATGAAAATTTCCTAATTATTGTTGGCTTGGTAGTGAACATGAATTTTCAGCTTTGTCGTGCTTTGTCGTACATTTTCGAAAATAAAATAAATAAAATCTGTGACATCATAATTGGAGAAAATACACTCTTACCTGACTGTACACTGACTGCAGGCGTTAGCTTGTGCACATGTGCAAGCTAACCGTCCTTGCCGGCCGGGAGTAACGGCAGCTGCCGCTTGGGCAATTGTAAGGAGTAACCATGTTTTAAGTTTGTTACAGTCATAAAAATTCATCTTGAACCTTAGCTTATTGCCTATTTGCTTTGTTCAAAAGCTTCTTATGCTCCATAAGCTACACGGTTACCCCTATAGTTTCTTCAGTTTTAGCGAAATCCCAGCAGTACAATACAATCGTTCTTATTTGATCAAACGTTCCGTTTGCAATGAATAATCTACGTTGTGCTATTTGTACAACGTTAAACCTACTGTTATGCCTTTACGCTTGAACTGCCAGACAGATGACGGTAATGTTTCGAGTTTTTCTCATTCTCTTAACAGTCACATGGGTATACTTTTGTGGTGCAAATCTCGGCAGATAATTTCCGAATGCAAATCTAACAAATAATATGTTACACGAGTTTGCAAATGTGCCAACTCTTAACATACTTTTGTTAGCACGTTGTTGAGCACGTACATTGAGTACGTGCAGTTACATTACGTACGTAAAACCTAATTAACTATGTGTTTAAGCCTGGTTTCACGGCTTGGCCAATCAGAAGACCCTTAAGAAATACACACTATTGAAAACCTCTGTGACAAGCTTGAAAGCAGACTTTTGATTGGTAGAGATATCATACAACACTAAAACTGTGTTAACTTTGTCTACCGCTCTGAGCCGTTCTAATTTGGTCACAGTTCTAATTCTAGCAATATTTTACTGCTTCTTACGACATTTTGTGACTTTTTATGCCTATTCCAAGCAGTTACCTTTGGACCTTAATGCCTTATTTTAGATATAAGGAGCCTGTCTGTGAATACTGAGGATTCTAAAGCCATTTATGGGTTAAAACACTAAGTAAAAATGGTCAGTGTCTTCACCATTGTTACGACATTTTGTAACTTTTTCTGCTTATTTCAAACTGTGGCTTTTGCATCTTAATGCCTTATCTTCATTAGCGGCTCGCCATAGGGGCACGGGGGGGGGGCACTTGCCCCCCCCAAAGTTTGCAAAGCATGGTCTTCAATTTTCAAAATAAAAATAATAAATAAAAAAACATGTAATTCGAGATGGGTTAGGCCCTCCCTTTTCCTTGAGTGGGCTTAAAATTTAAGAAGTGAATAACTTTTCAATGCAATGCGAAGGTTAAACATTAATAAAGTGCTTTCAAAACGACATTTTTTCGGCGCGCTTCGCGCGCGTTTTTTCAGTTGCTTATTTGTAATCTGATTAGCTTAGGCATCATAATGTCATTTACAGAGTGTAACGGTAATGCTGGAGTTAAATGCCCATAGTTTTGCAGACACTTCAGAGCTATCGGGGTCATTAGATACACTACTCATTAGCCGTGTTGATTATCATCCACGACTAAAAGCAGCTTTGCCAGGGTGTTACCTAGCCAGATTAGTATCTGTATACAAAAAGTTGTAACGGGCATATAGTCTAAAAGTATTGTGTTTCCCATAGAAAGAGAGGTTTCCCTTCCCTTGTCCAAATTGACAGCGCCGTCGGCCTACGCGCGGTCTTATGACTGTCAAATGGCCTGTTATAAGCAAAAGGTTCTCCACCTCTGTGCTAAAGTATACCGTTTCAATTGATTTAAAATAAACACACCAAACAGACAATCTAAGGTCAGTGTGATGAGACTTTTGACTAGTGGCCTAGCTATTTGTATATAGGATGAGACGTCGTTCTGAGTTAGGGGAATTCCTCTCTCCATTTAAAAAAAAATTCGTTTCGGAACGGTACTGAGATCCCAAATACTTAGTGCTATCATTTCATCGTTTTCAAGTTTCTTCATGCTCAAAATTTTCGTTAGTTTAAGAAAACAATCCAGAAAACCAACATTTTATGGCCTCTTGGCAAAGCTGAAACATATTGTGACACAATGAAAGAAACAATACAATATTTAAAGGTGGGGATCATTTATACAAATGGATGAAGCCGCTTTGCCAATTTCACCTGCCTCTTACTCCACCCTAGTAGCGATCGGTTGATATTGTTGTATTTATTTTTGAAGTAGTCAGCTCATGACTAACTGCCTGAAATGTTTTTTGAAGAGCTTTTAAAGACTACATGGGCATCGCTGTAATACATAATCATAACCATACTCCCATAGGCGTAGGAGGCGGGGGCTGGGGGCTGCAGCTCCCCCAACAAAATATTTTTGTGAAAATTTGGGCAATATTCTGAGAATTTTTCGAGCACCTACTGAAAGAAAAATAATGAAATAATGTAGCTTAACGGAAAGCGATACTTTAAAAAACTTCCTTGGTAATTAAAATATAGTTTTGATTTGGACTGCACCATCACCTATATATTCGGTATTAATTCACCAGTGTGTTTTAATTGTAATGGTAAAACTTATATATTATGATTATCAGTGGTGTATTTGAGGAGCCATTAGGCCATTCCCCCGTCACTGACGCCGATATTTTTAGTACCTAAAATAAAGCACAAAATTTTACTTGAAAGCTAGCATATGCGGCACCAGATTGCATGTAAGGACACCTAATTTTTCAAAAATTTTCAAAGCGGTAGGGGGTGATGCCTATTTTTTTCTTTTAGTACTAAAATACGTACGGTAAATTTTTTAACACAAATTTTACTTCAAAGGTAGCATATGAGGCACCAGATTGCATGTATGGACACCTAATTTTTCAAAAAATTTTCAAAGGGGAGGGGGACAACCCCTCCCCTTATACCCCTCCCCCAGGCCGGCGATCACACAACATAATACCTGCCCCACCCCCATGAGAGAAGTGTTGGCCACACCACTGATTATTATCATCATTATTGTAACGACTTATTGTAACGAATTATAACCAATATGGAATAGGTAGTAATGTGGCAAATTAATGTATGTAATTGGCATGCGGTGTGATAACGGATGCATGCCTATATGATATGTACATTAACATTTTGAACGCGCGCGGAGCGCGCGAAAATTTTTGTTTCTATTTTGCGGGCAGATCGTTACAGCGCCCCCCCCCCAATCAACTTGGGCCCCTATGCGTATGCATACTCCTATTGAGGCTATTGTACTATCCGGAGCTGACCATTAATATTGCTGGGGGGGGGTCTTCCGAACATCCGTGAATACGGACTTGAGTTTGCCCCCCAAACAAAATTTCTTAGAGCCGCCCATGCTTATCTTGGATATAAGATTACTAATTTGCGTTCATTTTACATGTTGAACGCTGAATATGTTTTACCTTTGTGCGTGGTTCTGTATCAAAAGAGCCAAAAAAAAAAAAAAAGAAATTAAAAAGGGACACATGAAAATCTAAGAGTGAGCGTATTATATTTCATAGTAGTTCCTAATTCTTATGACGCTGCGTGGGCTTTCTGATGACACACTATTAGAGATGTAAACTATATATGTATTTAAACACTACAGCATTTGATTAGTATTAAAATCATAGCTTGCACCTGATATTCCTGGGTATTACTGGGAGCTGCTCAAATGATATTCGGCTTTTTGTAACACTAGTGTTAAAGGTCTGGTGAGATAAAAATAACCTATATGGTTATTTGATGCAAAGATAATGAAAACCATAGGAAAAATCTACCATTCTTATCAACATAAATCAAATATTGACCATTTTACATAGTAATTTTAGTTGACCATTTTACATAGTAATTTTAGTTCACACTTAAATCATGAACTATCACTAACACTAACTGTTCAAATTTGTGACGCTGCAGGAAGGAACCACCTTACATAGGTAATGTTTCCCTTTGTTTTTAACGTTTTTTTCAAGGACAGCTGTAACATTGATATGTCCGAAGGGATTTATTTGTCACTTAAAGTTACCTACTTGGAAAACATCAAAATCACCCATTAAGTATTAACAAGGTGGCACTTAATTAAGAGATATTTTAAAACGGCTTAAGAGAAATACTACAACACATCTTTACTTTTGTATAAGCAATTTGTTACAGCAAAAAACCGTTACACTTTAAAGAGGTATGGTTTGAGAACGCTAAAAGATTTCGAAGTAACTCTAACAGATTTGTCATTAGAGGGTTTTATTGTTGAACTGCTGAGCAACAAAAAAATTTAGTTACATGTCACCATATCTTGAAAGTAAACAAAACGATGTTTGTGAAGTAGAAATTTAGTAGCGCCGATACAAATTTGAAACAGACATAAACCAGTATCGCATTAAGCCTTGATCAAATCATTCATTCTTCTTCAGGTTGGCCTTCGTTCTTTCGTTGCAAAATGGAACTCAAGACGGATGGCCGCCGTACATGTAATGCACTTGTATCTGCCCTCCCAACGAGTACCCCGAAATTGTTCCAAATCCATCGCCTCTATATTCAGAACGACTGGTGTGAGGAGTCTGTCAAGGTATTATGCAATATCCGTCTTCACGATCACAAAACAGCAAATCTAAAAATGATTATTGTTTTACCGTTTGACAACTTTTAGCAGGTAAGACTGTTCGCCAGCTATGAAATGTAGTATAAGTTCCATATCTAGTCGACCTAACACGATAAAAACAAGATCTGCAGGGCTGCTAACCATCGTAGTTTCTATCGCCAGCTGCGAGAAAACATTCAGGGGGTTGGTACCAACACCATGAAGATGAGAGCATACTGTATGATACTTATAAAGATATTATGGCTCCAAAGTGCCCCTAAGCCCATATATTCAAGGAAAAATGAAGAAATCACAGAATATGGGTTTCCTGTATCTCATGCCCATTCTCAGTTGTGAGTCTAAATTCTTTCTGTGTACAACTGGGGCACTAGACTGCACATTCAGACATTTCTTGAAGGAGGAAGCATCTCGTATGACACTAATGGAGATATTAACGCCCGAAAGTGTCCCTTAACCCATGTTTTCAAGGAAAGGTGAGGAAATCTCAATATTTGGGTTTCCGTAATTTCATGCCCAGCTCCAGTAGGCATGAAAGTCAAAATTCTTTCTGTGCACTGCTAAGGCACGAAGCTGCCAACTCCATAAAGATGGGAACATCTTTTATGATAATTATAGAGATACTACGGCTCGGAAATGCCCCTTAACCCGTATTTTACTCGGAAAAATGAAGAAATCGGAAAAATGAAGAAATCGCAATATTTGGGCAATTGGGGGTCCGTAATTTAATGCTCATTCTGACTGTCTGTTGCGAGTCGGGATCCTTTCTGTGTACTCAGAGTATGCAGATTTCCTTGAAGATGGGAGCATCTTGTGGCACAGGCTAGAGATATCACAGCTCAAGAATGCCCTTTAACCCATATGTTTCACTTAAAAATGATCCCAGACCAGGCCACTGCCGAATGCCAAAATTTTCAACGAAAAGCAAACAAAGTGGAATTTTCAGTACCACTCATTTCATGTAAGTTTGAATGTGGGAGTCGAAATTTTTCCCACGTGTTACCTGGTTATCGGGCTACCCATAAACGAAGGTTAAGGTAGTGGGGATACGTGAATTTAGAGCATCATGTTCTACAAATTTGCCCAGACGTTAAAATTGCCAATATTGCCGTTTTCGGTGAAAAGGGCTACATTCGACAGGTCACTACAAAAAAAAAAAAAAAAAAAACGAAACAATATTTTGGGAAGACTTTCCCAATATTGCAGACGATTTTGTTAATTCTACAACTTTCACTTCTAAAAAATTTTTAGACCCCACAAGAGAGCCTTTCTTGAGCTAAAGCAGCCAGAATGATCAAAATAGCGGCAATTTTGAAGGGCTGGCTACTCCCTTGCACATAAAAAATGGACCACATACTTTTCTGATAGTCTTCTCTACATCACATCAATTTTTAACCAGTTAGAGATGAAAAATTCACCAAACTATAATTTGCCTGGCTAAAGTGTGAAAAGAGTTGGGCGAATTCGGTTTCGGCCTCAAAATGGCATCCATATATCACGTGATGTGTGTTTGCTGTGTTTCAAGTTGTGGAAACTCTCTGTATATATGGCTCTGGTTTGCCCTGAGCGCTGCTTTTGGTAGTTATGCGACTGCTCCTCTGTGTGGGTTCTTCGGAGTTAAAGCAGTTTTTTGAATAGTTACAGTTTTAGCTGCCACTTGCCACAATGAGATTTATAAAATAATCACTTAGAAAGATTCAGCAAAAATAACATGCTCAAATTTCTCCTGTTTTTATGCAGTGTTTGTCCGTTTGGTTGCCGCGAATGGTCCTCCCATGATGTGAATATTTAGCACATGTCAAAGTTCACTGGGCTAATAAGGTATCGGCGAAAAGTGCGTACGTAGACTGCTTTGCATGCGTCCAACACATACCTGCTACAGTGAGTTACGTACCGTACCAGCATCTAAAGTGTAACATGAGTAATACATGTGCTGTCGTTAGGTACGGTAGGATACAGACTGTGAGCACAATCGCAGTCAATCAAACGCGATCGAGAAAGTCATAGTCGTATGGTCACGGAAAGACGAATGTCTCCATAGGTGCGTTACATTCCTGACGCCATTTCTTCTCTGTTATCCACAAGTCTGGCGATCATTGTCCCGCGGAGCGGACGAAGTTTTTTCGTTCAGCTCATCGCTGCTTAAAAACAAACGTCCGCAGGCTTTGGAAATAGATTCCTTTCTTCTGCGTAGAAATCCAACGCAAACTTTATTTACATAGCTCTAAGGGGATTGGATGAAGCAAATGTTTATTTAAAAAAGAAACTCCGCTACCATCGCGCAACAGTACGTAGAGTCACAGTGGTCAATGCAACTCGACACGATCCTGGTATTCCCTGGCACGGTGTGTGCATACACCAGTACAACGACTCCTCAACTAATTACTAACAACCTACCTCAGCCACGAGAAAAGACAGTTCGATATCTTTCAACCGAAGATTATTTGTCAGCTTCTAAACGAACTCTTTGATATCAGTTGTCATTGTTTGTAAGAGACTGTCCATGATCAAGACTTTCATCTAAATTAGAAGCTTTAACGGACGAAATGCATTTATGGGTGAAACGAATTTGTGGTCAACGTAGCGTTGCAAAGATCCGAGTCATTGAGCACCGCCTATTTCAGGAATAGACCAATTGCCGTTCACGCTCATGAATAATAAGTTTATGAACTTTTGGGCTGAGTGAAAGGAATTTATGGCTATCGCCAGTAGGCTCTGAGGGCGGCAGCCACAGAGGCGCTACGTAGGCTACGCGATCATTTACTTATTGTCAATCTGACATGTAGCACTCGAGCGAAATGTATTCATACTAATTCTCGAGTACATTTTGCTGTACTCGTACCCGTATCGTATCATGTAAGTACTTTGGCCCCCTACTGAAAAAAGAGCATCTTGCCTGGGTGTAATCTACAACTACAGTCTTGAAATTACCTTCGATCAGTAAGTTAGTTAGAGTCTACCTCTCAAAACTTGATTACTCGGGTGACATTACATTTAGTCGATGAAAAATGTGCATTTCCAACTACAAAGTTTTAAGGCAGACTGACATGTCGGTAGAGAGCTTGCATTAGATCTTAAAAGCTAAAAATAAACTGACCAGTATTGGAATAGCCTACTTGGAAAAATTCCAAAGTCTGTAAAAACTGACAAACCCTAGTCGGAAACAAGCCAAAATTCAGAACAAAATCCAGTTTTCTGTACAGGCTGGAATCAATGTTTATTAGTCTCATTTTATGAATTTGTAAACCTATTTTGCGGAAGCCTGAAGTCTACCAAAAATGAGTTTTCTCTCAGAGAAATTACTTAAACAGAGGCTTTCCGCTCACAAGATAATGACATTGAAACAATAGTTGCATTTTTTCTTTACTTCCCAAGTACCACTGGTAAGTAAACCCTGATGACTTCTAAGGGACATCGCAAATTTTCACAATAAAGCTTCTAGAAGTTGTCATCTATGTAACTGAAAATGGCCATTCTTGCAAGCTGGCCATTCGGCTTCAAACCTCAAGTTAATATTTCCGCTTAAGGTCCAACAAAGTGAAGAAGACGGTCTTTTTATAGCATTGGAAATAATCATAAACTATACCACAGGTATTGTTTTATTTTCTTCTACAGTCAGTCACCAGCATTTCATTTTACAAAATGTAATATTGATAGTGGTAGGCCCTATAAAGAAATCAAATGCAGTATTTATTTGTAACAGATTTTCAAACAGACAAACAGTTTAAGTTTAACGCTTGAGGGTCAGGAAGCCACTTGGCACATCAAGAACCATATACCAGAGTGATGAGCACCGGCTGGATTCGCCTTCTCCTTTCGACTAGTGCTCAGAGGTTATTTAACGAGGCAGGCGTGTACTGATCGCTCCCATCCTTGTTCCTGGGACCTCCATTGGACATCTTCATCTGACGGACATGAGTGTATCTCTAGTTTTCAGCCACTTTCCAAAGACGGGGGGGGGGGGGTGAGGGCTCCTTGCTCTGCTCCACTAATCGGCAGCTGAACCAAACAGCGACTTACTGAATGGGACAACTTCCCTTGACAAACAACCAGCTACCCACCGGGATCTCATCGGGGGACCTCTAGTTTACAATGCGGTACACTCAGATCACCGGGCTTGTACTCAAGGCCTTGTACTCGTTCTCGTACTCGGGAGTTTGTACTAGCACTACAAGTCTGTTATCAATAACGTAAACTTTTATCATTGTGGAGGTTACAGTTCCATACGTTTGCTCTGTAAGGTTTAGCCATGACTAGGATAGGCTAAGTACACATGTTTGAAGTTGTTATCTAACGCACAGGTACGTATTCAGTATAGCCTACACACAACTATGCTTGGTACCACGCACTGGTTGTCCGTAGCCATTATGCACTATATACTGAATCTACGCCATTCAAAGTTAATGAGTTTATTTTCAGTGACGAGCATGCATAAACATCGTTACGCATGTCAGATAACTTCACCAATAAGCTTATTTGGAATCCATGCCCTCGGGAGCTGTGTATGGTTAATACTTAAACAGGTAAGCGTGTTGGATAACACAAAATCAACTTGTTATGAAAACCTTAATTACTTGCTAATTTGTGATTGGCTTAGTTACACCTGTGATGGTTATGATATGAAGAAATTCCAATAAGCTGGGGAAAATACTTTCAAAACGGCAGTTCAGTTTAAAATGGTGCCTTATGGCAGGTTTTTGCACTGAAGTGTTCCACCTTGCTTTTTATGGTGTGTCTACCATCTCCCTTTGCTTTCGAATATACGAAGATAAAATGATAATGGAGATCACTATAATCAAAATCACAACAGCAACGATACCAGTAGAAAAAATCACTTTAGATAAACTTGGTGTACCTGAAAGAGAAAACGGAAGGTGGTAAAATAGGATGAAATAAGGGTATTCTTATTATAAGAAATACACTGTTTCTTAAGATGGTAGATGACAATATTTTTTTTCTAAAGGGAGCCGTGCAAAAGAGTCGTTCAAAAGGTCGTAAAGATGTAAAATAAGACTTCCGGTGGGTTTGGGTTCGCAAAAATATACTCGGGAGTCAAAAATTTTGTTTTGCACTTGTGGATTTTTGTGGTGTTATCCTTGATTCGAAAAAAAAGAACATTTTATGCTAATTGTCAGTAAAAGAATTCTACGTTCTGAGCACAGCAGATCGAACTTTTAGCAATAGCATTAAAGAAGGATAACTTTGATTATTTCATAAAATACTGTTGACTATGGTTAAAGAGAATACGTTTCAGCCTTTAACAGCTAATTTTAAGCTAATCTTATTTCATTCTATTGTCATATTCAGAACCATGGTAATTCTTATTATTTTCCTTGATTTATCTCATAACTTTACGCAATTTGAAAACGAAGCTTGCCTTGCCATTTCTTAGTTGGATCTCAGACGACTTTGATTTTTCATATTAAAATACATATTTTACATATATTTTTTTGGTGAGATATGTATCAAAATTTTTGTCTGATCTACACCCTTTTATGTGGAGAGAAGAAAGGAGAAATACTGGCAGAAAATTCAACTCATCTTAATTGTTCCTACTTTTTGGGGGTCATAAAAAGTAAGAAAATAAAGCTTCTGTTCTACTTAAGATAGCGGGCGACCGACAGGGACAGTAGGAGGTCGACCGTGGGGATCGCTGAGCACCTTCAAAAGACAGCCGGGGATATAGTTAGGATTATGGGTAAGTTAGGATTTCGGTTAAGATTTTTCCCGGCAGTCCCGGCTGTCATTGGCGGTCATTAGTAGGACCCAAAAGTTTTGCTATTCATAACCGATACGTAAAGCCAAGCTTTGCTTGCAACTTTTTCTTTGGCAAATAATACGATTTTCTTCTGGCAAGTATGTTTACTCTTAGCGTTGTTAGTTTAAAGTCGTATTGACTAATATAGTAATAAATTCTTCACAGGAAGATTACGCTTTGCCACGATGCTACAGCCTGTACCTATCAAAATATTACAAGTCTGAATATAAGTAGGTGCGCATTAAGTTCAGCATGCATTGCATTAAAGGAATTTGGACATAAATAGTTACTATGAAGTTAATATATTAAACATACGCACCGTCGTTATCACTGTCTTCATCGTCATCATCATCATCATGACTATTTTCTCCTTGCCTTGTGTCACGTTCTTTATGTACCTCTGTACTGCCTTCATCCTCTCCATCACCGGGACCATCTCCGCTACTATCTCCGCTACCATCTCCTAAAATCATATCATCATCAGTGGGTGTGGGCATATGCGGAGCAGGTCCATGATCCCCTTTTGTAGAAAACATAGAAAATATTATTTTATGCTACGTAACAGTTGATTCTGTGCAATAATTTTGACTAAAATTTCAGTGAAATTAAGAACAATTAAAAAGAGGAACCATAAAACATTTCTGAACTATGTTGAAGCTTTTAAAAATGGAAAATGGTGGTTCGTTGGTATAAATTCCTGTTATAGCTGAAAATAATAATAAATGCTGAATATTTTATATCAAAATCTTTGAACAATTTTTGTTCTGCCAACTAGTATATATTAAATGCTAAAATTGATCTTTTTGGCCTCTTTAAAATCAAAATGCTGAAATGACATGGATTTGTGGTGTCCTCAGGTCTCTATGCAAAGTCGTTTTGGTTAATTTGAATAAATATAACATGAAAGTTTATATCAGTTGATCAATTGCTTACAATTGGAAATTTCACGAGAAAAGATTCGAGAGGAGCAAAACAGTGCCACGGTAGCATCTTCACAAACGAAAGACGTTATCTTTGGTTCAGCAACTTGATGTGAAGGATCTTTTGTTTCGAAGTTGGCACCGTTAGCGGGATGTTTGCATAACCTTTAGAGTTAGGCGATGCCTTGCACTATATGCATAAAGCAAGTATAGAAGGGATTTCCCGAGTCTCTCGGTGTCTTCAATCAAGGCGTATATATCAAGCAAATCGAATGATTAGACCGAATCCATTAGGTAATCTACTTACGGTTCCCTAATGTGCAAGAGTAACTCTGTGTGAGTGCCTGGGCAAGGCGTAAGACCCTAGGCATAATAAAAGCTTGGATGTCAATTTGTTTCTCCTTCATATGCAATAATTAAAACGATCTTCTAAGAATCCAGTTTTGTGTAAAAATCACAGTAAGGGGGCAGGAAAAGTGTTTTGTCAAGTCGCCAAAGTAAATAGAGGATGTTTTTCCATTTTATTATTATTATTATTATTATTATATTATTATTATTATTATTATTATTATTATATTATTATATTATTATTATTATTATTATTATATTATTATTATTATTATTATTATTATTATTATTATTATTATTATTATTATTATTATTATTATTATTATTATTATTATTATTATTATTATTATTATTATTATTATTATTATTATTATTATTATTATTATTATTATTATTATTATTATTATTATTATTATTATTATTATTATTATTATTATTATTATTATTATTATTATTATTATTATTCTTATTATTATTATTATTATTATTATTATATTATTATTATTATTATTATTATTATTATTATTATTATTATTATTATTATTATTATTATTATTATTATTATTATTATTATTATTATTATTATATTATTATTATTATTATTATTATTATTATTATTATTATTATTATTATTATTATTATTATTATATTATTATCCGCATGGATTATGCCTTAAGGCGACACTTCTTGCTAATTCAACAACATTAAGGCGACACCTGGAATTAAGGCGACACATAACTGTCGCCTTAAAGGAATAGGTACCATTTAGAAAAATAATTTTATTGTCGCAAATAGGCTTAAATTGTTCCTTTTGGTCTAATAAGTATGTCTACTAAATTTGGTTAGGGTGGGGTTAGGGGTAGGGTTAGGGTTAGGGTTAGAAAATTTGAATTTTTAGTGTGCAAGTCAATATAACTGTCGCCCTAAGTCAGTATCCACGCTTATTATTATTATTATTATTATTATTATTATTATTATTATTATTATTATTATTATTATTATTATTATTATTATTATTATTATTATTATTATTATTATTATTATTATTATTATTATTATTATTATTATTATTATTATTATTATTATTATTATTATTATTATTATTATTATATTATTATTATTATTATTATTATTATTATTATTATTATTATTATTATTATTATTATTATTATTATTATTATTATTATTATTATTATTATTATTATTATTATTATTATTATTATTATTATTATTATTATTATTATTATTATTATTATTGGCATGGATTATGCCTCAAGGTGTTACGGCTTGTGGTCGCAAGCCAAACCAATAACAGCGAAAGATCACAGAAGAACGAGATTAAAATTCAACAACTTAATGATTATTTACAATCTCCTTATCTTACTTAAATTTACAATAATTAATTAGACTTACTCACAATCCTTTACTTAATGTTTGCCAGGTCTGGTCCAAGGGCTGGTAGTGCATGCACGTTGATGATGGTACAGTAGTAGACCTGCAGCGTGCTGTAGCGTAGGAACTGGTTCCACGAGCGAATAACGACAAGGCTAGCGATGATGGATGATAACAATCTCAATACACAGCGTAGAAACGGCGTAAGGCAATTTATCACAAGTGTCCAGTGTCAGTGGCTGGCTTAGGATATCTCAGCAGTGTCTGGGCTTGATGAAGTTTTATGCTATATCTCTCCGCCACAACAACTGTTGAACTGCCTTTCATACGCTAGGCTTTTAATCGAGAATTCTCCAGAATTTAACAGAAACTTCTAGTGTACACAGTCCAGCAATTACGAGAACGTTCCTTAATAGAAACTTCTAGAACACACAGTAGTTGTAATTGGGACATAACGTAAACAGTTCTCACTTCTAGACAGTTCTAGAAAGGCTGCGTTGAAGTTGAATTCTCTGGAACTTTCCATTCGCTCGTCGATGGATTCAATCCGGTGTTCCTGACGGGTCGTCTCGGACAAAACTTAAGTTACAGTATTTACAATGTATAACTTTACAGTAATAACTACAGTATGTATATTATGTAGTCCAATATTCAATGGAAGGTACAATCATAACATACAACTTGTCTTGCTAGGTGATGATAATACATGAATACAGTAACATCATCAATACACATTGTGCCATAGTTAACACAAAATTTCAAAACTTATAGTGATATCTTCAACATACTGCATCAAATCAAATTCTTGACAAAGAGTCTGGTACAACATTGTCTTTCCCTTTAATGTGCTTAATATTTACATTATATGATTGCAGAAATAAACTCCACCTCATCAATCTTTGATTCTTATTCTTTATCTTAGATAAAAATGTCAAAGGGTTATGATCAGTGTATACAGTGATAGGGAAACTAGTAGTTCCCAAATAAACATCAAAGTGCTGAAGACCAAGTATCAAAGCTAATGTCTCTTTTTCAATTGTTGAATAATTCTTCTGGTGTTTGTCAAATTTCTTAGAATAATAACAAACAGGGTGATCAACACCATGCTCATCAGCTTGAAGCAAAACTGCTCCTATGCCATTGTCACTGGCATCCACTGCCAACTTAAATTGTTTTTCAAAATCTGGAGCAATCAACACTGGTGAACTCATCAGTGCCTTTTTCAATAATTCAAATGCTGCTTGGCAATCATTTGTCCAATCAAACTTTTCATTTTTCTTTAACAATTTTGTCAGTGGTGCAGCAATGTCAGAGAAATTCGGACAAAAACGTCTGTAGTAACCAGCCATGCCTAGGAAGTGCATGAGCTGCCTTTTATCAGTAGGGGCAGGGAATTTGTCAATGCCCTCAACTTTAGCCTTAATTGGTCTAACTTTACCCTGACCAACCACATGCCCTAAGTACACCACATGGGCACAAGCAATCTCACTTTTGACCAAATTGACAGTCAAATTAGCTTTGGCAAGCTTGTCAAATAATGCCTTAACATGTTGTACATGTTCATCCCACGAGTTGCTGTACACAATAAGGTCATCAACATATACTTCACAATTTTCTAAATTTGACGTAAGATTATTTACTAAGCGCTGAAACGTCATCGGTGAGTTTTTCATACCAAACGGCATAACCTTATACTGAAATAACCCATCTGGCGTCACGAATGCCGAGATTTTCCGAGCCCTCTCAGTGAGTGGTATCTCCCAGTACCCCTTTAGTAAGTCAAACTTTGATACATACGTAGCTTTCCCAATCCTATCAATACAATCATCGATACGGGGTATCGGATAGGAATCCGTTCTCGTGACCGCATTCACCTTTCGGTAATCAGTACAAAATCTGTACCCACCGTCTGGCTTGGGGACCAATATACAAGGGGAAGACCATTCACTATTACTAGGTTCTATAATGTCATGGTCTAACATATACCGAACCTCATCCCTGAGATGTTGTCGTTTTCGAGGGTTAACTCGGTAAGGATACTGCTTGATTGGTGTGGCATCTCCCACATCAACATCATGTTCAATCAAATTTGTCCTAGTAGGATCATCTGAGAACAAGCATGCATATTCATAGATTAATGATTTCATTTCTGACTTTTCTTTGTGATCCAGATGACTTAATTTCTGGTCAAGATTTCTCAACACATCAGAATTTTGTAACTTAATACACATGTCAGTAACATTATTAGCCTTGATCTCATCATTACTGAGTTCATGATCAGCATTGATAATACACACTTGATCACCTGTATCATTAGTGTTACTATTTACATCATGTACACTTTCATCCTTAGAAATGTCACAATCTTCTCTTTCATAATATTTCTTCATCATATTAATATGACATACTCTTTTAGATTTACGCTTGTCAGGTGTCAAAATGACGTAATCTGTGTCACTAACTTTTCTCTCAATGACATAAGGTCCTTGAAAGCGAGCTTGAAGTGGCTGACCAGAAACAGGCAAAAACACTAGCACCTTATCACCAGGCTTCAACTCTCTTTTCACAGTGGTCTTGTCGTACCACGCTTTCATTTTATTCTGAGAGTGCCTCAGATTTTCCTGAGCAAGTTCACATGCTCCATGAAGACGATCTTTAAAGCGGGACACATAATCAAGTAGATGTATGTCTTCATCTGGATCTGATAACCACTTCTCCTTTAATAATTTCAATGGTCCACGAACTGTGTGTCCAAAGACAAGTTCAAATGGACTGAACCCAAGTGACTCTTGTATAGATTCCCTGGCAGCAAACATCACAAATGGAATGCCTTCATCCCAATCTCTCTCATTATCATGACAATATGTCTTTAACATATTCTTCAATGATTGGTGAAACCTTTCTAAAGCCCCTTGGCTTTCAGGATGATAAGCCGAAGACTTAATTTGGTCTATGCCTAACTCATATAACATCTGTTGGAATACAGTTGACATGAAATTAGACCCTTGATCTGATTGGATCTCTTTAGGCAACCCAAACAATGTGAAAAATTTAAGTAAAGCTTGTAAGACTGTCCTAGCCTTAATATTCCTCAGAGGTATTGCCTCTGGAAACCTCGTAGAAGCACACATAATGGTTAATATATACTGATGCCCTGCCCTACTCTTAGGTAGGGGGCCTACACAATCAATGATGACTCTACTAAACGGCTCTTCAAAAGCAGGAATTGGCTTTAAGGGTGCAGCCGGAATATTCTGATTCGGCTTCCCAACCATTTGACATGAGTGACAGGTCTTACAAAATTTGGCCACATCACTCTTAAGTTTTGGCCAATAAAAGTGATTTAAAATTCTGTGGTAAGTCTTATTGACTCCTAGGTGCCCTGCAAATGGCATTTCATGAGCAATACTCAGTATTTCCCTTCTATAAGTCCTAGGTACCACAATTTGATGGTAAATTCTCCACTCTTCATCTAATGGTGCATCAGGTGGTCGCCATTTACGCATCAAAACATTGTTCTTAAAATAAAAGCAGACTGGGATGTCTTTCGATTCATCCTCAGTGAGTGCACCAGCTATTAATGGCTGAAGCTCTTCATCATGTTGTTGTTGCACTGACAACTGGTCTCTTTGGAGTGTGTCAGACTTTTTCGATTTTTCCTGTTCTACCCCCTCACTATGTGTGGGGTCAGGAGACTCACAATCCTGACTATCATTAAGATTAGTCATAAAAGATTGGCTGAGATCATACCAAGAATCTTCACTTTCATGAATATTTTTACTAGAATCTTTTTCAGACTCTGACTCCTCCTTTGGGAGTGTTGTTCCATTTTTAGGAACTAATTCCTCAATTTTAGAGGGCGGATGATTAAGTTTATCATCCTTATTTTCGGAAATCATACCCTCATTTTTAGAGAGTGGATGTATAACATTATCATCCTTACATGATTCCCTACTTGTTCCACTTTTGGGAACTGTATCCTCACTTTTGGAGGGTGGATGTTTAAGATTATCATCCATGGCGAGCTTTTGTGACATAGCTCTAGTGACAGCACAGGCAGGGAATAAATTTGGAAATTCCTTTTCTAATTGCTCTGTGTTGTTATAGTCACATGGTTTATCTGTCAAAATTGCATTGGCTACTACCTTTCCACCAGCTAGGTCATTGCCTAGCAACAGAGATACCCCCTTTACAGGTAGAGTAGGTCTGACCCCTACTATGACCGACCCAGAAACTAAATCTGACTTCAAATTAATTTTGTGGAGAGGGACAGAAATAAATCCACACTCAACCCCCTGGATTAGTACATTTGCCCCTGTGGAAGTAGAGTCCGATAACGGCAAAACTCCATCAAGAAGCAACGACTGAGTTGCGCCTGTGTCACGCAAAATTTTAATTTTAACGGATGGATGAGCTGAATTCCCATCTAGGGAAATAAACCCCTCAGACACAAATGGAAGGTATTCTTCCTTAATTTTGTCGTTAGAATTAGGCCGTAAAGTCACGACTACCTCAGAAGAGTTCTCTGCATTGGCTAAGGCATTGGAGGCTGTTTCAGTCTCCTTTAATTTTGCCAATGTGAAGCAATTTGCCATTGTGTGGCCCTTTTTGTGACAGAAACCACAACTTATGTCTTTAAAGGCAGCTTTGTTTGAGCTGACCTGGTCGTTCTTTTGACGACTTGAATCTGGTTGTTTTTTTACCAGAATTTGTTGGAGAGATAGAACCAGACTGAGATCCACTGTTACTTGTTGTGCCACTACTGCTGCCATATTTCTTATTTGGCCTATTAAACTGACCCTTGTTTTGAGTCTGACCCACTTTACTGAATTTATGGGTAAGTGCATACTGATCAGCCAAATTTGCAACTTCACTCAGCTTGTCAGCCTTATTTTCCTCAAGGTGAGTCTTAATGTCATCATTCACACACCGTTTGAATTCCTCGACCAGCATCAGTTGTCTTAAAGTGTCAAATGTGGAGACCTTTTTGGAAGCACACCATCTATCGAAATGCCTTTCTTTTTGATAAGCAAACTCTACGTATGTTTGTGTATCCGCCTTACGATACTTTCTAAATTTTTGGCGATAAGCTTCGGGCACCAATTCATAGGCTTGTAATATGGCCTTTTTAACCTTATCATAATCCATGCTGTCCTCTATTGACAGAGCGGTATACACTTCTTGAGCCTTGCCTGTGAAATTACTCTGGATGAGTATGGACCATTTATCTCTTGGCCATTTTAGTTGCTCACCCAGCTTTTCGAAATGGTTAAAGAATTTCTCCACATTATCCTCCTGAAATTTGGGGACAAATTTTACGTGCTTAGAAACATCAAATCCCCCAGTATCCAAGCCTATTTTAGGGTCTGAGCCTTTTATGACCCCTAACTCTAGTTGCTTTAACCTAAATTCATGTTTTCTTGCCTTTTCCTCCCTTTGAATTTGCATTTCTCTTTCTTCTTTTTCCTTTTGCATTTCTCTTTCTTCTTTTTCCCTTTCTCTTTCCATTTCTTTTAATCTAACCTCCTTATTCATTTCCATTTCTAGCCTTTTCAATTCAAATGTGTTGTCTGTTGGCACAGTGACAGCTGTTTCCAATACTGTACTAGGCAGGATACTTTCATCCACGAGATATTCTAGAACATATCTTTTAATCTCGTCCTTCCGCATTAAAGGCTGAAATTCAATGCCATAATGTTTTGCGACCTTTACAATCTCAGATTTCTTTAATGAATCTAGTTCCTCGACTGAGGGACTAGCCACGAATTCATCTAAGTTGAATGGTATTTTGAAGTTTTATCAAGCGTTCAACAAACAACTAAGTAGTCTGGGCAAACACAGTTGCTTACGATTCACAACAGAATTTCTCGAATTTTCTAGTATTTTACGTTCCCGGATAGGCCCCCAATTCTGTTACGGCTTGTGGTCGCAAGCCAAACCAATAACAGCGAAAGATCACAGAAGAACGAGATTAAAATTCAACAACTTAATGATTATTTACAATCTCCTTATCTTACTTAAATTTACAATAATTAATTAGACTTACTCACAATCCTTTACTTAATGTTTGCCAGGTCTGGCCCAAGGGCTGGTAGTGCATGCACGTTGATGATGGTACAGTAGTAGACCTGCAGCGTGCTGTAGCGTAGGAACTGGTTCCACGAGCGAATAACGACAAGGCTAGCGATGATGGATGATAACAATCTCAATACACAGCGTAGAAACGGCGTAAGGCAATTTATCACAAGTGTCCAGTGTCAGTGGCTGGCTTAGGATATCTCAGCAGTGTCTGGGCTTGATGAAGTTTTATGCTATATCTCTCCGCCACAACAACTGTTGAACTGCCTTTTATACGCTAGGCTTTTAATCGAGAATTCTCCAGAATTTAACAGAAACTTCTAGTGTACACAGTCCAGCAATTACGAGAACGTTCCTTAATAGAAACTTCTAGAACACACAGTAGTTGTAATTGGGACATAACGTAAACAGTTCTCACTTCTAGACAGTTCTAGAAAGGCTGCGTTGAAGTTGAATTCTCTGGAACTTTCCATTCGCTCGTCGATGGATTCAATCCGGTGTTCCTGACGGGTCGTCTTGTAACAAAGGCGACACTTCGTGCTAATTCAACGACATTAAGGCGACACCTGGAATTAAGGCGACACATAACTGTCGCCTTAAAGGAATAGGTACCATTTAGAAAAATAATTTTTTGTCGCAAATAGACTTAAATTGTTCATTTTGGTCTAATAAGTATGTCTACCAAATTTGGTTAGGGTGGGGTTAGGGGTAGGGTTGGGGTCAGGGTTAGAAAATTTGAATTTTTAGTGTGCAAGTCAATGTAACTGTCGCCCTAAGTTAGTATCCACGCTTATTATTATTATTATTATTATTATTATTATTATTATTATTATTATTATTATATTATTATTATTATTATTAATTATTATTATTATTATTATTATTATTATTATTATTATTATTATTATTATTATTATTATTATTATTATTATTATTATTATTATTATTATTATTATTATTATTATTATTATTATTATTATTATTATTATTATTATTATTATTATTATTATTATTATTATTATATTATTATTATTATTATTATATTATTATTATTATTATTTATTATTATTATTATTATTATTATTATTATTATTATTATTATTATTATTATTATTATTATTATTATTATTATTATTATTATTATTATTATTATTATTATTATTATTATTATTATTATTATTATTATTATTATTATTATTATTATTGGCATGGATTATGCCTCAAGGTGTTACGGCTTGTGGTCGCAAGCCAAACCAATAACAGCGAAAGATCACAGAAGAACGAGATTAAAATTCAACAACTTAATGATTATTTACAATCTCCTTATCTTACTTAAATTTACAATAATTAATTAGACTTACTCACAATCCTTTACTTAATGTTTGCCAGGTCTGGTCCAAGGGCTGGTAGTGCATGCACGTTGATGATGGTACAGTAGTAGACCTGCAGCGTGCTGTAGCGTAGGAACTGGTTCCACGAGCGAATAACGACAAGGCTAGCGATGATGGATGATAACAATCTCAATACACAGCGTAGAAACGGCGTAAGGCAATTTATCACAAGTGTCCAGTGTCAGTGGCTGGCTTAGGATATCTCAGCAGTGTCTGGGCTTGATGAAGTTTTATGCTATATCTCTCCGCCACAACAACTGTTGAACTGCCTTTTATACGCTAGGCTTTTAATCGAGAATTCTCCAGAATTTAACAGAAACTTCTAGTGTACACAGTCCAGCAATTACGAGAACGTTCCTTAATAGAAACTTCTAGAACACACAGTAGTTGTAATTGGGACATAACGTAAACAGTTCTCACTTCTAGACAGTTCTAGAAAGGCTGCGTTGAAGTTGAATTCTCTGGAACTTTCCATTCGCTCGTCGATGGATTCAATCCGGTGTTCCTGACGGGTCGTCTTGTAACAAAGGCGACACTTCGTGCTAAATCTACGACATTGAGGCGACACCTGGAATTAAGGCGACACATAACTGTCGCCTTAAAGGAATAGGTATCATTTAGAAAAATTTTTTTGTCGCAAATAGACTTAAATTGTTCATTTTGGTCTAATAAGTATGTCTACCAAATTTGGTTAGGGTGGGGTTAGGGGTAGGGTTGGGGTCAGGGTTAGAAAATTTGAATTTTTAGTGTGCAAGTCAATGTAACTGTCGCCCTAAGTTAGTATCCACGCTTATTATTATTATTATTATTATTATTATTATTATTATTATTATTATTATTATTATTATTATTATTATTATTATTATTATTATTATTATTATTATTATTATTATTATTATTATTATTATTATTATTATTATTATTATTATTATTATTATTATTATTATTATTATTATTATTATTATTATTATTATTATTATTATTATTATTATTATTATTATTATTATTATTATTATTATTATTATTATTATTATTATTATTATTATTATTATTATTATTATTATTATTATTATTATTATTATTATTATTATTATTATTATTATTATTATTATTATTATTATTATTATTATTATTATTAGTATTGTGATTATTATTATTATTATTATTATTATTATTATTATTATTATTATTATTATTATTATTATTATTATTATTATTATTATTATTATTATTATCTCCTCTTTTTCCTCACAACCTTTCTTGGTTGGTATTCATTCTTTTGTCCCTCAGACCTCGGGGTCCTACCCGGACCCTGGGAGGTCGAGCACTCGTCTTAGTATGTGGGCGCTGCCGAGAATCCCTTGCTTTATGAGTTTCCTCATATCATGACCTCCTGGAATTCTTCGGAGGTAGTCGTCTAGTTGTGTGCTGACCGCTCCGAGTGCCCCCACCACTACCGGTATTACCTCCGCTTTGACGTTCCATAGTCTTTGTATTTCTAACTTCAGGTCTTGGTATTTCTGCACTTTCTCGCCTTCCTTAACCCTGACATTCTTGTCCAATGGGACCGCAACATCTATTATTTTGGCCGTCTTTTCCTGTTTGTCTATAACTATTAGGTCAGGTCTCCTTGCCGTTACGATCCTGTCAGTCCTGACCTCGAAGTCCCAGAGGACTTTAACTTGCTCTGTTTCCGTAACCGCCTCTGGTTTGTGTAACAATGGTTGTCGTTCTGAAGTGGGGATTCGGTAGTGCTGACAGATTCCTAGGTGTAGAGCTGCTGCCACGCTGTTATGCCTCTTCAGGTATTCAGTTCCAGCCAACTTCTGGCAGCCTGCTATGATGTGGCTTACTGTCTCATCTGCTTCCCTGCACATTCGGCACTTGCTGTCGTCGGACTGTTTCAATATCTTGGCCTGGTGATATTTTGTGCACAATGATTGGTCTTGTGCGGCCGTGATAAGTGCCTCTGTTTCTATTTTTAGCCCTGTGCAGGATAGCCACTTGTACGCCATTTCTGTGCTGGTAGCCTGCTCCACCTGCTGGGGGTATTGTCCATGTAGTGGCTTTTCTTTCCATTTACTTTGGTACCTTTGTGACCATCCTGCCTTCCATTGGTCTCTTGTCTCCACTTCTTGTTGTTGGGGCCTGGCCTGCGAGACGGCTTGTAGTAGGTGGCTCAGTTGCTCTCCTTCTTTCGATATATTTATCGAGCCCCACCTTCTCGCCAGTTTTATCATAGCCTCCACCTCTTTCAGCCCTCTACCCCCCTTGGTATCGTGGGAGGTAGAGCCTTTGCACATCTGCTCTTGGCTCGAGCCTTCCGTAAATTTCCAGGAGCTTCCTTGTCCTGAGGTCAAATTCCATCATTTCTGTTCTGGCCCACTCCATTATTTCTGTATTGTAGCTGATGACTGGCATGGCATATGTGTAAAGGCCTGGATCTTATTTTGTCCGTTCAGTTCTGTCTTTAGGACGTGTTTTATCCTCTTTCTGTAAATCGTTATTGCGTTGGTCTTCACTTTCTCTTCTCCATGCCCTGCAGGATGCCGGGCTTGTTGTATCCCTTGTCTACTGCAACATCCTGTATTCTCCCGATGTGTAGGAGAAGCCACAGTGTAGTCTCTACTTTTCCTCTTCTGATGATTAACCTGCCATACTTCTCAAGGCCGAACTTCATCCCGATGTCATTGCTGAAGATTCGGACTGTGTTTATCATCGAGTCGATTTCTCTTTTCATTCTTCCCGTACAGTTTCAGATCGTCCATGTACAGGAGATGGTGTATTGTGAGACCCGATTTCAGTTTGTAACCGCACCTTGAGTTCTTGAGTATGTGGCTGAGGGGGTTAAGGGCTACACAGAACAGTAGCGGTGACAATGCATCTCCCTGGAAGATTCCACAACGAATCGGGATTTTCGCAAGGTGCTGTCCGTTTGCGGTCAAATCTGTGGTCCAGTGTGGCATGGTCTCTTCTATCAGAGTGCAGATTATATTATTATTATTATTATTATTATTATTATTATTATTATTATTATTATTATTATTATTATTATTATTATTATTATTATTATTATTATTATTATTATTATTATTATTATTATTATTATTATTATTATTATTATTATTATTATTATTATTATTATTATTATTATTATTATTATTATTATTATTATTATTATTATTATTATTATTTATTATTATTATTATTATTATTATTATTATTATTATTATTATTATTATTATTATTATTATTATTATTATTATTATTATTATTATTATTATTATTATTATTATTATTAATTATTATTATTATTATTATTATTATTATTATTATTATTATTATTATTATATATTATTATTATTATTATTATTATTATTATTATTATTATTATTATTATTATTATTATTATTATTATTATTATTATTATTAGTATTATTATTATTATTATTATATTATTATTATTATTCTTATTATATTATTATTATTATTATTATTATTATTATTATTATTATTATTATTATTATTATTATTATTATTATTATTATTATTATTATTATTATTATTATTATTATTATTATTATTATTATTATTACTTATTATTATTATTATCATTATCATTATCATCATCATCATTATTATCATTATTATATCATCATCATCATCATCATCATCATCATCATCATCATCATCATCATCATCATCATCATCATCATCATCATCATCATCATCATCATCATCATCATCATAATCATCATCATCATCATCATCATCATCATTATTATTATTATTATTATTATCCGCATGGATTATGCCTTAAGGCGACACTTCGTGCTAATTCAACAACATTAAGGCGACAGCTGGAATTAAGGCGACACATAACTGTCGCCTTAAAGGAATAGGTACCATTTAGAAAAATAATTTTACTGTCGCAAATAGGCTTAAATTGTTCCTTTTGGTCTAATAAGTATGTCTACTAAGTTTGGTTAGGGTGGGGTTAGGGGTAGGGTTAGGGTTAGAAAATTTGAATTTTTAGTGTGCAAGTCAATGACAAAACAATTAATACATGGAAAATAACCACGTTTTAAGCTTTGTCCTAAAAACCTAAAGTGTCGGTGCAAATTCAATATCACTTGGAAGATCATTCCAAAGACGTGGGCCGGCAACCGCAAAAGAACGATCGCCAAAGGATTTGCCGTGTGTCTTGGGTATAAGGAGGATTTTCCTGGCACTAGACCTAAGAACGCGTTTGTTAGTTCTTAATTTAAGCATGTCAGTCAGGTAATCCGGGGCTTGTCCATTTAAGCACTTCCAAACTAAGGTGTGGATCTTTAATTTAATTCGAAGTGTAGCGGGAAGCCTGTGCAGTTCTTTTAAACAAGCTGTTGAACTATTTAGTCTGTTTTTATTCAAGCCAAGTTTAGCAGCCATGTTTTGAATTCGCTGCAACTTTTTAATCTCACAGTTGGGGAGGCCGTATAGAAGGCTATTACAGTAGTCGAGGTGTGATATAATTAAACCATGTACGATTTGCTTGCAAGCATCAATGGTAAGATATTTTCTGTTCTTTGCTATCCGACGATAGTTTGCCATAGCAGATCTACATTTACTTTGTATGTGTGATTTCATCGTAAGGTTTTATCCAGGTGAACGCCCAAGTATTTTATAACATTAACTTTTGATATTTCACAGTTATTAACAAACAATGTTTGAGTAACACATTTACATAATTGCTTAGCAGATCCAAACTGAATAAACGCAGTCTTGGAGTCATTCATCTTTAGTCTATTGTGTTCCATCCAGGTTTTGACTTGACTTAACGACATTTCAAGAAGACGTGTGGTGGACAATTCAGAGTCCTTGCATCCTCCTAAGAAACTTATCTTTAGTGCATGATCATCGGCATACCCGTGAAGTTCAACAACTTTAGGAATACATTTTCGCATTATAGATGCATAGGCGGAATATAAGGTTGGGCCAGCTACACTTCCCTGTGGAACTGAAAAATCAAGATTCTTAGGAGATGAATATTCATTTTCAATTTTCACCTTGAACTCACGTGGTGCCAGGTAACTCTTGAACCACCCAAGGCAATGGCCTGCCACACCACACCTTTTATTTTTGATTGAGCGTGTGTACTAAGATAGTCGTAAAACTGAAAGCTTAGACTGAAACATAAAAAGTCCGATCGTTACGGTGATCATTACTGATTTTTTTCCTGGGGGGAGGGCTAGATGTGTAACAATGTGTTAAGTCAAAGGCAGCTTGAAATTTCTAGGGGGTGAAATTTCGTCTAGGCGGCTTCGTCTAGACTAGAAATTTCGTCTAGGCGACTTCGCCCCCTTGGTCACCGCTTTAGCTACGGGCTTGACACTATGATCAAGCGAGGAATGACTGGTGCTTGCCATATCTACCTTGAGTGAACTGCATCGTTTCAACATCCTAATACTAAAATATTGTTAAAACCACTCGGGTATACCAGACAATCTGAATTTAAATTGCTTTGTTCCTCTTGAAGGTGTTTGCTTATTTATGACAACAATAGCAGCAAGGAAACCACAAAGTTTTGTGTGAAAGCATGCAAACAAAATGATCCTCTTCTCCATGTTGTGCCTACTAATTTAGAAATAAGGTTGTAAAAACAGATTCACAGCATATTTCCAGTGTAAAAGTTCTGAATGGATGACCTAGGGGAGAGGTCCAAGGAAAAGGGGTATTCCCCTGTCCTTTGGTAATGTTTGTCTATTAAAGAAGAGCAAATGGTGCAATATTTGACACAAATTTGCCTGGCAAATGAGATGAGAAGCACAATTTGTAATGGCTGTTTCCGAAGGTTCACTAGCACAAAGATCTGCCTAGCCAAAACTCTACTTCGGGCTGGTGGTAAGGGTAGGACTCGGTGTAGATATAGAATAAATTTTCTATTAGGATAAGGATTCGCCTTAAATAGGATAAGAATCCGGTTTAGGATTACTATTAGTCCTAGGAATAAGTTAAGTATTAAGATCTTCTGTATAGAACCCTCCATAATGCAGAATCTAATAAGCCCTACCCCATGAAAGCATGCATGTATAACGCTATGAATATTTAAACATTGTGTCGACTTGAAAAGACTGACGTATGTGATTATTCCCCCCTCACCCATGCCCCCTGAGTGCTAAGGTCCATTGCAGTGTTTACTGATTGCAGAACAATTCATACCCAGCATAGTTCATCCAGCGAAAGAGTGAAATAACAACGTTTGGTACATTCCAAAGAAATTTTCAGTGACATCAGAACTATTGAATATGCCCTTATGGTGGAACAGCCTTACAAGCAAACTAAAAATATTATACTTTTTCAAGCTTTTTGAAGATAATGCAAATAATGTTAAGTTTTAATAACATCAGTGTCGCAGCTAGATATTTTTTGTGGGGGGGGGGGGCGCTAAAAATATCCGACAGATTAATATTTGGGGACTTTTTTTTTTGCTCTCCTGGCAATTTGAGACCGACTTTTGATTTTCACGTTCGATGTGTAATTCTGCTTAAAAACATAACAAGTGTTGTAAGTGTTTCAAATGAATTGTTTTTAAATTTATTTCCGACGGAGGCCTTCGGAGGCTTTGTGGGGGGGGGGGCACCGCCCCTTGCCCCCCTCTGGCTACGCCACTGAATAACATACCAGAGTGTAGGCTCCAAAAAACTCAGGTCACATATCGAAAGGAGAGAAATCTTAATGCGAAAAGAATGGAGCGAGCAGCATATTGTTTTAAGCAGCATACCTAGTGCAACACAACCTGAAACTTAATTTCAGGGTAGTTGGTGTAGGTGTAAAATAAGTCAAATTTTAGATCTTCTAAGATCCAAGACATGACACACCTGGACATTTTGCAGAGGACATTCCCTCATTAAAGAAGTACTCTGTGGAATCCCTGGCTCTACAATCTCTCCCCAGCCAGTAACAATTTCCTCTGCTAAGTTCTCTTGCAGCCTCTCCTTTACATTAATGAAAACACCTGTCTAGTAACATCTCCCATAGAAACATACAGTAGCGTGCTCTGATCGAGTCTGCATTTTTCAAGGCCACATCCACATAATATCGTGTGGGAGCTTAATTGAGAACACAATTTACGGCACAGGTCATCACTGACTAACCACAGTAAAACTCATGTTTATATCAATGTCAATCAAAGTGCAGTCAGTAATTTTCCTTAGAGATATCATCATATCCCTAAATAAGCTTAGGATGATGCTATAGCTTCTTTCACTTGGATGTGTTGTTAAAAGCGCTATTTAGTTCTTTTCTAGTCAATCAGCAAACATGCTTTAGTATGCAGCCAGTAACTAAAGAAGATTTTTCTTTGAAACAGATTCAGATTCAGTGTTCATTTACTCAAATTTTTGACATTAAGACAACGATGTGGATAAGAGACGTGGTAGGAGGAAGGGTGGGGAAAGATGGTTTAGTCATGTACTATTTTAAGAGGAAAAATGCCCACATTTTTCCATGAACAACAGTTCTTCGGTAAATGTTACAATTCTTGTAATTCTTTTAACAATTCTCATAATATTTGATCAGAGGCTTGATGAAGCAATGGCTGACAGTACTTTACAGGGACTAGTCACGTGGAAATCTGTCTCTCACTTACCATTAAAATTGTTCAGATAAGATGTTGACCAATTCCAGTCTTGTAAAGGAAAGTTCATTGAGCAAATGGTGATGTCTCAATAAATCCAGAGATAGTGTCAACTTTCTTGCTCCCTTCAATCCGGTCAAAGTATTCAATATTTCCTTGTCCCGCATTCAAGCAGGGACCTGCCATTCAGGTAGCAACAACCTGCTTAAGAACCATATTAAGAAGGGAACATTTCACACCTAACTAAAGTTTCGTTTCGTTCCCCTTCACCCCATATGGTAATCTAGTGGCAGGGCTTTTTATTGTCCAAAGGTTGTGAGTACCTGTCCTCCCATGGTTGCTACAGTGGGTAATGAAGTATGACACTCACAGAGTTTCCCAGTCGAATCACCTGAATGTTGGTACCAGCTTCAGCCAGAGGGCTATGCAGTTATGCACCCCAAATTTCCTTTTCTCAGGGATTGCTTCACACTTCATTTGCTTCATGTATATCATCAAGAAATCTGATTGAAGCAACAACATATGTGTGCCCTAAGGGCTCTTTAGTCCTATTCCTTCTCTGAGAAGATTTAACCTTAACAAATAATATAACTGGGCCCATTCTGATTTGTCCCTATTCAGTGGCCCACCAACACCACTTGCTTATGTTGGAGGGAAATCTGGCGGCCAGGAATGCAATAATGTCTCTACAAAGTCATCATTAAAAAGTTGTTTACAGGATACTTGCTCTACTGTTTCTCTTTCTCTCTGTATCATCTTGTAAACAAATTTTAAAATACCACACAGAGCTTGAAAAATTGAATGCCTCAATGCCCAAACGGCAAAAAAAAATGTTTTTACCTTTCCACAACAAAAACAACGAAACTTTCCATGTCGTTTTTAACAAATCAACAAGGCTCTAGAAAAAATGTTTAAGCCATACACATGCTATGCTACAACAGGGTAGCTGAAACTGAACATTGAATTTTTTATTTCCTTAATAAAGTGTGGGTTCACATTATGTGATATGAAACAGTAGTTAAAGTTTGCATTTGGAAGGAAATATTCTAAGGAAATATTTTATCCGGTATCGCATAGAATTTAGTTTATAAGCTGCTCTGCGTGCTCCAAAAATACAGAAATGAGTAAAATTTGCTCAAGTCACCAAATTTTTAATAAAGAACTCTTACTATCCTCCCAAGTTTAAACATACACTTGTCTGCTGGATAACTCAAATGCTTGCTGCGATTCGTTTGACATCGTGTGTTATAGTGTCCTGTACCATACTTCTATTACTAATTTGCTCTAAAAAAGTAACTTCAAGCTTCTGCAATATCTCCTGCTCTGCATAGCTAGTAACAATTTAACTTTTGGCTACCTTAACTTGTACTGTCGGTCCATCTAGCGATAAAATTTAGTTTTCACTCAGGTTTGAACCTATGAAGGGGTTTTGCTAGGCGATGAGAAGATCTGTACTATCAAAGTATACATGAACCCATCAGAAGATTCAGTAACTGATGGTTCTGTAAGTTAGTACAGTTGCCTTCCCTGACCTGACACATATGACCTGAAGTGCTATACATGTGAAAGCGGTTAAGTTTGCATGAGGACAAAGCATGTGACCATGTCCTTTGAACTGCAAGGTGTTTCCGTTGTTAGATAGTGCAGAGATTGAACTGTACAGGAACAGTAACAGTTAAAACTCCGTGGAAGTTTAGCTGGGTTCTGTAAAAGATTTGCATAGTGTTAAATATTCATTTTCAAGAGATCCTTGTATTCTACTACAACAGGAGCATTAATGACTCGGCAAGCTTGAAAAATACGATTATTCAAAGGGGAAACTGCTGTTTTTTAGATATTAATTAGCTAATATAAACATTCAGTACTGTGGGGTACTGTACCACAACGTTAGAATATCTTAATGGTCCACCCCGTCAGCATACATTTCCTTAACAATCTGCTAAACAAAGTGCGTCCTGTTTCATTCACACTGGCAGTTACTTACTGGAAGTTCTTTTAAAATTCACAATGTGGTTATGACTTGCAAATACTGAAGCTAAATTATTACCAAAGTCAGGCGCGGATCCAAGGGGGGGGGGGGGCTTTCCCGGCCTCATCCCCCTTTTTCAACTTCAACAATAACAAATACGCGAAAATTAGCAGAATGTTAATCTTAGAGAATATTCAAGGTGGCTCTCAGCCCCCCTTTTCGAAATGTCTGGATCCGCGCCTGAAAGTAGAGTCATCTTGAAGTTACAGGCGTCACAAGCTGAAGACAGAAACTCATCACCCCAAGTACTATCAAAACTCTGAATTGGTGGCTGCTTTTTGATTAACAAAGTTGGAAAATTCAAAATATGGAGGGCAGTCTACATTCCACACAATGCAACAGCCTACTGATTACATATTGGGGCCTTGTAAGATATGGCCTTAAATAATGAAATGTTTGTGACTACACAAGGAGGAGCCTGAAGACTATTGGGAGTGGGGTGGTAGCTAGAATTTACTTAGTTTGGAGAATCGGAACTGTCTGAGATAAGAAACTTCGCCCTGATAATTGAACCTCTCCAAGGTATATCAAGAGATAGCTAGCATTTTGTAGTACCCTATGCATTGCTTTGGAAGCTAAACACTGTTTTTCAGTCTTGAATAGTTTATCTAATATGGCGACTACCGAATTTAATTTGGGTAATCCCCCCTCCCTAAGCACAAAAATACAAAAGGCGCCCTTGCTGCAGTCAGTCATCCTTAAAGAGGCTTTGGCATCCTCCAAACATACTTAGAAATCTCCCGAACTCACTTCTTAATACAATTCGTTACTGCACTTTGATTGACATTCATAATTAATCTCGGTGGGACTCTACTCTGGCTTGGTAATGATGACTCACACAGTCAGTTGTTTTTCCAATTAATCTCACACAGCGTTGTGTGTCAATATAGCCTTGGGTACTTGAAACTCTTTGCAGGCCACTGTGGCTCTGTCTTGGAGGTACACTGTACAGGTCCTTTTGTTTAAACTGAATTAGAGGGGCTAGAAGTGAACTTAAGAATAGGGAGAATTTTTACTATCTGTGGTGCAATTATGCAGTCTTTAATACCTTTAAGGTGACTGATGTCACTCTACAGTATCATTGGAAGTGTACACACATAGCTACTGACCTGTTAGGTGCATTCAAGTTCCTCCAAAAGTATTGTAGTAGAAATGCATAACAGGTATGCATTTTAAGGACTCAATCCCCAACAGATTTATGTGGCTAAATATGCTTTGCCATTGACACACTGCATGGTCTGATTACCAGCTAAACATCACTGTTTGAAAATGTACACCATTTAGGAGATATATCAGCAGAAAATACACGCGCAAGAGAGTTGATGGGCAAAGTTTGGTAGGTAATTACAATACAATTTAAGAGCATAACAGGTTTTTGGACATTAAAGCCAAAGATGTGATAAATTTGTAGTGTATGGACAAGGGCTGTGATGGAGAAGTGTGACAGAAACACAAAGCCCTCTTTAAGGACTAGATAATCCTAGCAACTGTAGTTCTAGCACTATTCAACCGGGCTTCTACATTTACTTACTAACTGATACCGCTATATAGTCCCTTTAAACAACGCACACCTGCCTGAAGGATCCATGGACAACAAAGGTATTATATCAATAGTTTAACAGGCCTAAGATCACAAATACCAGCCGGTTAATAAACATGGCTATGCTATTCGTTTCTTCTTTGTTTGGTCACTCATAGTACTGAAATGTGAGTCTCGGTTATAAATATATATATATATATATATATATATATATATATATATATATATATATATATATATACATATATATATGTGTGTGTGTGTGTGCACGGTATGTGCATAAAAACGGTTTTCAAGCAGGGACTTCCACAAGTGTTCATTGTAGAACCACCGTTGTTTACACACAAATTTTATCTTAAATATATTATAACAGTAACCAAAGAGAGAGATGACTTTAAATATGTATGCAATGCCGCGGATACAGATGAAAATGAACAGAACATAGCATCGGTGGTATCTCCATGCGGTCTTCAGCATGCAGCTGAGAGGCTAATTCTGTAAGGACACATGAAACCACCAGCATTGATTCTGCCAAGCTTTGTTTACGTCTGCAGTAGTATTAACTTCCGTCATAAGGCTTGTCGATACCTTTGTGTGTATGGGAAATTTCATTGAAATATACTTTTCTTCGATGGATTATGAATTAAAATAATATTTGTCATTAGAAGTATTTTTTACACTAAGATTCAGGATTGAATATTTAATCGAGTAACCATACGACTACTTCATTGTCAAACAATATGCCATGTCCAATACCATCCCCTTTGTTTGTACGAAATTAATTTTTGTACATGAGGAATGCCTATTGGTTGTTCCTCCTTTTATGAATAATGTACCAAGCTCATTAGTATGACGTCACAGAAACCAGGAGTCCCAAGTGTCTCAGTAGAATGGGATACAGACAAAAAACCCCAACAGAATGCACACGACTACTCAGAGAGACCTAAGGGCATCAAGAGCGGCTTGGCCAAGTCTAAGATGACTACAAAAAGACGCAGTTTCTTTCAAAATGTTTAGGTTATATACATTCATTACTATATACTGCAGTCAAGTTAAATGCAGGGAAGATGGATCGTAGACCAATGAGCCTAACCAAGGCCTAAATACTTCGTAATACATGATTTTCAACGTTTAGGGTTGATTTCCCCCCTTGGCTCCTAGTAGGGATGCTGGTTGTTTTAATGATAATTTCTGCATTTACACTGAAACTCAGTCTCTGTAAAATTTCAGAAACTGTAGTAAGCTTATACCGACACAAGAACACTCTACTGAAATAAAAACACAGTATTTATGGTCTACAGCTTACCAACAAATTCTGAGTTGTTTACCAAATGCTTAGTATAACCACTTCATTACATTCTTGGAAAACACCTGGTAATGCTACATATTCTTCTTTCGATTCATTCATGTCACCATATAAAAAGTTAAATGACTTTTGTGTTTATTTTTTGAAACATTGTATAAAAAACCTTACGCTTAGAACACAAATCTTCATTGGCACTTTATATACTATGGACTTTTCCTTGGATGTAAAAGTTAAATCCATTTAGTGTTGACTTTTGCTTAGTTATTACTATAGAGGTATTGAGGAGTGCAATTACCACCGTCGTTTCATGTGACTAGCAACAATGTAATAATTTTCCTACCTTTACAGTGACATCTGTAAGATACAAGACCAGACAAAATCGAGAGAAGAAGACAACCTCTCATGCTCATCCCTGTTGGCTGATGAAGATTTATAAACGTGCGTGCATAGCATTCAGGAATCAGAAATTAAGTTAAAATAGAATTGACGGTATCAACATTTAACAACGATAGAATTCAAAGTAATGGCGTAAACGTGTTTTTGGCATAAACAGTGGTGCCACGTATTGGCTCTGTAAACAATCATTTCAAATGTGTATAGTGATTAATCCAGCAAGTTCCAATCAATGATTAAACACATATAATAACACACCATGGCAACGAGAAAGACGATTTAATATGCTAGACCATATGGTGACATAGTGGGAAAATGGGACGATTACCGCAAACCCTTTTTGGATTTTGGGATACATTTTGGTGCCTGCCACTCCTATCAATGTTGAATTTAAAAGATATATGATTATTTAGCATTATATACTTCCGTAACGAAATTCCAAAAATCATGGAAATATGCGCTGGCATACAGTTAACAGGCGTTTGCACTAATAAATTCAGTACTTGACACGTGCCTACCGACGCCTGTGATATTGTGTATGCGCAAATAGGTTATTTAGCCCGTCGTTACCCTACAGGGAGGATAAGATATTGTAGTTCCATCGCCAATGTACCTTAGGAAATTTTGTCAGTTGTCATATTAGAAATCGACATGTTATCTTGCCATAGTTAAATGTTCTGAAAATAATCTCAACGGTGGTTCATGCCATGGCGAGATTCAACATGGTCAGGGCTAGTAAAAGAACTGCAGAGTGTCAAAACGTTTCCTTGTGTATTTTGTGTGCGTTTCTAATATTGTGACAAACTTGCTCTTACTCGATAGGGCCAGGCAGCCTTTTCAGACCCAATCAGCATGCACCCTTATTGATTCCTGTCAAAAGGAAAAAGGACTCTATGCAGTCAAGTCGGCCGGAGTATGTGTTGGTGTGCGTTTTTGTCTGTATATGTGAGACGGTGAGATTGTAACACAATACCTGAAAGATATGAATAATGGATACCTTTCATACTTCGTATTTGAATTTATGTTAGTAAGGGAAAGAACCACATTGGTTTTGCTTGAGGCCAAATGAGTTCACCAGAGGTATATAAACAACAACTGATATCAAAAGGTACGAATGATGTATTGTAGTCAGAAAATAACAGTCATCGTTTTATGTAAAGGTTAAAGGTTATCTGAGCTTAACTTATGCAACACTATAAAGCTTTGAAAATTGCCTTTCATAGTTGGTAATTGGTATCGAGAAATGCCAGCGGATGGGAACGAACCCTGCTGCTTGAAAGGAAATCAAAAAGGTAAACCATACACCTTATAAACATGGTATTTCCAGGTAAAAACATGGATATTTTCATACGTGGTATGCAAAGCATGCTACTCAGTAGATGAACCCATTGTTTTGTAAGAGGTCAAAGGCAATCTCAAGTACCGAAGGTGAAGCTACGAAATGCTTGGCTATTATACGTAAATGCTATAACTCGAGAGAAAAAGATTGATACTATTCATACTTAATTTACAAATACTCTCCATTACTGGCACGTGGATACGTTATCAACCATACGGTTAAAGTGGAGGCCAAAGATAATCCAAAGACATCGGAGGTCAAGCGATAAAAAACTTGTAAAGTGCTTGGAAACATGGTATCTCATTAAGGAAGCTTAGGGTAACTTTGATAAAGCTCATATGTAGCATATGGATAATCCCATATTTAGTAAAAATGCCGTTGGTTTTTGTTGGAGGTCAAAGGTGTTTTGAGGTAACCAGAGTTTCAATAGTGAAAACCTCATAAAGCTCTTTATAAAGGGAAACCTTGATGAATCCAATATTTGGCTTTCCTCACATCTGCCAGGGTATATACTGTAGATAATAGCTGGCTTTGCTTGCTTTGGCTGAAATCACCCAAAACAAGCCCTGATTACATTCTGTTGAAACCAATTCAATCTGGATTTGTCCTGGCTGTTGAAAGGCTTCCTGATGGCCTCTTGCCAAGTTCTATGTCAATTACGTTGTATCCGCTATTACGTTGGAAGAAGAAGAAGAAGAAGAAGAAGAAGAAGAAGAAGAAGAAGAAGAAGAAGAAGAAGAAGAAGAAGAAGAAGAAGAAGAAGAAGAAGAAGAAGAAGAAGAAGAAGAAGAAGAAGAAGAAGAAGAAGAAGAAGAAGAAGAAGAAGAAGAAGAAGAAGAAGAAGAAGAAGAAGAAGAAGAAGAAGAAGAAGAAGAAGAAGAAGAAGAAGAAGAAGAAGAAGAAGAAGAAGAAGAAGAAGAAGAAGAAGAAGAAGAAGAAAAAGAAGAAGAAGAAGAAGAAGAAGAAGAAGAAGAAGAAGATTTCAAGGCTGTTGGTAAACAGTTTAGGATCAGCTGTTGACAAAAGCAACAGTACACACTCTTTGCTCAGTCAGGTGTACAAAGAGACCAAATGTTAGACATTTTTGGTCATATGACCAGAAAACAGGACTCCACATCTATTTTCTGCCGCTCAGTATAGCGGTCATAAGCCCCAAATTTCCCTAGCATGCTTTTCCATGGATATTGTTGCTATGAGGTCCGGCAGAGGTAAACTTGTGTACCTTTCAACAGTAAACGAAGCACACTATCTCACTCTCCACATGCTACATATGTGGGGATGAAATAAAACAAAGGTAATCTGGTTCAATACCCCTGTACGTAGTAAAACTGTAAAGAGCAACTTCGTTGGACACTTTCTCGACCTCATTCCGTAATCTTAGTACCAATGACTACTCCCTTTTACCTGACGGAAAAATTGAGAGTTGAATCGGAGGCAGTTCTGAGTCAGAATTAGTTCAGTCAGACGAAAGAAAGTAGT
Source organism: Holothuria leucospilota (assembly GCA_029531755.1). Classification (NCBI taxonomy): domain Eukaryota; kingdom Metazoa; phylum Echinodermata; class Holothuroidea; order Aspidochirotida; family Holothuriidae; genus Holothuria; species Holothuria leucospilota. The sequence continues at coordinate 37,261,184 of CM055971.1, forward strand.
GGTGGAAATATTAGGGTCTTGACATTGGTCAAGTTAATAGCGCATGTCTGCTAGAGCAGCGTGATAAGGAATGGGCGTATAGAAGCTAGGTACATCTAATGCAAATACCAATCGTTCACCAGGACCTTCTGGAATCTGGAAGTATTTAATTTTTGTATCCTAAAAAAGATTGGAGTATTTAGTGTTTCCAGATGCTAATTGAACTCCTGGAAGAATGAACTTGGGCTTGAATGACTTAACAAAAAATATGCAGCACAAAACTTACTGCAAATGAGGTATACTAGAGCAACAGTGTGCAGTAACATGGATCTGTACAAAACTGTACAAAACTTTTCCATGTAGTTTTGAGCCAAGGTTAGGTACTTTTTGCAATATATCCTTCCGGAATAGAAAAATGTTGAATGAAGTAAAACAGTGGGAACCACCACGCTATTAAACAAGCGCACCTAGCTCAAAATCTTAACGATCGTGGCCTACTTGGGAGTTTTCGTAGGAAGGGTACCTTGTGATCCTTGCAAACGTTTACAAGGGTCCAGAAGCTACGAAACGGACTAAATTGGTGTGCAAGTAAATGGAGGAAAAATAAGTTCTGTGCTACCTAAAATGACACACCAACACTGTGGGTGTGATAGGATACTGCGTCATTTAAACGGGATCTGTTGTTGCAATGATGTTTGTAATATTCACTAACAATAAACCAGTCCTAGGGCCACATATTTCTATGAATTTCTAAAGAAGAATATTTGGTGTTCACCTATTCATGCGTTAGGGATATGACTAAACAAGGAATATGGGTATACTCCAACTCAGAGGTAGCACTTACAAGCTTTATCAAAGTCCCCATTCTCGTAAGTTTGAGCTTGTAAGTTGGAGCAGTACTAATTTATTTCATTTGAGAGGCAGCATAGGACAAAAGCCCCCTAGAAAGGGCGAACTCTCACCCCCAATGGCCACATCCCTGTTACGAATCGAAATGCTTCTTTTGAGGATGTTTAATCGCACAAGGTAGTTCCAAGTAAAGGCTGTCTTAGTACCATAACTTGAGGATATTTAGCCGTAAATAATGAGCGCAATTGCAATTACAGTATTCTGGACTTGCATTCATTCAAAGAGTAGGGAAATTATTCCAATCAACTTTGAAGATTTTTATCCCAGTTTAATTAATCAATATTCATGAGTGTGCTTCATAAACACAATTGAAACACAATCTTTTTGTTGTACTAATTTAGTGATATATTTTTGGTTAAAAGGTGATCACGTAATCTTAATCAAATGACAAGGAACCCAAGTCCAATTCTAACTGTCTTTAACCCCAGTCTGTTATTGGTTACAAGGGGGAATTTGCTATTTTAATCCTAGCATATATTCATTCGTAAAATAATCAGTTTCCAGAATTAATTTATTCTAAAGTGACCGCATTTATGGACTTGGCATAGATTTAAGGACAGGAAAACAGCTTCTTGTATCCTCCTTGTCCTGTGGCAACAGATTCAGTATTAAGTAATGAATATCCACTTATGTCCGTTAGAGGTAACCGTGTTTCATTGATTTATTAGGTTTGATTTCAATGCGAAACTTTTTGACAGATGGTGGTACAGCAGTATGGAAATTGAGAGAGGGGAGTGGGCAGATTAACATGCAAAACAGTTATAAGTGCTGTAACACATGTGTCAATATTCATTACCGAGTGCCAGAAGATTGTGGAGAAGGCGCAATTAAAAAGAATTGCATTTACACAATCAGAGCCGGCGACAGGGGTTTGAAAGTCAGTGGTAGCGCATATGGGGTTAAGGAATTGTTGGGGGCAATAAAACAATGCCAAACGTCTCTAGAGCGTAAAGCTCACCCTTTTAGGGAACTTGGTGGGGTCCAGGGGCAAGGATAAGGTGCAGGACCAGACAGCAAGGCCCGGGCTCCAAGAGACGTTTGAAACATGTGGGCATTAAAATGAAATGGTTTCTTTTCTTCAAGGGGCATTTTATATTTTAAAATAGGAAAAATTACAATTAAAATCATGACACAGAAGGATTGTCATTGGTTTAGCTGGATAAAGACGGGGGTTACATGGGGCTTGGGAATAGTAATATCACATACTGCTCAGCAGAAATTGGGCCTATGTATGGTTCAAGTACCTACAATAGCAACTCAGTTAAATTGAATGTTTAAGAAATGTTAGTAGTGAGCGAGTAAATACAATAGCAACTCAGTTAAAATTGAATGTTTAAGAAATGTTAGTAGTGAGCGAGTAAATACAGTGTAGTGGGGGGCTGTTTGTGGTACACGATATTTGTCAAGCTGTACCGTAGTTTGAGAATTAACGTAGTTAATAACACAGAGGAAAATGCGAGAGGATAAAAACGATGCCTTTCGTCACTGTTACGGTGCATTCTTGACCTCTTCAAACAAAAACAATGCAATATCAACAGATCTTGGGAGTTACGTCAACATGTTGTGGATGTTCATTTTCCAGGGAAAGTAAAATGGTATAATCTTTCCATATAAGTCTGCAAAAGTTCAAAATTTGACAAATCCTTTTGTTTTTCAATACGTTTAACCGTTGTCTTATAATTTTCTTATGGCCTTATTAAAAATATTTTCGTAAACATTCGGGCAATATGTTAATTTTTTTCCGTTCTTAGTTAGCCATAATAATCTGACAACTGCCCAAGTAATGTGAACCCTAGTGAAAATCAGTTGCTCGTAAACTGGTAGGGTAAGGGTGTAAAACGTGAAAGCTCACACTTTACGTAATGCTAAAATTACTCCCCGTTTTTTGGAGAAAGCTAAGGAAAGAGAAGTACTACAACTCTATTAGGTAAATATACAATTTTAGAATGAACCAAAAATCCCAAAGGCCTAGTGATTCCTTGAAGAAAGGGTGTGCTGTGTTACATTAAAGCTCATCCCTGAAACTTACTCTTCTTGACTATATCTTTTAACGATGTTTCACCATTTGACCTCTGCTGGCCTTATATGACCTGTGGACTGAAAAGGGTAAATGTCTCAGAACGGATTCAAAGCGTATGGTATATCTAATCATACTATAGACACAGCATCCTTTACACTGTTCATTAGTAGGTACTTCAAACTCAAATGATTACTGTGACAGTTATGTTTGTTGAAAAATAAATGTTGTTCTCTTAAACTTTATCTTTATCTTTGGGATGGTAGAAAAACTCAGCCCTACCTTTTTGTTGGTCACGAAACTCCGGATACAATTTGGAAGGTACCGTCCACTGTCTATTTACTTTAATTACGTAGTTTACGTAGTTTCCCCTCTGACGATCTCATACGACATTCGACCTCCGACAAACCCATAGCGTTCCCTCGCTCTTAGAGTAAAACATCTATATACCAAGTCTGAATATTTCGATTCCTGTCTTGAAATATCATGTTTTTTCAAGGTTTTCGGTTTTTGACCTCTGATGACCTCAAATAACTTCTGATCTCACTGAAAACAATACGTTTCTTTCTCCTATTATGATAAAGTTGCATACTAAGTATGAAAATTGTCCATCTTTGACATATTGTGTTTGCAAACAGGTTTTAAGAATTTAAAGAATTTTAAGAAATTCTTCCTCTCATTTATTAATAGCAATGGAAACCGTAAAATAGGCATGTTTTCAATGGATCTCTTGAGCCATTTTTTAATTGATCTTTAATCGTATATTCAAATATCTACAACAGAACTTTGTTTCTAGAAATGTTTCAGAACACTAGAGCAACCCTAGTCATGAAGTCCCCTCAACCAGTACCCGAGATTTCCTAACAGTTATCGACTGTTATTAGGAGCCTATTTTCTGTGTAATGACTAGAGAGCACTCATTGCCCATCAAACCGTTATTCTAACATCAATTTTTGAAGTTACCTCAGAGATTAAGGGCTTACCCCTTCCAATAAAGTACCAATTGCAACACGAGTAAGCATTTGATTATCACAGGAACCTCAAGACTGAGCCTTTCCATATAACTCTCATTTTTGGAGCAAATTCGTTCACTTTGCTCCTTTCGCTTTTCATTTAATTGGGCCACTTGGCTTATAAATACCAACTGCACTAATGTCTCACATCTCAAGCAACTCAACTTTCTATTTTCGGGTTACTATGCTATACACTCGCAGAACATTCCACGTTTCTTTCCAATATAGTTCACTCTAAGCTGAATTGCGGATATTTCGTCATGAGGGATACGCGCAGAACCTTCCACGATTCCTCTGGTCAAGGGGAGGCTACATCTAAACTCAATAAATAACTAACTGTTATTCACTCATATACTTACATCCAGAGAAACGATCTGTCTCAGTACCTTTTCAAATTTTATCCATTTGCAGCACCACCTCTTATTCACTTTATAAGAAAAGCTCAGTAGTAAAGCGGCATCTGCTATTATTAATGTTTGAAAGGAAACTACTGCTTCACAGAGATTGTGTGCATTATTATGTTTTAGACTCGTAATCAAGTTTTTGCAAAAAAGTTGACAATTTGCATTTTTACAGACACTTTTCCCTGCGTTGCTTAAAAGCTTTTGTTTGTCTATAGACATCAAATAGATATGAATAAATATTGGAGGACTACCAACTTACTAATATTGAGATTTTTGCTAATACATTAGCTGTTTAGTAATACATTGTCAAGACGATAGCGTTATATATATGCAAGTTCAAGGCAAGTCATTTTGCTATGTTTATCTGAAAATACATGCAAACACTTTGGTAAGTAATGGGTAGTGTTTGTCACCAGGATCTAGTTTCCTCCAGATTTGTACTTTCAAGATAAGGTGAAAAACTTCAGCTTTCTGAGTATTTTGAAGTGTATCTTTAGAGTTGTGTATTGAGCATACATTTGAATCTTTTTATTTCTTGTGATAGTAATGCTTGATATATAATGTGAGTTACAATACCTAGTTCAACCCCTCTGCTGCATCTTAAGCAAAATATCGGGAAATTTTGCCCGTTTCTATAAAATTATCAGCCTTTTGGAGGGAAACTAATTCCTAGAATCGAACCGTTTGGACGCTTTAAAAAAGATATACCAATTTGCTCCCATATGACAAGCAGATTGCTAAACAAGTTTTCACCTTAATGATTGGTTCTGTAACAGAAAAGCAAACAGTTTGGAAAGCAAAAAGAAAACGTTAAGAGTTAGGTTATTGTATTTAATAGTGGCTTCTAACTCATGACATTGTGTGAGCTTTATAATGACAAGCAATTAATGATATAAACAAGGAATTTAACCACTATCGAATTTTTGTATTAAATCATAACATGCATCCGATATCCTGGACTTCTCCGATAGCTGCAAAAATGATATTCAGCTGGTCATAAAACAGAACGATCTTTGTATCTTTCCTCTGTAAAAATTCTCCTGTCTTTTTGATTTGACTCAATAGTCTTTAAAATCAGAAATACATACTTATAATGAAGATGGTTACCCGGTGTGATCGAAAATACGTCGCTTCAACAAACATTAATCCAATACTATAAAGCAGAATGTACATCAATTGCTGTTGGTAGAACTTCGTTTCGGAAAAGTTTGGGAACATTTTGCCACGGATTGAACTATCTACAATCTACTACTAAACTTTCTATGCAACAAATCATAATTGCTAGCAATTCAGTAGATAATTTAGGATTGTCAAGATACTCAAAGCTATACGTTTTGCTCCGGTTGGTCACATGGGTTAGTTACATACAGACAAACACATTATTCCTGAAACCCTTTTGGAAATAGCGATTAAAAGATTGCGGAAAAGAATTTTAGTATACGTGGTGTTTGGTCCATATAGTAAAATACAATCATTGAAAAACATGACGAATACCTAAACTCTGTCCCCAAATCGGTTGTAATTGCTGTTTGGAAAGAGTGTATTGACTCTCATGAACAGGATCACATTTCTATCTCCTTTTCACATAGTAGTCCAGTAAGGGTGGGAGTTATAAACACTTGAATGTGCATATATCGTGCGTAATCTATGCCGTGCGACCTACTTCTCCACGGTTGTCAAGAAGACTGCTGTTACTCCTGAACATATTCTCTACCAGTACGCACAGTGCGTGAACCGTCCGTAGTATCGTATTCAGTCTTGGTCCAATCGTTTCTGCATTCGGCCTTACGTTTTTTTTTTTTCAGCTTAAAAAGTGAACTGAAGAAAGACGATGGGTAAAATGTACTGGAGAGTTAGAGGTATGCTCAAAGCAGGAAACTACCAGTTTCTCATATATTGAACCCCATTTTTTTTTCAAAAAACGTTTTTTACCGTCCTGAAGACTTTACATGCCGTATTGAACCCGTTCAAAATGTAAGATTTTCAATCTCAAAAAATGGGACTTTCGTGGGGTAGGATTATATGTCACTTTCTAACGTCCGTGGCTATCTTCATCGCAGAACCAATTAATTATCTCTTTTCAACAAGCTTTATCACATGTCATGATCTGGACAATGCAACGTCCAGCCTTGAGGCAACTGGTGTCGTAGAGAAGGGGAAAGAAGTTTTTAATAGTTTTAACGAGACCAATACCTCATGACTAAGTGGCGCAGATCAGTGCATGAAGTCTCTCCTTTATGTGCATGTGTGGGCCGGTAATTTAAACCAATTTTTCGTCTTCCGACGTTTTCCATCCAGTTAATTATGAGATATCCATGGTTTCCTTTTCTTTATAATGATAGTAAGAATCAGGATCATCACAACCACAGTGGAAGCGATACCAGTAGGAATAATCACTTTTGATAAATGTGATGGACCTGAAAGAGAGAACTGAAGGTTATTAAAAAATTTCGAAGAAACAAGGGCATTCTTATTGCAGGAAATACAACGTTTCTAAAGGTGGTACCATGACTTTCAGTTAATTCTTTATCACGAGAAGTCATACACAATAGTTGTGCAACAGATTCTGAAGTTTTAAAATGAGACTTTCTCTAGGGTTTGATTTTGGAAAAAAAGATTTGTACCGTTTAAGGCAGTCATTCATGACTGATAACTTAGCTTTCGTCTTATTTGACTTTTTTCGTGATAATTGATATCATAATGCTGAATTTATTTAAGTAATTACCTTTCAATTTCAAAGTGCTCAATTCAAGCGCAACTCATTTCACACCATTGTCAACTTCGAAATCACTTTAATTGCTATAAGTTCCTTGGTTTTTATACCATTATTTAAAAGTGAAGGCTCCTTGTCATTTTATAGTTGGTTGTAGGTTGACTTTGACTATTCACAGCTAAACACATAATTGCTATTGCACGATATGGAACAAAACTATGAAAATTGACAGTGACTAATCTACAGTCTTAAAGTATAGGAAAAAAGTGCAACACTGGCAGATAATACAACTTATCTTAGTTGAAGTAAGTTTGAAAAGTACGTAGACTTTTTTCTAAGACCACCAAAAGTGATAAATGTAAAGTTTCTATCCTAATAAAGACGGCCTGCAACGACCAGAGACCGTCGATGATCGCTGCGATTACCGAGGAAAGCGTTAGGGTACTGGACAGGGGTCATGGTTAGAGTTAAAGTTTCTCCAAGGTCGTTGGCTGTCACCGGCGATCATTAGTAGAACCCCAACGTTTTGCTATTCGTGGGGGTTAGTGTGGTATCATAGGAACCATTTATGACACTAAGGCTTTGTGAAATTTGAGGTTTGTGCTATTTATGATCTAATTAGAATCCATTACATTTTCTCCAAACACTCCGCAACTTCCGCAAATTGTGGAAAGTAACTTATTTATATTTTGTTTCTGGTCTGTAAATTTTCTTTGCATGGGCCAATAAATTTATAGGGTCTTCGGGCTGGAGCAAACTGCATTTAACTAAAATGTTTTAGCCTGTACCTATCAAAAAATCGGTATGTAATGTATTCAGATCTCATTTCATTTCAAGACGTACGACTGTCACACAATTATTTACAATAGACGATGATATTGTAATGATACATACCGCCTTTGTTGTTATCTTCTTGCTGTGTGTCATGTTCATTCTCTAACTGTACACTCTCTTCGTATTCATCTCTATCACCGCTACCATCTTCGCTTCCATCTTCCGAAATCAAGTCATAATCATAAGTAGATGATGTCATGCGAAAAGAAGGTACTACATCCCTTCCTGTAGTAGAAATGATATTATTTTATACTACATAACAGTTGACTCTGTGCAATAATCTTGACTAAGATTTAAGAAAAGCTGAGAAAAATTAAAATGAGAAACCATACAACGATTCTGATGTATGTTGATGTTGTTGACATTCTAAATTAAAACTCGGTGGTATAAAAACCTGTAATACCTGAGAATAATGAGCAATATTGAATATTTTACAACAAATAATTGAAAATTTTTTCCTATGTTATATAAAAAACATGCACTATTAAAGCTGATTGGTTTGTTTTTCTTTTAAATTAAAATGCTGAGATGACTACAGAGAGACACAATTTCCTCCAGAATGTTTAGTTGATATATATATATATATATATACAATATTATATGTTCTAGTATAAGAATATGCTGTGAAGACGAGTAGGGACCAATGAATTTCATTAAGACCTTAGTACTTCCTTATACATGTTTTCGACGTTTAGGCTTGAATTCCCCTCTTCGATCTTAATAAGCATGCCCCTTGCTTAACTAAGATTTCTAGAGAAACTTTAAAAAATAGACTCTAAACTTCTAGAAATTGTAGTAAAACTAACATCGACACAACTTACTAAACCGGCTTTAATGTATTCAAAGAATAAACACCATTCATGATCTATAGAATTTAACGATTTTAAAAATTTACCACAAATTTTTAAATTTTTGTCTTTTGTTGTAAAGACTGCAGCAAATTCATAAAAAACACCAGGTAACGCCAATTTGTTTCTTTCAATCAATTTTTTCACCATTAAAAGTGTTAAATGCCTTTGTGATAATTTTCTGTCAACATTTTTTAAAATGTAAGGCTATATTTTTAATAGCAAGCCAATCTACGTTGAATTTACTAATTGTCACTAATGGGTCATTTCGTAAAACTTTAATTTACTCTTATATTGATTTTTGTTAACGTTTTGTTATAAAGGGTACTTAGGAATAGAACTACCGTCGGTCTCATGAATGACCGATTAAAATGTTATAAGTTTCCTACCTTTACAGCAACATCTGTATGATACAATAACATACAAAACCGCGATGAAAAGGTAAACCTTGATGTTCATCCTGGTAAGATTTAAAGCGTGCGTGTGTACCATTCAGTGAACAGATAACAACTAAACATTGAAATTGACGGTACCAAAACTTAACAACGACAGAATTCAAAGTAATTGTAATAAAGTGTTTTAGCATACACGGTAGTGCCACGCACGTACTCTGTAAACAACAGTATCAAGCATGTATGTGATAAATCAAGCGAGTTGCTAGCTATAATAGGCTATGGTAGTAAACTATAGAGGTTTGCAACGTTTTCAATATTTTGTAAAATGTCCTCTTACACGACAGAGCCGATTTACTTTGGTCTCAGTCGTCATATACACTTATTGATTCCTTGCAAAAGGAAAATGCAGTTAAATCGGAGTGTGCGTTTGTGGGTGTGTTTTTGTGTCTGCTTGTGACGTTAAACTTGTAAACACAATATTGTCAACATATGGATGATGGATACCTTTTATACTTTGAATATGGATATATTGTAGCACGAGGAAAAATCAAATTGGCCTTGTTTGAGGTCAAAAGTCATGTGAGATCCCAGACGTAGAAACTAAAACTTGAAGACACGACGTAATAAGCTACAAAGGATGGATACTTTTTGTTTTGACACGTAGATGCATTATCGTCAGAAAATAAAGCCTGTCGTTTTTGTAAAGGTTAAACCTTATCTGTGGTCAACTGAGGCGAAACTGAAAAGCATTGGAAATTGCCTTCCATGCTTGGTAATTGGTATGAAGAGTTGCCATCGGACAAGAAAGAACCCTTCTGTTTGATGGAGGTCAGATTTTATTTGAGGTCACCAGAAGTCAAAAAAAAAATAAACCTTCCAAACATAATATCTCAAGGTATACTTGGCATGTCACTTCGTTTTACTCAAGAAATGGACCCTATCGATTTTGGTAGAGGTCAAAGGTAATCTCAGGTCACCGGAGGAGTGAAGCTACCTAAACCTTGGAAATTGCACGTTAATGCTATATCTCGAGAGAAAAAGTGGATACTTTTCATATTTATTTTTAGATACTTTTCATAATTGGCATGTGGATACATTTTAAACCTTATGATTTTAGGTGGAGGTCAGAGGTTATCCGAAGACATTGAAGGTCAAGTGATGAAAATATTGTAAAGTACTGAATAAGATATCTCATTACCGGTAACATTGATAAAGCTCATACGTAGCATATGGATGAACCAACGTGTGATAAAAGGACCCTGTTGTTTTTGATGGAGGTCAAAGGTCGTTTGAGGTAACCAGGGGTTTAACAGTGAAAACCTCATTATTTCAATATCTCATAAAAGGTAACCTTCATGAATCTTATACGTCTTTCCTCACATCTGTCAGGGTATACAGTTAAATAGCTGATTTTGCTTGTTTTGGGTAAAGTCACTTAAGGCAAGTCCTGATTACACTCTGTTGAAGCCAATGAAATTCACGGGCGGATCCAGGATTTTGAGAAACGGGGGGGGGGGGAGCACACACATCGTCAGAAAGGCCGACGAGCAAAGAGAAAGAAAAAAAAAGTCTTCAAAATTTTGAAAACTTTTTTTTTTGCTTCTTCGCATCCTGGGAAGCATATTTTCCATATCTATTTGCTCATTTTTTTCATATCGCTGGTGAAAAAATCATTGGTCATCGAAAAGGGGGGGGGGGCGTGCTCCGGGTGCGCCCCCTTCTAGATCCACGCCTGAAATCTGTTCTTGCTTTCACTCTTGCAAGGCTTTCTGATGACCTCTTACAATTTTTTGTGTCACTTCAGGGTTGTAACTCTTTGGGGAGACGTTTCATGATTTTGCATGCAATGGGAGGTAGCCAGTAGGTTTTTCCTTAAGAGGCGCTTGGTGATCACTCAAATTGTGTCAAGCTGACACTCTCGAAGTGCAAGTACTTGAAATATTTTCAGAGGCAAGGAATCACTCAGCCTCACTGCCTTGACAGACGAAAAAAATTGAGGATCAGAGGTCTAACAGAGTGAACTTAATTTCTTCTTGCTCCAAAGAAAGACCAAGTTGGCATGAAAATTTAGAGATGTTTGGGAAAATCACATACTTCAGAATCATGGGGGTTTCCATGAAAGAGTAGAGTTAAGTTGAAAAAAATTATTTTCAAGCTCAATATTGTTCAAAGAAGCTTCTTTAAAAACCCTGGCAAAACTTTCTTCTCATTTTAAACGAATGATTTGCTAATAGTGTCAAGTGCTATTAAAACATGTGATTGTAGTGGTAACTTAATGCGGCACGTGGTCTAAGCAGGTTACATGAATTGTTTGATGCAGGATTATGTTGAACTGCTTCTGGACGGATTTAATTTTTGGAATTTGTGTATCTTGTATAAACAAAAAGCGCTCTAGAGATTATGGTATAGTACAAGTACCTGACACTCAAATTGCTTAGACAAGGAAACCACAACAGAGCGCGTGACGCAATGTGAGCATAGTAGAAAATATGCGTAGGAGCCTCTACCTTCGAGATTAGCTATTATAACTTTCAAGAATTAAACTAGGCTGAAAATGGCTGATGACGAAACTCAAGAAAAAACTCTTTTTCAATATCAAAGAATATAACCTTTTTTTTAAAAGAAGACCAAAAGCTTCACTTCCTCAATGTTACTGTATTCGTGCGTTAAAATAAGTGTCTGTTGTGGATGATTGTCCTCTTGCTAAATGGTTTTGAAAGTGTGTTTTTCCTTCCAAACTTGATTAAATACAGAATTTGCTGATTTTTATTGCAACTTAGTGGTGGCTCAGGGCGGCGTTCGCCTTTAGTTCTCCAACATTAACTATGAATAAATATGAAGCTATATAATAAATGTTATACTGAAAGTTACACATTTTACCAGTACCTGTACCCATTTTTCAAACACCGGTTACTTCTTCTCTCAGCTCATAAGAGGATGTAGTTTAAAGTCAAAAGCATTGTCTTCAACTAAATGGCATTGGACAATTAAAGCCATTATCTGGTGGCATTCAGTTGGGGTCTTATGCGATAGGGAAATTTTTTCAGTTCATGTCGCCCAATCCCAGGAACAAAGTTACATTCCCAATTAAAGGTATCCCTCCTAGAAGGTTACTTCTATCCAGGAATCCCTGTAGGTATCCTCAGGTCCAAAATGTGATGCCGAATGGTCAAATTGCCTCAAATTTCTTTCGTTGTCCTTAATAATTGAAAACCTTTATTGTCCTTGAAATGTAATACTGTTGGAATGTTTAGATATTTTCCCCAATAGATCCAGTAAAAACCTGTTTCATACCTATGCTATAGCTAAAAACTCATTAGTTGTTCCATAATGTGGGATCAGCATTATAAAGAAATTAAAAAGATACTTCCGATAATTTGCCTAGAAGTCATCACAGCGTCCATCATGCACTGCGCATGATGAAGAAGTATTTTTTTTAAAAAGTACTACTTTCTTAATGGAAGGGACAATGGAGATGAAGTTCAACAGACTACTACAGGAAATTTTACTGCAATTTTAAAAACATAAAATTTGGTCAACATGGCATGCTTTTAACAACCATTTGTATGTACCTGGGAAATGCTTAGAGTATTTTTTAATTGAATGATCTACACTAACATGAGAGAATTTTCACTCTCTAAGACAAGGAACTTTCCTTTCACGTTCCGGTTACCGATCCTCCACCATGTTAAAAGTAATAAAAGCCAACGCTGATGAGCATGCTAAATACTAGGCAAATGTTATTTACTTCATATGTTTTAAAGAGGCGATTTTATTGTTGTATTGACCTAATGGCACAGAAATTGAATCTAATATAAACTAATTGTCAAATTCTGAGGGCTCATCTTTACTCAAAACGATGGCCAGACTGACAATTTTTTAGTAAAACGTATTATTGTTAGTAGAAAACTGAAAGTAATGATAGATGTAAGTTTAAATTTACAACAATGTTAGCTTTTGAAAATACATAACACCCTCTACAGTAAGACTTACAAATCTGTAGTCATTAAAAGGGGCCTTTCAAGTGCAATTGAATACATTGTAATTTCTCTATAATCCTTCATTTACGTATATCTCTCGTCTGTAGAGAACGGTCTTCCTTCATTTGTCTGTTCAAGGGTCTGGGCGCATAAGGGGAATCCACTGATTAAACCATCCTTGTAGGCTTGAGACAGAAACTGTCTCCGGGGAAATATCCCGGGTAACCATTTGCCAGTTTTCAACCCTGGTGGAACGCACCACAGACAACTGCAGAATAACAGGGAAGCGAGACGAAAGGAGTGCGTACATCTTATTAGCACTGCATAATCAAGACATGTTCTTAGATAATCATTGTGAGGACAACTAGGAGGAACATACTTGGTCTAGGAATAAGCCAAGGGTGGTTGCCCCAACAAGTTAGGCTAGTACTAATTAGCTACTGTTAACATGTACGCAAAGTAAAAGATAAGTAAATGGTACACAACAAGACAACTCAGTACACGACTAACCCATGACATTACAAAGAACCAAAAGGAACAAGGGGCGTTATGGCCGTCTCTGTCTCCCCGCCAGTATTGTTCGCTTGAGTAGTTCGGCTAGTCAGATCCAGCTTTGATTTATACATGTGGTGAGTAGTATGTGGCGTTTGATGTATAAGAACAAGTGTCCGTCGATGTAAGATCACCGTTGGGGAGAAAAGACTACAACGTACCCGTTAGGGCTCCGACGAAATTGAAAAAATGTCCAAAACGACAGGGGCAGCCTCCAAACAGGGGATCGTCATCCCTCTGCTCCCTTCCCCAACCGAGGTCATCCAGGCTGTCCTCTGCATTGATACCAACCTCGAAAAGCGACAAGCGATTTTAGCAAATTCCTACACTTTGAACGTCCCTATTACATCAGAAGTTCTGAATTTTCTTAAAGTCACTATAGAATCCAGTTTCCATCAACTTGAACCATTACTCAATTCAGTAACGTTAAATATCCAGATTGAAATTTTATGAATCAAGTAAATTGAAACCCTAATCAATTTCGACCGACATTACTCGAACGAACAGAAATGCTAAATAGATGAAGTGGAAGACAATGTATGTGAATAACTGGATAACATATTATAATATCATAATAATAATTCACATGCTAGCATTACCTTAAATTAGCAATATAAGTAACTGGCCTCTCTTCCATAAATGCATTCAAGGAATCTGAACCGTTACCCAGATTTTCTTGGTTCAGTTTTGGTGATTTTGCATGATGAGAAAATGATCTGCAGAAAATGATATTGATAAAACAGATGTCACATGCAGAAGATATGAATACTTAAAATATGTTGAGAAGCATCCACCTGACTATAAATTGCCTTGAACTTGCTCCAAGGGGATCCCATTTTCCCTCTCCTCGAGTAATATCAAAGATAATTGAACAAACATTGACAAGTGAGGAAAATATTTGCATTCCAAATATTTAACTTCAATATGTATTATATTTGAACAACTCAACTATTATATTTGAACAAGTGCTAATCACACGTGTTACATATTTTAGTCCCTGCAATCTTGTAATTAAAGAAAGTCCCGGGATAGTTAACAACAACTGAGAGTGCATGCTTTTGCCAACTATTATTCGTGTGCATATGTTTATGATGAACTCACCAGTGCAAAAATTTACAATTACATAGGACAGTTACGCCAAGCCAATAAATAGAAATATATGCACCCTCGTAACAAAACTTGCCAACAAGCCATACACATGCATTAAGGTTATTACATGTGTTGGCACTAGGTCTTGCAATTTTAGGGAGGGGAGGAATGCGCCTCCAAAATATTTGTGGAGAGATTTTGTTTCTAAGAAGGGATCTCGACAAGTTATAACATAAAATGTTAATTCTTTTCTCGCAGGTGCGGGAAATTCCAGAGCACGGTTTTAAAACTTGAGGGATTAATGTAAAGAGTGCGGTAGTCACGTGATCTCGGTGCCTAATGCTAACTCTGCCACATGGACTGAATTTTATGGCCTAAGTATGTTGAATGCCTAATACAGATTATAAGAGAGACATCAAATTGTACTGACCACTATCTGGCCTGGTTGTAATATTTGCTACAGGGGAATTTTAATGAAGTTGGTACATATGATATTGGCCTTCATCACATACAGTATCTTCATCATATCCACTAACTCTAAGTTAACTCTTCAATCCACAGGGTCCTGACTTATTGCAAAGGAGAGGTGGAGAGACAAGAGTCCAACATTTACACTTACCTCAAGTAAACTGGAGAGAACTGGGTCGGAGAAGCAAGTACTGTTCATTCTGAAAATGGATTGAAAAGCCGGACTTTTTTCTCTATTTCTGGCCTCCAAGACATCACCAGCTATATCAAAACAAACAAATTAAAAAAAAAAACATATTAGAAGCTCAATTTTCTTCAGTTTTGAAAAAAGCACCATATTGTATGGAGAACAGAGCTTTTCATTAAATACATGCCCGTCACAGCCTCTGATAATATCCTCGAGAGAAAACTCTTTGGTCACAGTTGTTTAAACTTTGACAAAAAAAAAATTTTCACATTAATATGTGACACCGGACATGAGACGGTACCCACATAAATGCCATCAGAGGTATCACGATCATTCACTGGGGCTATTTTTAATTTTAACAAAGTTGAAAAAAGATAATTCCACTGTACCCAAGCTTAATATCAGCAAAATCATACTGCAAAAATGGTTCCATGTTAACGAATTAAAGTGGTTACATCTACAAATGTCATGTCAAATACTCATTAACCCACCACGTACATACTGACCGGACAGATGGAGATATTATACAATTCACACGAAACAACATATGTTAGTACAAAATAACTTGACACAAGGTGTGCCAGTAGCTGATTACTTCCTTGTTGTCTTACCATTCCTTGCATATTCAGCAGCCTTAGACTTTGGAAGAAGTGTTGACAGTCTTTTCTTGATGTCTTCACATGCACCCAGTCAGATATTTATAATAGAAAAATTTCTATTCAGAAGTGATAAAACAAATTGTGATAAGTTCATGTGCAACAGGCTATATGCTCATGTATTGGAAATACGGGCTTAAGGGCAAATCATGTCTTCCTCAACAGTTGTTTCAATTTATCTTTGTCCCCAAATTACAAAATAAAATGTAATACACCACCCAGACAAAGCCACAGCATGCAGTTTGTTGCCCAAGGCCATAATAAGTTACCCACATCTTGCCGGTGTGTGTGCTCTCTGCTATACATCTGGTTATGCTTTTGATATGCTCAAGTCATCATTGACAGAAACGAGATGATGATATTGTTTGAATTCATTTCACTCACCGTCCGGTCACCAATATAGATAGAAATACCAAGAGGCTCATTAATATGTTTTGGGGTGCAACAGCCCCTTTAATTCAGTATGCATTAAAGTGAGTGTGAATTAAACTGTCATGAGAATAATCAATGAACAGCCACCAAACCCATTATAAAGACAGTTACAGGGGAAATGATCAATATTTACACTTTTTAAGGATCTGAAGATGATGCATCTCTCTATGTTTTTGTATATACATATGTTTCTTCAGTTGTGTATATCAGATTATCTCAAAAACAAATATTTCCGCAATATTTCTCAATCAGACCATACAATAGCTACCGCCTACTTCTGTATTCGGATCAAATACAATGGAGCGATATATGTAAACACTGTATAGTAAGAAAAGCAGTACAGAACAGTGAAAAACGGTACATGCTCTGTTCTAGTGATGTTGTATGACACCATGATTTTTTTTCCAAGACCTAAGCTTATAGCTTAGGCCTATAGCCTAGGAAGAATATAGTTTCCATGGCTAGTTGGCATCAAATTGCAACGTCTTATGTTACATCCTGAGAAAAAGGCTTGTTACCTCAGACCATCAATGTGCTAGCCCTTGAAGGTTTTAAAAGTTTTTACCCAAAACTATCTCAAGGCATAATGAGCTTTCTCAACTTACATGTTGTATTTTTTGATGTCTGAATGAAGTAGTGGGAACTAAAGTCATCTGAATATTTCAGACTGTGCATATTCCTATCGGTGTGCTTTTGAAAATGGTAAAACTGATGAGGGATGAAATGAGTGGATCTTACGTCGGTCGGTAACTTGCGTAAGCCACTTCGTACAAAACAAAATGCACTAACACAGCACACAACACTTTTCAAGTAATCGACCCATGGTGGTACCAACTTGCTATAAAATCATGAATTTTTGAATTACGGTATGAATCTACAATGCCGTAAAGTGACATTCATGTTATTGTAATGATGTTATGAAGTGGCTTCAGGCCTCCCTTACAGTTCTGTGTAGCCCCCTGTGGGCTAGGGGTTGAAGAATATGCCCACGTACTTCCGGCCTGTCGTAAGAGGCGACAAAAGGGAAGGACTTGCACCGTATTTGAGCTGTATTTTAGACCACTTAAACTTGAACCGTATTTGAAACCGTATTTAAACCATAGGCGTAGGAAGCGGGGGGGGGGGGGGGAGGAGGGCTGGCGGGCTGCAGCTCCCAACCAAAATTTTTTGTAAAAATTCGGGCGCTGTGGTGAGGATTTTTCGGACACCTATTGCAAGAAAAATAATGCAATGATGTAGCTAAAGGTAATCAATAGTTAAAACAAACTTCCTTGATAATTAAGATTACCTTCTGATTTGAATTACACCAGCACCTATATATTTGATATTAATTCAACAGTGTGTTTTTAATGATTAAACGTACATTATGATTATCAGTGGTGTATTTAGTGGGGCTATTGGGCCATTCCTCCTTCAGTGATGCCGATTTCTTTTTCTTTGTAATACCTTAATATATAATTTTTAACACAAATTTTACTTTAAAGGTAGCATATGTGGCACCAGATTGCATTTAATGACACCTAATTTTTCAAAAATTTTCAAAGGGGAGGGGAACCCCCTCCCCTTAGACCCTCCCCCAAGCGGGCGATCATTCAACACAATGCATGCTCCCCCACCCCATGAAAAAAAAATAAAAAAAATATTATCAATATGGAAAGGTAGAAACCTGGCAAATTATTGTATGTAATTGGCAAGCGGTGTGATGAAAACGACGCATGCCTATATAATATTCATATTAACATGTTGAACGCGCGTGGAGCACACGGACTTTCGGGGTCAAATTTTTCGGGCAAATCTTTACAACCCCCCCCACCCCTCACAAATCAACTTTGGCTCCTACGCCTATGATTTAAACTTTACCTTTTTATCTAGTTGGCACCATATAACACATTCGTGTTGGTGTCGTTAAATCTCATCAAACTAACTACACTTCTGTGTAAACAAGGGATTAGGCATAAGAGTAGTATTAGCCTATGTGCCAACTTCCTTGTAAGGACACCAGAATATTTTCGTGTACTAGTCTTGGAATACTGCAGTAAGATGCTCTCAACTGTCTCCTTGTTATAACGGACTATAAAGGAGCCCGTTGCACAAACTCTGCTAGTCCTCGACGTAGTTTCACCTTTTTCGGGACTGAAAGAGAGCTGGTTGTTAGTTCTGGTCGGCTAGCTGTGAGTTGTTTTGATCACATGACAGCACACGTCCAATGAAAACGTCCTTTACCTGACATAACCCAGTACGGTATTTCGCAACATTTCAATACCCCTGCGTAATGTCTCATAACAAACAACCCAAATTTGGGTCTTACGTGGGAGCTACTCTCACAACAATGAGACAGGTGTTTTAACAGTGCAGAAAAAAAAAAGACATGAACTTTCTTCCATTAATTCATGGACGTACCATACCGGTTTCTAGGATATCTACCAAACTTATTCGAAAGGTTTAATACAATATGGAGTTCTTAAAATTGTTTTGCGTTATAAGCAGTGCAAAACCGTAACTTTCAAAGAGAATCAAATAGGAGGATTAGAAGTGAGTTTTTTTCTTTGTACATAGATACTTTCTTAGAAATGCTTCATATTAAGAAAATAAGATGAACGTCTCCGACTTTGTCCCTAAAACTGAGCATTTCATAATTTCATTCACTAGTATTTTAATAACGGTGGCGTTCACATTTGAAGCTTATTTCCCCTCTGTACATGCGGTGGGGATAGCAACATATCTTCTAGGCACTTGGCACTTTGTCTCTAACTTTTTGCTGCTTTTTGCAGAAGCAAGTACAACAACCAGAATAACACGAAGTTGGAGTGAAAAGCTGGCACTCATGTGGATTGGTAGCAATTTCCCCCTCCCCACTTTTCCACATCTTTGAATAAATAATAAAAATTGAAGGAACGGGAAGAAAACGTAAAGGTATGAGAGATGTCTAATAAAAGTAATTCTTTGGGGATCTCACGTGAAAGATTACTAACATATTTATAAATATTTAAAATATTTAAAATGTTACAAGAAGCTATTTAACTGATTCATTGAAATGCCCGCAATTGTGTTAACACTCTTGTGCGCTAGGAACTTTTTCCCTGGACCTTATTGACCCCATTCTTCCTTGGAATAGCCTCTTTCTTTACGCCTCCGGTGATCCTTTGGTACTGGTCTGATGCGGTTGGGCATTCCTCTTCTGTTGATTTATTCCCATTTTTGCCCTCACTTACTTTAAAAATCTTAGGTTCACACCTAAGTTTTTGTGCAACAAATATTCAAGAACAGAAAGATGTGCATTCTGTGAACTCACTGAAATTGTCTAGTTTCAAAGACAGGTTCATTCAATTATGACAGTGGGACATTTGGATTAAGTGAAGGTGGTTTTCCTTATAATGCCATGTAGACTATCGCAATGGTGACATCTTGCAGTGAAATATGATTTCTATTAAAGGAGATATTAAATTTTAAAGGCGACAATGTGTCAACTGAAAATTATGTTGTAAGACGATCTCAGTCTCACTCGGCAGTCCAACAAAAAATTTACATTTACACATTCATGCAATCCTCTGCTCTATTATACCTAGCACGGACTGTGTTAATTGGATAATCATACTCAAAGATGCTACTACTAGTTGCCATTGGTGTTTCGTAAAAACTCCTTTCCAGTATCATAGGCTTTGTGCGGTCTCTCTCAGTGGGTTCATAGTCAGTGTTCAATGAAAATCCACAAATGCTTACATCATTCGCGTTGCGCCTTCACCCCTTATGTCGATTATGCTTTATGTTGTGAGAGGCTCTTCGACAGAAAGACAGACGAGTGTGGAAAAATAAAATGTGGAAGATAAGTTAGGATTACATTTCCCAGGGAAGACAAGAGGTGATGTGTTTAGTCAAAACAGCTATTTAAAAGTGTATCTATAAAATACAGTAGAAATATTTTAAATAATCTACAAGTATTTTATCAGATATATTTTTTTGCGTTAATTGTTGCTTACGCTATTTCCGAATGCTGTTGCGGTATGAAGCTTCTCATGGACAATTTAATGGCATACATATATGTACAGACTGGGATCATTTTCTCAAACTCTGAGTGATATCAAAGGGGAAAGTGCAAATGAAGAAAAATTGAGTTAATTACTGGAAAAGAGACAATTATTTCATTACTTTCATAAGCTAGCTGTCTCGATACACAGAGCACGTTTCATCAATTTGTCCAATTACTTAAATACAGGACAAGTTTAAGCTATTGTAATTAAGAATTCAATTCCTTATAATGCACTTTAAATACTTTAAATGCTAAAGTGCACAAAAATGGCAATGAAAAATCATTTGCATAAAAGTATACAACGAATTCATGAGTGAAGACACCGTATAAGCTCTAATTTGAGTTTTCTTGGAAGAGAAGTTGCCTCTGTAACCAGGCAGTTTAGGACAAGTTGCAAGTAACAGGGGAACAACATGTAATCACCACAATGGCGGCAAGGTTAATGATTGGTCAGTGATATAAATATGGCAGCGACAATTGTATCTTGTTCTGATTTTTTTTGTTATCAGTCTAAATTCTGAGGATCACTTAAACATTTCACCATTTTCCTTTCTTTGGTTTTGTACATAAAATATTACAAAGCAAAAGAGCAAGGTATAACATACAAAGGCGATTTCTAAAGACAGACTAATTAAATAAGTTTGGCAGAGGTTTCCGCTGGATGATTAGTAAATTCCTTTGGTCAAAGATTGATGGAGGTACTACTTTACATGCTTCAAGGTGCTCAGTTTTTGCTCTAAACTTGCAGAGAGACTCAGGATGCTTTAAAGCTTAAAATTCAGAAAGATGAGTAGCATGCACCAGAGACTGATTATGTGTACCTGGCAAGTGTAGAAGTTTTCTTCCAAGGAAAATTCAGAACATTCTTGTATAATGTGAACATAGGTACGTCACCTTCTTTGGAAACCTAATGCATACGGCAACACTATAATCTAAGCCTACATTTGTAGCAACTGATGTCATTTATTCCCTTCGAACCAGCTAGCACTAACTTTGTGTAAAAATATTTTAAGCATCCCTCGGAAGCTGAGTCAGCAGTCAATGGCAGATATTGCTACAATGGTCACCTCGAAGCTTTTGACTAATCAAGAATTTCAAACTATTATTGAGCAAAGTATCTTAAAAGCTTTAGAAAGAAAGCTACAAAGTGTTCACGAGCTGGTTGACAAACTTGAGTCTCGATGTTTTGATGTGGAGAAGGCCCTGGATGAATCACAGAAAGAAAATTTGGATCTAAAACAAAAGGTTATTTAACAAGAAGATTTACAACAGAAAATGAAGAAATCGATAAATGACATGGAACAGTATTCCAGGAAAAATCATCTCCGTGTTTTTGGAATAAAAGAAAATGAAGGCGAAAATGTTTCTAAAATCATCCAAAACTTAGCAAGGGAAAAATTGTCACTGACTTTGGAAGAAAGTGTCATTGATCGTTGTCATCGGGTCAGTAATCTGCGTCCGGGTGTTAATCATCGTCCAATACTTGTGAAATATGTCTCCTATTAACATAAGCAAAGAGGTATGCAAGCCAGCAGAAAGTTAAAAGCTACCGGTATTGTCATTAAAGAAGATCTGACGCATGCAAATTACACGCTTCTCAGTCAAACTACAAAACATGACAAAGTTTTTAATTGCTGGACTTTGGATGGTTATGTGAGAGCTCTAGTGAAGACAAATGATCAACGAAAAATAAAAGCTACCATAAACTCTGTCTCAGACCTTTCAAAACTATAAACATAAACTGTATTTTATTTGAACCACGTAGCCACTGATTCAAGTTTAATGGGTAAGAAGGTTAATATATCGACTGAGCTATGTTTGAACTATAATGGAAAATTTTGGTTCTTTGTAATATTTCTTTTTTTCCTAGGGTATTGTATTGGAATCACACAATTTGTACAATGTTGGTGTGTTGTTTATCGTTATAACGCATTTAAAATGACTATAAACAATGGATGATCATTTACCATTTGGCAGCCTTTCCGATGAAGCATTTTTTAGTGAATTTAGTTAATACCAATATTAACATGTCATTTATACACAGAAAATTGTAGTTTAATTTTAATACTTTTCATTATACAAATTACCGCTTCCTTGACTATGAACAAGATATTAATGTGGATAACAACTTTTTCAAAATAGTAAATATGAACTGTGAATACTACACTGACGATCAATTTAAGAAAAAATTTCATTCGTAAGAAGGACTTTCTATCATTCATTTCTATTGCCGAAGCCTATATGCAATTTTTGCTAATTTTGAAAGTACATATTTGAATGAGATAGATTTAAAATTCAACATTATAGTGATAAGTGAGACTTGGTTAAATTTGGATTCTAATATTGATCTTTATAAACTTGATGGATAAGATATGTTTCATCTTGATCGCAGCAATAGAAGGGGTGGTGGATATGGCTGTATAGCTTAGCATACAAGGTTAATGATAAAATGTGCACAGAAATCAATGATGTTTTAGAATTTGTTTCAGTCGAAATTAGTGTGAAGAACGAGAGAAATGTTATTGTAAGCTGCTTATATAGACAGCCTGGTTCTTCAATTGAAACACTCACCAATCATATTGAAAAAAAGTATATACACAAGAAGTCTGACATTCATTTATGTGGTGACTTTAATGTTATTCTTCTTAATTATGGCAGTGAAACTGGTACCAGAGATTTTGTCGATACTTTGTTCAGCTTAGGTCTTTTCCCCCTTATTGATAGACCAACTCTTATAAATGATCGTTCTGTTTCATTAATCGATTATATTTTCACAAATGCCATTAATACTGACTTAAAAAGTGGGTTACTTATTAATGATATTAGTAGGGACGACGCCCCACACCCCCACAGGATCCACGCAGTTGGCAAAATCCTGCACTAGTCGGCAAAATGAAGGAAAGAGGGAATTGCTAGCGAAGGAAAGATAGAGGGAAGAAGAAGGAGGAAAAAAGAGAAAAAAGAGAGAGAACAGGGAGAGAGAAAGACGGAGTGAACAGAGAAAAGAACAGGGGAGGGAGGGACAAAGCAGGGCAAGAGAAAGGGGCTGGTGCAGACTGAAGACAGGAGATTAGAATGCATTCGTAGACAACGTTTACAACATTTGAAAAGCCCGTAAGCAACACTTTTTCAAACTTAAAACATAGGCTATTCTGTCGGCAAAAAAGATACATAGGGCTTTTCAGTATAATTGTATACTAAAGGAGTTCATCGCCCATGTGGATTCTGGCACTGAGTTGGTAAATTCTGCACCAGTCGGCAAAATGAAGGAAACATAGCGAAAAGAAAGAGAAAAAGAAGTGAAAGAAAGAGGACAATTTCTGTAATCAGAAATCAAACTTTTCGACGCAATACGCACGCTGTAATATCACTCCAGTTTCTTCAGTAGTTCCATTCATCCATTTATCAAGCAAAAGATATATATAACATAAAAATTTGAATTCTTACTTCCCAAAAGAGGATGTTCGTCACTACTCGCTCAACTTACATCTAGATCCTATACGTAGAAGACATACCCTGAATCTTGCTATTCCATTAGCAACGGCTTCCGATCCCCTCCAGTTTTTCAAGAATTGGTACTGAAACGGGATTTTGTACTCTGAAATGCTCGTAAGCATAGAAGCGCAAGTTAAGGCAGCAAACGGAAGCCATTTTCTCTTTTCTTCGTCCGTATTTCTAAGTTATATTCTAAACCCATCAGTTTGAGTTTGTAGACTACTTAGTTGATCTTCAACTAGACAGCGACCCTTTGCAAAGAAAAAACAAAATATTTAACTCACATTTAAATCAGATTGTTGGTTAAGATGGCTGATTTATCTACCAATATTCCTCTGGAAGGCTTCCTTTCCAAGTTGTCACAAACGTTAGTTTGAAAATCGAACAATGGGTCTCTTACTAGACTTTGAAATGCTTGAAGCTCAAATAGTAACTTTATGTCAACTTCTGAAAAAAAATACCGAATACTTCCTTAGATAACCAAAATTTCGGTCTCCTTTCACACTTAAATTGTCTGTTTTATGTTCCGTAACTTTCCTCGGTCCCGTTTTGTACGAAGTTGGATTATAGCAGAGGACATTGATACAAGTGTCAACAATATATCGACACGTAAATGTGTCGGTAGTAGTACTTGTGGTATAGCCGAAGTTGTTTGCCACTATGTAGAATAGTACAGTTGTATACTGGCCTGTTTATCGATAACCCCCTATATATACACTAGTGAACGAGGCACTGCTTTCCACCCCAATAATAACAATAACGCTTACATGACACTGGAGGAGAAATGGATGCAATTACGTATCCCCGGGAGGTATTTTCTGTGTGTATAACCTTGTACCAGGGAACTTCCATTTGCTTGTATACCAGAGAGTCCGTGACAACTCTCTGTTTGTACCAAACTCAATGCAGATTGTCCTGTGAGGCAAACGAAGGTTTCGTAGAGATATAACTTTGGTGATTATATCAATCATTTTCTTTTCAAGAGCAGTAAGCTATGTATCATCTTTATAGGAGTTTCTGATACATACATATCGTGCAAGATTGCGTAACATCAACAGTACAAGGTACGTTCAAAGCGCATTGCTTACACACACTGCGAAGTTGAGTTCCGAAGCTGACGTCATTCTTGGGCCAATGTACTTTCACTTTTTGACTGTTGTGCTGGAACGGGTACCATTTCGTTTTAGCATTTCTCTTTCATGGGAAGGTACTTTTGAACATTAGGGCTATTTTTGGTGATAGATATGGTCAGAGAATGATGTCAAATGAATGTACTTTGTTACTTCATGGGCTCTTTAAGTAACGAATATCCACTTATGTCCGTTACAGGTGACCGTGTTTTATTAATCTATTAGTTTTGATTTCATTGCGAACCTCTTTGACAGAAATTGGGAGAGGGGAGTGGGCAGGTTAACACGCCAAACAGTTACAACTGTTGTAACACGTGTCAATATTCATTATCGAGTGCCAGAGGATGGTAGAGAAGGAGCATTCCAAAAGAATCTTATTACACAATCAGAGCCGGCGACAGGGGTTTGAAAGTCAATGGTATTGATGGTGTTGGGGGACAAACGTCTCCGGAGCGTAGAGCACACTCTTTTTGGGGGACCTGGTGGGGTCCAGGGGAAAGGATAAGGTGCAGGAGCGTACAGCAAAGCCCAGGAAGCTCCCACGGGATTGAGTTAAACATGTGGACACTAGAATGAAATGGTTTTTTCCTTCAAGTGGCATTTCATTTTATGTTTTGAAATAGGAAAAAATACAATTAAAAACATGCCGCAGAGGGATTGTCATTGATTTAGCTGGAAAAAGACGGGGGTTGCAAGGGGGTTGGGAATATAAATGTCACATACTGCTCAACAGGAATTGGACCTATAAATGTTTCAAGTACCTACAATGGCCACTCAGTTAAACCAGGGAGCTGTTACGGCTCCCTGGTTAAACGTGGAACGTTCAAGAAATGTTAGTAGTGAGAGAGTTAATACATTGTAGTGGGGGCTGTTTGTGGTACACGGTATTCGCCTAGCTTAACCGTAGTTGGGCAAGTAACGAATTAGGTAATAACTCGGAGGAAAGTGAGAGAGGGTGAAGAAAATGCCTTTCGTCACTGTTACGGTGCGTTCTTGACCTCTTCAAACTAAAAAAATGCAATATCAACAGATCTTGGGAGTTACGTCCACATGTTGTGGATGTTCATTTTCCAAGGAGAGGACAATGGTAAAATCTTTCCATATAAGTCTGCAAAAGGTGTTCAAAATTTGACAAATCCTTTTGTTTTTCGATACGCTTCACCATTGCTTTTTTTTTAATTTTCTTATAGACTTATTCAAAAAATTTCCATGAACATTCGGGCAATACGTTATTTTTTTCCGTTTGCAGTTGGCCACAATAATCTGACAACTAAGTAATGTGACAACTAGAGAAAATCAGTTGCTCGTATACTGGTACGGAATGGTTGTCGAGAGTGAAAGCTCCCACTTTACTTAAGTACTCCCTAGTTTTTGGAGAAAGCTACGAAAGAGAAGTACTACAACTTTGTTAGTGTAAATATGTAATTTTAAAATGAACCACAAAGCCCAAAAGCCTAGTGATTCCTTGCAGAAAGGTTGTGCTTTTTTACACTGAAGTTCATCCCTCAAATTTACTCTTCTTGACTAGTATATATTTTAAGGATGTTTCACAATTTGACCTCTGCTGACCTTACATGACCTTTAAACTGAAAAGAGTACGAGTCTCAGAAGGGATTCGAAGCGTATAGTATATCTTATCGTACTATAGACACAGCATCCTTTACACTGTTCATTAGTAGGTAGTTCAAATTTAAATGATTACTGTGACAGTTATGCTTGTTGAAAAATAAATGTTGTTCTTTTTAACTTTATCTTTGGGATGGTAGAGAAACTCAGCCGTACTTTTTTGTTGTTCACGAAACGCCGGATACAATTTGGAGGTATCGTCCACTGTCTGCTTACTTTACGTGGTTTACGTAGTCTCCCCTCTGATGACCTCATATGATATTCGACCTCCAGCAAACCCATAGCGTTACCTCTCTCTTTAAGTAAAACATATAGTGTATACCAAGTATGAATATATCCATCATCCCTGTCTTGAAATATCATGTTTTTCAAGATTTTCGGTTTTTGACCTCTGCTGACCTCAAACAATAGGCTTATTTCTCCTATTATGATAGAGTTGTATAAAAAGTATGAAAATTGTCCATCATTGCTACCTTGACATATCGTGTTTACAAGCAGATTTTTTTTTAAGAATTTAAAGAAATCTAAGAAATTCTTCCTCTCATTTATTAATAACAATAAAAACCGTTAGATAGACATGTTTTTAATGGACCTCTTGAGCCAGGGTTTTAATTGATCTTTAATATTCAAATATCTATAATAGAACTTTATTTCTAGAACTGTTTCAGAACACTTGAGCAACTCCAGTCATGAAGCGACCTCACCCAGTACTCGAGATCTCCTACCAGTTATCGACTGTTATTAGGATCCTATTTTCTGTGTGGTGACTAGAGAGCACTCAGTGCTAGTCTCACCGTCATTCCAACATCAAATTTTGAAGTTACCTCACAGGCAAAGGAATAACCCCTTACAATAAAGTACCAATTACAACACGAGTAAGCATTTGGTTATCACAGAAACCTCACGACTGAGCCTTTCCAATTTACTCAGTTTGGGAGCAAATTCGTTCAGTTCGCTCCTTTCGCTTTTCATTTAATTGGGCCACTTGGCTTTTAAATACCAATTGCACAAATGTCTCACATCTCAAGCAACTCAACTTCTATTCTCGTGTTGCTATGCCATACACTCACAGAACATTACACGTTTCTTACCAATATAGTTGACTCTAAGGCGACTTGCTTATATTTCGTCATGGGTGATACGCACAGAACATCCAAAGATTACACTGGTGGGGGTGGGGGGCTACATCTAAACTCAATACATAGCTTACTTTTATTCACTTATATACTTAAATCCAGAAAAACGATATATCTCATATTAGTAGCAGTACCCCTTCAAATTTTATCCAAGAGACTACTGCTTCACAGGGATTGTGTGCATTACGTTTTAGACTCATAATCAAGCCCCTTCTTATTAAATTGTTCTGTAATTTTTCTTACTTTCAGAGAATTTCGATAGGTTTCATGTATGAAGTCAAACCCAACGTGGACGTGTACTCTCAAAACGTACTTTCAAAGAAAAAAAAAACAAACATTCTGCACCTCTCACTTCAAAAACTTCTTTAATTTTATGTGTTTCTAATTTCGTTGAATAAATATTACGCATCAACTCAAAGACACCAAAAAAAAAAAAAAGGAAAAAGGAAAACAGAAAAACAAAGAATAAAAAAAACCTATGTCAATGAGTATTTTAAACCCTCGCATTGTGTTAAACCGATAAATCTATTCCAGCATTACCTTAATAATCAATTTTTAAAATATTGTACGACATTCGTGAAGTTATTTGAGGAAAATTCAATCCAAGATGCCTCAGTATAATTCAAAAATACTATAACTTAAGTATTTGTTCAATACTCAAGATTTAAAACATCCAAACACATGTGACTAGAATAAGGAATATTTTGAGTAATCTAACTTTCAAAGCAATCTTTGAATGACTTGCAATAGATGTTATGTCATAATGACACTATACTAACTTAATTTCTGCAAAGGAGTTCCAAAAATTCATAACCGCATGTAAGAAAATTTGACTTGTAAGAAAATAGCACATTACACTTATATCAAAATTTGAGTGAAAATGTTTTGCAAATATTGCGCATTCGCATTACAAAAAGTTGGCAGTTTGCATTTTTACATACACTCTTCCTGCGTTGATTAACTTGAAAGGTTTTCGTGTGTCAATTAACATCAAATAGATAAGAGTAAATGTTGGAGGACTACCAACTTACTTATATTGAGATTTTTTCTAATACAGTAGCGGTTTAGTAATACATTGTCAGTACGATAGAATAGCGTTATATAGGCAAGTCAATTTGCTATGTTTATCTAAAAATGCACGCAAAATTTCTGTCTTGGAATTTAAAAAGGCACCTCTAGGAGCACTTCGGTACATGATGGGTGGTTGTTTGTCTCCAGGATCTACTTTCCTCATGGTGTACTTTCCAGATAAGGTGAGAAACTTCAGCTTTCTGAGTACTTTGAAGTGTATCTTTAGAATTATGTGTTTAACATACATTTGAATCTTTTTATTTCTTGTGATGGTAATGCTTGATATCACAGTTTATAATGGGAGTTACAATACCCAGCTCACCCCCCATCTGCAGCATCTTAAGCAAAATACCGAGAATTTTTGCTTTCTATAACATTGTCAGCCTTTTGGAGGGCAAACTAATTCCTGGAATCGAACTGTTTGGACCCTTAAAAAATAATATACCAATTTGTTCCCATTTGACAAGCAGAACGCTTAACATGTTTTTACCTTTGTGAGTGGTTCTGTAACAGAAACGCAAACAGTTTGGAAAGCAAAAAGAAAACGTTAAGAGTTAGGTTAGTGTATTTAATGGTGGTTTCTAACTCATGGTATTGTGTAAGCTTTGTGATGACAAACAATTAATGATATAAACTAGAAATTTAACCACTATCGCATTTTTGTATTAAATCACAGCACGCATCCGATATTCCTGGACTTTTCCGCTGGCTGTGATCTTTGTATCTCTCCTCCGTAAAACTCCTGTCTCGTTAAAGTGACTCAACAGTCTTTAAAATCAGAAATACATATTTATGATGTAGATGATTAATTGGTGTGATCGCAAACATGCCGCTTTAAAAAACATTAATCCAATATTACGAAACAGAATGTACATCAATTGCTTTAGGTAGAACTTCGTTTCGGAAAAGTTTGGAAATTATTTTGTCACGGATTGAACTATCTACGATCTACTACGAAAACATCTATGTAACAAATCATAATTGCTAGCAATTCAACAAATAATTAAGGCTTGTCAGGATGTTCAAAACTATACAGTTTGCTCCGGCTGGTCACATGTGTTAGTTACATGCAGACAAACACATTTATTCCTCAAACTCTTTTCGAAATAGTGACTAAAAGATTGCGAAAAAGAATTTTAGTATACGTGGTGTTTGGTCCACATAGTAAAATGCAATCATTGACAAACATGACGAATACCTAAACTCTGTCCCCAAATCGGTTGTAAGTGTTGTTTGGAAAAAAAGTCTATTGACTCTCGTTGACTGGATTAATGATTACTTTGAAAGTAGAGTGAGTGAACAGGATCACACGATCCCAATCTCCTTTTAGTAGAGAGGAGATCTCTATCTTCTTCATTCAGTAGTCCAGTAAGGGTGGGAGTAGCATAAACACTTGAATGTGCATATATTGTGCGTTTAATATGCCTTGCGACCTACTTCTCCACGGATGTCAATGAGACTGCTGTTGCTCGCCGGAGCGCATTCTCTACCAGTACTCACAGTGAGTGAACTCTCCGTAGTGTCGCATTTAGTCTTGGTCCAAATGTGTCTGCATTTTGTCTTTTTTGCTTAAAAAATGAACTAAAGAAAGACGATGGATATAATGTACTGGAAATTTAGAGGTATACTCACAGCAGGCAACTACCAATTTGTCATATATTGACCCCCTTTCTCGGAATATTATTCAGCAAACATGTTTTACCGTCCTGAAGACTTTAGAATGTAGCGCAGATCAGTGCATGAAGTCTCTTCTCTATGTACGTGTGTAGGTAATTTAAACCAATCTTTCCTCTGTTGACGTTTTCCATCGAGTTAATTATAAGATGTCTATGGTTTCATTTTCTTTACAATGATAGTAAGAATCACTATCATCACAATCGCAGTGGCAGCGATACCAGTAGGAAGAATCACTTTTGATAAAAGTGATGGACCTGAAAAAAAGAACTGAAGGTTATTACAAATTGGGAAAAAACAAAGGTATTCTTATCGCAGGAAACACAATGTTTCTTAAGGTGATGCAATGACTTTAAGTCAACGTTTTCAACGAGAAATCATACACAATGGTTGTGTAACAGATTCTGAAGATTTACAATAAGACTTTTCTAGGGTTTGGTTTAGGAAAGAAGATATGTACCGTATAAGGAAGTCTTCAAATATGCTACACACTTGTACTTTTTCTTTTGTCTGGTTCATTCCTGATTTCTTATGGATACTCAGAAGAACCTCAATGATAACTATCGTGAAAGAATTCTACCTCAAATTCTTAGCACAGTAACTCAAAATTGAACATTGCCGTTGCCACATTAAGACTGATAACTTAGCTTTCGTCTTATTTGACTTAATTTCGTGATATTTGATGTTATAATGCTGAATTTCTTCAAGTATTTAGCTTTAAATTTCGAAGTGCTAAATTCAAGCGCATCTCATTGCAACACCTTTGTCAACTTCGGAATCATTATTATTACTAGTTCCCTGGTTTTTATACCATCATTTAAAAGTGAAGGTTCCTTGTCATTTCATAGTTGGGTGTAGGCTTTAACTGTTCACAGCTAAACAAATAATCGTTAATGCAAGATATCGAACAAAAATATGAAAATTGACAGTGACTAATCTACAGTGAGTAGAGGAAAGAATTGCACCACTGGCAGATCATCCAACTTATCTTAATTCAAGTAAGTTTGAAAAGTACTTATATTTTAAGACCACCAAAAGTGAAAAACGTGAAGTTTCTATCCTACTGAAGACGGAACGACCAAAGACCGTCGAGGATCGCCGGGATCATCGAGAAAAGCGTTAGGGTACTGGATAGCGGTTATGGTTAGAGTTTCTCCAAGGTCGCTGGCTGTCATCAGAAATCATTATTAGAACCCCAGAGTTTTGCTATTCGTAGGGTAATCAGTGTGATATCATGGGAACCATTTATGAAATTGAGGCTTTGTGAAATTTGAGGTTTGCGCCATTTATGATCTAATAAGAATCCATTACAATTTCTCCAAACACTCCGCAACTTCGGCAAATTGTGGAAGATAAATCATTTATATATTTTTTTTTTTCTGGTCTGCAAATTTTCTTTGCATGGGCTAATAAATTTATAGAGTCTTCAGGTTGGAGAAAACTGCATTTAACTACAATTTTTTAACCTGTACATATCAAAATACTATACAAGTAGGAAAATAAATCGGTATGTAATAAATTCAGATCTCATTTCATTTCAAGAAGTACGACTGTCACACAATTATTTACAATAGACGATGATATTGTAATGATACATACCGCCTTTGTTGTTGTCTTCTTGTTGTGTGTCATGTTCATTCTCTAACTGTACACTCACTCCGTTTTCATCTCTATAACCGCTACCATCTCCAGAAATCAAGTCATAATCATAACTAGATTCGCTAATGAGCTAAGGAGGTAGTAAAGCCGTTCCTGTAGTAGAAATGATATTATTTTACACTACATAACAGTTGGCTGTGTGCAATAATTTTGACGAAGCTGAGAAAAATTAAAATGAGAAACCATACAACGTTTCTGATATATATTGATGTTTTTGGCATTCTAAATTAAAACTGTTTGGTATAAATATTTGTAATACTTGAGAATAATGAGCAATGTTGAATATTTTACATCAAAATAATTGAAAATTTTTTCCTATGTCATAAAAAACATGTACTATTAAAGCTGATTGGTTTGTTTTTCTTTTATATTAAAATGCTGAGATGACTACAGAAAAACGCATTTTCCTCCAGAATGTTTAGTTGATATATATTCAATATTATGTGTTCTAGTAAAAGAACATGCATTGAAGACGAGTAGGGACCAATGAACTTCATTAAGATCTTATTACTTCCTTATACATGTTTTTCGACGTTTAGGCTTGAGTTCTCCTCTTCGATCTGAATACAAATGCCCCTTGTTTAATTAAAAATTCTGGAGAAACTTTAAAAAACAGACTCTAAACTTCTAGAAATTGTAGTAAAACTAACATCGACACAACTTACTAAACCGGCTTTAAGGTATTCAAAGAATAAACACCATTCATGATCTATAACATTTAACGATTTTAAATATTTTCCGCAAAATTTTAAATTTTTGTCATTTTTTTCTAAATACTGCAGCACATTCACAAAAAAAAACACCAGGTAACGCAAAATGTTTTTCTTTCGATCAATTTTTTCACCATTAAAAGTGTTGAATGTCTTTGTGATAATTTTCTGTCAACATTTTTCAAAATGTAAGGCTACATTTTAAATAGCAAGCCAATCTACATTGAATTTACTAATGGGTCATTCCGTGAAACTTTTACTTACTCTAATATTGATTTTTGCTAACGTTTTGTTATAAAGGGTACTTAGGAATAGAACTACTAACCGTCGGTCTCATGAATGACCGATTGAAATGTTATGTTTCCTACCTTTACAGTGACATCTGTATGATATAAGAACATACAAAACCGCGACGAAAAGGTAACCCTCGATGTTCATCCTGGTAAGATTTTAAGCGTGCGTGTGTACCATTTAGCGAACAGATAACAACTAAACATTGAAATTGACGGTACCAAAAGTTAACAACGACAGAATTCAAAGTAATGGTATAAAAGTGTTTTAGCATAAACGGTAGTGCCACGCACGTACTCTGTAAACATCAATATCAAGCATGTATGTAAAAAATCAAGCGAGTTGCTAGCAATAATGAAACATCTGTATGATAACACAGACCATGGCAAAGAGAAAGACGATTTAAGTGGGCTCGACCACCACATGATGTCAGAGAGGGGAAATAATACAGTTACCGCAAAATCTTGTAAATACCAATTACAAAGGATTTTGGGATAAACGGTTGGTGCTTGTTACTCCTGTCATTGTTAAATATAAAGAAAATATGAATTTGGGGAATTTTATATTACAGTAAAGTAAATGAAAATGGTAATATAAGGAAATATGCCATAGCATATGTTTAACCGGTGTGTGCACTAATAAATGCAGAAGGCCTACTTGATAAACACCAGTGTTACCTCCTTATGAGATTAACCGTTTATTATTCCGTCGTGACGTATTATATTTTACTTCCTTCGTCAATTGACCTTACACCGCTTTGTCAGGTATCATAGCAGAAACAGACATGTTAACTTACCAAACTTAATTCATCTGAACAACAATAATCTCTGCGGTCGCTAATGACAGCGTAGAATTCACCAGGGCTATGGGTAGTAAACTATAGAGCTTTGCAACGTTTCCAATATTTTGTAAAACGTCCTCTTACACGACAGAGCCAATTTTCTTTGGTCTCAGTCGTCATATACCCTTATTGATTCCTTGCAAAAGGAAAAAGGATTCTATGCAGTTAAGTCGGAGTGTGCGTTTGTGGGTGTGTTTTTGTGTCTGTTTGTTACGTTAAACTTGTAAACACAATATTGTCAACATAGGGATGATGGATACCTGTCATACTCTGAATATGGATATATTGTAACACGGAGGAAAATCAAATTGGCCTTGGTTGAGGTCGAAAGTTTTAGCATGAGGATGCATTATCGTCAGAAAATAAAGCCTATCGTTTTTGTAATGGTTAAACCTTATCTGTGGTCAACTGAAGCGAAACTGAAAAGCATTGGAGATTGCCTTCCATACTTGGTAATTGGTATGAAGAGTTGTCATCGGACAAGAAAGAACCCTGCTGTTTGATTTTATTTGGGGGCACCAGAAGTCAGAAAATATAAACCTTGCAAACAAATATCCCAAGGTACACTTGGTATGTCCCTGCTTTTTACATCATCATCATCATCGTCATCGTCGTCGTCGTCCTCCTCCTCCTCCTCCTCCTCCTCCTCATCCTCATCCTCCTCCTCATCATCATCATCATCATCATCATCATCATCATCATCATCATCAGTGGGCGTGGGCATGGGCATGGGCATATGTGGAGCAGGTCCATGATCTCCTGTTTTAGTAAACATAGTAAATATTATTTCATGCTACATAACAGTTGAGTCTGTGCAATGATTTCGACTAAAATTTCAGTTAAATTAAGAAGAAATAAAAAGAGGAACCATAAAACATAAAACATTTTTTAATCATGTTGATGCTTTTGAAGCTGAAAATTGAAGTTCGTTGGTATAAATTCCTGTAACAGCTGAAAATAATAGGAATCGATGAATGAATATATTAAATCGAAATAATTGAACAATTTTTGTTCCGTCATAAAGTATACATTTACAGCTGAAATTGAGCTGTTTGGCCTCTTTAAAATTAAAATGTGAGTGTTCACTGTTCACTGTTTATACTGCACACTAACTGATTTTTCTCTTTGTGCACTATGCGTGCGATGAAGCATTGCTATGCTCTTCTATAGTTTGATCGGCTCCCTTTTTGGAAATTGTAAATCCGTGTTTTATCCGTCTATGTTCATAAGAGAAAATCCAGTGGTCTTTTGTTTTGTGAAGTTTACTTATTGTTTAGAATATCTATGGCCATCTATAAAATTAGGGGAAGGAATAAAGGCTAGGATAAGAATATTTCATTGTAGTTCTCGTTCTCTTGACCTCAAAATAAAACACGTTAAAATTGCACAGGGACTCGGGCCTTAGGACTCGAACTAGAACTCGGACACCAGGGACTCGGACTTGGACTCGGATTGGGTGGACTCGACTCCAGCCCTGCTAAATACTGTTTTTAATCTGGAAAAGTTTATCTTACTTGGTGACTATCAAATT
Organism: Holothuria leucospilota; assembly: GCA_029531755.1. Taxonomy (NCBI): domain Eukaryota; kingdom Metazoa; phylum Echinodermata; class Holothuroidea; order Aspidochirotida; family Holothuriidae; genus Holothuria; species Holothuria leucospilota. The sequence goes on from CM055971.1 coordinate 37,296,851, forward strand.
TAATTTGGATAATTCCCCCTCCCCAATCACAAAAATTAAAAAGTCGCCCTTGCTGCAGTCAGTCACCCTTAAAGGGGCTTTGGCATCCTCCGAAAATACTTAGAAATCGCCCTCACTCACTTCTAAATACAATTGGTTACTGTACTTTGATTGACAGTCATAATAACTCAACTCTGGGTGGAACTCTACTCTGGCTTGGTAATGATGACTCACACAGTCAGTTGCTTTCCCAATTAATCTCACACAGCGTTGTGAGTCAATATAGAGTTGGGTACTTGAAACTCATGGCAGGCCACTGTGGCTTTGTCTTGGAGGTACACTGTACAGTTTTTTTTTTTTTGTTTAAACTGAATTAGAGGGGCTGGAAGTGAACTTAAGAATAGGGAGAACTTTTACTATCTGTGGTGCAATTATACCGTCTTTAGTACCTTTAGGATGACTGATTTCACTCTACAGTATGTATTGAAAATGTTCACAGATAGCTACTGACCCGTCAGGTGCATTGAAGTTTCTCCAAAAGCATTGTAATAGACATGCACAACAGGTATGCATTTTAAGGACTCAGTCGCCAATAGATTTATGTGGCTAAATAGCTTTGCCATTGACACACTGCATGGTCTGATTACCAGCTAAAGATCACTTTTTGAAAATGTACACCATTTAGAATATTTATCAGCAGACGATACACGCGCAAGAGAGTTGGTAGATAATTACAATACAATTTGAGAGCATAACAGGTTTTCGGACATTAGGGCCAGAAGATGTGATAAATTTGTAGTGTGTGGACAAGGGTTGTGATAGAGAAGTGTGACAGAAACACAAAGTACTCTTTAAGGGCTGAAAAACCCAGCAACTGTAGTTCTAGCATTATTCAACCGGGCTACTACATTTATATTCTAACTGATATCCACGGACTTCTTATATATATGGATAGAGCAAACTGCACTAACGTCCTATGCGTAAATTGTCGCCACCGTACGTGCACGAGTAGGCTTACCAATATGGCTGCCTGCTATAGCCTTGTGTGTAAAAGTTTGGACTTGTTCAAGTGGCTCAGTATCGACAGATTGTGTGAGAAACTTGTAATATTTTCGAAAGAATGCAAGCTTAGGTCAAATTCAACAAATAGAATGAAGGACTGTCATACTGTTGTTCCATTCATGTTTATATTTTGTCTAAAATGTTGCAGATTAATCGTCAAATTGGGCAAATCTTGGTAAGCCTAAATTTGATCAAAGGGTGGCGACCGTATTGAGCACGTTATTTTCTGTCCATGTATATGGAAAGTCAGTGCTGATACCCCTGTATAATCCCTTTAAACAACACACACCTGTCTGGAGGATTCATGGACAACAAAGGTATCATTTCAATGGTTTAACAGGCCTAAGATCACAAATACCAGCCGGTTAACAAACATGACTATACTATTCTCTTCTTCTTTGTTTGGTCACTAATAATATTTAAATGTCGGTTATATATATATATATATATATATATATATATATATATATATATATATATATATATATATGTGTGTGTGGGTGTGTGTGTGTGCACGGTATGTCACGGTTCAAGCTAGGACTTCCACAGGCGTTCCTTTCAGAACGAATGTTGTTCACATCCAAATTTTATCTTAAATTTATAATGACATCAATCAAAGAGAGATGACTTTAAGTATCTATGCAATGCCGCGGATACACTTGAAAATGTACATAGCATAGCATCATCTCCAAGCTGTCGTCAGCAAGGAGCTGCAGCTGAGAGGCTAATCCTGTAAGGACACATGAAACCACCAGCACCAATTCTGCCAAACTTTGTTTACGTCTGCAGTAGTATTAACTGCTGTCATACGGCTTATCGATACCTTTGTGTAAGGGAAATATCATTGAAATATACTTTTCTTCGATGGATTATGAATTAAAATATTATTTGTCATTAGAATTACTTTTTATACTAAGATTAGGGACTGAATATTTATTCGAGTAGGAGTGCAATTACCACAGTCGTTTCATATGACTAGCAACAATGTTATAATTTTCCTACCTTTACAGTGACATCTGTAAGATACAAGACCAGACAAAATCGCGATTAGAAGACAACCTCTCATGCTCATTCCTGTTGGCTGATGAAGATTTATAAACGTGCGTGCATAGTATGCAGGAATCAGAAATTAAGTAAAAATGGAAATTGACGGTATCAAAATTTAACAACAATAGAATTCAAAGTAATGACGTAAACGTGTTTTTGGCATAAACATTCGTGCCACGTATTGACTCTGTAAACAACCATTTCAAATGTGTATAGTGATTAATCCAGCAAGTTCCTATCTTTGATTAAGCATATAAAATAACACACACCACGGCAACGAGAAAGACGATTTAATAGGCTAGATCACATAGTGAGAAATTGGGACGATTACCGCAAACCCTTTTTGGATTTTGGGATACATTTTGGTGCCTGTCACTTCTAACAATGTTAAATTTATCAAATATATGATTATTTAGCATTATAAACCTCCGTAACGAAATTCCCAAAATTATCGAAATATATGATGACATACAGTAAACATGCGCAAAAACGTTATTTATCCCGTCGTTACGCAACAGGGAGAATGAGATAATTATTGTAGTTCCATCTCCAATGGACCTTAAGATATTTTGTCAGTTGTCATAGTAGAAATCGACATGTTATCTTGCCAAAGTTAAATGTTCTGAAAATAATCTCGACGGTGGTTCATGACATGGCGAGATTCGACATGGTCAGGGTTAGTAAAAGAACTGCAGAGTGTTAAAACGTTTCATTGTGTATTTTGTGTGCGTTTCTAATATTGTGTCAAACTTCCTCTTACTCGATAGGGCCAGCTTTTTCAGACCCAATCAGCATGGACCCTAATTGATTCCTGGCAAAAGGAAAAAAGGAATCTATGTTGTTAAGTCGGCCTGAATATGTCAGTGTGCGTTTGTGTGTATTTGTGAGACGGTGAGATTGTAACACAATATCTATCTCAAGGATATTAATAATGGATAACTTTCATACTTCGTATATGAATTTAGTAAGATAAGAACCACATTGGTGTTGCCTGGGGTCATGTGAGTTCACCAGAGGTAAAGAAAACAACAACTGATATCAAAAGGTACGAAAAATGCATCGTAGTCAGAAAAAACCTTTTTGTAAAAGTTAAAGGTTATCTGACCTCATCTGATGCAAAAGTATAAAGCTTTGAAGATTGCCTTTCATAGTTGGTAATTGGTACAGAGAGTTGCCATCGAATGGGAAGGAACCCTGCTGTTTGAAAGGAAATTATAAAGGTTAAACCATACACCTTATAAACACGGTATCTCCAGGTAAAAAACATGGATATTTTACATATGTGGCATGTAAAATGCATGCTATTCAGTAGATAAACCCTATTGTATTGTAAGAAGTCAAAGGTAATCTCAAGTCACAGAAGGTGAAGCTACGAAATCCTTGGCTATTGTACGTAAATGCGAAATCTCGAGACAAAAAGATGGATAGTATTCATACTTAATTTAAAAATACTTTCCATCACTGGCATGTGGATACGTTACAAAACTTACGGTTTTAGGTGGAGGTCAAAGATAATCTGAAGACATTGGAGGTCAAGTGATGAGAAACTTGTAAAGCGTGAATGTACATGCACTTCCCTTGTAATGTTCATATCACTTCAATATCGATTATCTACTGAAACTTGCCCTAATTTGTATGAATCTTCGCCCATTTTTGACTAAGGTAAAACAAGAATGATAACAAAGGACCATATGAAGAGCCAGTCTGTGGAATTTAGCCCATCTCAAGTCGATGGTCTAAGAACAAGAAAAAGTTTGGCAGTGTGAGGAAGAACTTGCGGCCGGTGGCGACAGAGAACGAGTAGTTCAGAGAGACTCCATACTTCTAGTAACGTTTTTGCTCAAGAATGTGTAGCTTGAGTCCGGTACTGGCCTTATAATTTCGTAAAAATATATCTGAAGAATGTGTCAGTATCAAGCAAAAATATATATAATAAAAATTTGAAATTCTTACTTCCCAAAAGGGGATGTTCGTCACTACTCGCTAAAGCTTACATCTAGACCCTATACATAGAAGACATACACTGAATCTTCCTATCCCATTCGCAACGGCTTCCGATCCCCTCCAGTTTTTCAAGAATTGGTATTGAAATTTTTATACTCTGATTTTATACTCTGAAATGCTCGTAAGCATAGAAGAGCAAGTTAAGGCAGCAAACGGAAGCCATTTTCTCTCTTCATCGTCCGTATTTCTAATTTGTATTTTAAACCCACCAGTTTGAGTTTGTAGACTACTTAATTGATCGTCAACTAGACAGCGACCCTTTGCAAAGAAAAACAAAACATTTAACTCATATTTAAATCAGATGGTTGGGTAAGATGGCTGATTTATCTACCAATATTCCTTTGGAAGGCTTCCTTTCCAAGTTGTCACAAACGTTAGTTTGAAAATCGAACAATGGATCTCGTACTAGACTTTGAAATGCTTGCAGATCAAATAGTAACTTTATGTCAACTTCGGAAAAAATACCGAATACTTCCTTAGACAACCAAAGTTTCCGTCTCCCTTTTACACTTAAATTGCCTGTTTTATGTTCCGTAACTTTCCTCGGTCCCGTTTTGTACGAAGTTGGATTACAGCAGAGGACATTGGTACAAGTGTCAACAATATATCGACACGTAAATGTGTTGGTAGTAGTACTTGTGGTATAGCCGAAGTTGTTTGCCACTATGTAGAATAGTACAGTTGTATATGGGCCTGTTTATCGATAACCCTCTATATATACACTAGTGAACGAGGCACTGCTTTCCACCCCAATAATAACAATAACGGTTACATGACACTGGAGGAGAAATGGATGCAATTACGTATCCCCGGGAGGTATTTTCTGTGTGTTTAACCTAGTACCAGGGAACTTCCATTTGCTTGTATACCAGAGAGTCCGTGACAACTCTCTGTTTGTACCAAACTCAATGCAGATTGTCCTGTGAGGCAAACGAAGGTTTCGTAGAGATATAACTTTGGTGATTATATCAATCATTTTCTTTTCAAGAGCAGTAAGCTATGTATCATCTTTATAGGAGTTTCTGATACATACATATCGTGCAAAATTGCGTAACATCAACAGTACAAGGTACGTTCAAAGCGCATTGCTTACACACACTGCGAAGTTGAGTTCCGAAGCTGACGTCATTCTTGGGCCAATGTACTTTCACTTTTGAGCTGTTGTGCTGGAACGGGTACCATTTCGTTTTAGCATTTCTCTTTCATGGGGAGGTACTTTTGAACATTAGGGCTATTTTTGGTGATAGATATGGTCAGAGAATGATATCAAATGAATGTACTTTGTTACTTCATGGGCTCTTTAAGTATTAAGTAACGAATATCCACTTATGTCCGTTACAGGTGACCGTGTTTTATTAATCTATTAGTTTTGATTTCATTGCGAACCTCTTTGACAGAAATTGGGAGAGGTGAGTGGGCAGGTTAACACGCCAAACAGTTACAACTGTTGTAACTCGTGTCAATATTCATTATCGAGTGCCAGAGGATGGTAGAGAAGGAGCATTCAAAAAGAATCTTATTACACAATCCGAGCCGGCGACAGGGGTTTGAAAGTCAATGGTACTTATGGTGTTGGGGGACAAACGTCTCCGGAGCGTAAAGCACACCGTCTTAGGAAACCTGGTGGGGTCCAGGGGAAAGGATAAGGTGCAGGAGGGTACAGCAAAGCCCAGGAAGCTCCCACGGGATTGAGTTAAACATGTGGACACTAGAATGAAATGGTTTTTTCCTTCAAGTAGCATTTCATTTTATGTTTCGAAATAAGGAAAAAATACAATTAAAAACATGACGCAGAGGGATTGTCATTGATTTAGCTGGAAAAAGACGGGGGTTGCAAGGGGCTTGGGAATAGAAATGTCACATACTGCTCAACAGGAATTGGACCTATATATGTTTCAAGTACCTACAATGGCCACTCAGTTAAACCAGGGAGCTGTTACGGAGGAGATAAAGCACTTACCTCTCCTTTGAAACTATCAGGTTTGCCGACAGTAAGCTCCTAATTGTTGTGCTCTTTGAATTTTGGACCACTTAAAAGGGATTAGGAATTGACGACAATAGTTCTTGTCGTTCTGCTAGATCTCATACACTTGTTGGCATGATTTCACCAATTACTATAATATTGCCAGTCGTCAAAGAAAACAAAAATTATTCTATTATTGTACGCCAGTGCTCACTCTTTTGGTGGGTTTAGTAGAGCTTCAATTAAGTTATAGAACATGGTCACATATTTCGCTGTTTCAGGAACAATCCGGAATCTTTTCAAAGTTCATATGCAAAAGTTAGACTTTACATTCATTGCGGAAAAGAGATGTTACTAACTAATAGAAGAAATTTCAATAATAAAGGAATCTGATCTCTTAAAAGTGCATGTACATTCGTTTAGACTAGAAGCCTGACGAAGGTGCAACACTTGTCGGCATTGCAGATGACTTCAAACCATTGTCACATTGAGGTCTTTGTTTGAGGATTACGTTAGTATGAAAGGATCAAACTCTCACTACGAGGGTCAAGTCAAACAAACTTAGAAGAGAAACGAAAGGACCTGTAAATCAAAGTCTCTTCCCATAAATAGGATTAAATTACTCTCAATACATATTGTCTGATAGATGAAACTGGATGAGGTGCTTTGTCTCCTTCCGTAGCACTTCCCTGCTTTACCGTAGTTGGGCAAGTAACGAATTAGGTAATAACACGGAGGAAAGTGAGAAAGGGTGAAGAAAATGCCTTTCGTCACCGTTACGGTGCGTTCTTGACCTCTCCAAACTGAAAAATGTAATATCAACAGATCTTAGGAGTTACGTCCACATGTTGTGGATGTTCATTTTCCAAGGAGAGGACAATGGTAAAATCTTTCCATATAAGTCTGCAAAAGGTGTTCAAAATTTGACAAATCCTGTTTTTCGATACGCTTCACCATTTTTTTTTAAATTTTCTTATAGACTTATTCAAAAAAATTCCATGAACATTCGGGCAATACGTTATTTTTTCCGTTCGCAGTTGGCCACAATAATCTGACAACTAAGTAGTACGACAACTAGAGAAAATCAGTTGCTCGTATACTGGTAGGGAATGGTTGTCGAGAGTGAAAGCTCCCACTTTACGTAAGTACTCCCTACTTTTTTGGAGAAAGCTACGAAAGAGAAGTACTACAACTTTGTTAGTGTAAATATGTAATTTTAAAATGAACCACAAAGCCCAAAGTCCTAGTGATTCCTTGCAGAAAGGTTGTGCTTTGTTACACTGAAGTTCATCCCTCAAATTTACTCTTCTTGACTAGTATATATTTTAACGATGTTTTACAATTTGACCTCTGCTGACCTTACATGAAACTGAAAAGAGTACGTGTCTCAGAAGGGATTCGAAGCGTATAGTATATCTTATCGTACTATAGACACAGCATCCTTTACAGTGTTCATTAGTAGGTAATTCAAATTTAAATGATTGCTGTGACAGTGTTGCTTGTTGAAAAATAAATGTTGTTCTTTTTAACTTTATCTTTGGGATGGTAGAGAAACTCAGCCCTACTTTTTTGTTGTTCACGAAACGCCGGATACAATTTGGAGGTACCGTCCACCGTCTATTTAATTTACGTGGTTTACGTAGTCTCCCCTCTGATGACCTCATATGACATTCGACCTCCAGCAAACCCATAGCGTTACCTCTCTCTTTAAGTAAAACATATAGTGTATACCAAGTATGAATATATCCATCATCCATGTCTTGAAATATCATGTTGTTCAAGATTTTCGGTTTTTGACCTCTGATGACCTCAAACAATAGGTTTATTTCTCCTATTATGATAGAGTTGTATAAAAAGTATGAAAATTGTCCATCATTGCTACCTTGACATATCGTGTTTACAAGCAGTTTTGTTTTAAGAATTTAAAGAAATTTAAGAAATTCTTCCTCTCATTTATTAATAACAATGAAAACCGTAAGATAGGCATGTTTTTAATGGACCTCTTGAGCGAGTGTTTTATTTGATCTTTAATATTCAAATATCTATAATAGAACTTTATTTCTAGAACTGTTTCAGAACACTTGAGCAACTTGAAGCGACCTCAACCAGCACTCGAGATCTCCTACCAGTTATCGACTGTTATTAGGAGCCTACTTTCTGTGTGGTGACTAGAGAGCATTCAGTGCTAGTCTCACCGTCATTCTAACATCAAATTTTGAAGTTACCACAGTTATCACAGAAACCTCACCACAGAGCCATTCCAATTTCCTCAGTTTGGGAGCAAATTCGTTCAGTTCGCTCCTTTCGCTTCTCATAAAATTGGGCCACTTGGCTTATAAATACCAACTGCACAAATGTCTCACATCTCAAGCAACTCAACTTCTATTCTCGTGTTGCTATGCCATACACTCACAGAACATTACTCGTTTCTTTCCAATGTAGTTCACTTTAAGGCGACTTGCTGATATTTCGTCATGGGTGATACGCACAGAACATCCAAAGATTACACTGGTGGGGGTGGGGGGCTACATCTAATCTCAATACATAACTTACTTTTATTCACTTATATACTTAAATCCAGAAAAACGATATATCTCATATTAGTAGCAGTACCCATTCAAATTTTATCCAAGAGGCTACTGCTTCACAGTGATTGTGTGCATCATTACGTTTTACACTCGTAATCAAGCCCCTTCTTATTAAATTGTTCTGTAACTTTTCTTACTTTCAGAGAATTTCGATAGGTTTCATGTATGAAGTCAAACCCAACGTGGACGTACTCTCAAAACGTACTTTCAAAGAAAAAAAAACATTCTGCACCTCTCACTTCAAAAACTTCTTTAATTTTATGTGTTTCTAATTTCGTTGAATAAATAATACGCATCAACTCAAAGACACCAAAAAAAAAAAAAAAACAAACAAACAAACAAACAAAAAAAAAAGGAAAAAGGAAAACAGAAAAACAAAGAATAAAGAAAACCTATGTCAATGAGTATTTTAAGCCCTCGCATTGTATTAAACCGATAAATCTATTCTAGCATTACCTTAATAATCAATTTTTAAAACACTGTACGACATTCGTGAAGTTATTTGTGGAAAATTCAATCCATGATGCCTCAGTATAATTCAAAAATACTATAACTTAAGTATTTGTTCAATACTCAAGATTTAAAACATCCAAACACATGTGACTAGAATATGGAATATTTTGAGTAATCTAACTTTCAAAGCAATATTTTAATGACTTGCAATAGATGTTATGTCATAATGACACTATACTAACTTAATTTCTGCAAAGGAGTTTCAAAAATTCATAGCCGCATGTAAGAAAATTTGACTTGTAAGAAAATAGCACATTGCACTTATATCAAAATTTGAGTGAAAATGCTTTGCAAATATTGCGCATTCGCATTACAAAAAGTTGGCAGTTTGCATTTTTACATACACTCTTCCCTGCGTTGCTTAACTTGAAAGGTTTTCGTGTGTCAATTAACATCAAATAGATAAGAGTAAATGTTAGAGGACTACCAACTTACTAATATTGAGATTTTTTCTAATACAGTAGCGGTTTAGTAATACATTGTCAATACGATAGAAAAGCGTTATATAGGCAAGTCATTTTACTATGTTTAAATAAAATTCAATGCAAAATTTCTGTCTTGGAATTTAAAAAGGCACCTGTAGGAGCACGTCGGTACATGATGGGTGGTTGTTTGTCTCCAGCATCTACTTTCCTCATGGTGTACTTTCCAGATAAGGTGAGAAACTTCAGCTTTCTGAGTACTTTGAAGTGTATCTTTAGAATTATGTGCTTAACATACATTTGAATCTTTTTATTTCTTGTGATGGTAATGCTTGATATCACAGTTTATAATGGGAGTTACAATACCCAGCTCACCCCCATCTGCAGCATCTTAAGCAAAGTACCGGGAATTTTTGCCCCTTTCTATAACATTGTCAGCCTTTTGGAGGGCAAACTAATTCCTGGAATCGAACTGTTTGGACCCTTAAAAAATAATATACCAATTTGTTCCCATTTGACAAGCAGAACGCTTAACATGTTTTTACCTTTGTGAGTGGTTCTGTAACAGAAACGCAAACAGTTTGGAAAGCAAAAAGAAAACGTTAAGAGTTAGGTTAGTGTATTTAATGGTGGTTTCTAACTCATGATATTGTGTAAGCTTTGTGATGACAAACAATTAATGATATAAACTAGAAATTTAACCACTATCGCATTTTTGTATTACATCACAGCACGCATCCGATATTCCTGGCCTTTTCCGCTGGCTGTGATCTTTGTATCTCTCCTCCGTAAAACTCCTGTCTCGTTAAAGTGACTCAACAATTTTTTAAATCAGAAATACATATTTAAGATGTAGACTATTAATTGGTGTGATCGAAAATATGCCGCTTTAACAAACATTAATCCAATATTACGAAACAGAATGTACATCAATTGCTTTAGGTAGAACTTCGTTTCGGAAAAGTTTGGAAATCATTTTGTGACGGATTGAACTATCTACTATCTACTATGAAAACATCTATGTAACAAATCATAATTTGCTAGCCATTCAATAAATAATTTAGGCTTGTCAGGATGTTCAAAACTATACAGTTTGCTCCGGCTGGTCACATGTGTTAGTTACATGCAGACAAACACATTTATTCCTCAAACCATTTTCGAAATAGTGACTAAAAGATTGTGGGAAAGAATTTTAGCATACGTGGTGTTTGGTCCATATAGTAAAATACAATCACTGAAAAACATGACGAATACCTAAACTCTGTCCCCAAATTGGTTGTAATTGTTGTTTGGAAAAAAGTCTATTGACGCTCGTTGACTGGATTAATGATTACTTTGAAAGTGGAGTGAGTGAACAGGATCACATGATCCCAATCTCCTTTTAGTAGAGAGGAGATCTCTATCTTCTTCATTTTGTAGTCCAGTAAGGGTGGGAGAAGCATTAACACTTGAATGTGCACATATTGTGCGTTTAATATGCCTTGCGACCTACTTCTCCACGGATGTCAATGAGACTGCTGTTGCTCGCCGGAGCGCATTCTCTACCAGTACTCACACTGAGTGAACTCTCCGTAGTGTCGCATTTAGTCTTGGTCCAATCGTTTCTGCATTTTGCCTTTTTTGCTTAAAAAAATGAACTAAAGAAAGACGATGGATATAATATACTGGAAATTTAGAGGTATACTCACAACAGGCAACTACCAGTTTGTCATATATACTGACCCCCTTTCTCGGAATATTATTCAGCAAACATGTTTTACCGTCCTGAAGACTTTAAAAAGTAGCGCAGATCAGTGCATGAAGTATCTCCTCTATGGGTAATTTAAACCAATCTTTCCTCTTTTGACGTTTTCCATCGAGTTAATTATAAGATGTCTATGGTTTCATTTTCTTTATTTTCTTCACAGTGATAGTAAGAATCACTATCATCACAATCGCAGTGGCAGCGATACCAGTAGGAATAATCACTTTTGATAAACGCGATGGACCTGCAAAAGAGAACTGAAGGCTATTACTAACTGGGAAAAAACAAAGGTATTCTTATCGCAGAAAATACAATGTTTCTTAAGGTGATGCGATGACTTAAAGTTAACGTTTTTTACGAGAAATCATACACAATGGTTGTGCAACAGATTCTGAAGATTTACAATAAGACTTTTCTAAAGTTTGGTTTAGGAAAAAATATGTACCGTATAAGGAAGTCTTCAAATATGAGTGTTACACACTTGTACTTTTTCTTTGTCTGGTTTATTCCTGATTTCTTATGGATACTAAGAAGAACCTCAATGATAATTATCGTGAAAGAATTCTACCGCAAATTCTTAGCACAGTAACTCAAAATTAAACATTGCCATTTAAGACTGATAACTTAGCTTTCGTCTTATTTGACTTATTTTCTTGACATATGATATTATAATGCTGAATTTCTTCAAGTATTTAGCTTTAAATTTCAAAGTGCTAAATTCAAGCGCATCTCATTGCAACACCTTTGTCAATTTCGGAATCATTATTATTGCTACCTGTTCCCTGGTTTTTATACCATTATTTAAAAGTGAAGGTTCCTTGTCATTTCATAGCTGGGTGTAGGCTTTGACTGTTCACAGCTAAACAAATAATTGTTAATGCAAGATATCGAATAAAATATGAAAATTGACAGTGACTAATCTACAGTCTTAAAGTAGAGGAAAGAATTGCACCACTGGCAGATAATCCAACTTAATCTTAATCAAGGTTGTAACAAGTCAAGTCACTGACTCGAATTCGAGTCGACTCGAGTCGCATATTTGACCTGACTTGACTTGGTCATTAGTCAAAATGACTTGACTTGACTCGAGTCTGGAACCCTAAATGACTTGATTTGACTCGAGTCACCACCTAAAATGACTTGACTTGACTCGGACTCGAGCATGGCATGACTCGAGTCCAATTAAAGACTCGAGTCAGGAAAAATGACTCGAGTCTCCTGCTGCGAGTCGAGTCCTTTGACTCGACTCGGATGTTTGTAAATGTACCCAATTCAGGACTGTGCACGTGTACATCGCGAGTTAGAAGCGGCCGCTACACACGGTGCCCGAGTGTAACCAATACCAGCACTGCATACCTGTAGCATTGTTGTCACTTGACAAATGGGCCGCGCCCGGCAGTTCGACAAATCCGCACTCACTGCTGCGGAAGCATGTTATATCAGACTATGTACATATCATGCCAGGCATGGACCATTACGATCACCGATTTCAGTGGTTTCGATCGAAAAACAACATGTTGCACAGACAGGGTTGTCATCTGGATGATTCTTGATGTGGTTCAGGGACTTTCGCTGTTCGAGATTTTTAATATGAGTCTGTTCATTTTTTCCTCTCTATAATAATTTTGTTGCGTCAGTCTGCGTAAAACACTCACTTACTCAATAATGCTTGTGCACAATGGCGTAGCTACGGGTGGGGGGGGGGGGGCTTGGGGTCCCAAGTCCTCCCACAAAATCGTCGCGCTCCTCCAAGCCCCTGGCGATCTGGGCCAAAAAAATCACCCACTCTGAATAATTTTGAATAAATACGGATAGATTGTGACAATTTTAATGTGTTTGAGAATAAATTAAGATCAAACTTTATATTTATTCACCAAAACTGCACATCTTGATGGCTTCTATCAAGCCTGGCAAGTGCCATTTCCGGCGATTTGGGATGTATTAAAATCTCAAATTTTCTTAGTACGCTCCGCGCCAACCTATGGTGGCGCCTCCGCTTAGAGAGTAAGCGGGAGCCCCCACAAAAAGCTCCAGCACCCCCAGAGCCACCCAAACAAAAGATCCTCGCTACGCCACTGGTTGTGCAACTCTAATGGGACTGGTTTAGTCCTCAGCGAAGGCACGTGTATAGCGAGCGAAGGGCACCTATAGCTCCCCATGCGAGGCCTTTACCACGACCTATTGAAAATCAGGGGTCTTCGACCAGCACAGTGGTGGGCGAGATTGGGTTTTTTCTTATAGCAAAGCTAGGACCTAAAAGTTCTTGTTTACTGCCTTAACTTTTCCCCAAATATTAAATAATAGTGCAGTTGTTTTTGAAAACTTTAAAAAAATAATAAAAATAATGAACAAACAACGAAGCGATGCGAGACAAGAGAAACTATAAGAGAATTTTCAATAGATTAATTTTTGCAATGTCAAATGGAGGAAAACATTAATATCAAATACCATATTGCTAGGAAGGTTTTTCTCTGCGCGCATCGCGCGCACCCTCAGAGAGAACTGAATAATACAATTGAAAATTTTGTCTGGCACCGTTAGATTTCTTTCTAAGCATAGGCCACTCCTACGCGCACACTTTTGTGACTTGAAGCTCTGACATAAAGAGTTACTGAAAGTACTGTACGTCATTCAATGCACCCTGGGTCCTTGCACAAAAAAAAATCCCAAACTCTAACCATGTATAGGGAATCACAATTCTCAGTATATTTTTCGGCGTGCTTCCCATGCATGAGCCTGATATAAATTGATGTCTCATTAATACACTGTACTGCTGTGCGTAGGAAAACTTTGCTGTAATTGCCTCTTAATTATTTCCTCTAGGACAGCAGTGAGTAAATTACTATTTCCAAAACTCTTGCTACACCTCTCGCTGTCCACTTTCTCGACCAACTACTACCATCCTCAGCAAACTGACTGACGGTTATCATCGTAAATTTACGACTTTTATAAGAAACCTATATCATTAGCATTTCAAATTACACGTAAGGAAACAGAATTATTGTTCTAGGAATTGTCCAGAATTACCGCAAAAGTCGTCAAATTTAAAAAAGTACTCTGTGAGGACGCCCAGTCTCCTGCCTTCGGCGCTCGCGGTTAAAGGTTTCGCAGGCCACAACTTTCCAAGATGCAGCCTCCAATGAAAATTGCTTCCTTGCATGGCATTTAACTGACTGCCGAGGGTCTTGGCCATGTCCATGTAAAAAATTCCCATAGAACATATCATTTAGCTTTTTCAGTTATCATAATTAAACTCTATAACCTGATAACCTTCGAAATCGACAATAACTTCTTTTTCAAACTAATAAAAAAGTTGAGCAGGATTGTCTTAGACCATCCACAAAAATGAAACATGAAAGAAAGAACCATAAAGCAGGATATAGGTAAGGATTTTTTGTGTAATGAACAATACTGCATTTAAAACGAAAGAAAAACAATAGGCTTAAATTAAACGTCTCAATGTGTTTTCTTAATTCGGTGCGCTTCAGGCGCACCCGTTTCCAGGATTCCAGGTTACTTCCTGTAGAACATCTCGCTTTTCATAGCTTCGTTCAAACTCTTCATTATCATTGAAATCCTTGAATTCCCCATGGCCTTACGCAGCAAAGGAGAAGTTCCTCTTCCCCCAGAAATTTTCAAAGCAAAATGTTTATCACCATCGATCTGTGTAAATTTACCGACTTTTTGGAGATTGTGTAGATGCAAGTTGTAAGGCTCGAGAGAGTGTCATTTCCGGTACCGTAATATGGGGCAGGCGCTTAGCGAAAGGGGTGCAAGAACCTCTCCTTGAGGGTACTTTTTTTAGCTTTTGTATTACTAATATCGTTAAAAAGTCTAAAAGATGCAATTTTTCAGCGCGCTTCGCGCGCACTTATTCTGGGTTCTAGGTCTCACATTTATAAAATTATTGTTCCAAAGTCCCGCCTCTGGTACCGCTTGGCAGTCCACACAGGTTTGTCCCCCCCCCCCTTCCATTTTCAGAAATCAAATCCCGCCCCTGGTCACTGTGGCCATTTTCATTCGTTACTGACGGAGAGTTTGTGTCCGAGAGGTGCACAGTGCTACTGCTAGATCCGGGACTACTTCGTTCGATTAGAGTGTATGTTACGCCATGGCTTCGACATCTGTGGATCATGGGCGACGACATCTGACGTTGGGCGTAAGTCGCAAAGTGAAAGTGAGATTGTTCCGGCAGATATACATTAACATTGCTTGCTTGAGTAGTTTTAGCATTCGTGTGTTGGGCGCAAGCTACGTGTGGTACCTTGAGATGTGCAGCGTACTCCTGGCAAATTGCATGTAAACTTATGTGAAAACAATATACCTGTGGTATACCATAGAAAAAGATTGCAGTCAGTGACAGGTACACTTCAGAAGAGGCAGAAAGGAACCAGTTGTCTCCAGGTCACACCAGAGAAGAAATACCAGTTTAAAATTTGCTATGATTATGTAATAGTGTGACTTGCGTTGACTTGTAGACACCAGCAACTGACTCGAGTTGACTCGACCAAAATGACTTACTTGACTTGACTTGAAAATGTGCTAGACTTGACTTGACGACTTGAGAATGTGCTTGACTTGACTTGACTTGACTTAAAAATGTGACGAATGACTTGACTTGACTTGTGGCTCGACCACTGTTGACTTGACTTGACCTGTGACTCGACCTAAGGATGACTCGTTACAACACTGATCTTACTTCAAGCAAGTTTGAAAAGTACTTATATTTTAAGACCACCAAAAGTAAAAATTGTAAAGTTTCTATCCTACTAAAGACGGCCTGGAACGACCAAAGACCGTCGAGGATTACCGGGATCACCGAGGAAAGCGTTAGGGTACTGGAAAGGGGTTATGGTTAGAGTTTCTCCAAGGTCGCTGGCTGTTATCGGCGATCATTATTAGAACCCCAGAGTTTTGCTATTCGTAGGATAATCAGTGTGATATCATAGGAACCATTTATGACATTGAGGCTTTGTGAAATTTGAGGTTTGCGCCATTTATGATCTAATTAGAATCCATTACAATTTCTCCAAACACTCCGCAACTTCGGCAAATTGTGGAAGATAACTCATTTATATTTTGTTTCTGGTCTGCAAATTTTCTTTGCATGGGCTAATAATTTTATAGTCTTCAGGTTGGAGAAAACTACATTTAACTACAATTATTTAGCCTGTACATATCAAAATACTATACATGTAGGAAAATAAATCTGTTTGTAATAAATTCAGATCTCATTTCATTTCAAGAAGTACGACTGTTACACAATTATTTACAATAGACGATGATATTGTAATGATACATACCGCCTTTGTTGTTGTCTTCTTGTTGTGTGTCATGTTTATTCTCTAACTGTACACTCTCTTCATTTTCATCTCTATAACCGCTACCATCTTCGCTTCCATCTCCAGAAATCAAGTCATAATCATAAATAGAATCGTTAATGAGCCAAGGAGGTAGTAAAGCCGTTCCTGTAGTAGAAATGATATTATTTTACACTACATAACAGTTGGCTGTGTGCAATAATTTTGACGAAGATTTAAGTAAAGCTGAGAAAAATTAAAATGAGAAACCACACAACGTTTCTGATGTATCTTGATGTTGTTGACATTCTAAATTAAAACTGGTTGGTATAAGTTCTTGTAATACCTGAGAGTAATGAGCAATGTTGAATATTTTACATCAAAATAATTGAATTTTTTTTCCTATGTCATAAAAAAACGTGTACTATTAAAGCTGATTGGTTTGTTTTTCTTTTAAATTAAAATGCTGAGGTGACTTAAGAGAGACACAATTCCCTCCAGAATGTTTAGTTGATATATATTCAATATTATATGTTCTAGTATAAGAACAAGTTGTGAAGACGAGTAGGGACCAAAGAACTTCATTAAGATCTACGAACTTCCAAATACACGTTTTTCGACGTTTAGGCTGGAGTTCCCCTCTTCGATCTTAATAAGGATGCCCCTTGCTTAACTAAGATTTCTGGAGAAACTTTAAAGAACAGACTCTAAACTTCTAAAGATTAAAGTAAAGCTAATATCAACACAACTGATTAAACCGGCTTCAATGTATTCAAAGAATAAACACCATTCATGATCTATAGAATTTAACGATTTTAAAAATTTACCTACAAAATTTTAAAGTTTTATCATTTTTTAAATACTGTATCACATTCATAAAAAACCCCAGGTAACGCAAAATGTTTTTCTTTCAATCAATTTTTTTCACCATTAAAAGTGTTTAATGTCTTTGTGATAATTTTCTTTCAAAATTCTTTTCAAAATGTAAGGCTACAGTTTTAATATACTTATATCATTAATTTACTATATAATGGGCCATTCCGTGAAACTTTCACTTACTCTAATTAGTGGTGAGTTTTGCTAACGTTTTGTTATGAAGGGTACATAGGAATAGAACTACTACCGTCGGTCTCATGAATGACCGATTAAAATGTTATAAGTTTCCTACCTTTACAGTGACATCTGTATGATATCAGAACATACAAAACCGTGATGAAAAGGTAACCCTTGATGTTCATCCTAGTAAGATTTAAAGCGTGCGTGTGTACCATTCAGTGAACAGGTAATAACTAAATAAAAGTTAACAACGACAAAATTCAAAGTATTGGTTTAAAAGTGTTTTTGCATAAACGGTAGTGTCACGCACGAACTTTGTAAACAATCATATTAAATATGTATGGTGATAAATCAAGCGAGTTGCTATCAGTAATGAAACATCTGTATAATAACACAGACCATGGTAATGAGAGAGACGATTTAAGTAGGATCGACCACATGGTGTCAGAGAGGGGAAAATGAGCCAAAGCCTTGCAAATAGCAATTACAAAGGATTTTGGGATAGACCTTTGGTGCTTGTCACTCCTGTTATTGTTAAATTTAAAAGGAAATGTGAATGTGGGGGATTTTATATCACAGTAACGAAAATGCAACAGGTAATATAAGGAAATATGCCATGGCATACGTTTAAAGGTTGTGTGACATGAAAATAACATAGTTGGATATTTGATGTAAAAAGCATTAAAAATCCAGAAAATAGCCGCAATTTCCATTAAAATCCATCAATTATTGACCATTTTACAGGGAAATTTCTATTTCACACTTGTATCATGAATAAACATGAGCTAAATATGCAAATATGTGACATCGAAAGATGGACATACCATATATGGCACATGTTAGCCTTTGTTTTTCAACCTTAATTTTAAGGACACTGGGTAGCACTGTTATTCCCTGAGGGGCTTATTATAAAAGTTAAAATTTTTCCTTGAAAAATATTGATATCACTCATCAAACTCTAATCTATATGATCAGTAATTAAGTGATGATTTATATAGGGTTAACAAAAGAAATCATAACACTGTGCAACACTCACATCATTATTTTTGCATAGGCAATTAGTTTCTTCAGAAACCATCAAACTTTGAAGACGTATAATTTGAGAACGGTAAAAGATATTGAAATAATTCCAAAGGATCTTTGATTGGAGGACTTAATTCTTTAACTGACAAGTGAACCAACTCTTTTTGGTGGCATGTCACACGATCTTTAAGGGGCGTGTGCACGTAAAGGCCTGTCCACACAGGATGCTTCGCATCGCGTCACGATCCGTCTACGTCACGTCACTTTTATCACTTTGCACATAAATCAATGGAGACGTCCGCAAGACGCGTTGCGGAAAAATGTTGACGTATCCTTCCGGATGCCTCAATTTTTGGCAAAGTCCATGTGCGCAAGACACGTTGCGGAAAAAAGTTGACTTATCATTCCGGATGCGTCAATTTTTGGCAAAGTCGATGTGCGTTCAGTGTGAGTTGACGTACGTCCGCTTTCATTTCTTTCATGTTTTCCTTTCATGAAATAAAATTTAACGGGATCTGGATTGAAAATGATGCCACGTTTGACCTCAAAATCACAATAAAATGCCTGCAAGATGGGTAGGAAAGCTCATTTCTTGCATATTTCTTACATTGGGAATGTATAAGCGTCTGATTCGTTGGGTACCCACCACCCTCGCAATATTATTGACATCGATAGTGGAAAAACAGTTGTATTCATTTGTAGGGTGGTGAGAAGGGGTAGTCTGGACTCTAGATATGGCTGCACAGGGATATTGCGTGGTACATGAGAAGATATAAATATAAAATACAGTGTATATAATCAGTTTCATAGCTACCGGGGGCTTAAGGGGATCGAGCTCCTCCCCTCAACCGTTGCGCCCCAAGCGACCCCACTGGCGATCTGGGCAAAAAATTCTCTCGACTGGGCTACTCAATTTGGTAATGATAGAGAACCTCCATTCACTGAAATCAGTGGCGTACAAAAGGGGAGGCAATTGGGCAATCCCCCCTCACTGATACCAATTTTTGGTAGTTCCTAAAAAATTTGAAACACAAATTTTACTTCAAAAGGTTACATTCATACCACCAGGTTGCATGTAAGGACACCCAATTTTTCAAAAATTTTCAAAGGGAAGAGTGACACTCCTCCCTTTTCACCCCTGCTCAGGCTCACCCCTGCTCCCCCCGTGAGATAAATTGTTGGTGCGCCACTGACTGAAATCCATCGGGATAACTCCCGAGTTGTCACCAGCAGGCATGTGTTGAATATATACTGTGAATCTTTCTATGACCTACATACACACTTTATTCGTCAATCAGCATATTTTTCATTGGAGGCTACACCCTGCATCTCAAACGGACGCATCGAAATTGACGCATCCTAAACAGACAGGCATGCGTCTTGATGTATCCGGAAGGATGCGGAAAAACAAACGTAACGTGACGTATACGCAAAGCAACGCATCCTGTGTGGACAGGCCTTAATAACTGTAGTACTTGAAAAATGAATGTCAACAGGTGTGTTACCTCCTTATTAGAGTAACCGTTTGTTATTCCATCGTGACGTAGGGAGATGATATTATATTGTACTTCCTTCGTGAATTGACCTTTCACCGCTTTGTCAGGTGTCATAGCAGGAATACATGTTAACTTACCATTTTAGCTAATCCTTCTGAACAATAATCTTGGCGGTCGCTAATGACAGGGTGGGGTTCACCAGGGTTGTGGGTAGAACATAAACTATAGTGGTTTACAATGTTGCCAATATTTTGTAAAACGTCCTCTTACACGACAGAGCCGATTTTCTGTGGACTCGTCATATACCCTTATTGATTCCTTGCGAAAGGGGAAAGGATTCTATACAGACGAGTCGTCGTGTGCACGTGTGGGTGTGTTTTTGTGTCTGCTTGTGACGTTAAACTTGTAAACACAATATGTCAAGACAAGGATGATGGATACCTTTCATACTTTGAATATGGATGAAATGTAGCAGGGGAAAGAACCATATCGGCCTTGGTTGTGGTCAAAGGTCATGTGAGATTCCAGAGGTAAAAACTAAAATTTGAAGACACGACGTAATAAGCTACAAACGATGGAAGCTTTTTGTTTTTGGCATGAGGATGCTTTATAGTCAGAAAATAGAGCCTATCGTTTTTGTAAAGGTTGAACATTATCTGTGGTCAACTGAGGCAAAACTGAAAAGCACTGGAAATTGTCTTCCACACTTGGTAATTGGTACGAAAAGTTGTCCTCGGACAAGAAAGAACATTGCTGTTTGAAGGAGGTAAGATTTTATTTGAGGTCACCAGAAGTCAAAAAATATAAACCTTGCAAACACGATATCTCAAAGTTTACGTAGCATGTCAATGCTTTTACTCAGGAGATGGACCCTATCGATTTTGGTAGAGGTCAGAGGTAATCTCAGGTCACCGGAGGAGTGAAACTAAGCAAACCTGGGAAATTGCACGTAAATGCGATATCTCGAGAGAAAATTGGATACTTTTCGTACTTAATTTATAGATACTTTTCATAATTGGCATGTGGATACATTATAAACCTTATGGTTTTATGTGGAGGTCAGAGGTTATCCGAAGACATTGACGGTCAATTGGTGGAAATCTTGTAAAGTACTGAACAAGATATCTCATTACGGGTAACATTGATAAAG
This sequence comes from Holothuria leucospilota, assembly GCA_029531755.1. Classification (NCBI taxonomy): domain Eukaryota; kingdom Metazoa; phylum Echinodermata; class Holothuroidea; order Aspidochirotida; family Holothuriidae; genus Holothuria; species Holothuria leucospilota. The sequence goes on from CM055971.1 coordinate 37,318,198, forward strand.
CTCATAGGTAGCATATGGATGAAGCAACATGTAATAAAAGGACCCTTTTGCTTTTGGTGGAGGTCAAAGGTCGTTTGAGATAACCACAGGTTTAACAGTGAAAACTCATAAAAGGTAACCTTGATGAATCTTATGTGTGTCTTTCCTCACATCTGTCAGGGTATACAGTTAAATAGCTGACTTTGCTTGCTTTGGTTAAAGTTACCCAAGAAAAGTCCTGATTACACTCTGTTGAAGCCAATGAAATCTGTTCTTGCTTTCACTGTTGCAAGGCTTTCTGATGGCCTCTTACAATTTTTTGTGTCAGTTCAGGGTTGTTACTCTTGTTACGCTTCATGATTTTGCATGTAATGGGAGGAAGTGCTTGGTAATCAATCAAATTGTGTCAAGTTGACACTCTCGAAAGCTAAAGTACTGAAAATATTTTCTGAGGCAAGGAATCACTAAACCTCAGTGCCTTGACGGACGTAAAAATTGAGGGTCGGAGGTCTAACAGAGTGAAAGTTAATTTCATCTTGCTCCAAAGAAAAACCAAGTTGGCATGGAAATTTAGAGATGTTTTGGGAAAATCACATACTACAGAAGAATGGGGTTTCCAAGAAAATTGGAGTTAAGTTGGAAGAAATTATTTTCAAGCTCAATATTGTTCAAAGAAGCTTCTTTAATACCGCTGGAAAAAATTTCTTCATATTTTAAACGAATGATTTACTAAGTTTAACAGTGTCAAGTGCTATCATAATATGCGATTGTAGTGGTAACTTAATGCGGCACGTGAGCTGAGCAGGTTACATGAATTTGTTTACTGAAGGTTTATGTTAAACTGCTTTTAGACGGAGCTCATTTTTCGAATTTGTGTATCTTGTACAAACAAAAGCGCTTACATAGAGATTATGGTATAGTAACAGCACGTTTGCATTCAAAATCTGTATTTCACGCATTAGTGCTCTTTACCTGACACTCAATTCGCTTACACAAGGAAACAACAACAACGACATTTGAGCATTAAAGAAAAAATATGCGTAGGAGCCTCTACCTTCGAGATTAGCTATTAAAACTTTCCATAATACAACTAGGCTGAAAATGGCTGATAACGAAAGTGAAGAAAATTGTTTTCCAATACCAAAGAACATAAACTTTTAAAAGAAGACCAAAAGCTTCACTTCCTCAGTGTTACTGAATTCGTGCATAAAATAAGAGTTTTTTGGCTATGATATATCCAACTTTGTGGATTGCCCTCTTGCTAAACGGTTTTGAAATTGTGTTTTTCCTTCTGAACTTGATTAAATACAGAATTTTGTGACTTTTATTGCAACTTAGTGGTGACGTGTGCCTTTAGTTCTCCAATATGAACTATGAATAAATATGAAGCTATATAATAAATGTTATAATGAAAGTTACACATTTTACCAGTACCTGTACCAATTTTTCAAACACCGTTTACTTCTTCTCTCAGCTTATAAGAGGATGTAGTTTAAAGTCAAAAGCATTGTTTTGAACTAAATGGCGTTGGGCAATTAAAGGCATTATCTGGTGGTATGGCGTAGGGGTCTAATGTGACAGGGAATTTTTTTCAGTAAATGTCGCCCAATCTCAGGAACAAAGTTACATTCCTAATTAAAGGTATCCCTCTTTTAAGGTTACTTTTATCCAGGAATCCCTCCAGGTATCCCTCCAGGTATCCTTAGGTCCAAAATGTGATGCCGAATGGTCAAATTGCCTCAAATTTCTTTTGTTATTCTAAATAATTTAATACCTTTATTATCCTTGAAATCTAATACTGTTGGAATGTTTAGATATTTTTCCAATAGATTTAGTAAAAAGCTGTTCTATACCTATGGTATAGCTACAACGTCATTAATTATTCCATAATGTGGGATCAGCATTATTAAGAAATGAATAAGCTACATCTGATCAATTTGCCTAGGTGTCATCATACCTTCCATCATGCACTGCGAATGATGAAGTTATTTTTTACTACTATCTTAATGGAAGAGGCAATAGAGATGAAGTTCAACAGACTACCATAGGAAAGTTTACTTTAAAAACATAAAATTTGGTAAACGTAGCACGCTTTTAACAACCATTCGTCTGTACCTGGGAAATGTTAAGAGTGTCTTTTTAATTGAATGATCTACACTAAAGTGAGAGAATTTTCTCTCTCTGAGACAAGGAACTTTCCTTTTACCGTCCGGTCCTCCACCATGTCAAAAAGTAAATAAAAGCCAACGCTGATGAGCATGCTAAATACTAGGTAAGTGTTATTTACTTCTTATGTTTTGAAGAAGCGATTTTATTGCTGTATAGACCTAATAGCATAGAAATTGAATCTATTGTCAAATTCTGAGGGCTCATCTTTAGACGTTAGGGACTATTGTTAAAACGATGGCCAAACTGACCACATCTTAGCAAAACGTAATATTGGTAGTAGCAAACTGAAAGTAATGATGCATGTAAGTTTAAGTTTACAACAATATTAGCTTTTTGAAATTACGCACTACTCTTTACCGTAAGACTAACAAATCTGTATTTATTAAAAGGAGCCTTTCAAGTTAATCGAATACATTGCATCTTCTCTATAATCCTTTATTTAATTATATCTCTCATCGGTAGAGAACCGTCTTCCTTCGTTTGTCTGTTTAAGGGTCTGGGCGCATATGGGGAATCCACTGCTGTAACCATCCTTGTAGGCTTAAGGCAGAAACTGTCTCCGGGGAAACATTTCGGGTAACCATTTGGCAGTTTCCAACAGTGGTGGAACTCACCACAGACAACTACAGAGTAACAGGAACTAAACGAAAAGGAGAGCTTTCATCCTCTTAGCACTGCATAATAAGGACATACTCTTAGATAATCGTTTTGAGGACAACTAGGAGGAACATACTTGGTCTAGGAAGAAACCAAGGGTGGCTGCCTTAACAAGTTAAGCTAGTACATACAGTACTAATCAGCTGCTGCTAACATGTACGCAAAGTAAAAGATAAGTAATTGGTCACAACAAGACATCTCAGGACACGACTGACCCATGACATTATAAAGAACCAAAAGGAACAAGGTTCGTTATGGCCGTCTTTTTCGCCACGCCAGTATTTTTCGCTTGAGTAGTTCGGCGAGTCAGATTCAGATTTGATTTATATATGTTGTGAGTAGTATGTGGTGTGTGATGTATAAGAACAAGTGTCCGTCGGTGTCAGATCGCCGTCGGCAAGAAAAGACTACAATGTACCCATTACGGCCCCGGCGAAATTGAAAAAAAAAGTCCAAAATTCCAGGGGCAGCCTCCTAACGTCACTATTGAATCCAGTTTCCATGAATATGAACCATTACTCAATCCAGTAACGTCGAATATCCAGATTGAAATTTCATTAATTCAGTAAATTGAAGCCCTAATCAATTTCAACCGAAATTATTTGAACAGAAATGATAGATAGATGGAGTGAAAGACAATGCATGTGACTAACTGGATAACTTATTATAATATTATAATAATTTACATGATAACATTACATTAAAATAGCAATAAAGGTAACTGGCTTCTCTTCCATAAATGCATTAACGGAATCTGAACAGTAACCCAGATTTTCTTGGCTTGACTTTTAATGATTGTGCCTGATGAGAGTATGATCTGCAGAAAATGATATTGATACACCAGATATCACATGCAGAAGATATGAATAATTAAAATATGTTGAAAAGTATCCACCTGACTAACCGACTAACCGACTGATTGGCCTAGTTGTTGGAGCATTCACCTTCCAGCCGTGAGACCGGGGTTCAAATCCCAGTCGGGTGATACCACAGACTTGAAAAATGGGACCTGTTGCCTTCTTGCTTGGTGCTCAGCATAAGAGATAGGAACAGGAATAATAATATTACACGTGTGAGAAAGTTTTACCAGTAGCGTCGCAAAGGTAGCACGGTTAGTATAGTCCCCAGGGGCTTGAGAACGATTAGGAATGACAAGATTGTGATGGAAATGTGTAAAGCGCTTTAATGTTGATCAAAAAGGGCTATATAAGCACACAACATTACTATTATTACTATAAATGCCCTTGAACTTCTCACCAATGGGATCATATTTTCCCTCTCCTCAAGTAATATCAAAGATAATTGAACAAACATTGACAAGTGAGGAAAATATTTGCATTCCAAATATTTACCTTCAATATGTATTACATTTGAACAAGTGATAATCACACGTGTTACATATTTTGGTCCCAGGCCTGCAATCTTGTAATTAAAGAAAGTCCACGTGATAGTTAAGAATAACTGAGAGTGCATGCATTTGGCAACTATTATTCATGTGCATATGTTTATGATGAATTCACCTGCAAAACCTTACAATTACACAGGAAAGTTACGTCAAGCCCATAAATAGAAATATATGCACCCTCCTAACAAAGCTTGCCAACAAGCCACACACATGCATTAAGGTTATTACATGGCAGTGTTGGCACTAGGTCTTACAATTTTGGGGGAGGGGAAGAATTCCCCCTCGAAAATGTATGTGGAGAGATTTTGGTTCTAAGAGGGGATCTCGATAAGTTATAACATAAAATGTTAATTTTTTCTAAAAGGTGCGGGAAATTCCAGAAGGCGGTTTTAAAACTATTGGGATTGTTGTAAAGATTGCGGTAGTCGTGTGATCAAGCTGCCTAATGCTACCTCTGCCACATGGACTGAATTTTATGGCCTAAGTATGTTGAATATACTTGATACAGATTATACGAGAGACATCAAGTTATATTGAACACGATCTGGCCTGGTTGTAATATTTGCTACAGGGGAATTAAATGAAGTTGGTACATATGACATTGATCTTTAACACATACAGTACCTTCATCATATTCACTAACTCCAATTTTACTCTTCAATCCACAAGGTCCTTACTTTTTGTAAAGGAGAGGTGGAGAGACAGATCCAACATTTACACTTCCCTCAAGTAAACTGAAAAGAACTGGGTCGGAGAGTACTGTTCATTCTGAAAATGGATTGAAAATCCAGACTTTTTACCAGTTGTGGTGTTCAAGACGATTGCGTTAACTTTATTCAAGGCAAGGGTAATTTAGTGAGTAGGTGAGTGAGGGTGGGAAGTTTGCGTATAAAACATATCATTTGTAATGATCTGATTACTATAAATATCGACATTAGGGTGTTTGTTCATGATCTGATCTCTAATACGGGAAACAATTCTATCATGTCTGGCAGTGTAATAATTCCTAAATTCCATACATCCATTCATAACATGGGAAACCGTATCAAATGGGTCATTACAAATTTTGCACTTTTTTGGATATGAATTTGGGTAGTATTTATGAAGAAGGGAATTGCATTCAAGTAACTGCATACGTGATTTAAATATAAATCTAATAAGTTCGTCACTCAAAGTACAGTTGGAGAGATATGCACAAGACAAAGCATACATACATACATACATAAATACATACATACATACACACACATACATACATACATACATACATACATACATACATACATACATACATACATACATACATACATACATACATACATACATACATACATACATACATACATACATGCATACATACATACATGCAAGGATAGCTGTCCAATTAGCAATTCACAGTACCTTCGTCACTACTCGTTTCTCGTCACTGCAGGCGATTCAAAACACTACTGACAGCGGTGCGAACAATCAGCATAAACAAATAGATAAATGTACATACTCAGAGAGTGTAAAACCTACTGCATGAACCTAGTCAGAGAGAATTTGATAGAATGCCTACAGGTGGAAACTAATTCAGACAGGGAATTTAGCGTAGGCCATCATGAGTTTCTATTTTTTCGGTGGCTGTAGAAACTACAGCTTGGTATACAACAGAGAAGTGTTGCATTTTTAGGGACTAGGCTTGTGTCCTTATTTAATAGTTGCAAGTTAGAGTCATTGGTTTCCTTTGTTTCCTTCCTCAACACAGCTTGATTGTTTGAACTAAGAGTTTGCAGGATGCCACTCATACAACAGTTACTAATTTTGACGGTATTTCGGTTGAATATTTTATCTGAGGCACTTAAGGAGTTGACATGTTTCTTAACTACATTACTATGATTCCAAGTAATAGTTTTAACCTCCATTGAAAATGGTGGGTTGAATCAAATAATTTTGGCCCTTTTTAAAAACTTCCAAGTGACTATATACTGCATATGGTTCCCCTTACCTGGACATTTTCTCGACCCATATATATATATATATATATATAGGTAAAAATAGAAGTAGTAAGTAATGCTAAAAGTTTGTGAAAAATTCCACGACGTTTCGGGTTTAAACCCTTCGTCAGGTGGCAAAAATACAACTGATTGCTGACACGGACAAACGTACAAATTAAAAAACACACAACGAAATCGGGCACAGTAAAAACCGGCTAGGAAAACAGACGGTGTTAAGTAGTTAACACAGGTAAAAACAATGAAGGAATTACTGAGTTATAAAAGTTCAAGTCTAACGTTTAGACCATGTGGGGACAGGATTCCAAGTTTCATGGTTTGACGATTTTCGGCAGCTAGGCGGTCATGATCGAAACCTCGACACGAGATGGCCGCCGAAACCATCAAGTCATGGATCGAGCATGTTGACGGGGGATCGAAGTGTGTGGCTACAGGGAACCCTGGGAGGTCCTGTTTGATTGACCAGAGGTTCTCAGTGACTCGGTCAGCAAGACGACGTTTGTTTCTCCCACATTGTGTATATTCATGGAAACATCGTTGCTCTTATCTTTTATAAAGAAAAGATACGTCATGAGTTTTATCAATTCCTAGCTACTGTACAGTGTGCCATTTTATATTTTATACTTGTGTTACAATTGACACTGTGTTGCCCTTCAGCAACTATAATCAAGCTAAAATCAGATCAGTCTGGACGAGAAACAGTCAGCCTTTCGATGTGAGTCTGGATCTACGTTTAAGAAAATTGTAACTAAATTTCAAAATAAAAACCAAACAAACCCAGCAAACACATGTTTTCATAACATTTCGAATTGATTTTGGAAAAGTTAATATATAAATAATATTTTATTATACCGTTTTACTGAAATTTTTAAAAAAGCCATGTCAAAGTCTTGAATGTTGTACGAATGTTTTATAATGCTTTATATTAAACATTTTTAAAAATGTTGAACAAATGTTTGAGGCACATTAATTAACAAAGAATAAATTATTCCAAAGAATAGCAAATTTGAACAAACTTTGATGCCACCTGTTAAAAGTGTTCAAAGTGATATTAAAAGTGATGTTAAAAGTGATATTACGATGATGAAAAGTGAAACCTATTTGTCGGGATCCCATCTTCGTTTTTTGTTTTATTGTTCCGTGCTTAGTGTTCAGCATAAGCAGTGGAGTAGGGAAAAAAAGCCAGTGAGCCACAACTGGAACAAAGGCCGTGGTCGTCTCGACTTGAACCAATTGGTTGGAAACTGGGACGTTAAACCTCATCTAACTAACTAACTAACTAACCGATGTAGAAGGAATTAACCCTTTTACTTTTAACAGTTAGGCTAACTACACAATTGTCTGTCATACAGTTGCACTCAATTTAAAAAAAGTCCTTTTTAACCAAACTCTTGTAATTGAAAAACTGACGTCCATAACAAATACACATGTTAGAACAAGATGCAGTGTTTGTATTTGAAGTAGACGAAAGAGAAACCAAAGACAATTTGGGCTGTTCAAGAAGACGGAAGACGTCAAATAACTATCATCCCACGTTTACACCTCATATCACCGTTAAATTAATGAAGGAAAAAGTAAAGTGTTTCATCCTTGCACGTAATCTACCGCTCATGCACTATTAATTACGTTTCAGTGAGAGGGGTTTCACTAATCAGTGGTACTTCGACTTAGTAACACATCCAATAATATTTCTCCCCAATCTCATTACGTAAATGCGATTAATAATTTAGCTTACAGCAATGGATAGGGACGCAATGCACATGAATCCACTTTTGCGGTAATTTCCACAGTACCAAGCAAGAGAAGGGATCACTAAACCAATGTCCACTAGAACGAAGGTTCACTCGCCTGAAAACTCTCCCCTCACTGTGGTCACACAGAAATACAAATGATAATGGCTTTGGAAGTTCGGATAAAGCCTTTATAAGATATGCAGTAACACCCATGGGTCCGACTTGTTCCCACTAGGAATTGTGTTTGAGTCAAAAAAGAAAACGAATAGAAAAGGTGATTTATTCGCTGTACACATGGATAAAAATGGTAAGTCTGAGTGATACCGTACGAAAAGGCTTTGATGAAAACGTTTGGAGGTGGTATGCATATACCATAGTGTTTTTGATCAGGGAGCTGTCCCTCGTAACTCCTTGATTTGATCTGCGCTGCATAAAATGAAACTTCCGAATCTTCTCTCCCATAATCACTCTTCTCCTGCCTAGCGCTATATTTATTCACTATCTGGTATAAACGCAGTGTTATGAGCTGCATATAAACCGATGATAACAAACTTTAATAATAGATATATGGGACTCTCTAGTTAATTATGCCTTTTCTATTTTAATCTGAAGCCCTTTTGAGCACAGAAGTACAAGGAGTTCTTGTAGATAGAAAATTCAAACTTGTTAATATTAAAATACGAAAAACGAAAGCCCCGCTCTCTCAATTTTTTGGAGACTCACAAGTGAAACTTGTTTTTCCATCTTGGAGTAATGTATTACCTCCCTAACTAAGTAAAAAGATTTAAGTCATTTCCTACCTTTACAGTAACAACCATGTAATACCAGAAAAAACAAAACAGCCGCGGAAAGATGACGAGTGATTTTCATGTTCCAATTTGATGAAAAGTTCAAAATATATTGAACCTTGCAATCGGTCCACAACGAAAATATTATATGGTACTCTTAGGCTTTAAAAATTATTGAAAAAGAAGGGGTTCGGGTATTGATATAGTGTAACCTGCATACAGGAACAGTAGCGTCGCGTACACCCAGTACAGGAAGTGAGATGTGTACAGAACCATGTACGGCTAATGCATATAGCAACGAGCACCGGACTGCAACTAGTAGTCTTTACTCTATCAAGTGACTGAAATACCTTTAATTTCCTTTACTTTTGCATGATCAGTACTTCAACTCCTTTACTACCACATGCACACCATAAATTAAACCCATCATTTCTTTGAAGTCCATAGTTCGTCTCCATCGGTTAGTAAGCCTACGTTTGTTGGAAACACTGACCTATGGCAGGTACTGGTATTTAGGAGGCAAACTATAGTAGGGCTAAATTCGGGGACAAAAATATAATACAAACTGCAAGTTTGAGCAGTATTACTTCGTTTCGGTTGAGAGGCAGCATAGGAGAAATAGCCTCCAAGAAAGGGCAAATTCCCCTCCTCCCCACTCTATGGCTACACCCTTGCTAAGAAATGATTTTTGGGGTGTTAAGTCGCACTAGGTAAGTCAAAGTAAAGGCTGTCTTAGAACCCAAATTTGAGGATTCTTAACATCACATAATAGGCGCATTCCAAATTACAGTATTCCAGACTGTATCATACATTGAAGGAGTAAGGATACTTTTCAAATCAACCCTGAATATTATTGTCCTATCCTAAGTAAATTAACCACTTTTAACCAAAGAGCTTCATAACATAATTTTCAACTGTTGTACTAGACAAATGATATATTTTCTGGCTACAAAGTTGTCAGGTAATCCTAATCAAATGAAAAGGAATTTGACTCTAAGTGAAACCCATTTTGTCTATAACTCCACTCTGTTAATGGTTACAAGGAAGGAATCTGCCGTTTTAGACTATATTGATTCTTAAAATAACCAATTTCCAGAACTCATTTCTTCTAAAATGACTGCATTTATTGACTTGACATAGATTTAAGGAAAGAAAAGATAGTTTTGTATCACCCTTGTCCTATGGCAAAGCATTCAGAATTAAGCAACGAATACCCTCTTATGTTCGTTACAGGTGACCGTGTTTTATTGATCTATTAGTTTTGATTTCATTACAAACCTTTTAGACCGATGGCAGTTCAACAGTATGAAAGTTGAGAGAGAGAAATGTAGTGGGCAGATTGGCAAGTCAAACAGCTATAACTGATGTATTGCGTGTGTCAATATTCATTACAGAGTGCCAGAATACTGTAGAAAAGACACATTTAAAAGGACTCATGTACATCACTCTTATGGCACAATCAGTCGGCGAAAGGGTTTTGAAAGTGAATGGGGAGTAGATGGGGTATGAGGAACTGTTGGGGCTTTGGAACGGATCACATACTGCTCAACAGGAATTAGGCCTATGTATATTTAGTACCTACCATGGCCGCGCAGTTAAAAACTTGCATTTTTAAATTAATGTTAGGAGGAGGAGGAGTAACAGAGAATCAAATACATTTAGTGGGGCTGTTAATAGTACTCCCCCATTCGTCTAGCTACCGTAGTTGGATAAGTAACAATTTAGTTATAAACAAGTAGGAAAATACGAGAGGGTGGGGATAATACCTTTCGCCACTGTCACTGCGCGTTCTTGATTTTTTTCGAACTCAAACGATGCAATATTACCAGATCGTAGTAGCTTAGTCCACATGTTGTAGATATGTATTTTCCAAATCGAGGTCAATAAAATACTCATTCCAACTAAGTCTGCAATAATTGTTCAAAATTTGGCAAATCTGTGCATTTTTCGATACGCTTAACCAGTGCTCTATAATTTTCTAATGGACTTATCAGAAAAATTCCCGTGAAAACTCGGGCAATATGTTAATGTTTTTCGGTTCATGGCCAGCCATAATAATCTGAAAACTGCCCGAGTAATGTGACAACTAGTGAAAATCAGTTGAGCGTTAGCTGGTAGGGAAATGGTGTGGGGAGTTGAGGCTCCCACTTTTACATAATGCTGACAATAATTACAGGTATCCACTTTTTCCTGGAAAAAGCTGAGGAAAGGGAAGTACTACAACCCTGTTAGTATAAATATGTAATTTTGAAATTAAAAATTGAATGAAACTCAAGTCCTCACAAATACATTAAAACATGAATTTGCGTTTGCCCATTTTGAAATTATTAATTCTGTGAAGATCAGCCTCTCGATCGTTAATTAACACAACAAGAGGTTTTTCATCCTCGATTCTTCCCTCCGCAAGCCAACTGTTTCTCCTTTTTATTTATTAGAAATAGAATATAGGCAGCCTTGTTAGGAGGCTGATTTTGTTTCATAAATTTACAGTTTCTGAGTATTGTCTAGAGGACACTAAGCTCCAATCATACCGTCCTTCTAACATCAAATTTTCTAACTACCTCAGAGCTTTAGGACTTATCCCCTACATTGAACTACCAATTGTAACACGAGCATGGGTGTGGATCATAGGGGGCGTGGGGACGGGGGACGGGCCCCCTAACTTTTTTGAAAGGGGAGGCATCTTTAATAAGTCCCCCCACTTTTTCAATAATATAACATATATATGTATATATATCAACTCTCTCTCTCTCTCTCTCTCTCTCTCTCTCTCTCTCTATATATATATATATATATATATATATATATCGAATTGACAACACAGTTTAAAAGCTTAATTAGGCCCAAATGTGGCACCATTTGCCATATAGACACCTTTCAATTTCCATTCTTCAAAAAGGAGGAGGACACCCCCTCCTCAGGAAGGGACGGCGATATAAAAATGGTAAAAAAACACATTTGGAGATGGATCCACGCCTTGAACACGATTGAGCATTTGACTATCTAAGAATAATCTCAGCCTCTCCATATTACTTTTATTTGGGCGGCAAATCGTTTGCCTCACTCCACCCCTTGTCACTAAATTGGGCTACTAGGCTTATAAATACTAAAGGGACAACTGTCCCACATTTCAACCAAATCAACTTTCATTTTCAGGTTACCATATTATGCACGCACAGAACATTCCACGTTTCTTCCTAGTATAGTTTACTCTTAGGCAGTAGTTCCCAACCGAGGGCGTTTGCACAAATCAGGGGGGCGATGAGAGCTAAGGGGACGGTAGGGGGTCGTTTTGAAAAAAACGGGATACTCAATTTCAACTAAGGCTTTACAAGATTTCAAAAGCTTTTCTCTAGCCGAACTCTTAAATTGGTTCGCACAAAAAGGAAATGAATGGAGTCAAAAACATGAGTAGGTCTAATATTCTCTTCCCAGATGCCACAAAATCGCATTTCTGTAACAGTGTTTAATTTCAATTTTTCCTGCAAGGACCCCCATATTCCCATCAGTGACAGTGAAAGCGATGACCGAAGGGGTCATAGCTAAAAAATCGTCCTGCAAATTTAACCTTGAATGTAGTTTTCTTCCTTTCAGTCCACAAACATGACATACTGGCAGAGGTGACAATAGGTGGCTGTAGCAAAATAGACACCTTAGGTAATGTATTATGAAGTAAAACTTGGAATGTTTTCAAAAATGCAGCTTTTCTGTGCGCCAATTTCTGCTCTCTCATTATTTCTTCCTGTTGGACAGCTTGATTGGCACAAGTCTTTCAATTCCCCATGCCACCCCTACCATCCTTCTTTCTCCCGTGATAGGACAATCTCCTTTCAGCATCAACGCGAACTCATGTTATTTAGTACTGAAACACAAACTGGGCTAAGGCTGATTTTGCAATCTTTTTAGTCTGTATTTAAGGTAGTAGATAATCGGAAGATAGCCAAAATTTGACTGACACTACGTCCTTCTGGTGTCAACAACATCGTAAATACTTAACATAGTCGGGACCCCGGTGTCAAGATAGGCCTGCCCAGTTTAATTTTATTGCATTTTCTGAATAATTCGGGTACACTGAATACACAAATGCAGAGTTCCATTTTTTCGTCATGATCAAGGTCGCCTTTTTGAATTTCAAAATAGCCGCCATTTTTTACAGAAGAATGACCATAATTGACTTAGTCTAGGAGCTATGGGCATGATTGCGATGGCTAACCCCACATTTTTTATAGTGAATAACCCATTAGTCAGTAGCAGATAGGATACAATCCGCTAAATAACATTGTAAAGAATTAAATTATCACATTTTGAACCAGGGAGACTCAACACATATTTGCTGGTACCACTTGATTTCGTGTTCAGGACCATAAGAGTTTCCAAAAATTTAGTCGGGCGGTTGAGAGGAGGAGGTGCCCGAGAAGCGCCTCTGGCCCATGGCCTGCTATTTTCAGAGCGATCTTAACAAAAAATGGCGGCCATCTTCAAATCAACATGGCCGCCATTAAGCCTTAACGACGATGTGACTAATGGGTTATTTGGTATAGAAAACGTGGGGTTAACCATCACAATCATGCCCATAGCTCCTAGAAGAATAAAGTAATGGTCATTTTTCTTTAAAAGGGGAAGCCATTTTGAAATTCAAAATGGCGGCCTTTATCATGACGAAAAAATGGAACCCTGCATTTTTGTATTCAGCGTACCCGAATTATTCAGAAAATGCAATAAAATCAAACTAGGCAGGCCTATCTCGCAAGACCGAGCTTTTGGACACAGCATTCCTCACTAACAGCTTTCGGGGGCGAATCCCCCCGGTCGCCCACTGGAATTTTGACCTTTGGCCTCATTTTGGGGAACAGTCCACAACTCGATGGTGCCCTGGCAAAGTCAATTAAATACCGGCGTTTCTCCTCTTTTGACCGCAATCAAGCCTTCCAGCTTTTGTAAATCGTGGGTTAAAGAGTCGCCATCTCAAAATTTTGTCAGTTTCGTAAGTCCCGCATTGCTGTTTTGCTACCCTGGGTCGAAGCCACACGTTAAAACGATGTATGTCACGGTAGTTCTACCCTTTTATTTCAGCATGTTTTGTTTTATTATCGTCGTTTCATCCATAGAAGTAGTAAGCTATGGAGAATGGGGTGGGCGTTTGCCAATCCCCATTTGGTGGAAGGGGCGTTCAGCTGAAAAAGGTTGGGAACGACTGCTATAAGGTGACTACGGATATTTCTTCATGAATGACACTTACAGGACCTCTGTGCAACCGGAAACAGGCAGCCTGCAAATAGAACTAATTTTGTTCACTCATACCTATAACCAGAAAAACGATCTATCCCATACCAGTAGCGGAACCTCTTCAAATTGCATCCATTGACAGCAATACCTCTCTTATACTATAAAAGAAGAGCTCATAAGTGAAGCCGCATCTGCTATTATTGTTTGAAAAGAGACTACCGATTCACAGGGATTGTGTGCCTCGTCACGCTCTGGACTCGTTATCAAGTTCCTTGTAATAAAACCCCTCTGTGATGTTTCTCCTTCAACAGAATTTCAGAAGGGTTCCATATATAAAGTAAAAACCAACGTGGATACTCCTAAACAAAAATTAACCATTCTATTCTGAACCTCTCAATTTAGTTACTTCTCTAATTTATATTTGTCTTTTTGTTCAAATGAAAATTACACATCAACTTAAAGCCACTGACCAAATCAATAAATCAATAAATAAAACAAGGAATAAGGAAAGCTAATGTTAATGAACATTTGAAGGGAAACCAATGTTAATGAACATTTTAAAACCTCATAATGTGTAAAACCAATTTATATATTATAACATTATCACAAATGAACAATTATTTTCTAAAAAGACAAAATTTGTACGTAAAAGTTGAAGTTATTCGTCGAAAATTTAATCCAAGATGGTAAGTATCATTCCTAACTACCTTACAACAAGGTTTCGTTCAATACTCATGATTTAAAAGATTTAAATATATGTAGCTGGAATAAATAGATTGTAGGAATATTCTGAGTAATCCAACTTTCAAAGCAATTGAATGTCTTGCGATAGATATAAGGTCATAATGACACTATTTAAAGTTAATTTCTGCAAAGGAATTTAAAATATTCGTAACGGCATGTAACAAAATATGTGACTAATGAGTAAAGAACACTTAGCACTTGTATCAAAGTTTAAGGGAAATGTTTTATAAATATTTCGTATTTGCATCGCAAAAATGTAGACAATTTGTATTTTACATATCGTTCCCTCTTACCTGACGTTGCTTCACTGTTTTCATGTAATCAACATCAGATAGATATGGATAAATGTTGGAGGACTACCAGCTTACCAATACTGTGATTGTTGTTAATACATTAGCGGTATAGCAATACATTGTCAGTACGGTAGCCTCATTCAGGGCAGACCGTGTTCCTATGTTTTTCTGAAAATGCATGCAAAATTTCTCTCTTCGTGTTAAAATAGGTACGTGCAAAAGCACTTTGTTAAATGATGAGGTTTGCTTATCTCCAAGATCTACAATTCGCAAGATTTTTACTTTCCGGATAAGATGACAAACGTCAGATTTCTGTGTATTTTCACATGTATCTTCAGGTTTGAATGCCTGAATGTTTAACCACATTCCAAGCGTTTTATTTCTTGCGCTAGTAATGCCTTATATTACAGTTTCTAATGACAGGTACAATTTCCAGATCGAGCCGTCTGCTGCATCGTAAGCAACATTTTGGGAGTGTTGCTCCTCTCTATAACATTATCAGCCGGGGGGGGGGGGAACTAAGTCATGAAATCGACTCGTTTTTACGCCTTAAAAACAAAATACCAATTTGCTTTCTTTTAACATATCGAACGCTTAACAAGTTTCACTTCTGGGTGTGGTTCTGTGACAGAAAAGAAAACAGTATGGAAAGGAAAAAAAGGAAAAGTTAAGAGTGAGCGTAGTGTATTTAATAATGGCTCCTAACTCTTGTAATGTCACGTGGACTTTCTGACAACAAACTATTGAAGATATTTAACTATTAAAGGTATTTAACCGCTATCGTATTTTTAGCATTAAACTCTGCCGCTAGCTGCACAAACATTATTCGGATGGTCATTAATCAGAGCGATCTTCGTATCACTCTTCCATAAAAACTCCTTTCCTGTAAAAGGGAATCATCATCTGTAAAATCAAATATATAAACTTACAAAAGACTAGATACTTAACCAGTGTGAACGTAACTACGGAGCAGAATGCACATCAATTACTTGAAGAAAAACTTCGTTTCGGAAAAGTTTGGGAAACATTATGTCTCTTATTATACTACCTAGGATCTAGTACGATAACCTCCATGTATCAAACCACAAGTGCTAGCAATTCAGTGTATAATTTAAGCTTGTTAAGTAACCTGATACTATAAAGTTTACTCCGGTTGGTCACAAGTTTAGTTTCATCAGGGAGGTGTTATGAAGGAGATACAACAGCCAAATTTGTCAGACAATATGTTCTTGAAAATGATTTAACTCTTTTTAGGTACTGCTATTTAATTGGCAGGTCTCTTTGTTTCTATTGTTAAGTCTGTGATAACTAAAACATTTTAATTATGATCTTACCCTTTCTTATCCAAGTAATCCCGAGAAAAAGGCAATTGTCTATACATGCTTTGAAGTAAGGATTGTTTTCGCCAATGAACAAAATTTAATCAGGAATTTCAGTTAACCGACTGGCAACAAACGTTTAAATGTACTTCAATTGTGCCTCCACGATTTTTATACTTCACCTGCTGGAAACATTGTTCAAGCCTATACATTTCTCTTATTTTTTGCAAATTTTCCCATCATTTGGAAGTACATTCGAAAAGGAAGTTGTAAAGAAATTCTTAGTTGACTTTCAGTGAAGTGATATTTGGTGTGACGAATAACGACGAAAGGTTAAAATTTTACATTTTTGCTTGACGATTGGCAACTAAAAATGTGTCTTCTTACTGTCATTTTGACAATGCATCCCTGATCCCAGTTGATCTAGGTATTGAAACAGGAATTTTGAGAAGAAAGCCTAGATAACTGTCGGAAACGAACATTGCTTCAAAGAGTCTATAGAACGCTGGATTTTCTTCCTAACACCTCCCTGGTTTCATGCAGTCAAAAACCTTTTTCAAAACAGTGAGTATAAGATTGTGGGAAAGAAGTTACGTCGTATTTGGTTACACAGTAAAATGCCATTGACAAACATGACGCATACCTAACTTCTGACCCAAAATCCGTTGTGATTGTTTGGTAGTTGTTTTTTGGAAAAGGGTCTATGGCATTTAATTACTGGATTAACGATCACTTTGAAACTAACGCGGGTAAACGGGATCCCATGATCTGTTCCTCCTGTTTAGGTAGGTCCAGTAAGGGTAGGGAATTATAAGCACTTGAATAAGCATATATCGTGCGCTTACCGTGCCTTGCGACCTACTAATCCCCGGTTGTCAAGGAGACTGTTGTTCCTCGCCTGGGCGCACTCTCTACCAGTACTAACAGCATGAAGCTGAAAACAACTCTCTGCTCACAATACGTGAGCCCTCAATAATGTGGCTTTTAATCTTGGCTCAATCTTTTGTGATTCTTGCCTTTTGTTATTTTCAGGTTAACACGTGAACTGAAGGAAGAAGATCACTATAATGTACTGGAAAGTTAGACATATGCTCAAGCAGGAAACTACCAAGCGCCTCCTATATTGACCTTCTTTCTCAGAATTTTTTTTTTTCAGAAAACGTTTTGTTACCGTCCTGAAGACTTTACTAAGTGATGCATATCAGTAGATGACGTCTCTCCCCTATGTGCGTATGCACAGGTTTTAAACCAATCATTAGTGTTCTGAAGTTTTCCGTCCAGCTAATCATGGGATGTCTATGATTTACATTTTCTTTTAAAGATAAAAAGTTATAATGATGAGGATCACAATCATCACAATTAGAGTGACAGCGATACCGGTAGCAATTATCCCTTCTGATGAAAGTAATGGATCTGGAAGAGAGAATTGACGGAGGGTTATTAAATTGGGACGGGGAGTCTTATTGCAGGAAATACAATGTTTCTTAAGGTGGTACGATGAATTTAAGTTAACGTTATTTCACGAGAGGTCATACACAATAGTTTCGCTACAGGTCCTGGAGATGAAATATAAAACTTTCCTTAGGGTGTGGGCTTGCAAAGATATGGACCGTATCTTAAAATATATACTTACTTTTACACACTTGTACCTTTTTAATTTTTCTGTTTAATTTCTGACTTCCTTTGGAATGCTTGGAAGACCCTTAATGATAATTATCGTGAAAGAATTCTACCGCACATTCTTAGCACAGTAACTCAAAGTTTGAACGTTGCCATTTAAGACTGATAACTTTGTTTATTTGATATCATAATGTAGAATTTGGTTAAAGTAATAGACCTTATGCAGATGATGTTACAAAGGTGAAAGTGCTTAGTCCCTCTGTTGGAGGAAAATGGAGGAAAATGGAGGAAAAGCCCGCATCATTACATGTTATACCAATAAATGCAGACAGCTGATTTGTCAACTAGTCACATACGCGCGTAAGTCTACTACACGTGCGGCGAAATCAACGCCGTGAGTGTACGTGTGCTTAATTGTTTTCACCCAAAATGACGTCAGTGTGATGTCAATGCATAAGGTCAATAGCGTTTCAATTTCAAAGTGCTTTAATCGTCAACTTAAAAATCATTATCATTGTTATTAGTTCTCGTGTTTTTATACGTCGCCCATTTACAAGTAAGGGTTCCTTGTCATTTCATAGTTGGGTTTAGGTTGACTTTGACTTTTCACTTCTAAACATATAATTGTTAATGCAAGAAATGGACAAAAATTTGAAAAGTGATAGTGACAAATCCATAATCTCTCTAAGAAGGGGAAAGAGGAGCAACCCTAGCAGAAAATCAAACTTATCTTTACTCAAGTGAGTTTAAAAAGTACGTAGCCTTTTCTTAAGACCAGCAAAAGTAAAAAGGCAAGGTTTCGATCCTACTAAATACAGATTGGAGCGACCAGAGGCCCCCGGGATTGACCTTCGTTAATCTCCGGGGAACTTAAAATTACCAAGGATAGCTGTAGGGTAAAGGAAAGGAGTTATGTTTAGAGTTAGGGTAAGGGTTTCTGCAACGTCGTTGGTAGTCACTGGCGGAAGCTAGTAGGACCACAAATTTTTGCTGTTCGTAAAGTCATCAGTTAATGGAGTCAAAGGAACCCTTTATGATATTAAGGCTTTTGTGAAATTTGAAGTTTGTTCCATGAATGATGTAATTAGAATCCATTTCATTTTCTCCAAAAACTCGTTATTTCCGAAAATTGTGGAATTAAGATAAGTCAGTTTGCATTTTTCTCCTGGACCGCCAATTTTCATTGCATGGGACAATACATTAATAAATTCTCAAGAGAAAATTGCACTTTGCTCTTATATTCCAGCCTGTACCTATCAAAATATTACACTTGTATGAAAATAAATCGGTATGTAATATATTCAGCTTTCATTTCACTTTAAGATCGACACAATCAATTACAATGGATGTTTATAATGTAATTGGTACATACCACCTTTGTTGTTGTCCTCTGCACTGTATTCGCTTTCGTCTCCATATTCGCTTCCATATCCAGATATCGATCCATAATTATAACTAAGTAGGTTACTGAATATAGCAGGTACATCAATTCCTATTGTTGAAAGATTGTAATATTATTTTACACAGCATAATGGTTGACTCTGTGCAATAATTTTGACCAAGCTTTAAGTTAAGTTAAGAACAATTAGAATGAGAAACCATACGACATTTCTGATTCATGTTGATGATTTTGACATTGTAAATTTGAATATGTTTGGTATAAATTACTGTAATATCTGAAAGTGATAAACAAAGTTGAATATTTTATATCAAAATAATCGAATTTTTTTTCGGGTTCCATATAAGAACATGACCTACTTAAACTGATTGGTCTGTTTCCTTTTAAAATTAAAATGCTGACGAGAAGATTACTGAGGGACAAAATTTTCTCCATAGTTTTTAGTTGATGTATATTCAATGTGATATGTTCTGGTAAGAAGAACATGCTATGAAGATGAGAAGTGTACTGATGAACTTTATTAAAGTCCACGTACTTTCTAACACATGTTTTTTGACGTTTAGGCTTGAGTTCCCCTCTTCGCCGTTAATGGGGATGCCGCTTGTTTAACTAATATTTCTAAAGAAGCTATGAAAACACACTTTAAACTTCTAGAGACTGTTGTAAAGCTTATACTAAAACAACTAAATGAAACCAACTTGAATGTAAATAAAAATAAACACTCTAATGATCTTTACAATTAAACAGTTTTAACAGCTTACCTCCAACATTCTATATGTTTATTAACACGTTCATAAAAACATCTGATGAGGCAAAAGTTTTCTTTCAATTAATCCTTTTCACCATTTTAGGTGTTAAAAGTCTTTGGGTCATTTTCTTTTAACATTTGTTCAAAATTTTAATAGCAAACAAATCTACATTGAATTTGATATATTATAAGCCATTCCGTGGAAATTGAAATAACTCCAACAAGTGTTGACTTTTGCTAACGTGTTGTTATAAAGGGTATAACTAAGGAACAGAACTACCACCGTCGGTCTCATACAGGTATGTGACCGATAAAAATGTTATAATTTCCTACCTTTACAGTGACATCTGTATGATACAACAACAGAGAAAACCGCGATGAGAAGGTAACCATTGATGTTCATCCTGGTAAGATTTTACAACTTTACAATTTTTATAAAATTTTTGCGTGCGTGTGCATTCAGCGAACAGATTATAACTAACCATTGAAATTGTCGGTTCCAAAACTTAACAACAATAGGATTCAAATTAATGGCGTAAAAGTGTTTTTTGCATAAACGGTGGTGCCACACACGGACTATGTAAACAATCCTATCAAATATGTATGGTGATTAATCAAGCGAGTTGCTTTCAATGATAAAACAGCTATATAATACAACAGACCATGGCAACGAGAGGGAAACAGAGTGGGGAAAATAGGACGGTCGCCGCAAAACCTTGCAAATAGCAATTACGAAGGATTTTTAGATAGATCTTTGGTGCCTGTCACTCCTGTCATTGCAAGAGGAAATGTGAATTTGTAGGATTACAAACCAAGGTAAAGAAAATGCAGAAATACAGTTGATATGCGATAGCATGCGGTTTACGTGCGTGTGCATTAATAATGCAGTACTTGCTACATGAATGTCAACACCAGTGGTATTGCTTATGAGCTAAATCGTTTGTTATCCCATCGTGACGTAGGGAATATATAATATTGCAATTCTTTCGTCAATTCATTTTAGGCCGCTTTGTCAGATTTCATAGTAGAAATAGACGTGTTAACTTACCTAAATTAAATTCTCTGAAAAATAATCTCGGCGTTCCCCCATGACAGGGTAGGGTTTACCAGGGTTTTGTGTAGTAAATGAAATATAGAGGTTTACAACGTTTCCGTGTTATTTTTTGTGTGACTTCCTCTTACACGACAGAGCCGATTTTCTTTAGACTCAGTCTGCATGTACCCTCATTGATTCCTTGCAAAAGGAAACAGGAATCTACGCAGTTCAGTCTGCGTGTGCATGTGTGGGTGTGTTATTGTGACGTTTAGCTTGTAAACACAATATCTCAAGATAGGGACGATGGATACCCTTCATATTCTGAATATGGATAAACTGTAGTGACTGAAAGAGCCGTATTGGGTTTGCTAGAGGTAAAAGGTCATGTGAGGTCACCAGAAGTACCGAAAACGTGAGGACATGATTTAACATGGTACAAAGGATGGACGCTTTTTGGTTTTTTGGTATTGTTTTTGTGAAGGTTAAAGGTTATCTGGGATCAATTGACGAAACCAACAAAGGGTTTGAAATTGCTTTTCATTATTGGTAATTGGTATGAAGAGTTGTCATCGTACGAGAAAGGACACTAGTGTTTGAAAAAAGGTCAGAGGTTATTTGAGGTCACCAGAAGTCAAAAAATACAAGCCTTGTAAACACGATATCTCAAGGTATACGTGGCATGTAAATTCATTTTACTCAGGGGATGTACCCTATTGTATTTGGTAGAGTCAAAGGTAATCTCAGGTCACCGGAGGTGAAACTACGAAAACCTTGGAGATGCGATATCTCGAGAGAAAAAAGATGGCTACTTTTTATACTTGATTTACAGATATCTCCATGATTTGCATGTGGATACACTATGAAACTTACAGTTTTAGAAGGAGGTCAAAACTTTATCCGAAGACAGTGGCGGTCAAGTGGTGGAAATCTTGTAAAGTGCTGGCAAATATGATATTTCATTAGCGGTAACATTGATAAAGCTCATGCATAGCATATGAATGATCCTAAATTTAGTAAAAGGCCCTCTTGTTTTTTGTGGAAGTCAATTGTCGTTTGAGTTAACCAAAGGTTTATCAGTGAAAACCTCATTATTTCAATATCTCATAAAGGGTAACCTTGATGAATCTTATATGTGTCTTTCCTCACATCTGTTAGTGTATACAGTTAAATAGCTGACTTTTGCTTACTTTGGTTGAAGTCACCCGAGAAAAGCCTATGTTACACTCTGTTAAATCAGTTCTTGCTCTTTCACTATTGCAAGGCTTTCTGATGGCCTCTTCCCAAGTTTTGTGTCAGTTCAGGGTTAGCAACTCTTGGGGGAGGAGTTTCATGTTTTTCCATGCAATAGGAGGTAGCTAGCAGGACTTTCTTAAGAAGCGCTTGGTAATCGATCGAAAGAAGCTTCATTTAAACGGCTGATTTCTTCGCATTTTAGAGGAATGATTTGATTAAGGTGTCAAGTGCTATCATAATATGTGACTGAAGTGGTAACTTAATGGGGCACGTGATCTAAGCAGGTTACATGAATTTGTTAATTGTAGGTTATGTCAAACTGCTTCTAGATGGAGCAGATTTTTCAAACTCGTTTATCTTGTACAAATAAAAAGCGCCGCATAGAGAGTTTGGTATATTAGGCGCACGTTTGCACTTAAAATCTACTTTTGATGTAGACGCATTAGTGATCCTTGTCTGACACTCAAATCGCTTAGACAACGAGACCACAATAGAACGCGTTACACCATTTGAGCAAAGTGGAAATATCGGTAGGAGTATATCTACCTTTGAGAATTATTAACTTTTTCAAATCAGGCTAGACTGAAATGGTTGATAACGAAACTCAAGAAAATTCCTTTGCAATACCAAAGAAAACAAGTTTTTCTTTAAGGAAAAGATAAAGACCAAAAGCTTCATTTCCTCAACGTTACTGTATTCGTGCATTAAAATAAGTGTCTGGAGATGACATGCTACTATGTAGATTGTCCTCTTGCTAAACGATTTAGGAATTGTGATTTCTTTTTGAAGTTGATTAAATATAGAATTTGCTGATTTTAATTGCGACTTAGTGGTGACTTGAACTTGACGTTTGCCTTCGATTCTCTATGAACTATAAATAAATATGTTATAATAATAAATATAATTATGAATACTTAACTTTTGTACCAGTACCTATGTTTCAAACACCAGTTATTTCTTCTCTCAGCTCAGAAGAGGATATAGTTTTAACGTCACAAGTAGAAGTGTCTTCAGCAAAATGACACTGGACAATTAAAGGAATTGTCTGGTAGCCTTTCGTAGGGTCTAATGTGACAGAAAATTTTTTTACAGTACATGTCGCTCAAACTCGGGAACAAAGTAACATTCCCAACTAAGGATATCCCTCTTTGAAGGTTAGGTTTTTCAAGAAATCCCTCTGGATATCTTTAAGGTCACAGAATGTGATGCCGAATGGGCAAATTGCCTATTTTGTGTTCTTAATAATTGAATACCTTCATTGCCTTTGAAATCTAAAACAGTTTGAATGCTTAGATATTTTTCCTAATAGATCTAGTGTAAAACTGTTACAAACATGGGCGTCAATCTTTACTAGAATGTGGGAGGGGGGCATGGCCACTTCTGTCAAAAATTTACTGTGTAAAAATCTTAAGTCAATGGGTGTATTTCCAAAATGTGGTGGGACGTATCCTCCTGTCCCCTCCCCCATACTCCTCCTGTCCCCCAATACTTATGGTATGGCCAAACATTTATGAATTATTCCATAATGTGGGATCGACATTAAAAAAGAGATAAATAAGCTACACCTGATCAATTTCCTTGATGACATTACAGCTTTCATCATGCACTGCGCATGATGGAGAAGTGACGTTTCTTCTTCTTCTTCTTCAAAAAAAGAAATAAATAAATAAAACAGTGCTTCCCAGTGGAAGGTGCTATTGAGATTAGGTTCAACTGACTACTGGAAATTTTACTGCAATTTCTTAAAACATGAAACTGGTCGACAGAGTATAAGCTTTTAAAAGCTACTTATCTTTACCTGGGAAGTGCTAAGAGTGTTTTCATTCCTTGCCGAAGGCAAAAGAAATCTATTCAATCACGCAGGCGATTGTATGTGTACGTGTGTATATGTGTAGTGTATGTATGTGTTTGTGACGGGTGGCAATGATGGATAATTTTCATACTTGGTATATGGAATTAGATCAGTTTTTTTGGTGTAGGTCAAAGGTCACGTGAGGTCACCAGATTTCAAAAGTCGAAACCTTTTAAACACGATATCTCTAGGTAGGAAGCATGATTTTTTCATACTCGGCATGTGGATGCTTATAGTCAAAAGTTAAACGCTTTTGAATTTGGTAATGTCAAAGGTTATCTGAGGTCACCGGAGGTGAAAATACAAAATTCTTAAAACTGCTTGTAAACTTGATACCTCAAGATAGCAATGATGGACAATCTTCATATTTGGTATATAACTTTATCATATTAAAAGAAAGAACCCTACTGTTTTCAGTAGAGATCAAAGGTCATGGTTCAAACCCAAACCCTTTGAAAAAAACATGATATTTCCGAAGACAGGGATGATGGATACTTTGCATATTTGGTATATAGATGTGTTACTTTAAGAGAAGGAGAACCCTTTGG
The DNA here is from genome assembly GCA_029531755.1 of Holothuria leucospilota. NCBI lineage: Eukaryota > Metazoa > Echinodermata > Holothuroidea > Aspidochirotida > Holothuriidae > Holothuria > Holothuria leucospilota. The sequence goes on from CM055971.1 coordinate 37,342,941, forward strand.
GTTTGTTGGAGGTCGAAGGTCATCTTAGATCATCAGAGGTGAAACTACGAAAACCTCGTAAACTCAGTGAATAGACAGTGAAAGGTACCTCCGAGATGTACCCGGCGTTTGGTTACAAACGAAAAGTTAAGGCTGAATCTTGTACCATTCCAAAGATAAATTTAACGAAAAACATTTAATTCTTATATGAATTACCTTATTATGAACACGTGTAAAGGATGCTGTGACTATATGATGATTAGAAATACTATATACCGAACGAGGTCTTTGATAACGTAGTGGATTAGAGCTCGGTTTCTCACGCAGACGGTTCCGGGTACGATTCCCTCCTAGGACATGTTCTTTTTTTTTTCATTTTTTGTTATTCACTTTTCGGTAGGGTTCAAAGGTCATTTGAGGAGAGTAGAGGTCAAGATGTGAAAACAACGTAGCTAACGCAAAAGTCAAGAAGTGTTAATCTGAGGGACGAGTCGTGTCAGTGCAACACATCATTCCCTTTCAACAAGGAATCACTAAGCCTTTGGGCTGTCTGGTTTTTTAATTGAGTAAAGTACTTTTAGTTGAGAGAATTTAACTGTCTGAGACAAGAAAAGTTTCTTTTACCGATCTGTTTACGATTCTTTACGATGTAAAAAAGTAATGAAAAGCCAACGCTGATGGGCATGCTTAATACTAGGCAAATGTTATCTACTTCATGTCTATTGTAGAAGCGATTTTATAGTTTGATTTACCTAATGACATATAAATTGATACTATGTCAAATTCTGAACACTACTCTAGACGTTAGGGGCTATTGTCAAAAAGATGGCCAAAATGACCACATTTCAGTAAAATGTAATGTCTGTAGCAGGAAGCTGTTAGTAATGTACATTTTAAATTATTATTTACAACAATATTAGCTTTTGAATCACACTACCCTTTTATAGCAAGACTAACTAAACTGTATTTATTGACCAGAAAGCCCAAAGACTTAGTGATTCCTTCCATCCACAAGCCAAGTACGAAAAGCACCCATGTTCCTACTTAAGCTACTGCTGTGAGTCGTATTAGCCTGTGTCCAGACGGCAGTAACTTTAAACATGCCTTTGAATATACCGTTCACACAGCTTGGAATAATCAAGGTATTTCATGTCAGAACACCAGAACACTTTCGCGTACCAGCCTTCAAATACTGTAGTAAGATCCTCTTGACTGTCTCCTTGTTGACCATAAAGACCATAAAGAAGCCTGTTGCACAAAATCTGCCTATCTTCCCCGCGGTTTCACCTTTTTCAGGGACTGAAGGAGCACTCGTTTGCACGTCTGGCCGTATGTGACTAACTGCAGCGGTAAAGTTTAGTATCTGCCTATGCCTATACTAGTATGTACCGCCCACTCGGCCACATTTGTCGCTATCATGTTTCATTTCACTGGTCTTCTTATATGTATTGCATGTGTGTTCGGTTACACAGTGTACACTTTTAACAATGTACTAACCACAGGATACTACATGTGTATCGCTCACGCATATGCAGAGCCCACGAACGACAATGTTGCAACAGTCAAGGTAAGTATCTACCACGCACACATGCAGTACATTAGTAGAAGAATATAATCTATACCTGATAGCCCTAAGAAAAAACTGGCTCTATGTACGGTACATACAAGTATAAGCATGCGCAGATGCTAACCTTTGTACGGATGCAGTTTATCGTATGTCATCTGGTCGGCTAGCTGTGCCATTGTTTTGATCACATGACCGCACTCGTCCCATGAAAGTCCTTTACTTAGAATGACCCAGAACGGTATTTTGCAACATTTCAATAAAATTGCGTAAGTGTACATAAAAAACGACCAAAGTTTCGGTCTTACTTTAATGAGACCAATTTTGACAACAATGACCAAGATGTTTTTAAAGTTTACAAAGAAGACATGGACATACTTCTTGAATTAATTCAACGAGGTTTCCATATCGGTCTCTAGAATATCTACAAAATTTATATGTGTACGATATTGAGTTCTTAAATTTGTTTGGTATTATAAGTTGAGGGAAACCGCCACTTTTCTCCTCTAAGTAAAGTAACTCTTCCACCCTCTTACATAACAAACACCATAGACAGCTGCATGAAAGCCAATTAAAGTACTTTTTCAGCAAACCTTTACAAAGATTGATAGTATTTTCTGTATCGTCTGGATCTAATCAATTGCCACTTAAACAGGACAAGAACTAATTTTTCTTTGTATTGGTATTAAGATTGTATCACACTTAGTTTGCTCAAAATATCGTTTAAGTTTCACAATTCTTTGATAAAAGCGCAATTGGCTTCATACAAATGACAACAGTAAGGCTTTTAAGATTCGTTCTATTGATTTAAAAGTTATCCGTTTTTTCTTAAACTTTGGGATCTGCTGATGTATACTTACAAAGAATTGATCTGTCCTTCTTTATTTGCATCTTCATTCCGCGATCAAATTTTATTTAATTGCCTTCCTAATATACCTCGTATTCTAAACAATTACTTGCTATGTCTAGTTTTATCGGTTATTTAGCTTTCCAATCCTACCCGAAAACTAACCGAATAAATTTCAAAGAGAAGAAACAGACGTGCTTTTCTTTGTACACACTATATTAGATACCTTCTTAGAAATGCCTTTTTTATATTGAGAATTTCATAATTTTATTTACCAGTACTTTAAAAACGGCAGTGTTTATATTTGAAGCAGGTTATTTTTTACCCTCTATACATAAGGTAGGGAAAGTACCATGCATGATAATGATATTTGTTCATTGTTCTATGCACTTGGCCCTTTTGTCTCTAACTTTCTCGCTGCCTCCCCATCGGCCATCTTGCTTATTGCTCCTGCAGAAGCAGGTAAAACAACCAGAAGAACAAGAATTCCTAGTAAAAAGCTAGCTTCCAGGGTAATTGGTAACAGTTTCCACTTTCTAACTTTTCCAATGTCGTGAATAAATAGCAAATATTGAAGGAAGGGAAAGAAAGCCTGGGAAGGTACAAGCCTAGGGGAGGATGTCTATGAAAGGAAATTTTCGATAGTAAATAAAAGACTATTATACCATAAAAATGTCACAAGAAGCTATCCCAGTCTAAATAATTAGTCATTGTAATGCCCTCCTTTGTATTTATACTCTTTGGCTGTTTAGGGCTTTGGTAACTTTTCCTAGACCTCAGACTCCCTCGGGAGAGCTTGACTCCTCCGATGTTCCTTTGGTGCTCCTTCGCGTGCCTTTTGGCATAATTCCTTTTCTGTTGATTAATTTGCACATTTGACTCCTCCCTCACTTTCAAAATCATAATGCCACAGCTAATGGTTTGTACGGTAAATATTCATGAATAGAAAGATATGTTTTTCTGTTAAGTTATGAAGTTGTCAAGTCCCAAACACAAGTTTATTCAATTGTCTCATTCAAACACTTGGATCAAGCGGACGTCGTTGGGTATAATGCCATATGAAGACTATCGCAATGGTTACATCTTGCAACCAAATGTGTAGCCTCCTAACAGAGTGCTTAAATTTCCAAGGCGCAAATGTCTCAACTGAACATTATTGGTCGTTAGACGATTTCACACGGCAGTCCAACAGAAAACAATTCTACAGTTACACATTAAGGTAATCCTCTGCTTTAGTACACCGAGCACGCACTGTGTTAATGGGATAATCATACTCGAAATGACTACTGTTAGTTGCCATTGGTGTTTCGTAATAGCTCATTTCCAGTATCATCGGCTTACTACGGTCTCTCTCAGTGGGTTCATAGTCAAAGTTTAACGAAAACCCACAAGTGTTTCTATCATGCTCATTGCGTCTTCTCTCTTTTTGTTTAATATGCTTTATGTTGTGAGAGGATCTGAGAAAGAAAGACAAACGAGTAAGGAAAAATGATATGTGGAAGATGAGCCAGGATGACATTTCTCAATGAAGACACGAGTTGATGTGTTCAAACAACAAAGCTATTTAAAAAATGTATCCATACAATACAGTAAAATGTTTTAAATAATCTTCGAATTATTTCATGAAATGTACTATTTATGCGTTAAGTGTTGTTTACGCTATTTCAGAATGTCGTTTGCGTATTAAGGTTCCCCTGGATAATTAAAGGGAATACATATATCTATAGATGATTGGTTCATTTTCTAAAACTTTGGGTGATATCAAGATAGAAGGCAAATAAAGAAATATTAAGATAAGTACTAGAAGAAGACAATTATTTCATAAAGTCCATTACTTACCTGTTTCAATACACAACCCACGTTTGAAGCTTTTGCAGTAAGAATTTAATTCCTTATAATGCTCTTTAAATACTTTTAAATGATGAAGTGCACAAAAACGACAATAGAATATGATTTTCGTGAAAGTATACATCAAATTGTTGAGTGTAGAGTCCATAAATATTCTTATTTGAGTCTTCGTGAAAGAGGGCATGCCACTGTAACCCCGACGTTTAGAAAAATTTGCATTTAACAGTGCAAAAACATATAATCACCACAATGGCGACAAGGTAAACGATTGGCAAGTAATATAGATAAGACGGCAACAATTGCATCTTGCTTTAATTTGTTTTGTGATCAGTTTAAATTCTGAGAATCACTTGAACCTTTTCACATTTTCCGTCACTAATGCAAACTTACAAAACAAAATAGATATAACATACAAAGGCGAGTTCTAAAGACAGAATTAAATTCAGACAGATTTCCACTGAAGGTCTAATAATTCCTTTATAAAACACTCACTTTTTATTACTACATCAGTAACATCATATATCATCATAGTGTATCAAACTATGTAGTTGCGAGTTATTAAAATGGTAGGTCTCTATCTAAAATATCAAACATTCATATTAAGTATTATTTATAGACATGGCTTTGTCTTGTAGGTCATTATTTCATTTATATAAAGGCATGTTACCTTTTCTTTTGTAAGAAGTAAATCAGACTGGCCATAACAATCACTATTGAAACGATTACAACCAGTGATATACCAACGGATATAGCCAACAGGGAAATAGGCAGTAGATCTGGAGAAGGAAAATTGATACACAAAAATAAGGTAGGAGTAATTAAGTAGTACCCTATCAGAAATGCGTAATTTAGATTCATAGGAGGTAAGGATAAAGTTATGTAAAAAGCTAATTCAAGTTGCTTCCTTTAAAAGTGTTTGTATTTTTCGATTTAGATAACTTAATCAAGCTTCATTTGACATACACTGTGGTAGTTTCTAGATTTAAGTGAGTGGGTCAGTGTGAATGAGGGGGTTAGTGGGTGAGTGTTTGGTTTTGTGATTAGGTGAGTTAGAGAGGGAGGGAAACAGGAAGAGTGAAGGTGAGACAGAGAGAGTGGAAGACGGAATGAAAGGGAGAGGGTTAGGTTAGGTTAGGTTAGGTTAGATGAGGTTTAACGTCCCAGTTTCCAACCAATTGGTTCAAGTCGAGACGACCACGGCCTTTTTTCCAGTTGTGGCTCACTGGCTTGTTTTCCCTACTCCAAGCACAAAGGCAGTAGGTTCCATTTTTAAAGTCTTTGGTATGACCCGGCCAGGATTTGAACCCTAGACCTTCCGGCTGCAAGTCGGATGCTCTAACCACTTGACCACTGCAGTCGGTGAAAGGGAGAGGGAGAGTTAGTAAAAACCCTGTTTACCTCACCTTTTCCTTCAGTTTCATTTTTCTCTTCACCCAGTTCACTTTCGTCTTCGTTTCCATTTTCAATTCCGTGTTCAACACTCATTCCATACTCGTTCAAGATGAATTCTGTATCGAAAACGAGAGAAAATCGAGTGTGAAAGTATGTGCGTCAGTACCATTGATAAGTTTAATTTTATGTCTTCCTGCGTCTATGATTGTAATTGAAAATTTCACTCGCAGATGGTATCTTCGTAATTAGTTTTTAATAATCTCACTTGCTTCATGATATGCATCTGTTTCACATGTACCCCGTTTCGACCAGTTCCACGTATTGATCCGAAATAAGATATTACAGCTGAATATATTTAAATCCATCGGCAGATACTCGAAACTTGGAAGAGACAGAAAGTGTGAAAATACATGGGGAAAGATAATAGGTTGTAAGTAAAGGAAACCTCTGCGAAATTGTGAGTGTGTATTTAAAGGAAATTGACTCCAACGGAACACTTCCTCTATCATTGGGGGATGTATATAGACTATGTATACATGATGTAAACAACCGGCAAAGCTTATAATATACGGCTGGGTAGGTATGAAAAGCAAATTGACTCTCTTGGGAATAGAGCTCGCTACCATCCGATTGCAAATGGGCTTGCTCTTTCAACTAAGAATCGTTTTAGCGTTTGCTCAAGCAGGTCTCAATTCACCTCTAGAGAAACACCTTTTATCTACAACAGCCCAACGATAAGTGGAAAAGATGACTCAACTTTCAAAATTCTCATGCTTGGAACATACAATTAAAATATAAAGAGGAAGAATCTTATTGGTTTCCGTGGAGGTCAAAGGTCATGCGAAGTCAACAGAGGTCAAAAAGCGAAAACATTATAAATATGATATCTTTATTAAGGAAACATGGGTACCATTCAACCTTAAGTATGTCGATGCGTTATACTCAGAAAATGAACCCTATTGGCTTGGTAAATGTCAAAGGTTGTCTGAGGTCACTAGAGGTGAATATACGAAATTCTTAAAAAGTGCTTCTAAACACGATATCTCAAGATAACAAACATGAGGGACACTTTTCATACTTGGTATATGACTTTATGATGTTGAGAAGAAAAACCCTATTATTTTCAATGGAGGTCAGAGGTCACTTAGGGCCATAAGGGGGACCGAAAGCCTTAAAGATCACGATATTTTAAGACAGGGATGATGGAAACTTTTCATACTTGCTATACAGTTGTGTTACTGCTTGGCATATACATATGTTGCTTTAAGAGAGAGGGAACCCTATGGGTTTATTAGAGGTCGAAGGTCATCTGTGGTCTTCAGAGGTGAAACTACGAAAACCTCCTAAAACTAAATAGACAGAGGGCGATACCTCCAAAATGTATCCGACATTTCGTGACCGACGAAAAGTTAGGGCTGAAGTTTTTTACCATTCCAAAGACGATTTGAGTACAACATTACCCTTTACACACCACATAACTGTCACAGTAATAATTCCAATTTGACTACCTAATTATGAACACTTATGAAGACCTGTAAAAGATGCTGTGGCTATTATATAATTAGAAATACCATACACCTAACGAACGTTTTGATGCCTTAGTGAAACAAAGCTTGGCTAGCTATCTATCTATCTATCTATCTATCTATCTGTCTGTCTGTCTGTCTGTCTGTCTGTCTGTCTGTCTGTCTGCCTGTCTGTCTGTCTGTCCGTCCGTCTGTCTGTCTGTCTCTCTGTATATATATATATATGTATATATATATATATATATATATATATATATATATATATATATATATCCCACGGCTCTAGGTTTTATCGGCAAATTACAGACATTCCTTGTTTGTCTACTATTTCCTGCAGTTTGTTTGAAACTCTCTCAGATAATATTTCACCAACTGTTCAGAAAATTATACCAAGCAACACTAAGGTAGGCAGTTATTACCCACTTCCGAAAATTCATTAACTATCTAAGCTTATAGAAAACTCCCAAAAATTCTCCACCCTACCCTCCTACGACGCTGGCCTTTGCAGCGAAGAAATTTACAAACTTGCCAAAATTCTCAAGATAATTCCTCCAGGTAAGCCTATTATCTCGGGTGTGGGAACCGTCTCCGAGGGTTTGTCAGGTTATACTGATTCCTTACTTAATCCGTTGCTACCTAATATCCACAGCTTCATACAGGATACGACTCATTTTTTAGGTGTACTCTCCAAAGCCCTCTTGATGACCATGGACGTCACATCCCTTTATAGTAATATCTCCCACGAGGAAGGCATATTAGCCAGCAGAGAATTTATGTTAAAACTTTCCTTCAAACAAACCCTCGCCGATGACGTCTCCAACACCAATGAATTTATCCTCACCAATAACTTCTTCACCTTTAACAATAAAAGTTACTTACAAATCAAAGGCACCGCCAAGGGAACCAAGATGGCTCCTTGTTACGCAAACATCTCTATGGGGAAACTTGAATCAGAAATGTTAAATTCGTCTATTCTTTAACCCATTCACTACTATAGGTACATTGATGATATATATTTTTTTATCTGGCCCCACGGTTTGGACTCTCTAGAATCTTTTAAATCCCACGTCGACCCCTTTAACCGAAGTATAAAATTCACCTTTGAGGTTTCTGACTCCAAAATTTCATTCCTAGATGTTTTAGTTAAGTTACGCTCAAACTCCCTGTCCACATCCGTTTACTATAAGGCCACCGATAACCATCAGTTCTTACACTTTGAAAGTGCCCATCCCCTCAGTCTCAAAAAAGCCAATGCCAATGTCTTAGGATTAAACGGATTTGTTCTGATAAGGAGGACTTCAATACTGAAATTTCTAAGATTATATACCTTTTTCTTTCAACGGTTATCCCATGAGTGTTATCAGACAGGGTATAGAGAAAGCTAACAAGTTTAAACGGGAGGCCCTTCTTACCTATAAAAAGGACCAGCGATCGCATTCTTCTGGTTTTGGAACACCGCCCACTTACCCATTCCCTAGCATGCACGATCAAACAAGATTTTGCTCTTCTTTAAAGTTATTCTTCCCTCCCAAACACCTTCACCAAGGCACCCCTGTTAGCCCTCCGTCAACCCCCCAATCTTGGTCAATTGATTACGTCTTCGCACTTTCACCTTTCATACCACCCCTAGGAAACGTACTTTGTCATAAACCCCGGTACCAAATTTGTGAGCACATGTCCTTGGGTTCAGCCATTTGCCTTCCTAACTTAAAATTTCCCATTAGACCCCCAATCTTGACTGTGATTCTCAAAATGTGGTCTATTTACTACATTGTACTATGTATACAAATGGTATCTATGTTGGTGAAACTGGTACTAAATTTTACTATAGGCTTAACAATCATAAGGAGTCTATCTGCGACAATACACGCGGTTTTCCAGTAGCCGAACACTTTACATTGGCCAATAATTCCCTCAAAAATTTGAAATGTGTCCTGCTTGGTTCAAACTTTCATTCTGCTCGACACCGCAAACATACAGAACTAAGCTTTATCCTTAAATTCAATACACACACCAACGGGCTCAATAGAGATTTGAGCCCACTCAACCAATACATATTCTACAATGCTTCTTAAGCGATTAACGTTTGTTTATTTTGTTGTCTGTTCATCATTATCTGTACATTTACCTGAGATTTACTCTTGTGTGCATTAGTCTCAAGTCTATCTTGGCTGATGATGGTTCCAGAGAAACCGAAAATTTCCAAGCTCAATTATATGCTTGTTTTGTACTTCGTATGTCAATTATGACTTTGTTTCTTTGTCGTCATTCTATCGGTTATTTATTTCGGAGTACACGTGAATACATCAATTTTTCCTTTATATATATATATATATATATTTGCCCAATTCCCCTTTGGTGTGAAAGTTGTCTGAAAAAACCAACTTAAGGAGGAAATCAAAAATAGGGAGAAAAAAGGTTCGCTTTAGCGTTTTCCCACACTTTTAATAGAAAATACGTAACTGTATGGTAACATCCTATTAACGGAACAATTTATGTGCCATTACTTCACTGAACACTGAATTACGTACATGTATCCGTCTAAATTACAGCATACGTTTATCACAAAAAATAAGGGGGAAATATGCTCTTGTGTATTTTATTTTTAATATTTTTTGCCTTATCGTGCGAATTAGCATTTGTAGGCCTATATATATATATATATATATATATATATATATATATATATATATATATATATATATATATATATATATATATATAATAAAGAAAGGAATGCAATAATGAGCATAACTGATTAATTTTAGGAGTATTAAAGATACAAAATGTATTTCGAAATTTTCGGTCCCCCTGAGATCTTCGTCAGCGAAAATTTCGAAATACATTTTGTATCTTTTATACTCCTAAATCAACCAGTTATGTTCATTATTGCATTCCTTTCTTTATTTTATTTTTACCCCGGAGAAACGTGTAACTTTTCTGTTTTAATACATATATATATATATCTATCTATATATATATCTATATATCTATATATATATATATATATATATATATATATATATATATAGATGTGCAGGTCGATAAAAGTGGTAGGAAGTGCTGAAAAGTTTGCAGAAAATTCCACGACGTTTCGAGTATACGTGGAATTTTCTGCAACTTTTAAGCACTTCTTACCACTTTTATCGACATATATGTGCATGTGTTCGTATGTTTGTTGTAACTTCACTAGAACGTCTTTAAGACTTGTTGGTGTATTTCTGTTATTTGATACGAATCATGCAGCTAACACTACACTGGCTGCACCAACCATCTGAAGCTTCGTATAACCGTAAGACGGCCTAAGAGGGTGGGCCGTTCCGGTAAAATTTCTTTAACTGTCACTTATTATATGGCAACCTTATCTCATGTAATAGTGGTTTGAACTTTTAAATTGTTCAGGTTTTCATGAAAAGACCCTTCAGCTCGAGGCTGGTGAGCATAGAGTGCGAGATCTTTTTTCCTCAATGCTCCTGTTTGAAAGAGATTGAATTTATTGGTTGGATAATCTCGCATCTAGGGGAATGAACGTGGATGATGGTAGCTACTGTCAGCACCACAAAGGAATTAAAAGGAATTAATTTATATCTTCTTTCCATAAAATTCTCGATTGTTTCCGTTGTTGGATTAGTCTACAGCTTTGGTCCGTCTCTTGAATTTTTTGTTGGGGTTTTCCTGTGTTTTCTCCATTAGTCATATTGTTGTTTTGCATTACCTTGTACTGTTGCTTCAATCTGTATTGTGAATTCTGCTTTTATCAAGGCTCCAATTGACTTCCTAAATACATTTTTTCTATACCTGGGATTTCCGTTTATTTTTCTTTTGTGCTTTATATATATATATATAATATCGGTATCACTTAATTTATACCATTCGTTAATGCCAACAAATGTATATCATGCGATGATAAATATATAACACATAACAACTATGGAAATGAAAACGGCATGACATCTTTAACAGATAAAACACTAAAGAACGAAGGAGCAGAAGGCTGCAAGAAAGGAAGATTTTCATAAGTTTTCTACGTACTTGGAACGGCAATATTCATAAAAGTAAACTTCCGCTACTCGTTTAATCCCATTATTTTCAAATTCTTCTGAGGAATCATATAAAAATTAACTTCAAAATACGATCATACTAAAAGAGTCCTTGAAATGATCGCTGAATGGATGAGCATGTGTCTGTGTGTTTACGATGAAGTCGGATACTTACCGCTATCTTCCATATAACCATAATGACTATAATCGTCGGAGCTGTTCCTTCCCTCTTCTTCTGTCTCTCGGTACTCGCCATCACCGCTTCCATCTCTTACCCTCATATCATCATCGTCGTTGGGTATGTTCATGGGAACATCGTTGCTCATATCTTTTATGGAGAAAAGTTGCATTTTGATCATTCATTTTCTAGCTCATACTTGTGTTACAATTGGCTCGGTGTCGCACTTCACCTACTGTAAATAAGCTAAATTAAGATGCGTCTGGACGAGAAACATTTAGCCTTTCGATACGCGTCTGGATCTACGTTTTAGAAAACCAGAACTAAATTTCAAAATAAAAACAAAACATGTTTATGGTGGTGACAAGTGAAAGCTATTAAAATGAAAAATTTAGATAGGATTTCATCTTCATTGTTTGTTTTATTGCTCCGATATAAAAGTAAAAGTCATTCACTTTTAACAGTTATGCTGATTACACAATTATTTTGCATACAGTCGCACTAATTTAAAAATTGTCATTTTTTACCCATAGGCAAACTCTAGTTTTTTTTAAACCTGACGTCTCCAACAATACACATTTTAGAATTTTTGAACAATAATATGCAGTGTTTGTGTTTATAGCAGAGAAAAGAGAAATTAAAGACAATTTGGGCTGTGTAAGAAGACGGAAGATGTCACATGATTATCATCAAATAACGTTTACACCTTACATCACGTTGATTTAGTGAAGTAAAATAGAAAGCGTTTCATCAGAATTGTGTAGAAAATGGACATACAAGCTTTCTTATTTATTTTCACCCAGGTGGCGATGGCCATAGCCACAACGGCCAATAAGCTCATTATTTCTTTAATCATTTGTCCTTATATCATTCCGAACTCCTTTTGCTACATTTTTTCAGAACACTCAGCAAGGCTTAATTTACTCTTGGAACAATTGCAACCTTTCCAGCATAAAATCCAAGCATATTGCAATTAATGCCATCTCTTTGAAAAAGGAGATTTTTGCAAGCTTTCTTATAAATGATGAAGAACGTAGGTTGAATACGCGAAACGCCAGGCGTAGGGCCAAATAAAAAAAACGTGTTACTTCTCCGCCCGATTCCTTTTGGGGGGACCTGGATTTTTTTAAATTACTAACAAACACCCCAAATCAAGTAAAAACAAAAACAAAAATCCAGCCAATCCATTGAAATATAAAATGCTTACAACTAGGAAGTTTCAGCATAGACTTTGTCGGTCATTTTCCTCACACCATAACGGTACATAGTAGCTTAATCCTTGCACGTAATCCACTGCTCATGCACCATTACTTACGTTTTAGTGAGAGGAGTTTCACTAATAAGCTGCACTCCTATTTAATAACACATGCAATTATAGTTTTTGCCCAGTCTCGTTACGTAAGCGATTGATCATTAAGCCAGCAACGGATAGGGAGGCAATGCACTTGAATCCACTTTTGCGGTAATTTCCGCCATTCCAAGCAAAAGCAGGAGAGGCAAAATCAACAAAGATCCACTAGCCTAATAACCCTTCCCCTCTGTGATCACACAGACACTTACACACAAATGATAAAGCATATGGAAGTTCGGATTAAGCCTTTGTAAGATCTGTAGTAAAAACCATTGGGTCTAAAATTAGCTTCCACAGCGTAGCTATGAAAATAGGTCATTTTGTGTGATGTATAAATTATATTAGAAGCTCTAAGCCAGTGGTTCCCAATCAGGGGCTTTTGCACAAATCAGGGGGGCGATGAGCGCTAAGGGGCTGCAGGGGGCGTCTACTCAATTTAAACCAAGGCTTTACAAGGTTCCAAAAGCATATCTAGCTGAAATTTCCTTACAAAAAAAGTGTGGTATGCCACATGTGAACACACGTAATCACGTGTGGCAGAGCATATGAAAATACATAAGGAAAAAAGTGTGGTTATGCGTGGTGACACATGTGGTATTGGAACCAATCTGACACACAGGACCACGCTTTTCCCTGCATGATTGTCACACCTTGAAATCTGGGTCAAAGTGGGGAAAGCTGTGTCAAGGTGACACGTGACAAACCAGGGGAAAGTGTGGCAAACAAGGCCAGGGAACGAAGTCGAACTATTGAATTTACTTTACTCAGCACCACACTTCTCCACACATCTCCACACTTTGCCTACTTTACCCCAGTTTGCCTCCTGTTACATGTGTCAAAGCGTGATTTTCGGTTTTCCACACATTGCCTCATGTCCAAACTGTAAAAATGCTGGTCAATGCATGGTACTTTGAAAAAGTGTTTTAACTGTTTATTAATGACACACTTTGTCACGCAAAAATTCATAGAAATTTCACGCCTCTCCCCACCCCACCATAGTTTTGCGCAGTTCGACACAGTATTTCATGTGTTGGTATTGGAACTTTTGCCACACAATGTTTATTGTAAGGGAACTCTCAAATTGGTTCGCACAAAAAGGAGATGAATGGAGTCAACAAGTTGAGTAGGTCTAATATTCCCTTCCCAGATGCCACAAAATGGCATCTACTATAACAGTGTTTAATTTCAATTTTTCCTGCAAGGACCCTCATATTCCCACCAGTGACAGTGAAAGCGGTGACCGAAAGGGTCATAGCTAAACCGCGTCCTGAAAATTTAACCTTGAATGTAGATTTCTTCCTTGCAGTCCATAAACATGACATACTGACAGAAGTGACAATTGTAGATAACTGTAGCACAATAGCACAGCTTCCGGGGGCGAACCTCCCTGTCGCCCACTGGGATGTTGACCTTTGGCCTCATTTTGGGGAACAGTCCATAACTCGATGGGGCCCTGGCAAAGTCAGTTAAATACCAAAGACGTTTCTCCTCTCTTGACCGCGATCAAGCCTTCTTGTTGGGAACCACTGCTTTTACCTCTTTCAAAGATTTCACCAGATTTATTCTGGGAATTGCTTCAAAAGATCTTTGTTTGTGTGAAAAAAAGAAAACGAAGGGAAAAGTGATTCATCCGCTGTGCACATGGACGGTAATAGTCAGCATAAAAAAAGATAAGTCTGAGTGATACCGTACGAAACGGCGTTCATGAAAATGCTAGGAGGTGGCATGCATATATTGCAGTGCATTCGGTCTGCTCTGCATGAAATGAAACTTCCGAATCTCCTATGCCAAAATCCCTTTTCTCCTGACTAGCCCTATATTTATTTATTATCTGGTATTAACATAGTGTTATAATATGCATATATACCGATCATAAAAATGTTAATATATGCTACTATAAAGTTAGTTATGTCTTTTTTAACTGAATATGAGGCCTATTTGAGCACAGAAATACAAGGAATTAGATTGTTGGAACAAAATTTAAACTTGCCTATAAAAATAAGCAAACGAAGCTCCATTCCCCTAATATTTTGGAAGCTCGTACGTGAAGTATTTTTCCCCCATCGCGTAATGTATTACCTTCTTAACAAAGTAAAAAAATTTTGTCATTTCCTACCTTCACAGTAACAACCATGTAATACCAGGAAAAACAAAACAGCATCGGAAAGATGACGAGTGACTTTCATTTTCCAATTTGATGAAAAGTTCAAAATATATTGCATTCAGCGATGAGTCGACAACTAAATATCGTAAGGTGATTTAAGGTTTCAAAAGAAAAGAGATAGGAAGGGTTCGTGTATTGATATAAAAGTGTTTCCTGCCTACAGGAAAAGTAGCTTCAAGTACACCCAATACAGGAAGGGAGATGTGTATATAGCCGTGTACGGCCAATGCACATAGCAACGAGCAAAGGACTGCAACTAGATTAAATACTGCATCAGGCCACATCCTGAAAGTAAGGAAACAATGGAACAAATGATTGAATCTGTAGTATATAAACTGATAAAGTTGTGGACAGAGGTCAAAACCACCTAGCTACATGTGGTAGAGCGTTCATTGTAGAAACAGCGTACGTTTAGAGGTCGTGAACTCCATTTAATCCTTTTGTAAAGGCCGATTCACACTTCAGTAAAGCGTACTGTACTGTTCAACTCTGATCCATGTCTGTAACTGGCAAGGTAGAACACGAGATGACCATATATGGTTTCTTACAGATTCATAACGCGTGAAAGTTTGGAAGTATAAACCAAATAAAGATATCCATGATAATGGATATTAGGGTGGCCGAATGGACAAAGAAGGTGCATATCTAAAGATATGGATGCTAAAGATATGGATGCTAAAGATATGGATGCATATCTTTAGTAATTCTGTTTCCAGATACCGAATGTTTTGAAAGAACAAATATTCTGATGCTAGGAATTCTACTTAGGTTTTTCTATTCCTCCTTGAATTGGTAAAGAATGTTTTCATCATAATCGAGAGCGTCAACAGCATCTCAAAAATGGGGATGGGCTCATGACCTTGACCTGACCTACTTTAAGCGCGAATTGCAACTCCCTAGAAGCGAGGGATTCGGGACACTTACAAACCGTGGAAAAATTTGGAGAATTCATGAACTGTGGGGTAATCTGAGACATTTCCCCATCCTTTTAATCCATTAATCGGCTGTTTCCAACATTTTTGAGTTTAATTTCTTTGACCCAGCTATATTTTAAAGCAACAGAATCACACAAGTATTCACTATTATTCTTAAAAGGGGGGGGGTAATCCACCTCCACTTTAAAAAGTGGAAGACATTCCCCCTCCATTCTGTTGACTCCCATGAATGCAATAGCGTGATAAAAGCAAAAAAAAGGGGTTTCACCGACATCATGTGATCGGGCGTCTCTTGTGTAAGTAGTGTAAGAAGGGTAGGCGGTGCCACTATTTGAAGTTACACTCAGTCGGTGAACCTAGCACATTTTTTAGGAAAGGCCCGAAATCATCATTCGTGATTTCATGCGAAAGATTTACTGGCTTTTTAACTTGCCGTAGGTGAATATTTTGGAAGGTTGGTTCTTATGACCAAACTATGCAGAGCAAGCGTCCATTGTGTCACAGTAGTATCTATGGTTATGCCGTGCGCGTATGCTGTAAATACGTTTACTGCGTATGTGTTTTGTCCTTCAGTGCCTGTGAATCCAACTCCCTTGACGTCCCATGAAATCCCTCTATATGCCGGGACCGATATTAGATAGGGAGTGAAAGATAGTTCGTACGAAAGTCTTCGCATAAATGTACCTAAAAAATTGTAGCCCCTGAAAATAAGTAACTTAAAAGCTTATCAGTTCTTGTTCCTGTTATACAAGTCTTAACTTATGAAAGAAATTAACTTCATGTTTTCCTTATCATTAATGCTTCCCATTCCTTGACAAACTGTATGCATTTAGAATAAAAAGTTTACAGAAGGATTTTGCAGCCCTCAGTTTCATCTTCCACAGGGCCTAGTGGGCTAATGGACCTATGGCAATATTGATACTATGTCAGTTACTGGCTATAACTCAAGGAACATTTTCTGCACTATATGAACATTGACCTATGGCAGTCACTGGCAATAAGGAGGGAAACAATGGCAGGGTTAAATGTTGTGGGGAAAGATCAATAATACAAACTGTAAGTTTGAGCAGTATTCATTCATTTCATTTAAGAGGCAGCATGGGTAAAAGCTTCTGAGAAAGCGAAAATTCTTCATCCGAATTGGTACAGCCCTCCTCGGGCTAAGGAATGGGTATTTTTGGCTGGTGTTAATTCGCACAAGATAATTCCAGGTACAGGCTCTCTAAATACTCTATTTGAAGATTCTCAGCAGTACTTAGTGAGCGCATATACACTTACAATATTCTGAACTAACATTCATTTAATGGGAAGGAAAATTATTCAAATCAGCTCTGAAGATTTTCGTTCTATGTAAATTAATGAATTTTCACGAGAGTGCTCCATAAACATGATCTTCAACTGTTGCTCAAATTAAATGTAATATGTCATGGTCACAAGCTGTCAGGTAACCTTAATCGAATGTCAAGGAACGCAACTCCAAATGTCTACGTCAAACCCATTCAAAGTGTCCATAACCCCAGTTAGTTTATCGATACAGGGCAAGAATTTTCTATTTTAATCCTAGCATGGATAAAATCCTAACATAACTACTTTTTAGGATTCATTTTTTGTAGAGTGACCGCATTCATTGACTAGGCATCGATTTAAGGACAAAAAACATAGTTTTGTATCCTCCTTGTACATTGGCGTATAAAGAAACGAATATCCTCTTTTGCCCGTTACAGGTGACCGTACTTTATGGACGTATTAGTTTGATTAAATTCACTGCAGCCTTTTTGACCGAAAGCGGTAGAAGAGTATGGAAATTGAGAGGGAGGGGGGGGGGGGGGAGTAACGGGCAGATTGACACACCAAGCCGATATAACTGCTGCAACGTGTGTTAACATTCATACAAAGTACCAGAAGATTGTAAAGAGGGAGCCTCTTAAAGGACTCAGATACAACACTCTTACATACACAATCAGAGCCGGTGCCAGGGTTTTGAAAGTGAATGGTGTTACCGATGGGTGCAAGAAATTGTTGGGGGCAATAGAAACGACGCCAAACGTGGTCCTGGCTCAAGGATAAGGTGTGGGATCAGAAAGCGTTTCCCGGAAGCTCAGAGAGACTTTTTACCTGTCTTCATATCATGACACTGAATGTGCACGAAACAGTACCAAAAAACTATTAAAACACATGATGTAGAGGGATTTTCAATGGTTAGGCTGGATGATGACAGGAGTTGCATGGGGCTTTGGTATTGTAAGATCGTATGCTGCCTACAGGAAGTCGGCCTATGTATGGTTCAAGCTTCAAGTACTTTCCATGGCCCGGCTGTTAAAAAAAATGTGCATGTTTTAAGAAATGTTAGCAGTGGCCGAGATTCAAATACATTTTAGTGAAGCCTGTTTTCAATACACCAATTCGCCTAAATCTACCGTGGTTTGGATAAGTAACGATGTAGTTGACAACAAGGAGGAAAATACAAGAGAGAGGGGATAATACCTCTCGTCACTTAGTACAATGCATTCTTGACCTTACTCTACACTCAAAAAAGGCAATATTAACAGATCTTGGAATTTACATCTACTTGAATGTTGTGGATGTTGATTTCCTTTCCAAGGAAAGTACCATGGTATAATCTTTTCAAATAAGTCTGCAGAAGTTGTTCAAATGTTGACAAGTCCTTATATTTTGTGATACGCTTCACCAGTATAATACAATTTCCTCATTGACATTTTAAAAATATTTCCGTGAAGATGAAATGCAATTTGTAAGTTAACTTTTCCTTTCATAGCTTGTCAAAGTAATCTGCCAACTGCTCGAGTGATGTGCTAACTGGTGAAAATCAGCTTCGCGTAAACTGGCATGGAAAGAGTGTGAGGCGTGATGTGGGAAACCTGACTCCCTTTTTTACGCAATGCTCAAAGTTGTTTCCCACCTTTTTCTCGAAAAGTACAGGAAAGAGATGTACTACAACCATATTTGTATAATTACGTAATTCTGAAATTAAAAAAGGGAGTAAAGGCATTCAATACTAAGTCTGCAATGATTAGTCCAGGCATTCTCAACTATATTCAGCGAAGCGCCACTTGATTGAATAAAAATGTAAAGAGGGCCACCCTCTAAGCTGGTGACCGTTAGTCCTGTGGGAGTAATTACATTGAAAAGATGTTTATCACAACCAGGCCCATAGCCAGAATAAACAATTAGGGAGGGAGCACATCGATCTTGGACTTTCGCAGACCTGGAAGAGGGGTTCCCCCTCTCCTTTGAAATTTTTTTCCCTTTTTTAAAGACCCTAGATGCAAAATGGTGCGCTTTTTCCCAATTTTCTTCCGATATTCCCATTTTTCTCCCGATATTTGTATTCTAAAAAGGCTGGTCTCGTGATAAATTTTTTCTCCTGCAGTGCAAGATCTATTATTGACGAAAATTTGAGGGCACGTGCGCCCCGTGGCTACGTACCTGATCACAACGCTCACAATAAATTGTGTATGGTAGCGTTTCGCATAGTAACATTTCCGTGTACAGTCGCTGTAGTGAAGGTTGCAACTGTGAGGCTTGCACTACAGGGGCTTCACCACTTGTTACCTAAACTCCAGCAACTGTATCTACCGGGATACTCGTAAGTGCGCCCATTTGACAAGTTCCGAGTGTGAATGTCTGAACAATAGTGTACGTTCCGCCGTTCGTTCCATTTGTTCATGCAGCCGGCCGGCCCGACGCGCGCCATCTGAAATGGTGCCGCGCGCCACTAGTTGAGAAAGCCTAAATTAGCCTGTCGATCATTAATTATTACATTTTGCAAGAGGTTTGCATCTTGGCTTCAGATTTCTTTCCATCCGGCTGGTACCGGCTCTTATTTATTCAATTAAAACCTTAAGATAAATATATTTGGTGCCTCTGATCGCTTAATTTGTCATTAAGTGAAGACTAACGGTATTTGATTATTCAGTTATCTTAAATAGATATTTGTTTCAAAATGTTTTTAGAACACTGGAGCGACCCATTCATGAAGGGCCCATAACCAGTACTCGATCTATCCTAACTGTGATTAACTCTCGTTCTGTGACTGATTTTTTTTTTCATTAAGTGGGATTTTTGTATTGTGCCTGGAGGACAGTCAGTTCCAATTATACCGTCATTATGAAATTAAATTTTGTACTTAATTTAAAGTTTTTAGGGCTTATCCCATACACTGAACTACCAATTGCAACAGAAGTAAGCATTTAAGTATAGCACGAATCTCATGAGTAAGCTTTCACATAATGCTTTCATTTTGGAGGAAAATCGTTCGCCCGCCCGCCCCCTCCTCCATAAGAAACTGAGCTATGAGGCCCATAACTACTAATTTGACAACTTTCTCCTATTTCTAGTCACTCAGGTCACTTATTATAAACTCACAAAATATTCCATGTTTCATCCAACTATGGTTATTTTAAGGCGACTTGCCAATATTTGTTCATGGGCAACACAGGACCTTCGATATTTGCTATGTACATACAAGACAAGACTATTAACCTTCAAAAATAAATTACTTCTTTTTACTCCTACTTATAACCAGAAAGGTGATCTATCCCATACCAATAGCAGAACCTCTTCACATTTTATCCATTTGCTGCAATACCTCTTTTTTCCTTCACAAGAAAAGCTCATTAGGGGCAGTTGTTAATTGCAATAATTTACTAAACAAAAACACTGATTCACAGCAAGTGTCTCATTACGCCCACGACTCGCTTTCTAGTCACTTGTAATAAAACCGTTAAGGAGCTTTATTTCTTTATCAGAATTTTGACAAGTTTCATGTGAAAGTTCAAACCAAACAGGACATATTGTCATAGAAAGAACCATTCTAGACCCCTCAATTGAATTTCTTCTTTACTTTAGCTACATTTTTGCTATTTCAATTAATACTACAAAATTAATCGACTTAAAGCCACTTGCCAGAAAAAAAAAATCAATATTTAATGAATATTCTAAAATCGCACATCGTATAAAACCTGTTCCGTTATTCTAGCATTACCTTAAAACGATTTCTGATCAACTTACTGCTTAGGCAAGGTTTAGAAACAATGCATGGTCACTGACAGCTCAACAACTAAAAAGAGGTAAGCACCTCACCTTTTGGGAGTTGGCGATTGGGAAATGCAGTCCCACAGTTTGAATAAAAGTACCTTTGTGTCGTAGTTTATGAATGATTCTTCACAATGATATGACAGCATTTTTGCCACAAGGCTAATTGTTGAATTCATACAACTAATTATAAGATTACTGTAGATGATGTTTCAAAATAAGATTGGGGGAGACTGATCGTACCCTTTAAATATTTAATTTATTCTTTCTTTCATTTTAACACTACCAACATCTTTCTGAAAAGGTGCAAAGGTGCCTTGATATTCCTTCAATAGGGACCGCGGAGACGGAGGGGATGGGCTACGGGGGCTTTAGCCCTCGCACTTTGTCTGCCGTGGGCATTTTGGGCGTCTTAAAAGGCCGCTTTTATTCTCTTGAACATATTTAGACGCTTCCATGAGTAGTCCCCCCCCCCACTTCAAAATTGGCTCATCGGTCCCTGTTCACAGAAACTTCACATTAACCTACCTTTAGTATAACAGCCTATCCGGTACTGCTGAAGTAACTTATTATCATATTCGTCAATTTTCAATAAAAGTTTCATTTGTTCCATTATTTCTCTTATGATTGACGAATAGCCAGCTATTAGAACGTAGTCCCATTCATTTCTTATATCCTAGTAATGTCCGCGAAAGGTGAAATTAATATTTAGAAGAACATTCATGGGAAAGAATATCAAAGACAGACGTTGGAACAAAGACCATATACAGGTAATATGGTAGCCGTTCGGCTTCTTCGCACTCTTCTTTATACTACACTTTACAAAAACAGTGTGGTTAGTCATTTCTTTACCAGCGTATATAGTCTAGCGAGCTCTAAAAATTGACTTACCCGGTACCGATTTGTAAAATATAGCGACTATTCTAAAACTATTGTTTATAATGTAACTTTCAATTTTAGGTTGGTTGTCACTTTTTAAAAGTTCCCGAACATGCAAATTTTCAATGTCAAAGGTTCAAAAGGTCAATTTTTCAAAGTTTTAGTATTTTTGACACACTTTAATATGACGAGACTTATAAAATGCTGTGAGTCAAAATGAACAATTTGTATAGTCTTAAAGTGCTCAAAAAAATAACGAAAATAAAAGAATTATAAACTGTTTATAGAGTGTTTTCGTAGCCTTAACAAAGAAATTTGAATAACGGACTAAGACACGTTGAACAGTCTGTTTTCAATACCTTTCAATTTCAGTTCTGGACCATTGGTGAGAACTGAGAAGAAAAACGTCCAGAACAGTGGTAGCGCCAGGTGGGGGTCATGGCCCCCCGTCGGGGATGGCTGCCCTCCCGTCGGGGAAATTTTCCGGTTTCGTCGGGGAGCTACTATGTATACGGTAAAACACGTAGTCCCCGACAACAGGCAGTCGCCCCGACGGTTTACTTAATTTTGGTCTAAATTTGGGCAAATTCTTCAATTGAACCCCCAAATTTCCCAGTTTTCTTCGTAAAAACCCATTTTTTTTTCAAATTTTCAATGGTAAAAGCCCAGCTTTATCAATTTTTTCCAGTAAGAGCCCCAAATTTTCGGGGCGCTTCGCGCGCCAAGATTTTACTTCAGACATCGTTTACGCAATATTTCGCCCTCATCGAGGCTTCGGGTTGCTGCCCCCCCCCCCCGTCCTGTCGGGCAAATCCTGGCGCCACCCTTGGTCCAGAAACTGTCCAACACGTTCTGTAAACTATGGACAAGTGATGTTTAAAATACAACCTTTGAATGTTTCTGTAGTTCCCCAATTGGTTGGAAGCTGGGACGTTAAACCTCATCTAACTAACTAACTAACTAACTAACTAACTAACTAACTAACTAACTAACTAACTAACTAACTAACTAACTAACTAACTAACTAACTAACCGAACATAGTTTTAAGGTCAAAGGTCATTAAAGGTCGCACCTTTGAAACTTGATCTGCATTTTACGTTTTTCCCCATAAGGACCCTTCACAAAATCATATGACTTCAAACAACATTTATTCAGATGTTTTAACGCAATTTTGCCAGGGGTGAGGCCAGGTGGGTTGAGGAGGCCGTGGCCCCTTCGAGAAAGGTTGAGGCCCTCGTCGGGAAAATTTTCTAATCTCTTGTAGGGAGAATGAGTGTGTGCGATGAAGTTTTTAATCTCCGACAGCGACTGGTCGTCCCAACAGTTTAGTTGAGTTACGCTACTCTCAAAGAGGACTATTTTTCAATAAATTGCAAACCCCATCTTTTACATTTACTTTAATATAAAACCAATTTTTAAATTTACTTCAATAAAAATACCAAATTATTGAAATTTCACCACTAAAAGCCCCAAACTTGTGCCGCCCAAATAGCGCGGAAGTGTTTATTCACCATCCTTATGAAAAATTCCGTCGCTTAGTCCTGGTTTTGGACTATGGCTTTCGCCCTTACCAATGTCGAGAACTTGCAATCCTTAAAATTAAGTGGGATGTAATGAAAATATTTATAGGCCTACCATGAAATGTAGGCTATTTTCGTAGCTGTCTCAGAGAAACTTGGATTGTTTCGGTTGTTAGGATGTGTGGAACCACTGCATTGATTAGATTAAATGTGCGAAATCCCATAGCCTAACTAAATTAATTGACTTAATTATTTATTAAATACATTACGGTGTTTCTGTCATTGCAATTAATATTTGTCAACATGAACCAGATCAGCGAAAAGGGGTATGTTGTAGAAATAGCCATGCAAAAACAGTAGCTATTTGTTTAAATGTTTTCGGACGTGATGGTAAATTTTATTAAGGCAGAAAGCGTCTTTGCTCGAGAAGGCATGCAACTAATACATTTTACCGATTTTTCTGCTATCTTTTATGAGAGGGAGTTAATAAACCTGTAGTGATTTGTGGTTATAGAGTAATATAATTAAAAGTTGTTTCCCTGTATTGGAAAGCCAGTGAATGATTCTCGCACCAGTCTATTTTGTTTTCAAGTTTGGACATGGAAATGGCACATATCCATAACAAGTCTTGATTTTACTTGCAAAAAAAAAAAAATCCTTTAAATAAAATAATTCGCTGTTCTCAAAAAAAAATGATTATTTTGAGATGAATTCAATGAAGCTTGTACAGTGTTGTAGAGGGGCTGTTAATACGATACAAATTCATATATGATCTAGCTTTCATTTTGGTAAAGTTATAAAGACAGTGTTTAGTAATCACAATTAGGGATTACGTGTTTAATTCCAGCCACATCTAGCATCGTGAGGCGGATATTTAGGTAACAGGTTTCTAAGGACTGATATTATGCTTTTTGTCTTGCACAATATACGTTTTTGTCGACAAATAATTGGAGGTAAGAAGCATTCAGCAAACTCTAGGGTTTTTGGGAAAAGATGCGTTGTCACAATTATTCTTTTAGCCTGGCAACAAGCACATAAATTGGTTGGCTAAATCACGGGTCAACCAGATTCAGATATAGCCTGAAAGCAACCATGTGTTGAGCAGTTGAACAATCGGGAGAACGGGTACTCTGTTCGAAAATGCAGGTTCATAACTTAAGAGCAGTGGAGGGACCCACAAACATTTACGCCTGGTAGAAATTGTAGGAACAAAAATTACATTTCACTTTTATGTTAACACATCTCGTGTCTTGAAAATGATTTTCCCTCTGACAGTCTGGGAGCTTTCTCGCCCCCTTCAGCACGTTGTCTGGCTAAGGGCCTGGATGAAACTGACTCTAAGAGGGTTTGGTGATTTGATTTTTTCATATGCAGATTAATGAAGGAAGTTTCAATTGACTACAGGATACTCAAAATGCTTTTTCTTTGAAAAGCAAAGAATTTGTTAATTTTTTACCGCTTTGACCCATTTAGAGCAAGATTTTAGTGACACATTTTGAAGGTGGAGCATTGTATATTATTACTCTCACATCTGATATGTTAACCTTTCCAGATATGGTTTATAAATTTGATGAGTATGGACATAGCTGACGGGGTTTTTCGTTTAGCCTTTCGCTACGGTTATCCTGTGTGGCAGAAGTTAAAGAGAGCCGCTGTGCAGTCAAACATTGGACAGATCAATTTTATCCAAGAAGAGCATTATATTGCAATGTAGAACTTATAACGATCTTACCTTGTCTTTCTTGAGAGACGCTTTATCTGTCAAAACATGCATGCATAAGATGCATTAAAATATCATATCGTGTAAATTTGAAACGGGGAAAACTAAAAAAAAAAAAAATAATGAAAATATTCAATGAAACCATAGTAAATACTGATAATTAACGGTTTTATACATTAGTTGGAGTTCAGGGATGTTTATTGTAAATTTATTCAAAATATTTACCAAACTAGACCCAAGGTAAAGCCTCTTCTGAAGGTGAAGTACACATGTATAGTACCAAAATTGTTGAAGTTTGGGTGAAAACAGACTCGTGACCTTTGACCCTCCTAATTACCATGTTCGGGTAAATTTAAAAGGTGACAACCAAAAGAAAATGAAAGCTGACATCCTAAGAAACATTTTAAGGGTAGGTGTCAACTTTTACAAAGTTGTACCGGGGGGTCGAAAATTTTCAGACTTCGCCGCTAGTCTAATAGGAATGCGGGAAGTGGTTCAATATTTACCTACATGCTTCCGCTTCCATCCCCGTTATGTAGATCTAAAAGAAGCATCTACCTCATAGAGTAGGATATAGGAACTAGAGTGTGCACTCCTAATACCGCGTACGTACATCCGCTGTGATTGCATGGAGACTTTAGATCAGTGATGGGGACCAGTCTGCCATTATCGGTGGAGGCAAGAAGCGGAATTGTGCGAGTATGTGTGTACAAACTGTACGGCGGCAGAGTCCCCACGCGATCACAGCTGTTTCGGGGAGTGCACACTCTAGTTCCTATATCCTACTCTATGATCTACCTTAAAGTTTTATCTCCTGTTAAATTAAACAAGTCTGCTAGAAATCAAAGACTTTAACAAAGAGCTTTCGGTCATTTTTGCCTCTTACCTCTTAACCTATTTTCACAAATTTTCCCTAATCTCGAATCAATCTTTTTTTTAAGATCAGCGTCCTCTACATGGACTTTGGACACATTCAAATCATCTGTATGGCTGGTAAAAGAGAACACTTACCACATTGTAACAGTGGAGGAGAATATAACCTTTTATTCATAGTGCCTCTTCACTATCGATGCTGTTAAAATTTCACTGACCATGGAGATTATCATTCATATCTTTGCTTTAGAAAGGGCTTCGTAATTGGTTTTTACGTTTTAGGTTGGAAAAGATACAGAGGTATTGAAAAATTTTGTGCACTATTTAAGACATGTCCAAAATCAGGAAGGAGATCTTACATTTGCTTTAGTGTAAGGGAAGGTGATGAGAAAGGGGCATTGGGTAATTAAAGGGTCATGTAGGACTTACACCTCGTACAAAACTTTGAGCCTCCACAAGCCCTTTGGAAATTTCAAGAGTGAAATGTAGTAACAGGCCTGATTTTAATTATAAATACTGTGCTAACACTCAACGTACACCACCTTTTACAACATCCCATGAACTGGCTCAGCCTCCAGTGGCTTCCAGTGAAACACTCCAAGCTGAGCTATTTGATGTAGTATTTTAGCCTACATTGGATATAGTATTTAAGCCAACAAATATAAGCACCATTCGTTACTTAATTTAAAGATCAAGGTTTTCTTCTATTATAGATACCTATGACTGAACACAATCTATGGCCCTAAAGAGTCTCTAAAATGTCATCATTTACTTAACGATCAGGTATGTTGCCTTAGCATCACTCCAACAGACGGGACCGGTATCAACTGCATAGGCATACTCAAGGTTATTGCTGTCAACATGGATGAATGATTCATAGTGCGGCATTTGAATCGAGGAGTCAGTCGTTGAATTTTGCCGTCTGCTCTCTACAATTTCGTATTCCAAATTGACCGAACCCTTCACGTAAGTACATTTCAAAATGTTTCCATTATTTTGCTTGTTTTTAGTAGTTCTGTATAAAGAAAGAAGAACAGAAAAAGTGATACTCATATGACTTAGTACTCTCTATATTGTATGCAATGTCTTTACACTATTGTCAGCGACCAGCGGGATGCAGCATATCATTTGATGTAATTCTGTGGTCTCTTAAAATGAGTGGTTTCTCCGTTTTTCTGGATTTTTCTTAAAACGATTGTGTATTGTGCGCCTCGTAGGTCATAATGAGCATGCTGAGTGAGATATCAGATCATGATTAGCGTTTTTTTTTTTTTCATCAAAGTTAATCAACGTTAAAGGCACCCAGCAAATCTAAAAGGCGCGCCATCTGAAATCCACGTGAAATGGAGATCTTTGCTGGAAAGTAATTAAAGAACAAGTACCATGGCTTCAGTTAAGATGTTGCGTGATTGCCAAAGGGTAAAAATTGCTGCTTTTTACCAACGCATCACAATTAATAATGTCATTTTTATAGGATTGCAGATCCATATGTGTGTAAGTCCTAATGTGTGCACTAAAATGTCGCTATCAAGCTGTTTCGCCGCTTAGAGAAGATATCTTACCTTTTATTTCGAAGAAAGTATGTCACACCGATAGTTAATATGACTATTGTAACGATTACAATAACGGGAACCGTAACATATACAGCCACTACTGACGACACACCTGGGAAAAGAACAGGGTGGTTAAACTCCGATAAAACTGAGCCACGAAGCCCATGATTGAATGAAACAAGAATGTGAAACACGTAATCATGCTTAAGAATGTGACCCCAAATAATAATGGAACAGGAATATTACTAAGTCACTTCAAGACTAATTGTGTATTATTCAACCTGATGTCATCATAAGTTTTAGGTTTAATCATAGCCGCTAAGCAAAGTTTAAAGTAATTTCTTCATTAGGCACTTTAAGATTATTTTATGCTTGCTAGCAATGAAAATCCAGTAAAACGTTCTTATATATCAAATTCGAAGAAATTATTCAATGTTGGACTTTTCTCAGTCTGAAATAAAATTATTTATCCTCTCAAAATGTAAAAGAGTGAAATTAACTGGGGGAGTGACTTCCGGCATCACTCTTTTATCGAGTGGAAAATTGACTGAAATTCCGCTTTGTTCGACATGGTAAGCTACTCTTAAAGGGTGAAAATCTTCCTTGACTACGAATGACATGCCACTCGATAAGAGCGAGCTATAAGTGTTGCCAATCTTTAGGAAGAATCCCACTCTTTCAGATTTTTAGAGAGTACGTACATTGCTAAAATCGCAAAAGACGTGTAGCGCATTTTCTGATGATCAGAAGAAAACGGTCAAACCATTGGTCAGCAGCATAAACCTAAATGTGCTCTCTTTAGGTTCAAAGATGTGAATTATTTGCCTGTGCATCAGTTGGGTAATGGTGTACATTGTGCAACTTTTGCAATGCTGATATTCGCATGTAAGTAGTAGAAACCTTTGAAGTTATAAAAATTCTGACTTTATGTCGAATCGCTAACCAGTTATTAACTAGGCCAAAATTATGTTTTTATGACAACTAATCTAGCTTTAATCTCTTTACTTTGACACTCCAAGATTCGAGACTGCCATCTTGCAGTCCATGGTTATCATTGGTCTTACAGTTGATTATTCTTCTGTTGCATTAATGTGTTTAAGCATGAAGTTGGGGTCTAGGGGTTGGAATCCTCCTTGAGCCCAAAATGGCAATTTTATGGCAGAAAAATTCATGCCATCATTGTTTGCCAATTAAGGACGAATTTCAGGGCGAACAGATCCCTTTTCCTAACCTGTGAAATGTCTTTCCATACTCCTGTGAAGTTAATTGAAGTATATGATAACTCATCAATATTTGAGCATCACAGTGTTTCTGGCATTCCTACCACCCACATATAAGCTACAATGTTTCATCCATCAGTCAATAAAGAAATCACAAAATGTTGTATGCCAGAAAATATCATAATAATTGGTACCGTTTTCTACTCCTTCGCCGTCATCATTATCATCATCGTCATCATTTTCTTCATAGCTTGCGTTTTCTCCCTTGTCCCCAACTTTGCCGGCAGCAAAATCCATGTCGTATAGATCTAGATTTAAAAAGGTTATGTTTACTTTTTGTTATCTCCATAAGGTTTTAAATAAATGTATATAATTGTGATGTTGGTACGTTTTAAAGTTTACACTTCACATCGTGGAACACCGTCACAAACTCAACATATACAACAATGCAACCTCTTCAATACATGGACCATCTGTTTATAACAATTCAACTTTGGCTGATTGAAAAAAATTCAAACATTGTATGATTAAAGATAAAAACTTAAGAAAAGAAATTATTTGTCCCTTAAATAATTTTTCGAATGGAAGACTATCAAATCCATTGCAATTTCCTTACATAAGTACTTCGCATCTGAAAACAGTTAAGATTCAGTACCTCATATGAAACATCATTGTTATCATATCATTTGGAATACTGTTTCATCAGGGTTAATAATGGTAATTGCTTTTTAAAAGTGGCGCCTGAAAAATGTTATTTTCACAAGAGACATTCTCTACAAAGGTCAGTATTCTCTCGTATAACTCCTTAAAAGTAGTGTACGTTTCACTGCGCTCTTTTATCATGCATTGTGGTGCTTTTTCTGGAATTACAGATAGAGAGTAAACGTGATTAATTGAGCTTCTAATGTTCATGTTGTATGGTAGGTCTGTGGACATATTCTAAACATCCTTCACATTTGCCAATATATCTTTATATATATTTAATATATTGAGTAGTTCCAAGTTAATAACATTACGACCTTCTTTACTTAATACACACAACTTGAATACTAATTTAAATTCATTTCTCTTCGGAAAAATAAAATTCATAAAATATAGCTTAGGATTGTGTTCTCAGTGCTCTGTCCTTTATGATCATGATAAAAGAACTAGTTACACTGTTTGCAAATATGGTACAACTTGTAACTTCTTGTGGGTGCTGAACATGACATTAAGTAAGTATCAGACAGTTAGCTTTTAATAAAGAGAGTATTATCATCGGGCAATTGGATTCTTATTTTAGACACCCACGTAGCGGTTTTAACTTTTCAAATAAAATATTTCACATATAGAAAATGTCAGAAGACATTCTCCTCACGTTTTCCTTACTAATTAAATTTCATTAAGACCAGTTTTTAAAAGTAAGACATTCGGAAAAAAATATTTCTTTGATACATTCAAAGAGGCCCTAAGTATCTTCTTATCTTTGAGCCCAGTTCACTAGGCTATCTTGTTATTTCTACTCATGTTAGGGAAATCTGAGTCTTTAATAAGAATTATTTGGAGCTGGTCTCATTGCCATGATTTAAAATGATATGTAGCAACCATGGAATATTCTCACAAGCTCATATTACACTAAAATGGCATATTGTAAATGTTCTTTGTAGTTTTTGTATGAAGACAACTTTTCTGAAGATATTACGAATAAAGCGATATGAGTACGTAAATATAAGCGATAATTGGTTTGTTATTTCTTATAAAGGCTACACAAAATTTTAGAAAGAAGAAAAGAATCATAAACAAAGGGCTTTATTTTTCCAACCTAATTGAGAGGTAAAGTTGTTGGTGCTAATACTTAAGTAAAGGCATACCCTCTAAACACTGCCATATTTGTCCCTTGATGTACAAAACAAGAATTTATTACACAAAACGGAGCTTAAAACATGAGTCTACTTCAAAAATATGTAGGTTTTTTTTATAATTCCCAAACATTTATTTGCCGTGTACCTTTGTAGCAAATATAAATAAACTCCAAGTATTTCACTACTCCTTTGCAAGGGTTTCCAAAGACGTCGTTGGAAGCGACTACTTCGCAAGCTGAATGTCCATTGCATAGATTAGTCAGAATATCAGTTGATCTTGGTTCATGGCATTGTGTGTCATCGTTGTCGCGCCATGGAATGAGGTTATTCAAACTAATCCAATCATCGCAAAGTCGCCGTGCTGCCGTATTGCTCCCATTGTAACCATAACTGGCAGATAAAATCTTTATGCTGGAATTATTCGGACAAGATACGGTTTTTGTTTGGTGCTGACACAGTACTACCATATTAATTTCTGAAAAAGGAATTCAAACTGTTCATAAAGACATAGCATGTAACTAAAATATTACTAATACGTAAAGAATACCAATCAGTTATTTGAAGTTTAGTGGAACTGTTTTGTACATATTTGTTATGCGCATCTGGAAAAGGTTAATAATTTAGATGTTTACATGTGTAAATAAACGTTGAATAGGTAGGGTAAAATTTTGAGGAAGATCAATTTACCAATATTGTTATTGTTGCTAATACATAAGCGATGAAGTTATGTACAAATTGCCAGTACCAAAAAACATTATATGCAAGTTCAAAGCAAGTCATTTTGCAATGTTTATAGCACAAAATCTCCCTTTGTGTTTGAATAGATACTTAAAAAAGGACCTTGGTAAATGATGGGGGTCGCCTGTCTCCAGAGACTACCTTTCCATAAAATTTATACTTTCCAGCTACGGGGATATCTTCAGGCATCTGAATATTTTACATATATTTTCAGAGTTGAATGTTTACCCTGCATTTGTAGCTAATTATTTGCGCTGGCAATGCCTTATCTCACAGTGTCTATAATGGCAGGTACAATATATAGCTATCATGATTGGAAGTTTTAACCTGAATATGAAATGCTGACTGTTTTTATGACCAGTAGATTGTGGTATTATTTCAGACTAATTTAAGAAGTTTCAAGCGAAACTGTTTTGTAGATCTTTGTACTAAAAACTAAAATACTAAAACATTTGCCTACCTTCACAGTGAAACAGGCATGGTACCAGGACAGACAAAATGGTGACAAGAAGGTGATGCCAGGAGAACATCTTTGTATAAATTTGTATAAAGCATACAAAGTATACAATAATCGGCGATTTTTAAACTTGTAAGTATCTAAGAAACATCCAAACCAGCATGACGCAGAAAGAGGAACAATTTTATGATTTCACAGTTAGTATTTAAACAAGAATGCAGGTGTTAGCGTCATGTTATCCAGGGCGCTGCACGAAATGTATGAAGTGAAACAAGCAGTGTATCCTGAATGAAAGTCGTAACACTTCCTAATTGGAAACAATGAAAATGGGTGAATGTGTGCCGTTATATTTTCCAGTGTTGTACAATAGGATGGATCTTTCCTTGGAATAAATTCCAGTTGAACCCAGTTGCTAATCTAACTGGTCTCAACTAGAATTCAACTGTGATGAACTAGTCTTGAACTGGGTGTGCATATGAGACCATTGCATCCAACTGTCTTGAAGTGGGACTGCTTGTATTATGAACTGGGCTCAACTGGGAGTTCAATATTCTCAAATACTTTTTTCTAAACCAGTTGGTATCCCTGTTGGAAACAAAGCTTGACCCACTTGAATCCACTTCAAGTCCTATATGTTGCATATTTCTCCAAATGATTTCTCCTAATGATACAGTAACATGGATAGAGTAGGTGCAACCTAGTGTTACCCATTCTGATAATTCCCTCCTGTCAATAGACCTAGGTATGATAAGATGATTTAAGGAGGAAAAACGGTGACTTTTACGCACATGCCACAACAATTCATAACGTTTGCCTTCAGATTCAAAAGCTTGGTTAGTTAGCAGGGTGGGTTGACCAATTGAGCACCTAAGAAGCAAAATGGCGTTTGTAGAAACGAAAACTAGGGTATCTTATAGATTGGTTCTTGCAGTGACCAATTTCTTGTGATCGGCAAAATTTTGCTAAATTGCCCCTTTCTTTAATTAAAGGTAGGCATACCTCCATGCGGCTTTCAATCAAAAGACTTAGTGACAAAATGATGCCCATTAAAGTACAAATAACTTTCCAATAAACTCTTGACAACTCGTCCTTGTAAATAAAATACTGTAAAATGATTCAAGAAGGGAAAACTGAGTGATTTGTAAGCAGATGCATAGCCAAAGTTTTGCCAAAACTTCTGTTTTAGATCCATTTTAACTTAAAATTGAATACCCTGTGTGTAGGTTTGTGAAATTATCTAGGTCTATCCAATTGCATTACAATGGTAATATCCTGACATTTTAAGGGGTGCACAACATTAATTATTGCCCCTACTTTGTACCAGTCCTCAGTAAAGGCCTGTGTACGGTCGTTCTCCGGGAGCTTACTAGACACAGTCTTTATAACGACCTTTGAAAATATTGGAGTGATCAGCCGGAAATTTACTCTTTTCTCACAGCAAATTTTGGACCTAAAATCTTGATTTACTTCCATAGATTTTCTTCTTCAGATCCTTCAACATTACAGTTGTTTCTGATTACTGACATCTTCTGAAAAGGGTAGAAATGTCAAGGGGGATGAGGGTTCATGCCTGCAAAAAATAAGCAATACTAAGAATCCTGAGATAATTCACATGCTGCAGACAACAGAAAATGAATACCTTCATCCTATTCCTTTTCATTTTCATAACAATAAGTCTTCATCATCGTCTAAAATGTTTGATGAAATCTCTCCAATGCACCCTGACTTTCGGGGTGATAAGCACTAGAGCTTAGTTGACGAATACCCAGTTCGTATAAAGCTTGTTGAAATAAAATAGCTTGGTAAAAAACTTAAGTAGGGCATTGCTAATAGTCTTTGCCTTAATGTTTCTCAAAGGTATTGCTTCGCGAAACCTCGTTGAAGAGCACATGATGGTAAACAAATATTCATTACCAGACTTGGTTTTAGGTAATGTGCCTACGCAGTCGATTATGACCCTGCTGAAACGTTCTTGGAAAGCCGGGATCGGCTTTAACGGCGCCGGTGGAAATTTTTGGTTTGGCTTCCCCACCAATTGACAGGTGTGATACGTTTTACAGAACGCAGCTACGTCTGACTTCATTTTAGGCCAATAAAAGTGGTTAAGTATACAAGTGTAAGTCTTATTTACCCCTAAATGACCTCCAAACGGTGTATCGTGGGCGATATTTCAAATTTCGTTTGTGTAAACAGGCGGAACCACTCCTTGACTGAAAGTTCGCCACTCGTCGTTTGATGTGGCATTCTGTGGCCGATACTTCCTCATTAGAATGCCATTTTTCATGTAGAATCCGAAAGGACTGTTCCCCATGTCTTCCTCATGGAGGGCATTATCAATCAACGCTTTTATTATACGCTTTTATTATAGGCCTTTTAATTGCTCTGATTGAAGACTATCTCTCTCTCTATTTTGACAGGCTCGGGAGGAGCGTTATGATAGTTAATGTCAACAAAATCGGTCGGTTCATGAAGCCTGGCCATGAACGTTTCCCCGAGGTTAATGTCTAGAGCCTCCTCGGGTGCCCTTGACCGCCTTTTCGAGCGACGAGGACGAGATTTTGAGAGAAGAGCTTCATTTTGGAGACCAGCATTTTGTAATTCGAGCTTCTTTGTAATCGCTCGAGTGACTGCGCATGCGGGAAACACATCTGGAAGGTTTTCTTCAACTCAGAGAATTTGTCGGATGGAACAGGCTGTTTTACAACAATGGGGTTAACTGAGACTTTGTCCCCAGCCAAATCGTTTATTAGCAAACATGACACCCATTTAACAGGGAGAGTAGGCAATATACCTACAGTAATTGGTCCTGACACTAGGTCAGAATTTAAATGAATTTTGTGAAGTAGAACATTAACATAAATACCATCCCCACTAGTTACTCCTTTTACCAAGACATCTGATCCCGTGTAGGTGTCTTTAGAAAATGGTAAAACATTATCCAAAATAAGTGTCTGATTTCCCCCAGTGTCCCACAACATTTTGATTGCTACGGGTGATTAAGAAGAACAAAGAGAGACTTGCCCCTCAGAAACAAAAGACTTGTACTTTTCATTGATTTCACAGTCAGACGGTTGCTTAAGCTTAGGTTTGGAGACTATAACAGTCCGACTAGGAAGGTTTACTCCTTCACTAGATAAAGCAAGGCATTTGAGGAACCCTGAAGTTCTCTCGGTCTTTTCTTTTTAAGCTTTTCACAATCCCCTATAAGATGTCCCTTCGCACGGCAATATGCACAAGTAGGGGCATCGATAGGCTCCGTTGTTTTGCCTACGGAATCGCCTTTGGGCGATTGGGTTTGGGGGTGCCCTCGGGTTTAGAGAACGATGAAGAGGGGGTGGATTTAGGAACCTGAGAAAGCCCTCGTTTAGAAATACCCTTGGAATGGTTGAAAACACGGTGAGTAAGAGCATAATCGTCAGCCTTAATTGCTGCGTCAATCAAATCAATTACTTTGTGCTCATCAAGGTAGGTTCTTATTTCGAGAGGCATCCATCTCTTAAATTCCTCAGTAAGAATTTATTGCTTCAATTGTTCAATTGTTCAATTTGTCGAGAAGCACACCAACGATCGAAGAATATGGTCTTCTGACGAGCAAAATCTAGATGAGTTTGCTGCTCTATTTTTCGGTAATTCCTGACCTTTTGCCGGTAAGCCTCAGGCTCTAACTCATACGCGTTAACAATTGTCTTTTTAACCAAATTGTAATCTCCGCAATCCTTGATAGGTAACGATGAGAAAATTCGTTGGGCTTTGCCAAAAAAGTAACCTTGAATTAGCAAGGTCCACTTCTCGTTAGGCCATTTCATCTGTTTCGCTAATTTTTCAAAATGGCTGAAGAAGCTCTCAACCTCTTCTTTATTAAATTTTGGAACTTATCTAAGGCTTTTGCTCACGTCAAAAGAGCATTGAGTATCTACTTCGGGAGAATATGAAGAAAGATTAAGTTCTAGGCGCTTTAGGGAAATTTCTTTCTCTTTTTCTAATTCAATTTCCGTAAGCTTGAACTCCCTTCTTCGTTTTTTCTTCTGAAACTCTAATTCTAGTTTACGGATGAGAAGAGCATTATTATCGTTAACAGGAGGATTTTCGGAAGGAGTTATTTCTTTAAGCTGCCTTTACTAACCATGAAATCAATTAGCGATTTTTTGATGTCATTTTTCTGCATATTTGATTGTACGGACATTTTTAAATGATCACACACTTTACGTAACTCTGACTTTTTCAGAGAATCGATGACCTCTATTGAGGGCGAAAGTTAAAACTCATCCACATTGAATGTGGACATCCTGGTACTGACAAACTCAAAAATATGAACTGATAAAAGATCAGCTTGAAATTATCAGAAAGTAGAAATCACTCTTCTACGATAAAGAACGTATCTGTTCTAAATAGTACCAAATATGAAGAAAATGCGCATACTATTGAATCGAAAAAATTAAAGAATTGCAATAATTAAAGAATTATCGGATTCCCGGATAGGCCCCTAATTTCTTTTACGAAATTGAAGACAAATAAATCGAATCCCGGCAGAAAGATGTTAAGGTTGTCAGTACGCAAGAGATGAGATAGGTAGAAGATCGGAAGTGTAGTATGAGTAACTATGTATTGATCTATATCTACCTTTTGTGTATCTGATGTGAATATGTACAAGTATAACAAAAATAAACAAGTGATGGTATTAACTGAAGGCGCCAGATTAAGTATAATCTAACTTAACTTGGTCGACCGAGTAGTCGGTGTCACATGGCTTTGGTCGTCGGCGAATACTCTGTAGTAAGGAGCGAAGCGTAGCGTCGGAGATTCCGGGAGGTGGCTAGCGGATTAGACTAAAGGGATGAACACGGCGACGTCCGTACACAGATCAGAAAAGATCACAAAGATGTCCGCAGGATTGAGAATATTAAAGTGATGAGTATTAAGAAGTCGGAAGGAGTGACGGTTGTAAATGATTGATAGAACGCCAGAGAGTAACGATGAACGTTAAAGTGTGAAGGCACCCACAAGTTACTGAAACAAAGTCACGATGGATTGAGTAGAACGGGTACAGAAGCCAAATGCTTCGGAAATCCACGCAGAATAATTGGAAGTGGAGTCAGTCTCAGAGATTCCAAAAGAGGAAAATAACGTGGATATTAATTATAACGAAACCACGATTATTCAATACAAGGTGGAATAAACTGTGAGAGAAGTTTATGATGTGAGATGAGAGGCGTGTATATTTCTGCTCACAAGGTAACTCGACTTCCGTGCTGTAGCGTATCTTGGAAACCTCTGATCCGCTATGAGTGCGGTTATTCCTCGCGTTGGTAGCTTGGTAGCCTTGGCTGGTGACATCATGGGACAGTTCAATGCGCATGACATAGAGTTCTTATAGTTCATAATATACTTTACTTATAAAAATAGCACCATTATGGGATAGAAATAAATACGCGATGGAATAAGCAATTCGAGGTTAAATATAGATAATCCCATAACATATGGCTCCATCTGTACTGTAAGATCAAGGGAGTTAAACATAAAAGTGAAGAATATGAAACTTTTGGGCCCTCTGGAATTGTCTAGAATTTTCCAAAATGGAAAGCCTCCCATCCTCTTATCACATTTCACCTAGTAACCAAGAAGAACTCATTCTTACTTTGCAGAGAACTTGAGCAAGAATCGTTTACTGCAAAGTCAACACAAGTGAGGAAGTTTACAAGCCCACAACATCAAGAAATTTAAAGGTGCCCGAATTTTGAGGATTTCGAAAAGGACAGTGCAGCTTCTTTGTAAAACAAATTCACTTTTCCCAATGGAAAAGCCCTCTTAGAATTTGCAGGGCCCTTGCCTCATGATGAATAAGTAAAAGTCCGTGTGAAATGGAACGAAGCACATGCTTTCCGCTTAAGTGATAACCTGATGTTACTATTTTCCCTTTGATGATGACAAGGTCCCTTTAAAAGTTCTTGCTGTGGACCCGCCGTTGTGTCATCCATTGAAACAGAGGAAATTCGTATAAAATGGTTGTGGAAGAGCGAAGACTTAGAACCTCAGGAAACATGACCTCAAAACTGGAGACATGCAATCTCTTAAAACTCAAATTTTGTTAATTTTTCTCTCATTTTGAGAAGAAATGCAGCTTTAAAAGCGTAATATGCACCCCCTTTCCTCCATTTCAGCAAGGTAAAGGAAGGCCAGGGTGTCATGAAACAAGAAGCACTTAGCCTTTGTGGGGACATGCTCCCACCAAATATGTGAAAACCGAAAATTCTAACTCATATCCCTTTCTAAGTAAGAGTCTCTCAACTTATAATAAAACTTCCGACCTATACTATTAGAAAACAAACACTATGACAACATTCCCGGCGAGGGGGGTGAGGGAGTTTCCAAATAAAAAAGAGCACTTTTTAATAAGAAGGATATTTTTGGGGTTTTGGTGAGGCTCAAAGGACATCTGAGGAGTGCTGTTTTCCAGTTCGAAAACAGTAAACTCGTATTCCAAAATGAGCAGTCAGGGCAAAATTATTGTAAAAAACGTTAGGTACTTTTGTATAAACCCTATAAAGAAATGCGGGGCACGATCCCTGCACCCCCTTCATTACCTCTAGAGACAGATGCCCTTTTATTTGTTGTTTCACTGAAAGAGATAAACAAGTAACGTTCAGCTTTGTATGCCCACGCATTATTGGACCAGGTAATGACACGATCCTCAGCAACCGTAACTGAGTCATAATTGTGAAACATGTAGGCAGTGACACACTGACAATTTGGGAATACCGGTCCGGCTCACAGTGTTGTATTTACTGTTTTGTTATAAAAACATGCACGGAGAAAACACGAAACGTAAACCATGTATTAAGGATGATTGTCGGCAGTGTGACTGCTTGCTGGCGCAATACCTAACGGGGTAAATTGCATACAGGTTTGGAAAAAAGTTCACTGCAAGGCTCACCTAATGTAAAAGAGATAGATATAAATACCTTTATAATCAATGAAAAGTCCGTATTACCGTACTTAAAGATTAACCTACAATTATGTCTCCGTCTCTGCTTAAACCTATTTCACTCCTTGAAATCTTTTACGAAACAGCTAAATGAACATAATTCGGTTTTCGTAAATGTCCAACCTAGAGTTGATGGCTATTGGCCTACTCTATGTTAAGATATATTGCCTGAGGCTTATACAATGTATCCGGAATTGTTTCAACTGCATAGTCACATTCGAAATAAGCACTCGTAACATGTATTGATCTTTCATATTGCGGGAATTGGTTTGCTGAGTCAGTCACCGGAGTATTTCTATTGTTTCCAACAACTTCATATTCCGTATCCAAAGAACGTGTATTGCGATTTTCCCTTGTGTTATTGGTTATGAACGTCTCCCTTTTATTCTTCTTGGTCTTGGTGCAGATGCATCTGATAAAACAAATAAAAATGGAGATGAAATCAAAGATTCGTATTTCTTGAAAGTCAGTCTAATGTGTCTACCCTTACAAAAAAAATGTGGGGCATGCAACATGTGAACATGCATAATCACATGTGGCAGGGCATAGGGAAATACATAACTGGAAAAGTGAGGTAATGAGTGGTGACACATGTGGGATTGGAACCAATTTGACACACAATATTCTACTTTACCCCACTTTGCCACATGCTTGCCTTTGTAAAAATGTATTTTGGTTCTCCACTCTTTGTCACATGCGGCAAACTGCGGTAATGCAGGTAAAAGCATGGCAACCTTAAAAAGTGGGTCAAATTTTTATTAAAAACACACATCGCCCTACAAAAATCACATAAAATTCACTATTTTTCACACTCAACCGTAGTTTTACACAGTATGACACGGTTTGTCCAGTGTGGTATTGGAACTTTTGCCACACAATTTTTTATAAGGGTAATGTGTGGAGGATTTTTATTATATTGGTTGTACAGTACGTGCCTATTGTTCAAAATGGTAGTCTCCACACAAGCCGTTATATACACCGTCAGATTGTAGGCTAGAGCAAAATAAGTAGCCTCTTGTTTTTTCACTCATATAATGTGAGCTGATGAGTTACAAACAGGCCTAGGCCAGTTAGGTATTATAGGGGAACAAATACTTTGATGGGTGCAATAATTTGATGAGTTGACAAAAATAGCGCTATGTTACAAATCTACAGGCGATAAAATCATGGTTTTCTGACATACACTAGCCCACTAGCAACGGATGCTCCACGGCAAACTGCCATATCTGAATATCCCAGGAGACTCTCTTTATGCTCACATACTGCGATATTTGTTCCTAGTTCATCTACCCCCAAGGCTCTAGGCCGCCGGTCTAATTCACAAATGGATGTTGTCCAATAGATATTTCGCCTAAACTACATACCTGAACTTGTTTGAAATTGTATCGTGCTTCATATAAAAAACAACTATGCCATTGATAATGAAATTTCCAACCTTAACAAAAACAAAATGCGTACAGTCCAATTTTCTGAGCAAGTGGAAGGATATTTTTATTAACTACATGTAAGCAAGGTATAATAGGTGCGCAAAGCAATTCTACAGCGCCGAACCGAAGCAAACGTTTTTTTTTAACTCTTATTGAAGGATTTGCTCTCTTTCAGAACAACAGAAGGTAAACCGTCTACGGTACTGATCTCCTTCGGGACTACACACTTTATCGTATCCACTCTCCTGACTATTGTTTGGACAAAATTAGAAAATTCTTCAACGGCCATACGACTCTCAATATCCCTCTTGTGCTACCTCTGTTGGATGGTTTGTCAGAGAGTTGTAGGAGAAGTAGATCCAACGCCCAAATCTGTCAGAAAATGCATATGCTTGAAACTGTTTTAATCCATTTTCAGGTAATAAATTTGACTGACAGGTCCCTTATTCCTATTGTTCCTTTTTTAGCTTACACTTTCTAATGATGTTAAGCTCCTTTCAAATCCAAGTAAGTCAGACAAAAAGGTCATAGTTAATACGTAATATTGAGGTACAGCCTCTTTGCCTACAAGGTCTAAATTTCAGTAAAGATTTTAACAACATATCATTGTTGGATCTTCCCTAACAACTAACTGGTCGTATAACAAAAATAGTTAAAATGTAAATATGTATTTAAAGTGCAACAGGGAATTGTTAGGGAAGGAGATCCAATAGTGATATTTCCTTTGAGACTAGGTGGTTGCCCACATTAAGCTGCCTACCGTCTTGCTCTTAAAATTTCTCTTAGACTTGGTACTGAAGAAGAAAATTTGGTACTGAAGAAAATAGTTTGTGTCGTCTACTACATCTCAAGGACTCATCATGATTGTTTCGTCTATTTGCATTACATTGCCAGTCATCAAGGAAAACTTCAAAATTTTAATCTTTCGCTATTTGTCATCACAGTTAATCTCATTTCAATTAAGTTCAGTGAAGAATTTCTTCAAAGCTTCTATTCTGAAAATGATTGCTACTAATGCGGAAAGTTGTTAAAGTTTTTTTTTTTGTTAGGCTTGAACAGTGTGTCAAGGAGACCACCTTTAAGATCTAAGGGAGACAAAGAAATATATTACTAAAACTTTTATACACAGCGTCGTTTAACTTAACATTTTATTAAATCGTAGACCTTGTAGGCCAAGAGGCTGCACTTCAAGTAACGTATTAACAATGACCTTTGTTTCTGGATTACTTGGCATTGATCGGAGTGGACCATTATTGGGAAGTGTTTGTCAGAAAAGAGAACAATGGAAAGAAAGTGACCTGTCAATCAAATTTTGTTACCTGAAAAGGGATAAAAATGTTTCAAGTATATATTGTCTCACACATTGGACGTTGGATCTCCTCCCCTATTTTGCAGTAAAAATCAACAGCTTGGAACGGAGGCTATAAACGGCCTGAGGGCCGATATTTCTCCATCCACTCCTGATTAACTCGGTATCTGTAAATTTTAGTTATGTGCGAAAAAATTTGAAATGTCAATAAATCACCCAACAAAAGTTGCAGCATAAGAATCTGCTGGCAAAGGAATTTTCCTAAAAATAAATATAAAGCATGGACATGCAGTACTTTTTATACTCTTTCATGGTAGGTTTTATCAGACAACTTATGCATATTAGGATGATGAGGATGCTTGTTAAACTTGGCACATTTACACTTACACACTTAAAGTTTGCAATAATTAATGCTGTTATATGTAATGTACAGGGACAACTGGAAAAGAATGTATTACAAGAACATCATTCTAGAGTGTGATAATCAATATAAATAAAGGTACCAATAGTTGAGAGTGCAGGGAGAAGAGGGAACTTCTCCCCCACCCTCGAGAGTAAGGGTAGTCATCTCCGTCGTTCCCATTTTCCAAAGCCTATAAAACACCTCTCACTTCCACTGCTTGCTGAATGGAGGTTGTAATGTGTTGTAATGGCAAAGTGCTTTAGGTAATATTTGAAACAAGTATTCTTCTAATCTGAAAAAGGAAATTGTATCCCACCTCGGGGTAACATAAAAAGGAAATAAATGTTGAAATGGAAGCATTACAACTTGAATTTGGATTTCGTTATCCAATGCGAGGTATTTATTCTTTGTAGTTCTGAAATAATTTTGATCGTATTTGCTAAATAAATCTTCCAGTCTCAAAACATTCAGCTTTCCAACGATTGTATGTAGATGTAATCGGGATATTGATGAGAATTTAGTTTCATCTAGCTTCATCAAAAAAAGAAGAGTTCTCTTGGTGTTACATATTCTTAGCATTTGCAGGGGATATTTTACCGTTCATTTCGAAGGAAGTTAATAAGTCCGACGGAGAGAATCGCAGCGATGAAAGCAACAAGAACGCCAGCAGAGACAGCTACCACATATACACCTGACACGGGTGAGAGACCTGAACAAGAGGTAAACATTATCATTACTACTGGTAAAAGGTAATATCGGATGAGAGACGAATTATGCTTAGACAGTACTCCAGATAATCTTAATTATTCTTACACAGGTTCAGTTAATCACATTAATTAAACGATATGCTTTCCAGTAAAGGCTAAAACAATTCATATTAGTTTATGTCACCAAAGTTACTAATAAAGCAAACTCTTTGATGGGAGGAACGGTTGTAAAAGCTCTCTACTCATGCAAGCAGGTAAACACTTGATATAAATATAGGCTATATGCACTGCAGTTACTTATATAAAGGAGAATTGCCCTGATTAGGGAAGCGCAAAGTACGGTCTCATGGTTACGTTATATGCAACTATTATTGTCATGTAACAAACAAGGCGTCTTGATAGTATTTGTGATTTGAATACTGTAAGCATGTGCTTCTAGAAATTTTTTTTGTCAGATAGCTGATGTAAATGTGACCTTGTCTAAGCTCGTAGCCGGGGGCGCAGCCCCTTAAAAAAACTTCCCATGGTGTAATATATTGTATTATCTCGTCCCTCTCTAAAATTATTTCTCCCCCTTGAAAACAACTTCGCCCCCCTCTCCAATACTTTGCCTGGCTACGGGCCTGACCTTATCTCAGTCCATCCATTCCAATAAATCTATCAAAAGTCGTTTCAATTTTGCAACTTGTCACTGTTGATCTGAGGTCACTTTAAGCTTTCCAATATTTATATCATCTTGTACTTACTTGGTTGGATTGAAACAGATATTCCCTTCACTGAGCAAGAAAGTTCTTTTATCAGTTGTGTGATTTTCTTAGAGAGTATCTGACACACGTGTATCGCCACACGCATGCTGGTAAAATAGCCAGACCGGTTTTACTGTCAACATTGTTAAGACCCACGTACTTTCATCACCGGATACACGATAATTACTGGAATCCGGCAGCAGACCCCAACCTTCTTCCCAAGTCCTTAACCACTTACCAACATTATCATCCGCATTGTTAATTTCTTTACTTGGGTTGTCTTTCAGTTCTCCATCTCCAGATTTGTTGTTTTCCTTTCCATTACTTAAATCGCTTACACCATCTTCCTCACGGCTGCTCTTCTCATCTGGTAAGCCTGTGGTTACATAGCTTTCTCTACCTACTTTACAGAGAAATTGTTTTGTATTTCATATTAGTTCTGAGCTTTTAAGCTTTCTTGAACTCTACCATACTTTATTAAACGCCCTCTAAGCTCACCCCAGGCAGTAACAGTTCTCCCAACTGACCTAACTTATAGCCCCGCCTCTAATAGTGTCTAGTAGTAAAACACTTCCAAGATGGAGCCAAAAGTAGCTTCAATTGTTCAAGGTAATATTGAAAAAACAAACTGTGTGTGACTGTGAGCTTAATTTGAAACACAACTGACTGTCAAAGTCATCATTACCAACCAGAGTGGTGCTATTATTGTTTGAATGAATGTCAATGAAAGTACAGTCACCAACTGGATTTAGAACTATGGGAATATGTCTAAATATATTTGTGGGATGCCATTTCTCCTTTAAACGCATCTCCAGAAAATTGTTGTGTGATTCTTCTCTCATTACATTAAATTCAAGAAGAAAAACCTATATGATGATGAAATGCTGACTGACCTACGCTAATCAGCATACAAATACATAATATAAGGACAACTAAGGATGATTTTTAATGAGGGCGTTTCACATGAATCATACATTACACTATCCCTACAAACAAATGGCTATTCAAGAATCTTTCAGCCACAAGGGGTCCCACAGAACAGATACCTCTATTGAATGTACATTAGTTGATTGATTGAACTCTGTCCTTATTAGGGACCGTGATGAGTAAAAGA
Source organism: Holothuria leucospilota (assembly GCA_029531755.1). Classification (NCBI taxonomy): domain Eukaryota; kingdom Metazoa; phylum Echinodermata; class Holothuroidea; order Aspidochirotida; family Holothuriidae; genus Holothuria; species Holothuria leucospilota. The sequence continues at coordinate 37,387,310 of CM055971.1, forward strand.
TAAGGGGAGCTGAAGTAGCAAGGTCCTACTGCAAGCTTGTTTCCTACCTTCAATTCCTTGAATGGAAGGGTCGCATAAAATAAAACATTCATGACGATGTAGTATTAAATTGTGCCACCAGGATCTGATGACTGAGAACACCCCAGAAAATGCTGCCGTAATCTCTCTCAAATCAACCAAGAAAGTAGGTGTTCTACACCTGGAATAAGCCCCTCCCCTCTTCACCTCGAGAGGAGGTGTCCTACGGGTGGCGGGGAGGGGTTAGAGGATGGATGTCCCTTCTCCTTTGAGAAATTTTTATTCGATTAAGCTCAGTTGGTTTAAATACAAAATGGTGTTATCTTTGACAAACTTTCGAACTGAAAAAAATCTCATACTTTAGTGAATTATTCTTAATCATACTGGGCGTAAGGGAAGGACGTGGCGTCTGAGTAGTAGGGTGAATCTTCTCCCTTCGTCAGGTTTTTCGTTTTTGTAAAGTGGCTTACTTGCAATATGATGTTACGTTTGGCAGTTTTGAACGGATGTAATTTATGGATGTAAATTGAAAGAAAGGGAAGTGATCAAGTACAAAAATCCAAATATACAGCTGACAAAATATTAGCACCGTCGTTTGAACTGTTGTCAAGTCTGTTACCTATCTGCCTATTTTTCGAAGAGCTTTTAACATGAATTCAGTTCATGGGCTATAATAAGAGGGTCCTGGGCCGTTTGTTGCCCTTCAGACAGCTTTTGGCAATAGCTGGCCAGAAAGATTCACTTACCACTGTAAAGTTGGGTGCAATTGTAATGAAGTTCCAAGTATTTTCGTATTCCAAAACAAGGATCACCAAATATTTTATTGCTTGCACTAACTGTACACTCTGAAAGTCCGTCACATTTATCGGCCACAATGCGAGTAGAGTTTGGTTGATGGCAGTTCGTGCTGTAATGGTCACGGAACGGGTTGTTTATGTTCCCCAAGTCATCACATTCTTCCCGAGCTTTTTCATTAGTCCCATTGTACCCATAGGTAGCAGTTATAACATTAATGATGGTATCATTTGAGCAAGTCATATTCTTTCTTTGACCTTCACACAGTAGCAAGTAGTTATCTGTAAAGAAAATGGAAACAGCAAATTATTCAAATTATATATTTTGATATCACTTCTTGGAGTCTGCAGCTTTTGGCATTGCCTATGCGAGTCTCACTATCCTTCAGCTCTTTTGGATTCCTCGCCGAAGTCAAAAGGAGTCTATGCAATCACGAGGCAATTGTGTGTGTGCGTGGGTGTGCGTGGGTGTGCGTGGGTGTGTGTGGGTGTTTGTATATGTGTTTGTGATACTTGGCTTGTAAACACTTTCCGTATCTCACAATAGAAATGATGGATGCTTTTCATACTTGGTATAGAGAATTACTATATTAAGGAAAAGATCCCTATTGTTGTGTTGAAGGTCAAAGGTCATGTGAGGTCACCAGAGGTTAAAAACCGAAAACCTTGTTAACACGATGTCTCTAGGCAGGAAGCATGGATGCTACAAATACTAGGCATGTGGATGCGCTATAGTCAAAAGATAAACTTATTGATTTTGGTAAAGGTCAAAGGTTATTTGAGGTCACGGGAGGAGAAAATGCGAAAAACCTTCTTGTAAACACGATAGCTCAGGATAGCAATGGTGGACAATCTTTATACTTGGTATATAGGTTTTTTTCATATTCAAAAGAAGAACCCTAAGATAAAATTTTTAGAGAAAACCATTAATCTTTTTCACAAGTATAACTATAACAGTAATAATTCTTGTTTGAATTACCTAGTTATGAACACGTGTTAAGGATGCTGTGACTACAGGATGATTAGATATATCATATGCTGAACGAGTTCTTTGATGGAGTAGTGGATTAGAGCTCGGTTTCTCACGCAAACGTTCCCAGGTACGATTCCCTCCTAAGACATGGCCTATTTTTTTCCTTTGCTATTATTCACCTTTGGTAGAGTTCAAAGGTCATATGAGGTCAGCAGAATTCATGATGTGAAAACATCTTTCCAAATGAAAAAGTCAAGAAGTGTTAATTTGAGGGGTGAAGAGAGTCAGTGCAACAAGTCTTTCCCTTTCAGCAAGGAATCATTAAGCCTTTAGGCTTTCTGGTTTATTCCTTGCCGAAGGCAAAAGGAATCTATGCACTCACGCGGCAATTGTGTGTATGCACGTATGAGTGTTTGTGAAGCTTGGCTTGTAAACACGATATCTCAAGATATCAAGATAGATTGGAATATAGTATTATCATATAAAGAGAAAGACCCCCATAGTTTTGGATGAAGTTCAAAGGTCAAGTGAGGTCAACACAGGTCAAAATCCGAAAACCCTGTAAACACGATATCTTTAGGTAGGAAGCATGCATGCTTTTCGTGCTTGATATGTTATAGTCAGAAGATGATCAGTATTTGTTTGGGTAAATGGTCAAAGTCTTTCTGAGGTCGCCGGAGGTGAAAATCCGAGATTTTTAGCAACTGCGTGCAAACATTCTCTTAAGATAGCAATGGTGGACACTTTTTTATACTTGGTATATAACTTTATCATATTGAAAGGAACGCAATAATTGCTTTCTTGGAGGCTAGAGGTCATTTGAGGCCATCTGATATATAAAAAAGCCTGAAAACCTTGAAAATTACGATATTTTAAGACAAAGATTATGGATACTTTTCATATTTGGTACATAGATGTCTCACCTTAAGAGAGAGGGAACTCTGTGGGTTTGATGGAGCTCGAAGCCATCTGTGGTCATTAGAGGTGAAACTACGAAAAGCTCGTAAACTTAACAGACAGTGGACGTTACCTCCAAATTGTGTGACGAACGAAAAGTTAGAGCTGAATTTGTGTACCATTCCAAAGATAAAATTATAGAGAAAATTTACTTTCTTAAAAGGCTGCGTAACTGTTACAGTAATAATTTTAATTTGAAACATCTAATTATAAACGCGTGTAAAGGAGACTGTGGCTATAGCACGAAAAGGAATATTTTATGCTTAAAGAGTTCTTGGTGGCGTAGTAGATTAGTTCTCGGTTTCTCACACAGACAGTCCGGGTTTGAATCCCTCTAAGACACGTGTTTCTTTTCTTTTCTTTTTGTTATTCAACGTTTGGAAGGGGTTTAAAGGTCATATGAGGTCAGCAGTGATTAAACTGTGAAAACATCGTAAAAAATGATTTAGTCAGGAAGTATAAACTTGAGGGATGAACTTCAGTGTAACAAAGCACTCCCTTATTTGTCAGGGAATCACTTAGCCTTTGGGCTTTCTGGTTTAATTAACCATTATTACTTCTTGTGTCATAAACTGTCTATGTATTAAGTTCACAAAATTTGTAGTGAAGCAAATAAATTGGTGAAAACAACCTATTTTCACCTTTATTTTTAATGAAAAGCATATTTCAGTTGTACATTTTTCCATCCCTCAAGAGTAGTATCCTTGTTAAGATGCAAAAGACAGCCCTGCCCTGCTGAGCCCTGTCTTTTGTTACCTCGCGGCAGAAGAGCACACAATCAGAAAAGTGAGGTCAAAGCAGTGGCGTAGCCAGAGGGGGGACAAGGGGGTAGAGTGCCCCCACAGAAATTTTGGGGACACAATGGGCGATGTTGAAAAAATGAAGGAAAGCAAAAAAAAACGCGAGAGGAGGGAGGGACGGCGTTTCGTCGGGGAGTCTTAGTCGTTACGATAAATCATAGCTAGATAGCACAAGTCCTGTCCACCTTACCAAGTAACATGTAGGCAGAGTACACAGCTTATGTAGAGGTCGCAAATTTCACACCATATGGCAATGCCTAGTTGCTGTTTTCTAATGTGTGTCATGCTGTACAGTCAGTCTGTGAGCGAGTCCAGGTGGTTTCGCCAATGTATGTTATCCCCGATACGGTCTCCAACCCCTACAGTTTTCTTTCTTTCTTTTTGTTCTTAATGATTACATGTGTTTTTTGTGTAAACCTACCGAAAATTTTCTCGCGCTTCGCGCGTTGCAGTTTCACGATTCAGATTCAAAAAACGATATCAGTGAGCAACTTGGCTCTTGAAGTATTCAGTGATATAATGCAAAATATGCCCTGCAATGGCATGGGATAATTAGGCTCCTTCAAATCCCCTTCTCTCCATACACCCCCTCGACATAGTGGATTGTCGGAACTTGGGGTCACTGGCATGGCCCGGCCCCCGTTCGGGAAATTCTGTCGCCACCCATGGTCGGTTTACTTATTTTGGCTTTCAAAAGGATCATTTCTGAGATAAGATCCACAATTTTCGGTAAGCTTTGCCCACTCTCCCTCAGTTCCGTTACTTATAGCTAAATATAGAACAATGTCATCTCATTTCGGTAAACTTAGTTAATGTTCTCTTATGTCTGTCGTGAGGTACGGCTAGTGACCCGGGGATGGAAGTAAAATGTAAGTTATGTCTGATAAGGCCCAACTGCCCGGAAAATTGACCTATATAAGTTTTAAACAAGTACAGATTCTCTTTAGTGTACGCCTGCCCAAAAAATTTTCGCGCGCTTCGCGCGCTTTGCAAATGTCACAGTTTAGATTCCGGATAATGCAGTATATGCCCCCAATGGCATGGTATAGTACACAGGTTTTCTTCAAATCCCTCCTCACCAACCCCTCGACGGCATCGGGGCTGTCGGGGTTTCGGGTCGCTGACCTCCGGATCGGAAGTCTAGCTCCCCTTTGGGCAAAATCCTGGCGCCACCCCTGCACCCCTCTATAAGCCCCTGTGGAGAACAGTGGGATGTAGTATAAAAAGAAGCACAATCTTGCACCTAAGCCCTTCGAGACAGTAAAAATTTCAAAAGGGAAGGGGACACCCCTTTTTTATAGTTATACCCTTCCCCCAGGACTGCGGTCAAGAATGGGGAGGATGAGTCGACTTTGCCCCCTCGCACCCAAAACCTGGCTACGCCCCTGGGTCAAAGTGACACCTCCCTGATCAGACCAGTCACATTTCATTAACTGTAGGTAGCGGACACTTGACCAAAACATACTGCATTTTAAGATGTATGCTTTTTGAAGTCTTCGGAGCGGTTCTCGCTCCACGTAAAAGAAGTGTTACCGATGTTCACAAGTTTTTAATTTTCCTTGCTCTGTAAATGTTTGTTGTATAAGGAGAGACAAAGTACTTCTCATCAAGTAAATATTAAATATTTCTTTCTAGCGTCAAAATATCTGTGTGACTGTTGCTTCTTTGTGACAAATTTCCTCCATCCTCGAGTAATACCCCTTGACTGTATACTTGATCCGAACATTGGTGAATGACCAGTTACAAGATAGTCTTTTATAAATTGCAGCGAGTACGGTGACATGCAAATGTTAAGAATTATAGGTATAAATAAAATACATTAAGTACAGATAGATTTTTCTTTTCATCCTTTAGTAGATCAACTTAATTCCCCTTCTTCACAAGTTACACAAGTTACAAACTTCACATTCGCATAATCACGCCTTAACAAAAGACTGAGCATAAAATAACCACATTGACTGTTGAAAGGAGAGACAACGTTAAAGTTGGCATTGAAGATAAACCAGAAAAGAATTAACTGAAAGTGACACTGTGAATATATAGGTAGTTCTTGAAAGACATATGATAGGACAGGGAGCAATTCAAATACGTCAATTACTCGTCCCTAAAGACATTGAACCCACCTCGTGTAGAATCTGTTGCTTTTTATCAATAGATAATTTTAAATTTACATTGGAAAAAGTAAGGAGTGCATTCATCCATGCAATACTTGCTGGTGTCACTGTTTGCATACTTTCTTAAGAGACTTGCTAAATTGGGGGAGGAGCATACAAGTCCTCTCTTTGGTTGTTCCCCTTTCCAGCTGGGAATCTTTTAAAGGTGTTCTTCCTAGAACACGTGTATGGCAAAATTGGAAAGGCAAATTTATGTGCCTCATAGTATCATCTCATGCAGAAAAATAATTGTTGCAGCCCAAGTTGACTTTCTCCATAACCCTTTAAAATTTAAGTCTAAAATGAATATGTTGGTAATCATGATCTTCACAACATCTGCCTTTCAATCTTTATTGTGAGAGTAGAAAAGAAGGATTTACGTTGCAATAACGACGTCATCTAGATAAAATTTACGAGTCCGGCACTCTTGCTATTGCAAGAGCTTTGCACTGAGGATAAAGACCAGGATGTATTGTATCAAGTCTATGTACACTTACATTTCTGAGGCCCAGACCATAGAAAGGTATTTAAAAGCCTCATCAGCAGACTGAACAAAACTAACCCAACATTGACTCCAACCAGAGTACGTGCAGACACACACAAACTTGCACACGAATACACACACACACAAATATGTGTGTGTATATATATATACATAGTGAAACGTATATATATATATATATATAGATATATATATATATATATATATATATATATATATAAGGTCAAAGTACTGCGTAGCACTTATGAGGTAGGTAGGTAAAAATGAAGTAGTAAATAGTGCTAAAAGTTTGTGAAAAATTCCACGACGTTTCGGGTTTAAACCCTTCATCAGGTGGCAAAAATGCAACTGATCGTTGACACGGCCAAACGTACAATTTAAAAAAAATACACAATACAATTGGGCACGGTAAACCTCGGCTAGGAAAACAGACAGTGTTAAGTGGTTACCACAAGTCAAAAAATGCAGGAATTGCTGCGTTATAACAGTTCAAGTCTAACGTTCAGACCATGTGGGGACAGGGTTCCAAGTTTCATGATTAGGCGGTTTTCGGCAGCTAGGCGGTCATGATCGGAACCTCGACACGAGATGGCCGCCGAAACCATCAAGTCACGGATCGAGCATGTTGACGGGGGATTGAAGTGGGTGGCTACCGGGAACCCTGGGAGGTTCTGTTTGATTGATCTCAGGTGCTCGGTAACTCGGTCAGCAAGACGACGTTTTGTTTCTCCCACGTACAGTATATTACAGCGTTTACATTCGAGAACGTAAACAAAATTGGCTGAAGTACAGGTAAAATGCTGATGAACGTTAAAACGGTTGTTGTTGGGACCTACAATGGAAAGGTTTTTGTCATAACTGACCACCGGGCAAGTATTGCATCTCCCACGGTTGCAAGGAAAAGTTCCTGGGGTGTCAGGCACTACTGCTTGAGGTTGAGAGGCACGGACCAAGTGCTTAGATATGTTCTTTTCAATTCTGAATGCCGTGATGGGGGGATCAGGGAAATGGTCACGGGTGGATGGGTCATGACGGAGGGTCTCTACATTCCTGTAAATGGCACGTACAATGGGGGTTACAGATGGGTGAAAGGATAGGACCAACGGGATACGTCTGGTGGGTGTATGGTCAGTTTGGGGGGCAAGGGCAGAGGCTCTATCAATTCCTTGTATGCGTTTCAGGGCATTGGAGAGCACTCTTTGTGGATACTGGCGTTGTTCAAAGAAAGAAATAATCAGATTATTCCTTTCTTTGAACAACGCCAGTATCCACAAAGAGTGCTCTCCAATGCCCTGAAACGCATACAAGGAATTGATAGAGCCTCTGCCCTTGCCCCCAAAACTGACCATACACCCACCAGACGTATCCCGTTGGTCCTATCCTTTCACCCATCTGTAACCCCCATTGTACGTGCCATTTACAGGAATGTAGAGACCCTCCGTCATGACCCATCCACCCGTGACCATTTCCCTGATCCCCCCATCACGGCATTCAGAATTGAAAAGAACATATCTAAGCACTTGGTCCGTGCCTCTCAACCTCAAGCAGTAGTGCCTGACACCCCAGGAACTTTTCCTTGCAACCGTGGGAGATGCAATACTTGCCCGGTGGTCAGTTATGACAAAAACCTTTCCATTGTAGGTCCCAACAACAACCGTTTTAACGTTCATCAGCATTTTACCTGTACTTCAGCCAATGTTGTTTACGTTCTCGTATGTAAACGCTGTAATATACTGTACGTGGGAGAAACAAAACGTCGTCTTGCTGACCGAGTTACCGAGCACCTGAGATCAATCAAACAGAACCTCCCAGGGTTCCCGGTAGCCACCCACTTCAATCCCCCGTCAACATGCTCGATCCGTGACTTGATGGTTTCGGCGGCCATCTCGTGTCGAGGTTCCGATCATGACCGCCTAGCTGCCGAAAACCGCCTAATCATGAAACTTGGAACCCTGTCCCCACATGGTCTGAACGTTAGACTTGAACTGTTATAACGCAGCAATTCCTGCATTTTTTTGACTTGTGGTAACCACTTAACACTGTCTGTTTTCCTAACCGAGGTTTACCGTGCCCAATTGTATTGTGTATTTTTTTAAATTGTACGTTTGGCCGTGTCAACGATACGTTGCATTTTTGCCACCTGATGAAGGGTTTAAACCCGAAACGTCGTGGAATTTTTCACAAACTTTTAGCACTATTTACTACTTCATTTTTACCTATATATATATATATATATATATATATATATATATATATATATATATATATATATATATATATATATATGTTTATGTATATGTCACTAAGCTTAATAACGGTGAAGAAGAAGCAGGGCTTCGAAAATTTCGTTATCTTTGATTTATAATGAAGTTGGTAATAAAGGCGTTACGTCTGTGGATTTTATTTGTCTATTTCCTCTATTTTTACTACCAACACACGGATACCTGTATTATCATGCAATTTTATATATATATATATATATATATAAACATACAAACATACAAAGTGAAATGGCCCCCTGTGGGCTGGGGGTTGTAGAATATGCCCACGGTATTTCCCGCCTGTCGTAAGAGGCGACTAAAGGGAAGGACTTGCACCGTATTTGAGCTGTATTTGAAACAAACTTGAACTTGAACCGTATTTGAAACCGTATTTAAAGTTCAACTTTTTATCTAGTTGACACTATATAACACATTCGTGTTGGTGTGTCGTTAAATTTCATCTAACTAATTAACTACATAGTGAAATGAGTAACTGAAATCATCCTGGACGAAACATTGATTGTTATCTCTCTGACATTAGAGCTGCAAAGACCGGTTTCATAGCCTAATTGGTTAAGACACTTGCACGTAAAGCAGGTGGTCTGAGTTCGAGTATCAGTGGCCTCCACTGAAATCAACCACGGAGAAAAATTGACCACCTCCAAGGTGGTCAGTTTTTCGCCTTGGTTGATTTCATTTACTTTAGTTCATCAAGGCAGGCTCGATATCGTTCAGTTTAGCTGCACCTATTTAGTACCAAGGTTTGGACCCAAATTTTAGTGTATATGAGTGCTTTCTTTACAAATCGCGATGTTTGATGATTCGGGAAGTGTTAAGTTGAGAATAAACAACAGATTTGTGACGAACTAATTTATTACTCTGGCGGAAAATGTTCTCGGCGGCATCTCGCTTTGTTCCACGATATTTACCAAATAAACCAATCAAAGTCCTTTTTTGCAACAGGTGACTTATCACCAGATACAGGGACGTCATCACAACGAGCGTAAACTTACAAACAAGTGCATTGGTTTGTGTAGTATGCACTGTGTATATGGGAATGTACTGTACAGCTGTACTGTAGTATACATCACATCTTTGCATTGCATCGTACCAACTAGGGACAACGATGAGTACTCATATTTTATAATCACAAAGTCAAGTAAATGCTGACAAAATTGACGGAGAAACGATCATGGCAATGACGTCTGAGCTGTGTCAAGAGTTGGAAAGAGTCATACGATGGCCGAAGGTAGCACAATATCTTCAGAAGTGGGAATGTAAATCTTCAAAGTTCATCGAAGCAGCCTGTCGCTAGGGGAAATTTTCCGTGCCCTATAGCTTACGTAAAGCCTATAGACTAATGCTATATCAATCTTTCATGGGATTAATTCAAAAAGCCATGGATAGGATGGAAGATGAAGGTACTATTATACAAGAACTTTTTGTAAACTTAAACTTTCAAGCCTCCGTGACCAGACTAGGCACAGTATAAATTGCACTGCATGAGACTGAGTACCGAAGCTCGAGGAATGAGTGAGTGACCAATCAGCCAGGCACTTCCATGTCACCTTCATGATGAAACTTACAATAGCATTAATTGGAACTGAGCTCTCTTCTGCTACAAGAGGAAAAGGATGATAGTAACATCTAGTCTTCTCCCGTAATTTCTCTCTGGAAACGATATGCTAATGTAGCTGACGCAGGTTTTGCGTTAATTCCAACATAATAACTGGCAATTTCCGGAATTCTGTTCACACCTACTGTTTACTTAGTCTGCGGCAGCTGATGTTGCTTATAATGTCGAAAACTTTGTTATCTTTTGCATACCAGTAGATAACTGTTACCAGATGATATCATTACCAGAGATCCTGTCACTCTTTCATCGAGCAGAAATGATGTGAAAGGAAATTTGTTGTTGGTGCCATATACTTCCTTTAGGCAAGGAGCATGTTATATGTTCAAAGCCAAAATTTTACTGCAACATGAAGTCAGCTAGAGATACTGTGGTATTCGTTCTGAATAGGAGCTGTAGAAAGTTACAGAGGACTCTGGTCACCTACCAGTACCATTACCTACTGCCACAGTGGCAGTGTGTAGAGAAGGTGCAGGGATAATCAACATGACTGTATTGTATTGAAAATACCAGAATCATCTTAAACGCAACGAACAAGATGATACTTTTTTTACATTTTGTCAATCCTCATTATGAATACTTTATTTTGCTTGAAGGTAGTGCTGGTAATATTTCTGTAACTTAGGGTAAGGGATGTTCCAGTGGACATTGAGAATATTCTGTTAAGTCAAAAGGACACATGTGGACATTTGCTAATAGAAGGCTGCTGATTACTGATTGACTGCTCTGACTTTTAAAGGTATGAACATTAATTAAGAAGAAAAAGTTTCAAATGACATTGTTAATGTAGCATTAAATGAGACTTCTGTGACGTGACGACTCAAGTCACTGGCATACAAGTATTAGGTGATCGGCACAGGGTTCCCTTCGTACATTATTTTTTTTTTATTTGGGGAGTAACCTTTTGGCTAAATATTGGCCCTGAAGGAGCCCCCCCCCCCTTCTGCAGCTCAGCTAGATTGGTAGATCCTGTGTAGACCACTGGTCAATATTAAGTGAACTATTTAGTCTGCTGATTATTCCTGACAATAATAGTTATAAATAATACAATCAAAATATATGGCATGGCACTGGCACTACTGGATGTGAAGTGGTCCCTTGTAGGGTATTACTGTACTGTGTGGACTGCGTAGCCCTCCTGCAGTATTGGACAAGGTACAAAGAGAATGACTGAGAGGATGAGATCAAAAAAGGAGATAAAGTAAAGAAAGCAACACTCTTTTACATACTTTGAAGGATACACCGTGTCCTATTTCTTAATTTGTAAATCTCAGCTGTTACAAAAGCAGAAAAGGAACCACAAGCCATTGCAATGCTTTATTGCAGATTATCCAAAGTAAATCAATCAAATCCAATTGAATTCCCACAAGATGGAACACAGTTTTGTAAATTTTTAAATTTTTGATGTGTGTAAGCTGCAGTTTGTTCATATACTACAATTCCTCGCCACCGTTCCTCCATTTCATCAAAGTTAAATGGTGGCTACTGTAATGGAATGTCTAATTGAAGTTCAGGAGGTATCATTGAAAGTTTAATACCTGCTAATGAATACTGTAAACTATGCATATCAGAAAAAACTGGACCTGTATTGAACAAAATCATGATAGCTATCTACAAGTATACATTCCACAGTGAGGTTTATAGTCGACTTTATAAATAACTCATCCCCTTGCCCTTAACATGTCGCAAACTGTTCCCAATTTCCCATGGCATTCCTCCATAAATATGAAGTAACGAATCTTTGCTTGTTACTAAGGTTTAAAGATCAAGTAAACTCTAACTCTGCCCTAATTAGCCCTGGTACAGGGCAGTGTGTTAACGTTACAATTCTCAAATCAGGCACCACCATTAACAACTCGGACAGACCAGGGGGCTGGAAGACACAGACGATTTAAGGGGAAGCGACCACCCTCGGATTGTTTCCGAGAAAAACACATCTTACATGATTACGCCAGCTTTTAGGCCAGCTTTTTTAAGAATTTGACAACTTTTCGCTTTTTTCATGCCAGAAAGTGACACGTACTGTCTCTTTACCGTGATCGTTATGCTGTAGTATGTACTGCATATCACACATTGGCATGTTATGCAGTGCACATTGTACCATACAGTTACGTTAACGGCGTACGCCAGTCACCGTCTCACCGAGGTTTCTGTAACAGGTGACCTATCACATGCCTACGTATAAGGATTTCGACTGGTTCTTTCTTCGAAGATTATTGCCTTTCATGAAAGCCCCGCGTGTTGATTTCTCGCAGAGTGGAGTAAATTAGTAAGTTAGAAAACTGACGTTTGTTTTCATAATAACACCTCCCAGGCGCGGATCCGAAGGGGGGACTTCCTCGGGCTCAGCCTCCCCCCCCCCTTTTTTGCCACACCAACAATAACAAATACGCGAAAATTAGCATAATGTTAATCTAGGAGAATATTCAAGGGGGCTTTCAGCGCCCCCCACCCCTTTTTGAAATGTCTGGATCCGCGCCTGCCTCCCAAGGCATCAAATATCGAGATTCTTGAAGAAGATACTCTAAGAAGCAAGATTTTGACATCAAACCTTGGTTCTAAATAGGTGCAGCGAAAGCCAATTTTTAAACACATTTTGAGGTCTGCCATGATGGACTAATTATTTCATTTCAAGATGCTCTGGGAATGCAAGCGATTCCTACGTTATTTCAGATTATATATATATATATATATATATATATATATATATATATATATTAGGTCGAAGTTAGGTAGATCGAACGTGGAATAAGTAGGTCGAAAGTTGTGTCTGGTGTTCGATCATGAAGTTGAAATCAATCCCACGTGCTGGCATAGCCTTTTCACACAAGGGAAAGTACAGAAGAAATAAATTCAGAGAGAAAAATCAAGTCACAACCAGGAATTGAACCCGGGTCTCTCGCGTACCGGGCGAGCGCCTTAACCACTCGGCCATTGTGACACTTGTGGTATCAGACGTAGAACAAGGTACAAATACTGCCGCACTCACTTTTTCTCTCCTGTTACCATGGTAATTCCCCAAGCGGGGTAATGAATAATCATTAGGTCGAAGTTAGGTAGATCGAACGTGGAATAAGTAGGTCGAAAGTTGTGTCTGGTGTTCGATCATGAAGTTGAAATCAATCCCACGTGCTGGCATAGCCTTTTCACACAAGGTAGAACAAGGTACAAATACTGCCGCACTCACTTTTTCTCTCCTATATATATATATATATATATATATATATATATATATATTATATATATATATATATATATATATATATATATATATATATATATATATATCCATGGTAGATTGTAGAAATGGTAGAAATGTGGTACTCGGTCATTTACACTGCATTTCATAAAATATGAAATAAAATATCCTTAATAAAGTAACTGAGGCATATTTTTTGCATCCTTAATACCAAACATCGCGGGAGGTTTCCGGGGGGTCCGAGCCCCGGACCCCACCAGGGGTTCCGCTCTGGAACCCGCTAGAGGCTTTAACGAGAGTTACAGGACTTCACACCGGCTAACCTACGATTCAACATCGTGGTCCCTCCCTAGAAATCCCTGGAAGCGCGCTTGTTGGCAGACATCACCAATGCTCTCACACCCCCCCCCCTCACTTCATCGACGTTCGCTAGTTTCAAAAACAAAACAAAGAATCGAAAAATTATTTTACAATTTTTAGAGATTTTATATTTAAACTTAATCATACAATGCAAATGTTATGCATTATTTTAATATTCTTCCATACTTCTATGTTCTCAATTCCTTCCCGTCATTCATTTTATTATGTTATTTATTTGTCAAATTCTTAATAAACACTTGTTACAACACGGGGGGGGGGCAACAAATATTTGACCAGGCAGCTGGAAGTACTCATAGGCAGGAACATGATTAAGCTGCCTTATTTTGGCATATGGTCAATGCGAACGGTTGTTGCATCTATCCTGTAGTACTGTCCTACAAACTATCTATCATTTTGGCTGAAACTGATCGTACAAGTTTGACATTTAAGTAGAATGATGCTTTATCCTACCTTCACAGTAACACTGATATGACACCAGGACAGACAGAATGGCGACTAGATGGTGACGATGACGGTTCATCTTTGAATAATTTATCAAGGTGTGCATTGTGTTCAGTCACAGTGCAACCGTCTTGTAACTGAACTCGAAATCGACTTGTTCCATGCAAACAGCGTAGAATTCAAGTAGAAAAATAATTATATAAAGCTCCGCATATCGTTTACTTTTTATTCGAAGTTCGTGTAGACACCAAAACACACAAGGACAAAATGACTAAAGCATCCGGCGTGAAAGTCAAACTACTTCCTTATGCTGAAGCATTAGCCCTTTTGAATGAAACCTATTACCTAGCGGCAACTTTACCGTTGGAACGGTAAGTCCATTGGTGGAGAAGTAACATCGAAGTTGGCCTGGGCTTGTTCTTCTGTATAAGACATGAACAGTGACAAAGGCTACTCAAAGTTACACATATCATGAGGCCAGGATGAAGCCAGCATCATTGTTCACTTAGTCAGATTTTTGTCCAAAATATGTCCTACATGTGGAGTAGTCATTCCCGGTGTCTGAGCATTAAAATGTAGGATGGATTTTCACACAATCCTAAGTTGTAGCAGGAGTACTTCGCGGTAGCTCACAAAACTATTATAATAGACTCTCCAACTATATGCGACAACCATGCAATTTCTACTCTCATGTGCGGTGTCACAGGATGAATTCACTGATATGACAAAGTTAATAGGCTGAAAAGATTTGTGTTGGGAGAGGCCCTGGTCATGGGCGGGGACCCCGGAGGGGACAGGGGGACATATCCATGCCCCCCTAATACTTGAGAAATCGCCCATTGACTTTGATTTTTCACACAGTAAATTATTGGAAAATCTGGTCATGCCCCCCCCCCCCCATAACTGAGAAGAAATCGCCGCTCTCGGCCCTGGTCAAGTATTAGCATCTTTTATCTACCGACATCACAAAAATAAAAAGGGTAAACGAGTCTTACACAACGCCGTCTGACATATGTTTCCTACAAAATGATTGATTTATACACTGACATCAGACGTTGTCCATAGATGAATGTGGTGAAGCTACTTTAAATGGTCATTTCTAGTCTAAAATGTCAATAAGTCTGCTTTGAAAGGATAACAAGGATTACACATTGCCCTCACCAACAAGCCCATGGCAATTTATCTCACTTTAAGTCCTTGGCCTTCTATGGTTAACACTGTAGCAGTCAGGAAAACGTGTTACTTCCCAGCCAAAAAGGAACATCTACAGTTCTATACACTTTATGAAAATAACTAAAGCAAGATCACCACATGTGAAGGAGGAATGCGTGGATGGATGTATCTCCCACTTGAATGAGTGAGATATGAAGTACTACATTTCTCCCGCCAAATGTGTTAAGTTGGACATATGGATGGGGGGAACATATGGAAATGTAAACGTATGTGTTTAAATAATGCTTGCAACGAAATGTGCTCAATAGCGGTGTCGAAGGAGTACCAGTCTTACTTTTCCTAGTCACAAATGTACGTTTAGAAGTCAAAGATAACCTAACTTTTACTATTCAGTTTCACATTAAACAAACGGTTGATTTGATGGTTGACACGGAGGATAAAAGACCGGCAACAACAACAAGGTTCATGATAATGGAACGCGAAATCTAGCGGTGTGCGCACAGATCGCAGAAAACTCGTCTGTTGAAGAAAAGTTGTGTATGCAGTAATGATTATTGCATTTGATATAGTAAACACCCGTGGTGTAATCCAGGGGTTCTCAAGTGTTTAGTGCCGCTGGCCATTTTGAATTTAGCTTTTGCTTTACATTGATTGTAGTAGCTATGATGTCGTTCAAAAGCTTACTTCCTTGTAAAATTTTGGGTTCCTGGTGTCCTCTGCAGAACATTTTAATGCTAGGCGGGGGTTGAAAATGGTCCGCGGGCAGCCACTTCAGAAGATAGGCACTCAGCCGTAACTGGTTGAGTGTCAAACAGGCAGTAATTCATTTGAATATACAACTTTCAAAGTGACCTAGAATCCAGTTGGTTGGGGGAATATGGAAATGGACTAAAAAGCTTAGGTGTCCCTTAGGGATCTTATTGTGGAACTGCTATCATTCAATTACGCGAGCTGGGGTTTTGTAAATGTTTTAGTAATGAATAAATTTTCAAGTTTTTTCTCTCGTTGAAGAGAGAAACATTATGGAACAGACAATCTGAGGGGCCCACGCACGGAGTTTTTATGTGTATACCCTCCCCGACCGAGCGACAATCCCAGGACTCCCCCATGACACTCCGACACCCACTGATGATCAGAGGCGTCGTACCCATTGCTGCCAGGGAGAGGGTGGCTAGCCCCCCCCCCCCATTTTGACAAGGGTGTCATATGATTTTGTCTGAAAATGCGTTTGAAATCCCTACACATTCCAAGTTAATATGAGAAGTTAACTATTTTAAATTCGAAAAATAAAGCTGGAGTCATGTGAACTCCACAAGCATGGTTAGTTCAATTTGCTGGAAAGGGGATGTTCTTCCAATTTATAGATAATATCACAATTTATATACATTCAGATTCATACACTGTGTCTCTTAGACCCACAGTAAGTTCACACGGTTACTTTGCCAATAAAGCTTTATCAGTCGATTTGTATAAAATGGTAACGTTTGCAATCGTTTTCTAAGCCTTTTACTAAGTACAGAAGGAGACCATGAGACTCGGGGGGGGGGGGACTTCATCATCAAGAGTGATGATAAAAATTCCTAAAAGTTTAATTACAGCAGGATAAATTTCTTTCATGATCTGATGGGTAGTTTTCGAAACGAAATTGGCGAAATAAACCATCAGTTCTGTATTGCAATTACAATTACTATCAAGTTTGCAATATAACCTGGAAAATAATTAGTTCTTACATACCTATCATTAGTCAAAAAGTTGTGACTCTCAGCCTTGTTTCTTAGTGTTCACCTTTTCATTGGTCATGGGTATTTGGGACTGGGGAATATCTTGAGATAAAAATGTAGGGGCTGACATTACCTTCAGCTTTGCACTGTCCAGGTTGGACAACCGGGTATTTGTTTTAAACCATGCATATCCGATAGGCAGACCTAAAGACAGCATTTTTTGTGGGTAAATTTACTTCAAAATATCACTTAATTACTAGGCATGCAATACGTGAGACTTACAAAGTTCGAATGTCAAGTACTAGGTTTGTGAGATAATGCGAACGGGATCCGCCCCCCAACCAACGAGGACTTAACCTCTTAGGAGCCTAACGAAAGTTTTCATAACTACAGGTAAAACTGCGTGAGTAAAATCTTAGTCAAAAATGAGTATATTTATTCTCTCAATGTTGGGCCTCGTGAACAAATCTTGACGTGACTTAATCAACGAATTAATCAGTAAAACGAAGTTTGGCAATATTTTAACGTGACGAGTGTCCAGCGATAAAAACAGCTTTATAACAATGACGTGTCATAACTCACCCAAAGCCCTACCAAAGGCTTTATATATTGCCCGCAATTAAGTGAAGTTTTATAAGTTATGTCCTTTACATGCACCAGTAAACAAACTTTGCTAACATATTAAGATCTGGAGTATGAGGGCCCCTTCGATGTCCTCACATAATACAAGGAACATGTGTTTACGACAACGATTGAGCCTCCCTTCGAAATATGGAAAAACAACCCTCAAATCTGACTTCCTCGCTATGGGACATTACGGTCATAATCAAGCTGTTAGTTTGCAAATGAACGAAAACTGAAAAGTTCGGACAGATCCAGAGTTTTATCCAAAGGAAACAGTGGCCTTGTACCTTCAGCCTATTAAGACAAAAGGGTAAGGGATCTGCAAAAACACCGACAGGTAGTGACTGTAACTCAGAGAAAGCGTTTATTTTACTGAACTTGTTACTAATGTTGGTTTACCACACAAATTTACTGTGAGAGAAACTTGATAAAGGAACTGTAAGAAACTTCAATTAGTCACATATTGCCTAAAAAATCCTGTTAATAATACAGTTTTTACTTCTATACAATGCCTTTGTCCTTCTTTATATTTTATTTTGTGCAAGTGCATGGGGAATGTTTTTGCAGTGCACATTAATAAAATACCCATTATTGAAAAACAGATTTTGTGTGCTTTTCACCGCATCTAAACCTGGACAACCGCGTAACTTTGTCACAGCTTGACCCTAATCTTTCATTGAGCGTTATACTGCCCTCTTTAGTCTGAGCTGTGCAAGGATTTTACTAAGTAAGCATTACCTGGGTAGGTGACGCTCTCTTTGTTTCGAGAAAAGTGATAAATTCTTAAAAGCCCTCTAAGCTCACCCCAGACAGTAACAATTCTCCCTAACATAACTTCCAGCCCCGCCTCCAATTTAAACAAAAACAACTGTCTAATTGTAGAACACTTTCAAGACAGAGCCACAGTAGCCTGCCCTGAGTTTCGATTGCTCCAAGCAATATTGAAAAAACAAACTGTGTGTGACTTAGGAACACGACTGACTGTCCAAGTTATCGTTACCAACCAGAGTGATGATATTATTATCTTAATGAATGCCAGTCAAAAAACGGTCACCAACTGGTTTTAGAACTATTGGGATATGTCTAAATATATTTTGGGGGATGCCATAGTTCCTTTAAGGGTGCTACATTGTTGTGCGCCTAGCCATCTCAGAGAAGGAAGTAAGCAAAGGTCCGGCTGTCAGTTGCAAGTTGTCCTCCATGCTGCCAAGAAGACTTTAAGGATTTAATCATCTGTTCATTTCAGCCAGTCTCCAACAGGACCACACATGACACACCCATGATATATAGGTCTGAAGGTCAAGAGGTTGGACATGTTTAGTCCACGTGTGCCGTGGTCACGCAGTTTTTCATTTCTTAAGAGCAGAACTCCTTCTGGGGTAACGTTTGATTTTCGCCCTCCAGCTCTTCCCCAGAGCATCTAGGGGACTTTAGAAAAAGTACTTTGAGGCTGTAGGACCGAGGCCATGCGTATCCCGCGTAGTCTTACATATAGATCAGTGGTTCCTTGTTGTTGATAGCTGTGCACCCCCAGAAAAGTTCCCGAGTTTCAATACGAGCTGATTGTTCTAACGAAAAGTCGTGATATCTTGCGATATAACCTGTGTGTTACAAAGAACTGCTGTAAAGAAATGTGTGTCAAAGTACAACTCACTGTGTGTCCGTCAAATTATGTTAGAGTGTAAATCCAGGAGTATACGATGTCACAAAGCTTTGTACTAAAATAAAGAGCTAAGTTACTAAAGGGAATAATTTATCCAAACGTGATACAGGTCGTTACTTCAAAGTATATTAGGTGAAGATGCGTGTAAATAATGTTTAAAAAGACGTTTTCAATTCTGCAGTTCGGCAAAATGTACCTACGAAGTTTTAAGAATGTTCATGTTTGACAATGAGGATATTACTTGGTTCTTATACTTAAAAGTATAAGTGTATGCCGCAAAAGGCTGTGACTTAAAGACTTATGTAAATGGGTAAGGTCATATTCTTAAAGCAGGAAAGTTTCACTTGTTTTCATACAGGGGAGTGTACTTGTATGCTGACCGGTCGCCCTGACATCTTGATGTCGGGGCCAATATTCTTCCGCTTGGCTCAGAGTCTGGTGGTCTGGGAGTAGGTCGCAACTTTCGCGGTAGTAGTTTCCTGAATAATTCCTATTGCTCACAGTGATGTCACCAGTCTCTCTATATTATCGCACAACCTCTCATTTTATAGCAGTAAGGCATCATTACCACCTGAAATCAAAATCACTACGTTGAGCCTACCACTGAAGTCAGGCCTGCTAGTAACCTTTTTATATTCTCGAATATGTTTCCATTTTGCGCCAATCGTTCGCATGTGCACACTTTAATCCGATGGGGCTTTCAATGGTAGGCTTACGACACTCTATCAATGTTGTACTCGCCAATCGCCAGCTCTTTCCTCCCTGTCTTCAAGGGGTAAGGTACAGCGGTACAACCAGGGAGATGGGACAACGACGGCGAGGGTGACGGTGACGACGAGGACGACGACGACGATGAACACCAAGCGAGAACGCAAGAGGACCCATTTTTCAAGTCTTTTGTATGACCGACCTTGATTTGAGCCCCGGCCTCCCGGCTGAAAGATGGTTGCTCTTACTATTAGACCGTCCAATATACAGTGTCCTAAAGTTTAAAAAAGTTAAAGTTTGCCAAGTCCTCGAAGAAAGGCGCTAGATAAAATCTTACTGGACTTTCACCCTGGGTGACTGCCAACCGAGAATGCTTTCAACTAATAACATCTGAAGTCAGTCCCACGGACGAAACATGCACCGGTACGCAAAGTAAAGCAAATAATGGGATACGAAGAAACAAATGGTTCAGCACTGATAACTAACCTCACCCCATCCCTTCCATAAGCGAAATTTCCGTCGGTAAAGAATCACTTATCCTAAGTTTTAAGGCCGTAAAAGACGTTCAGCAAAAGTAGCTTGCACGAGAGAGATGCGAAATATAGGGGGTTATGACAATAGCCATTTAGCTATTTAGAATTTCCAAGGGAATGAACATTTTTCTAGAGGGGTGCGGCCCTCTCTGGCCCCATTTGGCTACGAGCTTGGTCTTAAGGCCGTTAAGGATGTTTAGCACAAGACTCTGTACACTGGCCTTTACTCTAGTCTTCAGCAGGCAGCCGGTAGTACTCTATAAGTACTCGTACTCGTACTTGGAGATTTGGAGATTGACCAGCCGAAGACATGGAGGGGCATCTCAGTGCACTACTTTCAAGGCCATCATCGGAGGGTGCATACCATATAGGGCTACTTTTTGTTTGAAGTGCCTTGAAGATTGGCGGAAATGACACTTTCTAGACCAACCAAGTTGCATCGTAATATTTTCGAGACATAATGCTTTAGAAATAAGAATTTAAAAAGATTGAAATAAAATTGAACTTGACTAAATGTATTCAGTAAAATCACTTTGAAGTAAAAAAGGGGACACCCGGTAATGTACAAGCTCACTGATTTTAGCAAGACAATCATAGGGCTATTTTACTTAAGCATGCTGTCGCACCCCGTCAGAAACAGTACTTAAGATCAATATGGACTTCAGTTATGTTGTGGAATCACGCATGAGGATAGAGATTCATACGCCCGGGCGAGTTACCCCTCATATGAGCCTGTCAGGGGACCTCCCAAGGAAAATTTTCGGAAAGGGGAACGGTTTTATACCTGAAAAAATAATCAGGACAATGGAGTTCTTATCATTTTAACTATTTTTTTTTCAAGTAGTCTATTTTTTATTTGGGTGTGGAAATCACAGGGGGCAACTCCCACCTTGCTCCTGTACGCCACGCCCTGGTGTAAGAGGGCGTCTAGAATGGGTTAAGCATCATGTTCACCGAATCAAGCCCGTCTTTGATATGTCCACGGTAGCGTTTGTATGATTCCCATCGGAATGAGAGTAAATGATAGAGTTAGTCAGGTCAGGTTTGTGACCCACGACGGAAAACGTAACAGTTGTTGAAATGTCGTACTTTTGACCTATTGATGGTTTAAACCAGCGTAGAAAAGTATATCTGAAACTTAAGAAACCGTATGCAACAACCAGGAAGTTTCAACTTTCAAGTGTTTTGCCGTAACTTCACTGTATAAATTAGTAAATATTTCGAACACTCTAGTTCAAGACATACTAAGGAAAGATATTTTCCCTTAAAACGAGTACTCACGTATAAACACGGCGGTTTAGCAGACGATTGCCAGCGTAGTACCTTCTATGGGTTCCTCAATTGTAATCCTGGTTAGGTCTTCATTTCATTACCACGATTAATATCGCAGATGGTTAGGTGGAGTCGGTACTAACAATTCCAGTGGGAAGTAATTATTTACATAATTTTCAAACAAAAAAGATAAATGAATATCATAAAATATAACATAACTTCTAAAGATGAGAGTATACCTTTGAATACAAATCCCCAAGTACGAGTATGTACAAAGTTTTGAGTACGCGTACAAAGGTGTGAGTACGAGTACAAAGATGTGAGTACGAGTACAAAGGTGTGAGTACGAGTACAAAGTTTTTAGTACGAGTACAAAGGTATAAGTAATTATTTACATAATTTTCAAACAAAAAGATAAATGAATATCATAAAATATAACATAACTTCTAAAGATGAGAGTATACCTTTGAATACAAATCCCCAAGTACGAGTACGTACAAAGTTTTGAGTACGAGTACAAAGGTGTGAGTACGAGTACAACGTTTTGAGTACGAGTACAAAGGTGTGAGTACGAGTACAAAGTTTTGAGTACGAGTACAAAGGTGTGAGTACGAGTACAACGTTTTGAGTACGAGTACAAAGGTTTGAGTACGAGTAAAAAAAGGTTTGCGTATGAGCAAACGTTCGGGTACGAGTCCTTGATATTCGAACACGATATAATGAGTACTAGTGTAAGTTCAGAAAACTGCACCCAGTAACGTGTATGAGTACCTTTATGTAGTATGAAATCGATTTCTACAAGTCTGATTTGTAACGTATTTCGGTAGACAGTTTCAACCGATGATCATTTTTGTAAGAGATGGTTGGTATTTATTATCTTTACTTTTGCTCGTTAAAATAAAAAGGGTTCTTCCGAGGCTGATTTTGATGAGTATGGACGCGTGACGTTAGATTAGGTTATGAACCTGCTGCATTTTTTGAAAGATTGTAGATTAAATTAGTACCTCAGAAAGTCGGGCCATCCGAATCATATCATGGCAATTCGGTACAGCATATACTTTTTTAAATCTAGGTATGCCAGTTTTCGTCGAAACAATTAAGTCATACATTACCCTAATGAGCTTTGCAAACTAGACAGGTTTTACTTGCCTGAGTACAGATCAAAGTCCCTCGAGATAGTATGAAGCGAAGGCAAATAGCCCATATGTTAGTGCTACCTGTGTTCTTGATAAAATAAATATATTGAGTGAGGTGCAAGAGGGGGAATTGGTCTGCACCGTCATGTTGAATTCTGAGAGCAAAAATGCTCTTCTCTAAAATTTTCAAAGCAATTTACAAAGTACGCAAGAAACGAATCTCTCAAGCAGTTTTGGGCATTTGCGCATGTGCAGCTAAGGATACGACTTTCGAAAGAATATGTGCGAGAGATCGGCGTGTTAATCATGCAGAGATTTTTAAAGCATTTGATTCACATTGTATTTAATGCCAGAGTTAACTATTTAACTAGTTTCTGAAAATATTTTAACAGGATTTTACATTGTATTTTGTCAAAATAAAAAGAAAAAATGCCGAACACTTTATCATCTTTAGAAAAAAATGTTTCCCCACTGCCTCCAATGGGCTGTTAATTCATATGAAACACGGTTACAATTTTGAAAACGTTAAATGGTAGAAAATCTTACTTCAAAACAAGTGCATGGCTGATGAAGTATGCTTGTATATTTGTACTATTCGTTTTCAGGTCCAAATGTATCACGCTTCAAAAAACATACACCATGCCACAAAAAAGCGCAAATCTACCCTACAAAGTTAGTAAATTCCCACAAACGAATCTGTAGGCCTCGACTAATTATGTGTTGTAACAATTCTAAGATGGCTTGGCAAACTGATCGTTGGTGTACGTTCACACCAAGAACAGGAGATAAAGCTATGTTTGATTTTAATATTTAGAAATATTTCCTGATGAATTGAATACGCTAAATATGGTGATCTTTCAACCTCATTTTTCTGTTGTCTAAGTGTTGTATATCCTACTACCAATTCTATTGGTTTTTCTTTCCCCAACCACTGTGCTCTGCTCACGTTAATTGAATGCCACATGAATGAGAATGGGTTGTAACAAACTGTTCATCCGATGTGCAGGGATGCATTTACCTTCAGTGTTGACAGTGGCGTAGCACACCTGTGTTATATTTTCAAAGGAGGAGATGAATATACACTGTCACTTGCTGTAAGACATGGCAACTGTAAACCAAATATGCTCTGTTCCCGAAGATAGGCTATATGGTTATTGTGAGGCTCAGGCTTTTCAAGTTGAAAGTGTTCTCTTAAATTTGTGTCTAAACGGTATCTGCAGGTGTGCTCATACATCAGTCACCTTATCAAGCGTGGACCTAAAGAAAATGGAAACAATGATAAAAACGAAAAGGCAACCTAGCATTATGCAAATGAATTTCTTGCTTGTTTGCCTGTATGTGATGCAGGAGTACCTACCTTGGGCCCAACTGGGATATACTCAAATAATGTCTACTCAAGTGTAATACTCAAATTGTGTCACACCCAGAAACCGAATTACTGGCTTAAAATTTGGTAAGCAACAAGTCATTAACAATAACTTCAGGCTACTTTTTTTCTTCCTTTTCACAGCACTAATTTATAATAATAAATATGCAAATACAACAAAATAGCATACGTGAGTACATCGTCAAATACGGAAGGAGATATAAGAACTGTAGAAAAGTTGCCAAGTTTTGAGTCTGTTTGCTTTTCCTCTCCTTAGGCTTACTTACGACAGTAAGTATCTGCCCTTACAAAAAAAAGTGTGTGGCAAAAGTTCCAATTGAAATGCTGTGTCGAACTGTGCAAAACTATGGTGGGGTGTGGAGAGGGGTGAAATTTCTTTGAATTTTTGCGTGACAATGTGTGTCATTAATAATCAGTTGACACACTTTTCTAAAGTGCCATGCATTGACCAGCATTTTCACAGTTTGGACATGAGGCAATGTGTGGAAAACCGAAAATTACGCTTTGACACATGTAACAGGAGGCAAACTGGGGTAAAGTAGGCAAAGTGTGGAAATGCGTGGAGAAGTGTGAGGCTAAGTAAATTAAATTCAATAGTTCGATTTCATTCACTGGCCTTGTTTGCCACACTTTGACCTGGTTTGCCACATGTGTCAACTTGACACAGCTTTCCCCGCTTTGACCCAGATTTCAAGGTGTGACAATCATGCAGGGAAAAGCGAGGTCCTGTGTGTCAGATTGGTTCCAATACCACATGTGTCACTACGCATAACCACACTTTTTTCCTTATGTATTTTTATATGCTCTGCCACACGTGATTACGTGTGTTAACATGTGGTATGCCACACTTTTTTGTAAGGGTGGTACCGTGATTTATACTTTGGGAGCTCCAGTGACGTCACCAAGCCATAAACACAAAAAAAGTAGGCGGCTTTCTCCTGACGCCTTGAGAAGGAAGGCTTTATGACGAAAGAAACATGATATCAATTGCGTGTACCTTTGTTCTAGCTGTATAACTTTCAGCATGATTTTGCTACACAAATTGATTATTCAAACTTGGTTGGCTTTCGCCGAAAGATTAGACCGTAGCAGTCTTAAAAATGACGTTTTATTTAGGTATTATTCCGCTAATAATTTGTCAATTAGTACTCGCCTCCTTTGACACTACGTACACCAGCTACTAAATCTTCAGAGGACACCCTCAGCACTCCAAAAATTGTGCCTCTTGACTTTTAAGTAGCTGTTCTGCTTATTGTTAATTTATGAAATGGTTGCCTGTTAAATTGTGGGCTCCTATTGGAATTTTCTATATTACTGCACACAACGTTTGCTTGGTTGCATACTGACACTGCACATATTGTGTGTTGGAGTGTCGCAGTTTTCAGCATGAAAATTTTTTCTGTTGCCGAGCTACGTATCATAAATTGGATTACAAAAAAAGTGAAAATAAACAGAGCCAGCATTTACAAATATTTACAGTTTGATTAAAGTGAATTCATCAGTAAATATTACTCAATAGAAAATTTATTTTAAGCACTTTTGCCTTGCAAAACTAATCAAAGCTTCGTTAAGGATCTTCTCACTACATTTTCTACGATCGTTTTAACTGTTGAATTATATCAACCGGGTTTTTTCTTCAACATTATTAAATGGCAAACTAAATACGACACCAAAAGGAACACGAGATAGCGTTTTGTGGACATTAGCTATAAAAGTTACAACCATCTTGAAAAGTTTACCATAAAGTAGTCTAACCAGACTACACTCTCTTTGCAGAAAAATGTTTAAATAAACAGTCTTTACGAAGACAAGTATATAAACTATATTTCTTTTTATTATCTGTAGCAATTTTGTAGGATAACAATCCTTGATAAGTTGAAGGGTTGGTAATGGTGGTTGTTGCTGCAGAACGTTTCGCACAATGTGCACCCTTTAACGTTGTCAGGTTTCTCTTTAGAGTTAAAGTGTCTTAATCCTGGAAACAATTGGCTTTTGATAGAAACCTTTTGTGAGTTATGATTTTATACGTAAACTGGAGTTTCAGTCGTTAACAAGACAGTACATATCAAAATAAAATTGGACAACCCGCCAAGTTCGTAACTATGTATAGGCTAGTTCCTTGGGTGTTAAGACCAGTGATTTTCAAATACGCCCATTTCTGCTTCCATACCAGTACCTACTTTAGATTGAAAGTGCTAATATCCATTTTCAAATGTGTTCTAAATTATATATTTCGAAGTCACTATGTGCTGCTTTCTCTACTATTGTACACCCTTGAAATTATCCCAATCAATACCTAAAATCTGTTGGAATTAAACTCCTTTAACAAAAAAATGAATAGCTCTCTAGCCGAGATGGAGACTTTGTCCAGTGTACTATCTCGTTAACAACTATCAATTGCAAGCAGGTACAAATATGTGGTGCCGTAGTAGTGCATAACGTAGTGTCTGTGATTGAAATAACACGACAAGGAATTTATATTGTAAAAACGTTTTCCACCTTGTTGCTGCTTGTGACGATGGTACCATTCAAAAAGGACGTGTGTCGATTTTATTCCTGAATGTAAGAGCTGTGGAAATCATATTTAAACGTCTTTACCACCGATTTGAATCAGAGTGGTATCGCCCCATAATGTGTTTACCACTTTCTTTGGCACCCTTTCTTGCTATATACAACTCTTCAAAGGATTAACATTAATCGGATAGAAGAGTGTTTTTCTAGGGTTTTTTTGCGTTTGAGATTCCTTGTTTTCACATTCTTAAACGTTCGGAGAATCGGATCTCCCATACAAGTCTTGACTTACGCGAATTTTGAATTTCAGGCATAAATTTTGGTTTCAGAGTGCGATTTCCTCAAATCTAAGAATTTTTGCACAAATTTTTTTCAAAGCGTCGAGATTTGTCAAAGTGTTACAAACTGCTAAAGTAAATTGGTGGAATATTCCAGGAAGTACGAAAAATATAAACTGTTTTCACATTAACTCTTTGGTAGTCATACAAAGTACTAGCTTCTTGATCAACAGTTTTAAGAGTATGTAACGCATGCATTGCATATAGACACCAGGTAATTTTATTAATCTGTTATTTACAACTACCAGCATCAAGTACTGAAGACGATAATTAGGTAAATGATCTTTCCATATCACCCCCTAGGTGGTATATGGAAGGGAACTTCTTAACCACAAATCTTCTGACTCCATGCCCTCAATAAAAAGTAATAGTTATCCATCTTTTCCCAAACAATGATCAAATATTTCCCTCTTTGTTCTATACCGTATATATATATATATATATATATATATGTGTGTGTGTGTGTGTGTAATCAAGCCAGTAAACAACTATCCAGGTCAAGAAGGGCAACGTTCTTGCAGGAATGAATATTGATATGGACCATTTATTAACGTATGTAAAAAAGTAGGCTGAGAAAATATTTGGGGACACCCACAACTGGAGGGAAACTGAACAGAAATGCCTGCGACTCAGCGTTCTCAGCGTTGCACTTACATTACAGTGTATCTTGCATGGAAAGAACATAAAGAACAAACCAGGGAGGTGTTAGGAAGGAGAGTCAACGTTCTTTAGATCCTTTGAAGCAATGTTAGTTTGAGACGGTAACTTTATTTTTTTCTAAAATTCTTACCGCAATACCAAGATCAACTAGAATCAGTGAGGCATTGTCACAATGACAATGGGACGACACACGGCTAACGTTGAACTCGTTGACTTTACGTTTCCAGCCGTAATGCAAAAATGTGAAATTTTAACCTTTCGTCGTTATTCGTCTCACTAAATATCATGTCCGCGAAGAATTTCTTTACAACTTACTTTTCAATTTTTTTTGTAATGATGGGAAACTTGCAACGATATGTGAGAAATGTATTGGCTCCAACAGTATTTCCCGCAGATGACGTATTAAAATCGTGGGGGCTCAATTGAGATACATTATTTAAACTTTTGTGGCCAGTCGTTTTACTGAAAGTTCTGATTACAGCTTGGTCACTGGCAAAAACAAACCTCACTTTAAAGCATGTATAAACAATGTCCTTTGTCTCGGGATAACATGGAAAAGAAGGCAGGAGATTCTCATAATAGGAACAAAGAGATCTGTCAATCAAATACTGATGCCTGAACAAGAATTAAATCATTCTCAAGTACATATTGTCTTACAGATTTGATCGCTGGATGTCCGTATTCGCAGAAAGGAGAACATTTTATATTTGTACCGTATTAACTTCCATGGGTTACTTAAAGGGTAGACCAAAAACTTAGATGAATTTAATTGAAAGATCAAAAGGTGGAAAGAAGTTACCGCGTGTCTGTATTCATTTAATGGTAACGTGATTAGATAGTACCTGAAGTCAAAACATAGCCTAACTTAAACTTTTGCATGTGTATCCCGCTCTCTGATCAAAACCAATTACGTGAAATAGGATGATTTATTCCATACAATTTTTACAGCTAAACACCGTTTTTGGAACTCAACTCAAGTTGCATAAATGATCAAGTGGAAGGAACGAACATTTTATGGTGATAGGATTTTAGGCTCCTTTACATTACGATATGTTTCCGGAGTCTCTTTCCAGTTAACGAAATGAATTTCAACATAGTCATATTCATTATTATAGCTGGTAACATGTATCGATGAATCAGAGTGTGGAAGTTGGGCAGTTGAGTTAGTTTTCGGAATATTTTCAATGCCCCAGTTATTTCAGATTCCAAGCCTAAATATCCTTCCCTTCCATCTCCATGAACATTGCTACTTTGACCCTTTTGTCCAATGTTCTGCTTGGCATGGCCGGTGTCTCTGCGTCTGATGAAAGGGAAAAATGATAGCCAAGTTATGTTTTATTACAGTTAACTCAATGTGTGCAGTACTTTAGTACAGTTTGTACCATTGGCTGGCTTTATTTTCTATACAACAGCCGTAACCAGCGTTAGTATAGGTGAATATATGCATATTAGTGTTGTTGACTATGATCTTCAAGGTTCAAATGGAAGATCGATGGTATGGCTTTAGTGGTTCGAGGAGAAATAGGGCCCTGAAACCTCGCCTACCTGTGGGACACAAGGGGGTGGGTGCAGTAACGGCAGTGGATGTTCCTCGGGCCTTGCGCACAGGACCTTTTCGTTGGGCATCGGTGATGAGACTGACCTCAACTGCACGGGCTCCTATGGTTATCTTGTTGCGTCAAGCTGGACTGTCCAGAGCAAGAGTCTCCCACGTGTTGATGTCAACGCCCAGGTCTTTGAGAGACACCTTAAGGTAGTCTTTGTAGCGTTTATTTTGCCTCCCCCAACCCAACTGACACTGACACAATTCTCCATATAGCAGCTGCTTTGGTAGTCGGCTGTCTGACAATCTGACCACGCCCCAAGCCCAGCTGGTTTAGGCTTTCTGCAAAAGGGTGTAGACGCTGCAATTAAGTCCAGCTCGTTTCAGTGTCGGGGACTTTTTCCTGCCCCTTAATCTGAAGGAGTCTGCGGAGACAACCCAGGTAAAAGTGGTTAAGCTGTTTGGTGTGTCTGCTATAGACAGTCCAGGTTTCATTGGCATAAAGGAGAGTGGTAAGGACCACTGCTCAGTAAACCTTCAGCTTAGTGGTGAGACTGAGACTTCTACTCTCCCAGACATTCGCACAGTCTCCCAATGGCGGCGCTGGCTTTGTCAATCATGTTGATGACTTCGGCGTCTATGTTTGCTGCGCGAGAGAATGTGCTGACCATGTAGGTGACGTTGTTGGCTGCCTGGAGATTCTGTTCCTTCAGCGTGATGTGCGACTCCCGGCATGACATTCCTGGTGCAGGCTGGTGCGTAGCATTGGACTTTTTCGATACTGGACGGTGAGACTGAAGTTTTCACAGGCTGTTTTATTACTACACTTTCAAACAAAACATGGTGTTTAATACTCTTAATCTCGGTTAAACCTACTCCTCGATCACATTCCCATTGTACAAAGCTGTTCGTCTAAATGCTTGTCCAAACATGAGAATTTTGGGGAGGTGCTGGGTTTGCTTTCTGTGTTATGTGAGTATGATAAAAGCTTCATACAAGTGTCCAATTTTAATTATTAACGGAGCTTCTGGGACCCCTACCTCCATCACTGACGAGGGGAATTTAGGGATGTACCCCACTTTTCAAAGCGGCCAAAAGTTAAAATCGTCTCCCGGGTGAGGTGAGTATATCTTCTGAGTTTAAGGATGCCATATTTTGCATGTTTACGTGAGGTAAGTCTCAAAACCTTCAAATTTTCCCTGCAACTAGCGCACTTTATTTCTACCTCCTTTCACTGGTGAAACCTGGGTTAAAAGAGTATGGGAGTTCCTATGTTTTGTCAAATCCCTCTGCTGACAGCCTTCAATGTTTTCCTTTGTGTTTTGGCACTGTTTCTTGACATTTCAACATCTAATCTAATGGTCGTTCTCTAGGTAGTTGCCTCTCGACCCCACTAATATAAGAAAATGGTCGAAATATCACTTTTGTGTTCTGTTTAGTGCGTATTGAATTGCCTTTAGAGGTAGTTAAATGCTTTCCTCTAATACTCACAATTTTGTGAATACCGCAGAGCTTTGCCCCTGAACCCCACTCTGAAATATAATGGGCTTTTCCCCCGAACCCTACCAGGGGCCCCATGGTGGTCCCCTAGACAACACGCTGATGGGGACGCTCTGCACTTCCGGCCGCGGCGCCTTCGGGAAAGGAGAAGATTGACCCTAGTCAAGGTTTTACCTACTAGGATAGCCAGTAAACACACATGAGCAGTTGATAGGATGCCAGAGTACCTGCGTACAGAAAAAAAACTTATATTTTAGCTATTTTGTAGCACATATTTGAAATTAACTAATATTTTTGATACTGCAAAGCTTGAATTCATAAAATAAAAGTGTGATGACCACGGAAATGGGTATAAAAACAGCAGCATTGTTTGAAAAGAGGGAACGAAATTAAAGGAGGAACCTACCATGTTAAGAAATTCTTAATGACTGGTATTTATATACGAGACTGATATCATGGGTAAGAAAAACCTAACATCTCAGTATAGGAACGTATGCAATGCAGACATAGATACAAATATGTCAGGGGGAGGGGCTTCAATGAGGAATCTGAAGTAATCCGAAGGTGTATCAACAGCACGAGAGCTAGTTTGCATGCTTGGGGTGGGGGGTGGGGGCTTTGCTAGCGCCCCTGGTGGGTCCAGGGAGGAGTTCAAGGGGCGAAACCCTCGGAATCTCTCCGTCATATTTCACATTGATCAGCTCTCATTATTCTATTAAAAAGATGTTATTTTACTTCGTTTTTGTGAAATTAGATTTAACCTGCTGAGCACAAGTAAATAACTAGTACACTTACATCAAACACGTTTCTCTGAAATGAAACTTATTCAAATGTATCTTTTATATGCCTTGTGAAAGGTGTACTTTCCACTTTATAGAGTGACTATGCGATTTAAAACTTTTAACTTTCAAAGTGCCGTACTCCCTGGCAAACGGGCCATTTCGGGGCCCAACTGATTGAAAAGGTAGAGAACTTAGTTATGCCATTGGTTATAGCTGCATTTGGGTACAAAGACGGCGGGAGGCACCTTAGTAGGCGCGGTGATTTTTCCGCTATTGGAGAATAAGGCACTACTCTGCATTTTAATCTAATAACACCTCATTGAGTGTTGTATCCCTTACGACAAAACCGCCTTACTTTTTGTTTAAAGGTCATCATATTTCATTCTTTAACAGTGGGAAACTTGGGATTTTCTTTATTTTGGCGATTAAAGAGAGTAGTCGAACAGGACCAAATGGGGCCGCATAATAAACGGGGCCTGAGATCAGTTAGAACCATATTGTCAAGCGTACTTTTGCCTTCACTCTTTCTCTCTTGCGTCTTCTCTTATTTTTGTATTATTCTTTCTTCTCTTTTCTACCTTCTCTTTCCCTTCCCACTTTTGCTCCCATACGTCCTGCTTTTTGTTTGCGAATTTCTCCAGTTGGAATCTTCATGGGATACTCTGTGCCCTGCCATACCACAGCATATAGGCTACACTAAGAAGTTCTTTAATGTACTTCTGAAAACAATTCGTGAAGCATTCCCTTTAGGTTTTCCCCACTGTCATAAAAGGCTGCCCTGAAAATCTGAATAACAATTCTTCTGTAGAATAATTGATACATTTTTAAAAATGGGACCGTGACTCTCATTTCCAATGCCAAGAAAAACAGTTTTAGAAGAATTTCAAAGCTTGTGACAATGAGGTCAAAATCTCTGGATTTTCGTTAGAACTAAATGGTATCTAATACCCTCCTCTCCTCCCTCCCCCCGTTGGATTACCCGGGTTAGCCAACTATTCCGTACTCCGCTTCCTGTGCCTGAGAAAAGATAATAAACTCATGTACAGGAAATTATATACGTGATCATACCTTAACGCTTACATTAAACATGGTCATGACCTCAAAATACAAGCCTACTAACTAATCCGGTGTGTGTGAAAAAAGGTGATCTGTAAAATTGTGACAAAAATAAGCAACTTTTGTGACAAAAGTGACCGCGTTGTGTAAAAATGGTTAGTGTGACAAAAGTGGTTACCACAGGCCTATCCGCTATTCGGTATCTGAAATAACAAAACTTGTAGTTACTGCAAGGACGTAAATTTTGGACTTAAATTCATTTCTGGCAACCGGGAGGCAACGGGATAGGTACGGGGTGTTTATCTAAGAGCAATCTACGGTTTTCCCATCTAAACTGGTTTTTCAAAAGAAACCAGATTTGACCAAAATTTTTGAGTTGGTTAACCACCCGACGTGAAGTTGTAATTCATAAACCATATAGGCTTCTCCCAAAGTTGTGGTCGCTTAGCTGTTACCGTCGTAAAACAACTGCCCTTCAAGGCCTGATTTTTTTCTGAAATGTGATTGGATGAAAAGTCTAAAACAGGACATCGTCAGCCACTAATCGTAACACAATTAGCACGGCGTCAGAATATTTTACACAGTTCAACTTTCTTCATAATCGCTACACGGTATCCTTTATTTCCTTTTATCAGTTAAAGCGTCACAAATATGCCCGGTCCTCCAACTACAATGGAAAGCATCAAGTGAATTTCAGATTAGGGTCGGAATATTATACATGACCAGTTGATGAATGACCAGGGTTGACAAATATATTTAGGTTAAATGTAAAAGGGATATTCCTGTGAGAAATATAGTATGGCAGCAGGATCGCTTTTTTTCATATAAAAGGGAGCAATTTAGGATAAATTTGTACAGTATACAAAGTAACTATCAGGTCACCATAAATTTTCTTTATCAGAATGAAAAACAGATGACTACCGTTGGCTCCTGGCCGAGGTCCCTTGCAAATTCCTGACAGTAGACGCCACCACACCATTTAAAGACACGTTGCAACTTGCAGAAATTACAATAAAGTACAATGTGTGTGACGTAATAGCTTGTTCTAAGGGAAAGCAATTATACTAAGATTGGAAAATTCACAGGAAACCAAATGATACGTAATATGCAGAAAGGTAGCCCTTGTTGACTGCGTGAAATTTTTTGGACTTCCTTGTGAAAAGGAATTTAATAGACATTAAAGCTTGTCCTAAATAAAGGTCAATCAATATTAAATATGCAGGAAGCAAAGACAACACCAGAAGCCTTTATGTAATTACGCATATAACAACGGTACCTACTGAACAGTAATGCTACAGAGCGATAGAAGACAGGGAGAGAACAAACCAATGTTTGAGTAAAATTACTCATTAAGTTAAATGAAGTGAAACTAAGTTTAATTAGCTTGTTGTCCCCTCGGGAACGTAGATGGGGGGGGGGCAGAACTAATTCGGGAGTAACGGTCGGTTTCGCCCTTGGTTGCTTTGCTTGAGAGTCGTGGAGACTTTGGAAAAAGTACTCATAAACCAGTTCCAAATAAGTAGAGAGAAGCTTTCATGTTGCCCCGGGCCAAGAAAATACGGAATTCGCTTTAGAAAGTATTGTAATTTCAAAGTAGCCATGTTAGATTAGATCAATTTATTATTTCTTTTGGCTGCGTGAACGTGTCAAAATACAGGCGTGTTTTTCTCCCAATCTTTCATACACCTTCAACAATCGTTGTGTCATTGTCGAAACTAGATCTGCTGAACTACTCGAAATGCCTTAACTTTGGGAAACAGGGAATCATTACATAGTTTGGTAAAAAAGTGACCTGTAGTCAGGGCCGTCGCGACCGGGGGGTGTGGGGGGTGTCTCCCCCCCCCCCCCAAAGTTCGTCAGAGCGACGATAGTCGGAAAATCTGAAATGCCAGTTGGAATTTCTGATATCTCAGTCTAGCACATTTTTCCGACTGAGCCTGTGTCAACTTTGTATATATTTTCCAACTATACCAAGTGAGAATTATACCAAACGTTATTTTCCTCACGTAAAATCAAACCAAAGCTCTCCTTTTTTCGCAAATTCTTCTCAAAGTCTCAAAATTTTCGCGCGCTCCGCGCGCTTTAAACCTTACCTCAGTGTTGTTCTTATTATCAATATCTTCCGATAGCAACTTTCGGAGAAGCACAACAGCAAGTTGAAAGCTGTTTACAAATTACCAGGTAAAAGACTGGCTTTTTGAGTGGCATATTGGTTTGTTGGGCAACAGAAAGTATCTTGATGCAGATTCTGAATGCAGGTTTTATTATGGAAATCTTACTTAATGGAAATTTGGGCGCGCTTCGCGCGCATGCGTCACGATTTACAATCAGTCTCAAGGACATTATTAAAGTAATTATACCAGACACAGTTCTGTGGGAGCTAGGGCGCTTTAGCCCCCCTCCCCAAATTTTTCCGAGACCCACAAAATTGCGCAAAATTTCATATAGACTAATATTGGTAAAGACACATCGTTGCGAAGTTCTTTCCTCTTCTTCCTAACTTTTGGAAGATTCTTTCTTCAGCCTCGCCATCGTGGCAAACATATTTTGTAAGAAAAAGATCTTTCAGTTTCGTAGCAGATCCTTAATGGGTAAGATAAAGAATGTAATCCCCGACGACGACCATGCAGTCACCCGAGCAAATTTCTTGGTTTTTGTCCAGATTCTTCAGTAAAAGCCCAAACTTTTTCAACTTTCCTTAATGAAAATTCAATATAACCCCAAATTTTTCGGCGCGCTTCGCGCGCCTTATATCTTGAGTTCGGTAACCCATTGCATCTGTTGGGACTTAGAGTAGCTGGCCCCCAGTCAGGGCGCTCTCCCCCCCATGTCGGCAAATCAAAGCACCACCCCTGGCTCAGCTTGCGTGCAGGTTTTTCATTTTGGCATTAAAGTATACCCCAAATTTCGGCGCGCTTCGCGCGCAATCCTCACAATCCACGTTGTATCACTTATGAACATTATAAGCACAACACAACGTACCAGTGAACTTTTATAGCATAAACTAGGTGTACATTCTGAAAACGTGCTTGTAAGTCCTAAACCCTTTTTGCTATACCTACCTGGGAGGTCTAGTATCATTTTTCTGCACCTTTACTCTCCCTCCCGCCCATTTCCCATTGCTGGAAGCTGTTCGTCTGGATTTTCGTTTAAAATTAGTAAAAATACGATAGATGTAAAGTGCTTGGCGTCATACTCTATATTATTATTTAGATGCCAGGTAGTAAGCATTATGTCATTGCCCCATTTTTTATAATTGATCCAGAACTTCCAGGAGGCCTATACAGGTATATGCTAGCATTAGATGCCAGAATAGAAGGCATTAAAGTAGTCAAAGGGGGGTGCAGGATGTTTGTTCACAACGTATTCTTCTCTTAGACAACATACTTTCTACTTTCACCTAACCAAATCTTAGTATTCACTAAATTATGGACATTTTCCAGCCATATATGATCAGTTTTAAAAGTATCCCAAGATAGCACCATTTTGCATCTAAGCAACCTTACCTTAGCAAAAATTTCTCAAAGGGGAGGGGGACACCCCCCTCCCCTTAGGCCCCTCCCCCAGGACGGCATCTTTATTTAGTGACAAATGAAGGACCCCCACTGCTGTATGTAAAAGCAGGGCGCATAAAAATGGTGCGATTTACGCGCCACCATTCAGTTGGAAAAAATATCCATCCAGTCGGAATTTGGGACCTTCACACCCCCCAAACATATGACCCTAGCTACGGCCCTGCCTGTAGTTCATCTGAAAGCTTGGTGGGCTAAACGACTCCCTACACTGACAGAACCCAACAGATGTGTTGAAGAGAGAGACCTGAAAGGGGCAAATGCCGCATCGGATAAGAGGTGTGTTTACATATTTGGTTAAATTAGGATGGCAATCAGTTAATTGGTCTTAAAATGCATAGAAAATGCAATATCATTTTTACGTTTGTATAGCTATCTTTTTTTAATATAACTATCACATGAATGACCTTTAAAAATATTTACATTTCACTCAATTTGATTAAAACAATTAATTTTCATCAAAAGCGTGGGAAAGTAAGGATACAAAAGGACACACCAGTGTCAGTGTACCTCCTTAAGTCACAGTTTTAAAGTGATTTTAAACCATAATTGCCATATTTAATATGCTCTGCTATAAAAACAAATGTCTAAAAATATATTTTCGTTTCAGTAAAATTGTTTTTTTTTTTTTTTTGCTCTTTCTACACAATTTATCTTCCTTTTATTGAAAAGAACCAATCAAGTTCCTTCTTCATGAATTGACCAATACTGTGAAGGCTTCATCTTTTGGGTTCATTGCCATTAATGTTTTGATAAGCTTCGTTGTAAACCACTTCCTCATCTTTCCTATTTGGTCTTTCATTTGTGGGCTCTACTTCTGATAAAATTTTAATAATTAATCCTCATGTCGTCGAGTTTACCACATTCCGTGGTTTTAATTAACTGCTGACTGACCATTCTGATAAAACGCTTTGATAAGCTGGATTATAAACAATTTCGGAATCGTCATTGTTACTCGAGGCAGTCATTGATAATCCTTGGCCGTCGTATTGGTTCACTGACATATTTCTGTGGTTTGTTCTTCCTAACTCTTTCCTTCTTTGTTTAAACAAGAACAGTTACACTGACAGTTAGAGTAAGATCTAAAAAAAAAAATCAGGAACGAGCTTTCTATTGAAAGTAAGGAAATTTTGCAGTTGTGGTTAATTGTTGTTTACAGTATGATATACTTAAAGACTTATATATAAAATGACGTAAGCAAAAGAAATGACTTCAGTCATGTTACTTTCTTCCTGCTACGGTTTCATGTAAGTGTTGTATTTTAAGAGTGATTAGCTAGGGATGACTTCAACATGAAAACCTTCGTAATCAAGAATGTACAGATGTCGTAGTTTGTTCACTGATAAAATTCAAATATCAGGGTAGCCGATAACACAGAATAAATTCTCGTCACATCCGGTTATGATTCTTGGTTTATCGATTTGATCCGAAACCGATGATGTCATCCATGCATTGCGTTTAGCACAGTATACAATCACAACGTACGTACGTGTGTAGTATATTCGCGTTGCGTATTTCAGTGCAGCGATAAATTTAACTTAAAGAGGAATTAAGACACACGACTATTTCGTTTATTATCTGCTGGGAGGTTTATGGACAACACTGTCAATTTTGCAGGTAATTGAAACTGTTTTTTCCGATCAATGAGTTTGTTTTTCGTGGTAGACCTAGGCGCTAACACTAGCCTAAGTTAGGCTAACGTTAGCACTGCTATCGATCAGAACCGTTACAAATGGAAACGTTTAAACGTTCAAAAATGTCTGTGCCAGAAGAAAAAGTAACGAACTAGAAATTCAAAAAACAAATTGTCTGATATCTTCAAGCGGAAAATCAAAAATCTAAGAAAACATACATGAACGATATCACTAAATTATATTGCAAAAATTATTCTAAATGAGAATTTAAAACGTATGAAGAGGAATATTTTCAATATTAGCCTCACACTGAGGGTAAACATCTCATTTGGTATGATGTTTTCAGAAGTACGCCACTACCCAGCTCCTTTAATTGTCTCTATCACAAAGTATACTTGTTAGCGGGAACTCAAACATAACTATAGTAACACGCCTATGTATTGCGATTAGAAGAGGTCTGCACTCTTATCCATACGTCGGGTTGTAAATCAACATTATAAGAAACTATACTGACATGTGAGCTTTCAACAAGCATGGTACAATCACTTCTCCTATTTGAAACGAAGAACTTGCCTAGTCGGTAACTTATGCAGAGTGATTGAAAAGAATTTAGTGAAACTCCTCATAAAAGGATACATTTGAAGAGGCGAAAGTTATTTTAATAAATCAGAACTGTTAAAATTCATTTCAAAATTGTGAAGAATTCGTAACTTTATGTGTTTGTTATCCACTTGAAATACACCTTTAGCTTGCACATATGTACCTATTTACAATTCAACATTTTTAAAGTAACCAAATCCCAGGTGAAACTTTTAATTTTCTAAGTGTATAACGTGAAGAAGGTAATTACAGTATCAAAAAAACATACAGTCCACGGTATTTGACACAAATAAGTTCATACAAACCATTTATTAATTAATACGTTAATATGGAAATGAATACCACTTCTTACTTTGCTACGTAGTACTCTAAATGAAAGTGTAGGCCTAATAGATATATACGACGTTTGCAGAGTTTATGTGAAGACATTTACCTTTTAAAATAGCTGGCAAGAATGCATGTGAGGATCACTATAATTGAAATGGTTAAAACAGCCACGAAAGATGTGCCAGCTGCAGTAGCTACGACTGCAACAGCTGAGAGACCTAGAAAAGAAGGTTATATGATTGATTAATACTGAAATAAAGGTTGCAGCAAATAGATTGCAATGCAGTGTCAGGTAAAATTTTTCAGGCTGAATAATCATAAGGAATATCCTCCATGATTCCATTACAATCATCTCCAAAAAACTGAGTTGAAATTCCTTTATCAGACGTAAAGATTAACAGTTAAACCCCTTGATCAATACTTTGAAGCAGTGATTACAAGTACGTTTACGATAAGTTTTGAATGTAACACTTAGATATCTTACTTTGTTTCAGTTTCACATCGAATTAACAATATACAGGTGACCAGAAAGCTGACAAATATTGCAAAAAGTAGTGCAACTCATTTTCTCAAATGAATTGTATACAGCATTGTACTACAGATAAAACAATTTAACTGGAGAAAGTATTTTACTGGAACTTGTCTGATAACAAAGAGAAGTTTTTGACTTATCACAAAAGGATTCATCAGTGTATTTACTATTTGATCTGGTTTATTGAAGCTTGCTAATAGGCCATATACGCTTTCAACCGATAGACCCACAATTTTACAGTAAGCTCGTTAGAGTTTGGATATTCTAACTTATTGTGGAGTGGCGAGAATGAAAATGAATTTGCTTTACTTGGACAGAACGAGGTGTGGCTTCTTATTTGCTGATCCTGATTAGTTTCAATGTCATCAAAGGTAGTACCTATCTATCAAACAAAATTTGTAAATGTTCTTTCAACGATACTGTTATCCTTAGCATACCAACATTTTGGTATCGCAACGTTTTATGTTACTCATTAGCGGCTCGCCATAGGGGCACGAGGGGTACTTGCCCCCCAAAAGTTTGCAAAGCATGGTCTTCAAGTTTTCAAAAAAAATAATAAATAAATAAAACATGTAATTCGAGATGGGTTAGGCCCTCCCTTTTTCTTGAGTGGGTTTAAAATTAAAAAAGTGAATAACTTTCCAATGCAATATGAAGGTTAAACATTACTAAAGTGCTTTCAAAACGACATTTTTTCGGCGCGCTTTGCGCGCGTTTTCTCAGTTGCTTGTTTGCTACTATATATACTTCAGACATCACAAATGGACCTGCCATTAGTTCGAGCTAAGGTAAAACAAATGATCACGCTGTGATATTTGTAATCTGATTAGCTTAGGCATCATAATGTCATTTACAGAGTGTAACGGTAATGCTGGAGTTAAATGCCTATAGTTTTGCAGACACTTCAGAGCCATCGGGGTCATTAGATACACAAGTCATTAGCAGTGTTGATTATCATCCACAGCTAAAAGCAGTTTTGCCCGGGTGTCACCTGGCCAGATTAGCATAGGTATCTATCAAAAAGTTGTAACGGACATGTAGCCTAAACATATTGCGTTTCCCATAGAAGGAGAGGTTTCCCTTCCCTTGTCCAAATTGACAGCGCCGTTGGCCCACGAGCGGTCTTATGACTGTCAAATGGCCTGTTGTAAGCAAAAGGTTCTCCACGTTTTTGCTAAATTATACCGTAATTCAATTGATTTAAAATAAACACTAAACAGTCAATCTAAGCTCAGTGTAATGAGACTTTTGACTAGTGGCCTAGCTATTTGTCTGTAGGATGAGACGTCGTTCAGAGTTAGGGGAATCCCACTCCCCCTTTAAAAAAATCGTTTCGGAACGGTACTGAGATCTAAAATAGTGCTATCATTTCATCGTTTCAAGTGTCTTCATGTGCGCAATTTTCGTTAGTTTAAGAAATCAATTCAGAAAACCAACATTTTATGGCTTCTTGGCAAAGCTGAAACATATTGTGAGACAGTGAAAGAAACAACAACATATTTAAAGGTAGGGCTCAATTTATACAAATGGATCAAGGCGCCTTGCCCATTTCACTTGCCCCTTACTCCACCCCCCCTTCCCCCCATGGAGTAGCGATCGGTTGATATAGTTGTACCGGTATTTATTTTTTAAAGTAGTCAGCTCGGTTTTTGAAGAGCTTTTGAAAACTACATGGGGCATCGCTGTAATACATAAAAAAACCATACTCCTATTGTGCTATCCGGAGCTGACCATTAATATTGCGGGGGTCTTCCGAACCCCCTGAATACGGACTTGAGTTTGCCCCCCAAACAAAATTTCTTAGAGCCGCCCATGATGTTACTTAATATATCTAAGATGATACTATTAAACACGGTATAATGGTTTATTGAGCGAACACAACAAATACCCTTAAAGTTTCCGTCTTCGTCGTCATCATCATGATAATCACCATTATCATTATCATCATCACTATCCTTCTTGTCGTCATTGGTATCATCAACGCCATCGTCGATGTCTATCTGTATTTCATCACTGTTGATATTATTTTCATAACTGCTACCACTATCAACTTCTGTGTTTAGAAAAAAAAATTAGTTCCCATTTTATCGTCACTCATGTATGAACTAAATTTTTAAGTGAAGGCTGTTTTTCATGCCCTCACACTTACACAGCAACCTTTCTTAAAATTCGTTCTTGAGTACCTTAGATGATGAACTTTATGCTAGCTGAATTAAATTTTGTGGTTACAACATTGCATTTTGCTTAAAAAATCGGAACAAATAACAAATTCTACCAAGAAACTATAAACATGGGATAAGTAGTAAGCTTTTAGATGAACAATACTCGATAAGAATATACAAATTTAAGCATGAATCTGCTCATTTTCGTTCTTTCCACGGTAATATGTTTTTATTCATGAAACTTAAATTTAACCTGCCTCTTAACACTTCAAAGGAGGAACAAAGAATTTCAAACAGTTTGAAATTAGATGCCGAAGCTAACTAGAGAAATGGGGCACCTGCACACCAAAGTTAAAATAGAGCTCCCACCCAAATAGTTTCAGATGCATACTTTCTTTCAAGCTCTAGCCATCCCATGCGATTTTGTTGAATATTGAAATGTTGATTGCCCACCTTCTGTCATTTGAAGTTGAAGCTAAAATCCATCATTTTAATGCCTACAATTTCGTAAATACCTCAGAGCTTCCGGGTCTTCGCTCCCTGCACACCTACCGGGCTCTGACCCTGAAACCACGCCAGCAGGGGAGCGCTTCGCGCTCTCGCGGCGCCTTGGGTGCTGTTTTCAGTCCACTTGTCTTTGTCCCCCCCCCCTTACACTACCAGACATCAAAATCCGCCCCTGACAAAGATTATATCCATAAGGAAAATATAGCACATAAGAAAAATTAAGAAGGGAAACAAAACCAAAGTTTGACAGACAGCGATATTTCGATTTCCCCCAAAAAGTTGAAACATCAGCTTTGGAATGAATTACGAGTTTAAAAAACATTGCTCATTTTTGTAAACATTCTCTGTCGTGGGGTTCTTTTTTGTCCTTATCTGAGATTCATTAACCTACCTTTTTCTTCTTTTATCTTGCTATGGCGAAGAATACACGTTACAGAGCCAGTTAAAAACAGAGAAAATGTCTTCCCAGCAATTTGGGTGAAACGTAATCAATTATCGCATTTACCTTTACAAATTTGGCGTAAGCTCTACTTGGACCGCAATGTCAAATTTACAAAACCATAAAAGTAGTCAATACGTTCACAATTTTCGCAAACTTTAATCCAATTTGGCCTTTGATCTGGACCCTTAGCAATTGAAACTAAAAGTTCTTTCTTAACATTTCTTCATCGTTCTTTATATATCATACGGTTTAATGAATTTATAGTAGTGTTAATGAACGAGTAATGATTAAAACCAATTGTTTGCTCATTCCACCTATGATCAGCCACATCGTCCATTACGCAGGGATAAGTATTATGGCCAGGGAGGTACCCTCCAAGTTCTCTTGATTGGAATTTTGGCAAAGTGTGGCATTTGACCTTGACCCAAAGCAACCCAAAACACTATTTTAAAAATTGTATTAGTCTGTTCATACCATATGGTTAAATAACTTCGTTTGACATACTAACAGGTTAATAATGGCAAAAACAAGTTTCTAGCTAATTTACTCGTTGACCACCAACCTCTAAACTATGATGCTCCCAATGATACATGCAAAAGATTTCGTAACCACTTTCCTTCCCACCAAGTTTCACCCTGACAGGTCTTACTGTTAAGAAGGAGGAAGCGACAAACTTTCTGCAAAATTTAGGCTTATTTGACCTTCCACTTGCATTTGACCTTTTGAACTCCACCTTTTACCAACGAAAGCACTAGTTTACTTTTTCTGATCGTTCTTTATATTCCATGTGGTTTAATGACTTTCTATACCATACGGAAAAGCAAATAATGACAGAAACGAATTTGCAGCTAATTTTACCTTTGACCTACGACTTTATCAGTTCAAACGCATACACACATTTTTATTGCCAGTTACATAGCACTCACAAAGTTTCATATGGACAGGACAAGACAGGTTTGGGATACACTTTGTCGCAAAATTTTGGCCAGAATGGCGTTAACCTATATTTAGTCTTTGATATCCTTTGTCATCTGATCCTTTACCTATGATATCATCAATGACGCATGCACAAGGTGTAATTGTCTTTTACCAACCTGCCAAGTTTTATTTTGATTGGAATGATGGTTAAAGCCTGCCGCACACGAGGGAAAATAGCTCAACAAAATGCTTCGCGTGTATTCTGAATGAGTAGACCTAACTTTCGGCCTACTCATTCATAATACATTTGCCCAGTGGAT
Organism: Holothuria leucospilota; assembly: GCA_029531755.1. Classification (NCBI taxonomy): domain Eukaryota; kingdom Metazoa; phylum Echinodermata; class Holothuroidea; order Aspidochirotida; family Holothuriidae; genus Holothuria; species Holothuria leucospilota. The sequence goes on from CM055971.1 coordinate 37,431,043, forward strand.
TAAAGACGTGAGCCAAATGCTCAGGTCAGGCGCACACGGTGAGAAAAGTGCCACTCGTGTCAGAAAGAATCAAACACGTTTGATATTTGAGTCTTCTGCCTTTTCACCAAAACAAGCCCGTACACGTGAAAAATTAGCTGAGCAAAGTGGCACGCGAGGCATTTTGCCGAGCTAATTTCCCCTTGTGTGCGGCAGGCTTTAGGAGACGTTTACTACACATTGTTTTGCTCACCCATACCTGCAGTGACCCACACACTAACACAGAACTTCACATTTCATCCTTATTGAGTACATTTCATTTCCCTATACATTGCACGTTTAGAGGTGACATAAAAGACTGGTCAATTTGATGGCCAATCATTGTGAAAGAGTTACATTACAAAGCTGAAACATGTTATAGTTTAGTGTGAGCTTTCAGCAATATTAAACATCTTGTTAAACGTTTTGTGTTTTACTTAAGCCTTACAAGTCATGTAGAACTGTTCACTTACCAATATATTTCATAACTTTTTTTGTTAAATAATTCAAAATATTTTACTATTTTACTTTGAAGATGTACTACTTCTGATGTCACTTACATAAACACATGGTTCCTAGTTGTCTGTAAGAAATTTGCCTTGTTTGAAATATTTATGTGTCAGATACCTTGGCTGCAGTTGTAGTATAATTCAAAGTATTTCGATACTCCACGACAAGGATCACCAAATATTTGGTTGGTTGCAGAAACTGTGCATTGTGAAAGAAGTCCATTGCATTTATCTGCCACAATGTCAGAAGAGTTTGGATTATGGCAGGCCGTGTCAACGAGGTCACGAAAGTATTTTTTCTTCCAATCATCACATTTTTGCCTTGCGTTTTGGTTATTCCAGTTATAACCATGAGTGGCAAATATAACATTAATGGTGGTAGTGTTTAAACAAACCACATTCTTCGTTTGATCTTCACACAGAAGCGCCAGGTAACTGTCTATGGAGGAAGTGAACATATTGAATTTTCGAAATCAAATATTTTGAGATCACTTTTCCCAGTCTGCGGCTTTTTTATTCCTTCGAGCTTCTAATCCGCTAATTGTTTAGCTAGCCACTCATAATGGTAACATTTGTCTTGTCTGATAATGTATATGATAACTATTCATGTTCTGTTTTCACATGTTATTTAACCAGAAAACCAAAAGGTTTGGAAAGGATGGATTTTTCTGGACTTGGTAGATAGGTTTTTCATATTAAAAGACAGATACCCATTGTTTTTGGTGAAGGTCCAACGTCATCTGTGGTCACCAGACTACGAAAACCTGTAAACTACTCGTCAACAGCTGACTGTTTCTGTTATTCCAGCGAAAGAATTACAGGGAACAATAATACATCTCTTCACAAGCATTAATATCAACGTGAATTCTTTAGTAATTCCAATTTATCTTACCAAACGATGGACTTTTTTGAAGGATACTGTGACTATTATTATAACTGAAACAATATTGCAATTCACGGGTATGTTGATAGTATAGTGGCAACTGTTCGGTTCCCCATTATGAGAGCCCGTTCCCATTCAAGCACTAATTTTTCAGTTTTTGATATTCACTTTTTGTCTTCTGTTACTTTACATACTTGGGATAAAGTTTTTATAGTGATGGGAAGATCCCTATTGTTTTGTTGGAGGTCAGAGGTCAAGTGAGGTCACAAGAGGTCAAATTGTGCAAACCGATATGGGAAACATCGTAAAACATGGTATCTCAAGAAGGATAACTCTAGGGATAAACCTTAATGTGACGAAGCATTTCCGAATGTACAGTGTGCAGACTTAAGGAAACGACATGGAGCAGAAACTTTTATGGTAACCTAAAGATGCTCTTACTAGACTACTATTAAATACCCACATTACAAAACAACAAAACTCGACTCCTGTCTAATGCTAATGGCTATAACACATATGCCGTAGACTAGTACAACTAGTGATGTGGCTCAAGCTACTTTGAGGAAGATGTCGTCCGTTTTGCCTGAAATAGTTGATTAATTTTTAATTTTCTATTACAGTAAAATGATATGGTAATATCCTACCTTCACAGTAACACTGGTATAATACCGTTACAAACAGAATAACGGCTAGTAGTAGGTAACGACGGAGGTCCATTTTTCCATAAACTTATCGAAAGGATATGAATCTCACTCAGCCCCTTCAAAGCTTGCTTTGACATGAAAGAGCCCAAAATATCAGTCAAGCAGAAATAATTATGTCATTCATCAATAAAACAATTTGAATTATTGAAGGAAAAGAAAGGGTAAAATTCCTTCTGTTCAGGAAACCACTCACGTATTTTTATGTATACAGTGGCAGAAGCACTGAATCCTGAGTAAAAGTCAACGTATTTCCTTTTAATAAGGAAGCAAGAGTTTATGCTACCATAACATTTTCATATATCTTAGTAAGTCAACCAACCTTAGGCAATTACGACAGGATTTTGGGTATTGCTGAATTTACTGTAATGACAGTGAGTCATCCCATAAGGATAAGAAACCCGAACTGCGCCTGTGCATATCGGAAATACGCGCTCATCTACCCAAGCTTATGACCTTAACTGTTACAAGGAAGTTAATGGATTTGTAGTAAACTTACCATAACTTTCAAGAATGGGCGGTTATTTATTTGGGTTAAACAGATTTTTAAACAAAAAAAAAATTAGTCTCTCCTGGCATCTCCTTTTCTGAGTAATAAAACTTGATTTTCCCAGCGCAGATTTTCATTTAAAAAATGGGAAAATGAGAAAAGTTTATGGACACCCCGAGAAATTTTCACCGTTCGCGGTACTGAAACAATCATATCTCAGCGAAACGAAGGAGGGCTAGGATGAAATTTTTAGGGGGGCCTAGGTAACAAATAGGGGGCCGGCACCGCCGGGGGTCAGACTTGTCAAGACTATCTAAGCGGAGCGCCACGATCGGTTGGCGCGGAGCGTGCAAGAAAATTTTTGGCTTTACACACCCTCCAGATGGCCGAAAACGGCACTTCCCACGTGTTTTAAGCTGCATGTACCCAGCCTTGAAATTCGAATCTCATGTCTGCCATTTCCCAAATAATGTGAAAAAATTCAATCCATGAAAAATGGTAATACACAAGGCCGCACATACATTTTTTTGGTAGAGCGCAAAAAGTAGGCATAACTGATCTGTGGCCTGGCGGAGGGAACTTAAGAAAACGAGTGTCTCCCTCCCCCTTGGCGAAAATTTGTAATTTCAGGAGGACGTGTAGATAGGAAATGGTACAATATTTGAGGGATTTCAGCTTTAAAAGGAAAACGAAAAGTAGTTGTGACTAAGTGCGACAAAATTCATTTTTGAGAGCGTGGTGGATACGATGTGAAGCATGACCTCAGCCATTGAACTCCGTTGTTGGAAGGGTTTAATGGAGGGGAGGGAATATTATTGGTTATAAAACGTTTTTATGACTAAACTGGCACGGTTTAAAAACGTTTTTAAGCCATTGATGATTGAAGCTACCTATAGCAACAACAGCCACATTGTAGCTATGCATAATCGCGAGTAGCGCGAGAATTTTAGAAAAGTAGGCTAGAAATACATCCTAATAGAGCTGTAAATGATTGGTGATGTGTACAGATATAGGCATGAAAATATTGATCTGCCTATTTGAAATTGTTTAAGTTCTATCATTACGATCACAGCTATTTCTTATATTTTTACTGCGTTTTCTCTGTATATTCTCAAAGTTGGAAACAGTGCACTTTGAAAATTTCTGGGGGTACTAATTGCCCGCCATCCCCCCCCCCCTCGCTGTGTACGGCCGTGGATGTCATATTGAGCTGAGATAATACAAGAATCATACTGAATTATGCATCCCTTTTCATTTATTCTGCCTGCAATTCTCCTATATTCACCTTCTAGTAAATATCTGTTACATTTATCCATCACTCTATCCATAGGCTACATGTCCACTACTCAATTGCATATCCCGTAGATTATACTATTTGTCTCCAACATAGGGTTACCATATTTATTTTCTAGCAAGGAGGACATAGATCACTGTCCTGATGTAGGGGTCTAAGGGTGTCCACTTCCCTTTGGAAATTTTTCCGGTTTTTCAATGGTGTCTAGATGCAAAATAGTGTTGTATTTGTTCACGGACTCAAGTTATCGGTATATTACTTGGTCAGACCTTTAATACCACCAGTTAATCTTTCAAACTATTTAACCCGCAAAGCAGAAGTAGGAATCATGTGGGAAACACATGAAATCCGGACCTTGTTGGCAATTTTACAAATCCGTCCGGACTGTGACGCCAGTGCGAACTACGAAAAAGAGGACTTGTCGAAAACAATAGTTGTACAGTGCACTTGCCATGGACAAGGAGAGAGACACGACATACTTGTTAAGGATAGAAGAATTATTGGAGCGCAGTACCTTACCGTACGGCATATTTTGTGTATGATACCGTATAGGAATGGTCGTGTAAGAATGGTCTTCAGTGTATGGTTGCCATGTTCTCAGTAAATCAACCATCCATCCGAAAGGCAGAAAGGGTCTAAACCTTACAATGCCACATCAGAAGCAGTCGTCGGGACGTTCGTTTCATCGTCCAAGTGAATTATATGAGAATTAAACTACAGTGCAGATTATATACCTAATTTAGTGAAAGTAGGCATTTTAAAGCTTTCACATTTTTATTTATTTTTTGAAGGAAATACTTCAAAGTTTATTTCCGTTCAAACATTTATTTTTTCCTTATTCTTACACATTTTATTAGGACACAAAAATCTGGGGGGGGGGGTTGACGAATATCTGGGGGGCCAGGCCTCCCCCCCCCGTAGCTACGCCGCTGAAACGAAGAGCGAATGACCCAGATTAAGTCGTAAACAAAAGTAGAAAATACCTTTAATGAAAATATGAAAGAGTTGTTTTGATTAGTTGAGAGGAACCTAGCGCAGTTTGCTGTTCAAAACTATTAGCCTATGAGAAAAGTCGATAAATAATACATAAGACTGAAGGAACCAGTCTAGGTCACGTACTAACTCAACTATGCTAGTTGACCTTCAACTGGAGGCATCAGTTGATACGTCGACTAGACGTTTAGACGGCCTGTACCATTAAAGTCCTTTATCACTGTAGGGGATGTGACATTGTGATCATTGGAGATGTTGCAGTGCCCATATGTAGCATCACCTACACTTAATGTTAGATTTAATGCTTTATCCAAACGTTAGATCTTACCTCTAACACAAGGTAACTTTACCAGCTTTATGCTGTCACATGTAACAGGGGTGGCGCCAGTGGGGGCGAGAGGGCCATGCTCCCCCCCCCCGTCGGGGAAGACTGCCCTCCCGTCGGGGAAATTTTCCAGTTTCGTCGGGGAGCCTTAATCCGTACGATAAAATATGAAGTCCCGACGACCTTCAGTCGCCCCAACGATCTGCTTGATTTTGCTCATAGAAAGGGCAGATTCTTCAATAAAGACCCCAAATTTTCCAATTTTCGTTACAAAAATCCAAATTTTTCAATTTTCTCCCATAAAAATCCAAATTTTTCAAATCTTTTTCAATAAAACTTCCAAATTTTCAATTTTTTGTAAAAAAGCCAACAAATTTTGCGGTTTTTTCCTTTTGGCCATTGTCGGACTTCGCGCTGCTGCCCCCCGGAGGGGAACTTAGCCCCCTGTCTGGCCAATCCTAGCGCCACCCCTGACATGAAACTAACTTAGTTGTTATATTTTGCGATCTTGTTTTCGTGGAAGTGGTTCTGTAATAAGCCTATAACGTGATACTCGAAAGGGCACCTCGAGATAAATAAGCAGAATTTGTGATTATTCAGACAACTGTTAACTAGAATAGCCCGCAGACATATGTGAAACTCATAACTGTTACCTTCGACTGATGAAATGAGTAATACGCGGCTTTTATGTGAATAAGATATTATGACTATTCAACGCTGTACGAACCTAATAACTTATGTAATAATGGAAGAGTGCATACTTATCACGGAACGCCGTTTAATGATCGCATACAAGTAATTCCGATAATCCCGATTTCGGGCGTACAAGTAATTCCGCTATGTAACTACCACTTTTGTCACGCTAACCTTTTTTGATACATTAATTTTGTCAGAATTACCCATCTTTGTCACAATGGAGGTCAAGCCTTTTGTAGTAATAATTTTAACGACACCACTTTTGTCTCACACATCAGCCCCTTTTGTCACACCCAGTGGGTGAACTGAGATGATAAGATTTAGAGGTTATTTTTATGCTTACTGAGTAGAGACTATGGTTAAGCAACTAAAGCCAACTATTTGAAAATATGAAGAATACCTGAATACCTGGGCTTGTGTTAGAGCCCCTGGTGGGTTCCAGAGAGGTGTCTAAAGGACGGAGACCCCGGAATCTTTGTGCAATATTACATTTTGATAAGTTCTCATTATTCTGTTACAAAGATTTGTAACTGCGGTGGCCAAGTGGTTGGAGCATCCGACTTGCAGCCGGAAGGTCTAGGATTCAAATCCTGGCCGGGTCATACCAAAGACTTTAAAAATGGAACCTACTGCCTTTGTGCTTGGTGCTCAGCATAAGCAATGGAGTATGGAAAACAAGCCAGTGAGCCACAACTGGAAAAAAGGCCGTGGTCGTCTCGACTTGAACCAATTGGTTGGAAACTGGGACGTTAAACCTCATCTAACTAACTAACTAACTACAAAGATTTAATTTTGCTTCGTTTTTACACTTACATCGAAAACGTTTCCCCGAAATGAGCATTTGACTTACTAAAGGTGTACCTCCCACATTTTAGGGGGTAGGGTAACCATGCGATTAACAAACTCGTAACTTTCATACTGCCGTACTCCTTGTCAATTGATTGAATAGGGAGAGACCTTAGTTATGGGTAATGGCTGCATATAAGTACAAAGACGGCGGGTGGCACTGAAGTAGGCGAGGTGATTTTTCCGCTAATGGAGAACGAGGTATTACTCTGCATTATGATCTTATAACACCTCATTGAGTGTTACATCCTTTACAACACCAAAACCCTCTCAATTTTTGTGTAACGGTCATCATAGTTATTCCTTAACAGTGTGGAACCCAGTATTTTCTTTATTACGGCGCGATTTAAGAAGGTAATCGTACAGGACCAAAACCTGGCGGCATAATGGATGGGGGCTGAGGTCAGAAAATGTGACACTTTGACAAACCAAGATTCGAAATCACAGATTCGTACCTTTATTTCCGAGTCTAAGTTTGACGTGGAGGGGGCATCAACTTCATCAAACTAATGCTCGCACAAAGCAATAGCGGGAACGCTTAAGCTAAGCGAAAAGTTTCGTAGTCTGCTTTGTGTTGTAATCTGAGGCACTTTGTTACTACTCCATTTACAATCATCCATTGTAAGCTACCGAAATAAAGGCATGTGTACTACTTTAACGCGGTTCTGAAGAAAAGGAGAAAACGTCATGATGTCACCCCCACACCCCCGTTGACACCCACGTGGTCAACCAATACTAATACTATAAGCAAAACTTCTGTATTCAAACCCAGTAGATTGCATGAAATAGCATTAATTCTTCACTACATTTTAAAATTTCTAGGGAAGGGCACAATACCCCTGATGAGGGCAGGTCTCCGTTCCAGCCTGGCCACGGGTTTTGGCATCTGTCATCATTGTAGTGAACATGCAGTTATCTCAAACCCCGTTGATTGTGGAATATTGCACTCCTTAACATGAATATGTTACTGTAAAGTTCAATGCAGCAAGTCTTGGCGTTCTCCAACATTACACAGATATAATTACGTCCCTTTAACAGATATAGTAGGGACTGGCATCATCTGAAACCATTCAGTTGCTTTTTGCACATTGTAACCCCGCCCCTTTCCTTCCCCGTTACATCTCGTAGTCAACTTCTTCAATGAATTTTTATTACAGATGACTTAAATAGAAATTTCCACCCCTTCAGAAAGTTTTTTTTTTTTAGAAAAGCTTTCTGCAAATTTGTTTATTGCTTGCTCTTGCTCTAGTCTCTTGTGCTCTTTCTACATTCTTGCCTTTCTTTTCTTTCCTTTTCCCAGTTCAACTTTTCTCTCGGAGAAGGGACGGGCTTCCTAAATCTGGTACTGATGCATTGCATATCAAACAAAGGAACTGGAACAGTGGGAGAGAGTGTGACCAGCTCTCCTTGATGGCAATTGAACAGAAAATTATTACAATATATATTCAACTAGGGTGTGCATAAAGGCCAGTCTTGTAAATAGAAAGAAGGAACAACCCCCTCCACTCCCCAGTCTTTCTCTTTGCCCCGAGGAGACATTTCGGACTGGATAGCTGCCCTGGTTGAATTTCAATCAGATACAGGATAAATTTAACGATATGTTGCACAAAATGGTATTGTTGGTCCGCTCTCTGGAGATTTTTTCTTCGAACATTGTTGGCATACCTCCAGACCAGGACACTACGTATAACCTATATACACCCTAGTAAGAACCAGATTGTCAAGCGAAGGTCTTTTCCTTCCACTCTTCCTCTCTTGCGTCCTCTCCCCCTTTTTTCTCTCATTCTCTCTTTTGATTCCCTCTTTCTCTTTCCCTTTCCTTTTTTCCTTCCTTCCATCCTTCTTTTTGAGCCCGATATGTACATATTGTTTGCTAATTTCTCCGATTGGAATCTCCATGGGATACTTCGTCTCACAAGCATATAGGCTACACTAATAAGTTCCTTAATGTACTTCTCGAAAAACAATTGCGAAGCACCCTTTTTTGATATTCCCCAAAATCTGCTGCCCTGAAAATCTGACTAAAAATTCTCATTTAGTAATAAATTGAAACAGTTTTCGAAATGGGATCGAGACTCTTATTTCCAGCCCCAAGAGAAGCAGTTTTATGAAGAATTCCCAAGCTGGTGACACTGATATCAAAATCTCTGGATCTTCGTTAGCACTAAATGGTACCCAATACTCCCCTCCCGGTCGGGTTACCCGGTTCATTCACCTATTCAGGGTTACGTTTCCTTTGCCTAAGAAAAAGTAAGAAACTCATGTAATGGATATTAGATATGTAATCATACGTTACCCCTTAAATTAAACATGGACATCACCAGCCTAATTAATCCTGTGTGTGTTACAAAAGTGGTGATCTGTAAAATTGTGAGAAAAATAGTGATTTTTGTGACAAATATCATGACATCCGTTGTAAAAAAGTGGTTAGTGTGACAGAAGTGCTTAACACAGGCCTATCCGCTATTCGGTATCTGAAACAACAAAACTAATAGATGGGAGTCAATTAGGATTTGAATTCTTTTTTTCTTTTTTTTTGTAATGTGATTGGATGCAACGTCTTAAGTAGGACATCGTCGGCCTCTTATCCTTCTGTAATACAAGCCAAGTACGGCGTCAGAATTGGTTACACTGTCAAAATTGTTTCATAACCGGTACACGATATCCCTTATTTACCTTTAACTGTTTCATCATCAACAAAAACATACCGGGTCCTCCACCTATAATTGAAAGCGTTGAATGGATTTCATGTTACGTGTTGAAATCTTATAAAAGACTAATTGATGAATGACCAGCATAGACAAATATATATGTAGGTTAAATTATAAGGATATTCCTTTGACAGAAAAATGCAGTATGGCAGTAGTATCGCTATTTTTCTCATGACGTGGAGCAATTTTAGTAATGCACAGTACACAAAGTAACTATCAGGCCACCATAACTTTTATTTAACAGAATGAAAAATAGAAGACACCCTTCGCTCCTGGAAGAGATCCCTTGTATATTCCAGGCTATGGACCCCTCTCCACATTCAGTCACTTTGCGACTTGTCAAAATTACAATGTGTGTGACGTAATAGCTTGCTCTAAGTGAAATCAATATTAAAATTGGAAAACTACATGCAGCAAACCAAATGACACGTATTCAGAAATGTAACCCTTATTCACTGTGTAAATGTTTTTGTACTTCTATGTGCAAAGGAAGTAAATAGATATAAAAGGATTTCCTGAATAAATGTTAAGCAATATTAAATACGCAGGAAACAAAGACAACACTGGAAGCCTTTCTGTAATTTCGTATATGATAACGGTACCTACTGAAAAGTCACGCTACATAACGATAAAAGGAAGAAGGAACGAACCAATGTTAAGTAAATTAACTCATAAACCAACTAAAAATAAGTAGAGAACAGCTTTCATTAATATCGCGCCGGACCCAGAAAGCACGAAAATATGGTAATTACAAATTAGCCATGCTAGATTAGCTCTGTTTATTCATTTATGTTGACTACATAAACGTGTTTTTCTCCCCGACATACAACTTCAACAATCATTGTGTGATTGTCGAAACTAGAAAAGATCTGCTAAAATACTCGAGTTGCATTAGCCTTTGGAAGCAGGGAATCAATACATAGTTGGGTAAAGGGTTACCTTCAGTTCATCTGAAAAGGTCCCGTCCATAATAGTTTGTTTAAAAACTGTTTTTCAATAACATCTGAGGATGTCAAGCTCATTTTATAACGTGCTTTTGGTGACCCAAAATTGAGGTCTTGTATGTTTCAAATCTTGCTTCCGGGAGCTTCATTTACGTCTCCGTTGAAAATCAGTACGGTAGGTGAAACCATAGTGTTCTTCAACATCCCTAGAAGCGTAGTAGGCTTTACTACTCCCTACACTGTCCCAGAACCCGATAGCTGTGCTGAATAGAGAAACCTGAAAGCAGGGCCGTAGCTAGGGCCATATGCTTTGGGGTATGAAGGTCCTAAATTCCGACTTGATGGATGTTTTTTCCAACTGAATGGCCGGGCGTAAATCGCAACATTTTATACGCACCATGCGTTTATATACAGCAGTGGGGATCCTTCCTTTATCACTTAATAAAGGTGCCGTCTTGGGGGAGGGGTCTAAGGGGAGGAGGTTTTGTTTATTTAAGGTTTCTTAAATGCAAAATGGTGCTATGTTTGAGATATTTTGGAACTGATCACATACGGCCAGAAAATGTCCATAATTAAGTGAATTCTAATTTTCCTACTGGTTGGATGTTTTTCCCATCTGAGTGGCCGCGCGTAAATTTGAGTTATTGCACCTTCTTTTTATGAGCCCTGCGTTTGTATACAGAAGTGGGGATCCTTCTTTTGTCATTACGTAAAGGTCCCGTCCAGGGGAGGGTTCTAAGGAGAGTCCCCTTCGAGAAATTTTTGTTAAGGTAAGGTTGCTTAAATGTAAAATGGTGCTATATTCGGGGTATTTTTGGAACTAATCATATATGGCTGGAAAATGTCCATGCTTTAGTAAATTCTAATTTTTGGTTAGGTAAAAGCAGAGAGTATGTTGTCTAAAAGAAGAATACGTTGACAATGAACCTCCTGAAGCCCCCCCCCCCTTTTTTTGGCTACTTTACTGCCTTCTATTCGGGCAAAGCTTTTACGCGAAAATATGTGCATGCAGTCAACAGAAACTTTCTTGGGCTATTACGAAACTTTTCCTTTCCTTCATTGTGCATTATAAAAGAGCATCTAAGGCTGGCAGATACCTGCAGAGGGCCTCCTGGGAAGCTCTAGATTAATTACATAAAATGGGGTCAATGACATAGCTTTTACGCGAAAATATGTGCATGCAGTCAACAGAAACTTTCTTGGGCTATTACGAAACTTTTCCTTTCCTTCATTGTGCATTATAAAAGAGCATCTAAGGCTGGCAGATACCTGACATCCAAATGATAATATAGAGTATGAAGCCAAGCACTTTACATCTACCGTATTTTTCCTAATTTTGGACAAAAATCCTGACGAACGGCTTCCATTGGAATGGGGAATGGGCGGGAGGGAAAGTATAGGTGCAGGAGGGTGATATTAGACCTCCCTGATGGGTATACAAAAGGGGGGAACGGCTAACAAGCGCGTTTCAGAATGTACACCTAGTTTATGCTAGAAAAGTTCACTGGTATGTTTGTCGCTTATAATGTTCATAAGTGATACAACGTGGATTGTGAGGATTGCGCGTAAAGCGCGACGAAATTTGGGGGTATCCTTCAATGACAAAATTAAATAGCTGCATGCAGACTCAGCCAGGGGTGGTGCTTTGATTTGCCGACATGGGGGCCAGCTACTCTAAGCCCCGACAGATGCGATGGGGTGCCGAACTCAAAATATAAGGCGAATAAAGCGAGTCGAAAAATTTGGGGTTATATTGAAAAAGTTTTACTTTGTTGTTTTCATTAAGGAAAGTTGAAAAACTTTGGGTTTTTCTTGAAGAATCTGCATTACTTAAGAGCAAAACCCTGAAATTTGTTGGGGCGACTGCATGCATGGTCGTCGTCGAGTATTACATTCTTTATCTTACCCATTAAAAGAATGGTCTAAACTCAAACCATGCTTTGATATATTAGGGGGGTACTTATTCTAAGCAATCTGGTGAAATTTCCATTAAATTTGATGTGTGGTTCTCAAGATATCAGCAGATCAAGTTGTCACATTTTCAACACAAAGTGAACTTGAAGCGAGCACATATGATGTCATAGCCTCACATTAATGAGCAGTCTTTTGTTTTTCTTTAAACTTTATCGTCAATTTTCTCCTCAACAATCAAATGTTATTGGAATATGATTGCATGAGGGGTATGAGAAAATTACAAACTTTACATTCCCAACGGGGAGGTCCTATCCCTATTAATTTCAAGGTCAACACAACAGACTGAAAAAACAAAAGAAACGAAGCATTCTTTATCAATGTGAGGAAGTGATATCAGGTAGCTGCGTAGTTATATAACTCCCCTTGCCTCATGCTCACTTTGCGTTACAAATTTAGTAACTGCTTTTGCTGATATCTCGAGTAATAAATGTCAGATTTGAATGAAAGTTTTACCAAAATGAATAAACTTAGTTCCTCTTTCACATATGAAAAGTAAATTTTTGCTTAAACATTTCTTTTAAGGCTCCCCTACGAAACTGAAAAATCCTTTTCTTACAAAATATGTTTGCCACGATGGCAAGGCTGAAGAAAGAATCTTCTAAAAGTTCGGAAAAAATGGATAGAACTTCGCAATTATGCATTTTCTCTAGAATCAGGCCTACAGGGAAGAGCAATATTTGTGGAAAGGTTGAATAAATCCAATATGTATGAAACGCCGGGCGTTACTGCCAGATGGAACTATAGATGAAGGCGCGCGTAGCGCGCGAAAATGTTTGGACGTTATAGAAAATCGTTACAGAACTTACTGGCTATGGGCCTGATAAATTGCCATTTGGAATATTTTCTGAGCATATCTGTGTCTTCACCAATATTAGTCTATATAAAATTTTGCACAATTTATGGGTCCTAGGAAGGGTCTATAGCCCCCTTAGCCCCCCGCAGAACCCCGTAGATGGGTGCAAATCGTGACGCATACGCGCGAAGCGCTCCAAAATTTTTCATTAAATAAGATTTCCGTGACAAAACCGGCATTCAGAATCTGCATCGAGACACTTTCACCTGCCGAACAAACCAACATGCCACTCAGAAAGCCAGTCTTTACCTGGTAATTCGTAAACAGCTTTCATCTTCTGCTGTTGTGCTTCTCCGAAAGTTGCTATCAGAAGATATTGATGATAAGAATAACACTGAAGTAAGGTTTGAAGCGCACGGAGCGCTCGAAAATTTTGATAGTTTTAGAAGAATTTGGGAAAATTCAGATAGTGTGAGAAACATTTGTGATAGAAATTATTACCATAGATCCATCACATACATACATACACAAATATTCCGTGACAAAGGACAGCTTTGATTCGATTTTACGTGAGGAAAACAACGTGTGGTATAATTCTCCTTTGATCTAGTTGGAAAATATATACAAAGTCGACATAGGCTCAGTCGGAAAAATGTGCTAGACTGAGATATCAGAAATTCTAACTGGTATTTCAGATTTTCCGTCTATCGTCGCTCTGACAAACTTTGGAGGGAGAGACACCCCCACACCCCGGTCGTGAGGGCCCTGCCTGAAGAGGCAAATACCGAATCGGACAAGAGTTGTATTCAAATATTTGGTTAAATTAGGATGGCAGCCAGTTGAGCAAAAAATGCATAGAAAATGCAGTTACATTTACAAATTTGCATGGCTATCTGTTTAAATATATTTATCATATGAATAACCTTTAAAAATATTTACATATTTAAACTCATTTGGATTAACAATCAGTAAATTTTCATTAAAAGCGTGGGAAAGTTAGGAAGCAAAAGGACACACCAGTGTCAGGGTACTTCTTGAAGCCACGCTTTTAAAGTGATTTTATAAAGTTTAAACCGTAACTGTCATATTTAATCTGTCTGATAAAGAAATATTGTCTAAAAAGGATATCTTCTTTTCAGTAGTATTGCCCTTTTTGTCCTATTTTTTGTGTGTGTCCTTGACACTATTTGTGTCAAGTTATTATTGAAAAGAATCAGTCAAGTTCTTTGTTCATAAATTGACCAATACTGTGAAGGCTTCATCTTTTGGGTTCGTTGCCATTAATGCTTTGATAAGTTTCGTTGTAAACCGCTTCCTCTTCGTTTGTGGATCCTACTTCTGATAAATTTTCATAATTAATCCTCATGCCGTCAATTTTATCATTTCCCATGGTTTTAACTGCTGACTGACCATCCTGAGAAACACTTTGATAAGCTGAATTATAAACCATTTCGGAATCTTCATTGTTACTTGAGGCAGTCATTGGTAATCCTTGGCCGTCGTATTGGTTGACTGACATATTTCTGTAGTCTGTTCTTCCTAACATTTTCCTCCTTTGTTTAAACAAAAACAATAACATTTAAAGTTAGAGTAAGATCTAAAAAAGCAAATCAACAACGAGCTTTGTATTGAGAGTAGGGAAGTTTTGCAGTTGTGGTTAATTGTTGTTTACAGTATGATACACTTAAAGACTTATATAAAATGACGTAAGCAAAAGAAATAACTTCAGTCATGTTACTTTCTTCCTGCTACGGTTTCATGTAAGTATTGTATTGTAAGAGTAATTAGCTAGGAATAACCTAAAATGAAGACCTGCATCATCAAAAATGTACAAATGTCGTAGTTTGTTTAGTAGATGAATTCAAATATCATAGCTCTTTTAATTGCCTCTATATATATCACAAAGTATACTTGTTACCGTGAACTCAAACATAACTATAGTACCACGCCCATTGCGATTAGAGATCTGCACACTCATGCATACGTCGGTTGTAAATCAAAATGAAAAGAAACTACACTGAGAAGTAAGCTATCATCAAGCTGAGTACTATCTCTTTTCTCTCTCTTTTTAGCGGTTCACTATTTGTACCATTTGAAACGAAGAACTGACTTGATCCCTTAGCTCCTGTTATTCGCTTGAAATACCACATAAGCCTACATGTAAGTACCTATTATCAACTCAACGGGTTTAAGGAAAGCAAATTCCAAGTGAAACTTTTTCTAAGTGTTTAACGTGGAAAAAGGTTATAGAAATCAAAAGGTGTTCATCCACGGTAATTGTAACAATTATGTTCAAGCAGACCATTAAGTAATAAATATACGCTGATATGGAAAAGAATCCCACCTTTATTTTGCTAATGAAAGTGTAGGCCTAATAGATGTATAAGCGGTTTGCAGAGTTTATGTGAAGACGTTTACCTTTTAAAAGAGCTGGCAAGAATGCACGTGAGGATCACTATAATTGCAATGGTTATAACAACACCGATAGGTATGCCAGCTGCTATAGCTACGATTGCCACAGCTGAGAGGCCTGGAAAAGAAAGGTACATGATTTATTAATATTAAAAATAAAGGTAGCAGCAAGTACTAGATTGCAATGCAATGCTAGGTAAGTATGTCAGGCTAAATCATTATAAGGAATGTTCTCCCTGATTCCATCACAATCATCTCCAAGAAAACTGAGTTGAGATTCCTTTATCAGGCGTAGGCTAATGGTTAATAGTTTAACCCCTTAATCAATACCTTAAAGCAGTGATTACAAGTTAAATTTATCATAAGTTTTGAAGGTAACAAGGTAATACTTAGTTTCAGTTTATTCTCTGCATTTTCTAAGTAAAACCCAATAATCCCTGTAAATAAAACACTTGTCTTGTCATACAGACAAACTTTTCTAATGTTTGACGTCGAATTACAAATATGCAGGTAACCAGAAAGCTGACAAATATTGCAAATAGTATTGCAACTCAGTTTGTCGAATAAATTTTATAAAGCTTTTTACTACACATGTAAACCGGAGAAGTTATTTCACTGGAACTTGTCTGATAACGAAGAAAAGTTTTGACTTCTCAGTAATAACTTAGCAGTAAATATACTGTTTGATCTGATTTTTTGAAGCTTACTTCTAGGCCGTACACGCTTTCAATTTATCAGCTCACAATTTTATAGTAAGTTACAGTACGTTTGGATATTCTAACTTCTCTTTGGCAGGCGAGAGTAAAAATAAAGTTGCTTTACTTGGACAGAACAAGTTGCGACTTCTCAATTGCTGATCCTGATTGGTTCAATGTCATCAAACGTAGTATCTGTCTACCAAAAAACTTTGTAAATGTTCTTTTAACAGTACGATAATACTAGTATACCAATATTTTGGTATCGCAACATTATATGCTAGTTAATATATCTATCGTGATACTATAAAACACGTTATACTGTTCTTTGCCAACGAACATAACAAGTACCCTTTTGGTCTTCGTCGTCGCAGTCGCCGTCGTCGTCATCATCATCATCACCATCATTATCATCATCACTGTCGTCGTCATCGTCATCGTCATCGTCATCGTCATGGTCGTCGTCATTTCCCTCGTTGTCTATCTGTATGTCGCCACTGTTGTTATTATTTTCACAACTGCTATCACTATTAACTTTATATCCATCTGTATTTAGAAAATAAGGTTTAGTTCCCATTTTAAGGTCACTCATATATAAACTAAATATTTAAAGGTATTGTCTTGTGGGATTTTCTCATATCATTCTGATATGAAAGATAAAACATTTTCATAACATGTCATCCAAAACCCATACCAAAACTCTATTCCTAACTATAGCTATCCCTTCCTAAAGATTGATCACTTTTAATATGAATTACCTCTAAGTTTCGTCAAGGTCACAAATCGTGATCCCAAGTGGGCAAATTGCCTCAGATTCCTTTTTTATTCTTTATAATTGAATACCTTGTTCGTCCTTGAAATTTGATACCGTTGGAATGTTTATATATTTCCTTGTAGATATACGTAAAACTGTTCCATACTTATGGTACAGCAATTGAAGTTATGTAATATTCAATATAGTGATATCAACGTTATAAAGAAATACAAAAGCTAGATCTAATCAATTTGCCCAGATGACATCACAGAATTCCCATCATGCACTGCGGAAGCTGAAAATGTAGCATTTCTTCGAAAATTCGTCTATTCCAAATGCAATATGCTATCGAGATGGGATTTTCACTACCTGAAGGCTGTTTTTCACTCTCTTTCACTTACGCAGCAACCCTTCTTAAACTCCGTTCTTAATTAAGAAATATAGATGATGAACTCTGTGTTAGCTGAATCAAGTTTTCAGATTATGACATATTATATGCGAACGCTTAAATACGAAAACTCAAGAAAAACTACAAAGAAATTATAAACATGCGACAAGTAGAAAGGTTTTAGTTGAACAATACTCAACTAAACAAATCTAAAAGTTTAAAGATGACAATGAACTTTACAAAGTGTTTTGAAGTAGTATTTTGCCTTGCATAAGTTCATGCAGTTTAAAAGAATATTAAATGCTCAAAAATTTTCTACCATTTCAACTCATCTGAGAGAGCGATCAGTCTAAGAAGATACAAACTTAAGAATCTGTTCATTTTCGTTCTTTCCGTAGGTAATATGTTTTCATTGTTGAAAATAAATTAATCTGCATCTTAACACTAAAAAGGAGGAACAAGGAATTTCTAAATGGTCTGAATTAGATGAGGCTAATGCCGTAGCTAAGTAGGGGAATGGGGCGAGAAGAAGACGGGGATTTTATACTCAATGGCTTAGATGTTCTCTAGAAATTGTGGCACGATACGTAAACGTTTCAACTCGGAAGGTTTACTCGTTTGGTCGGAGAGGCATGAGTTATCCTCGTTATTAATGTTTCAATGGATCTCTTACCCATCTCTTACCCATGCCCCCTTTTTGTCAGCACCCTCTTTTGGAGACATCCCCTTCAGCTCCCGCACTAAAAACTTTGTGTATTTAAGTTCATTGTTTGATGTCGGAAAAAAATCGTTTGAGGAATTTTAATTTCCACAATTTCCTGCTGTTTTTCTGTTGTTCTCATGTGTTTAAAGTGTGCGGATTAAGAAACCGGAAGATGCCATCTTGCACTCTAAAAACAACCTTATCAAAATAATATTGACAGGTCATATGAAGATCATTTTGACTGAGTCAAAATAATGTGTCATGTGACTAATTAACCTTGTTTTGACTACTTTAGTTTAACAATATGGCGCACTTGAAGTTTTTCGTGTTATGTAAATATGTCCGGAGTCAATGCCATTGCAAGAGTTTATTCATCAGTCTGAATAAGTCGATAATGCAAAACTGTTGCAATTTGTTGATTTAATAGATGTAAGTACACTATGTTTCATTGACTACTTGCCAAAACATGCATGGCTTTCCTTTAGGACCGACATTTGCATATCTATTTACGATTCCTACAGTCTGTGTGTCCACATTTCATTTTGAAGGATATTTCCCTTTTGCTTTCACCTCCCCCTCCCGCCCCTCCTTTCGATAAAAAACAGCCACTGGGTTTGTCAATCGGCCAACTAAAATACAACAGAAGCTGGAGAAGATGCCTTTTTAGCAATACTTGCATTATAGAGTGCAATGCCCTGCTATCTGAGGCGTTTGGGAAGCCACACTTTCGTTCATACTGGAGACCCATTCATAATAATTTGTGCATTAGAGGGCAATTTCCTGCACTGTATGCCATTGGCATAAAAACTTCTCTACCATGTTGGTGATCCACAAATGATAGTCGTGTGGCTGTAGTTGCAGTTTTATAAAATTAAGGTTACTTTCATTCGATCTAAGTCGTTTGGGGTTCTTCCAATATGACCATCAAAGCATGCTAGTGACAGAGGTATGCTGACATATTTTTAATTAAAGTGCATTTTCCTGCAATATGGTAGAAGATGGATGACAATTTTTCGCCCTCAGTTGTGAACCACGAAGGGTAGACGAGGAATCATTCGCCTACTGCATGAAAAATTTGTTTTATACATGCCATTTCCTGCCAGTGAAATCTAAGGTGTTTGAAATGTTACATTTTCTTACCTCAACCGACCCCAGCCATGATGACCTCAGCCTCAACCGTCTGACCATTGTGACTGTATTGCTTAAAGGGTTCGCATCATTTTAAGTGATCGCATGTTTCATGGATTTTGTGTTGTGGTGCCCACGTATCATATTCGGGACAATTGTGAAGAAATGTAGTCACAGTCACCTCGAGAGAGGCGCCTTTTTCTTCCTAGAGAGATCCAAGCCAGATACCATGACATTTACCCAGAATGCAACGTTACATAATCGCAATAATCCAAAATGACCGCTAAATTAACCAAAATACGACCTCTCGAGGTTGTCTTTGACTAATTTTCTGGGCTTTTTCACCTCATGTGGGTATTTAAATGTGAAGGAAAATTATACAGTGGTTTTGAAATCATACTAACACTTATCTGTATGATGTATATCCAATAAGGGGCCCCGGGTAATACAATATAACGTAAATGGTTATATCTCCAGCAGTGTTGGTCTAATGATAATAATTGTTGTAATGTTTGTACATACAGATTTGCAAGGTCAGTTGGCGGCGCCAGACTTTTCGAAGTAGTTGGCACTGGGGGCACAACGTTCCACCAAGGGGCAATCCAAAATGAAGGACTGAGCGTCGCTGAAGGCGTCATAGTGACGCGAAGCACTCTCCTGTAGGCGTTGGGCCCATGGTATCACCGTAGGGCCACGGGTAGGTCCGCGGAAAACTCTCCAGCGGGGTGCAGTGCGCGAAGTCCCGCAGGCTCTGGGGTATTTGCAGAATTGTGAACATTAGAATTAAGCATTAACTATCTTTAAATGGCACTGGATGCTCACTAAGCAGACCACCAAAATAGTAATTACAATTCGGCCATTTTTGTTAGACTTACTCGAACTAACGATTTAATGGTTCGGGAAAGTTTGAGTGGGGACAAACGATCATGTTAAGGTTTGCAATGGGCTTTAATAATAAATCTAGTCATGCTGGTCAATGGGAATTAAGATAACGTTGGGGCACTTACTTTCCAGATATTCCACGAAGGGGAAGCCTCAGACTGTATCATCGAAGGAGCATCTACTACTGTGGATCCGGAGCATGCAGAGAATTTGGAAAACGAAGCCCTTGAATGTGGTTCATTGGGTTTGGGTGCCTTAAAATTAAAAGTATGACAAAATTGAGTTTCTGGATTTTCTTCAGCAATAAAAAAAAAATTGCTGGATAGTATTAACGAAAATTTCGTGCCTTGCCAAGTACCTAAACTCCTTGTGGAGGTATCACCAGTTTATGATCCGTGGTGTGATGTCTAGCTCCGCCTTGACGAGGATTCAGGAGAGCAAAGTTTTCCATGCAAAACGCACATTAGCGTGTGAGAGCGAAATTATTTAATTATCCTCATATTTGTCGGATACGCATTGAAAAAGGCGACAAAAATTGCAATTTTAACAGTTTTCGAAAACACATCTGACTAAAAGATAATCGATGTGGTAATTATGTCGAAGGGAGAGGAATCGCCGCCGCAGTAGTCCCAGCGCTGTTAAAATAGATGTTGAAACAATAAATGTGGATCACATCTCCCAATACGGGAGTTCCTCATATAGTTCAATACAAAATGCAGGGCGCCGCAAAACTGTTGTTTTGTGAATATTTTGTGCAATTTTAGCCTCATGACTGACTGATAAAGTGACATTGGTACTCGTGTTCATATCGATATAATAACGGTGTTTTTGTGCATAATTATTTTGGTACCCAAACCTCATTGGAGGGGGCATACGAGACACATCCAACGTTTGGGGGCACGTACCCAGGGCCCGCTTTGGTGACGCCGCTTGTCACGGAATCCAAAGGGTGAGGACGTCTTTAAAAGACGACCATAATCCAATGTGGGGGAGAAAATTCAAATGGAGGCCGGAAATTTCCCAAAAGGTTACCTCGTGAGTGTCCTTAACCTAACTTTTTAGCGTTTTTACCAAGTTTGGGAATTTAAATACACAGAAATGCTTTGCAGTGGGCTGGGTATCATAATGACAACTTTAAATTAAATATAGCCTCATGTAAATTCAATATGGCCACTACGTTTACGATTAGAATGGTTTAGGTTTCGTTGAACGATCCCCACATAAAATTTTTTCTATTAAAACAGAATCTTTGCAGTCTATGATAATTTTTGTACCGTGGTACCATTCAGTACATGATAATTTCTGAATACTCATCGGTTTTTTTAAATGTGTTTGCCGGGCTACCACTTCAGTCTAGATGAATGTAGGCTATACGTAAAAAAGCAAATCAAATTTACGTACCTGTGGTCGTCTGCACTCTGTCGTCAGGCCCCTTGCTGTTCCCGTTACTTGAATAACCGTCCCTTTCTCCTCCTCCTCTGCCTCCATCCAATTTATCATCGCCTCCTTCTTCACCACCCATAGTAGGAGTTATAGTTGGTACTTCGTTTTCGCCTTTATCTGTTTTTTTTTTTTTTTAAGAAAATTGGTAATTTGGCAGTCACCATTCTCTAGATATTGTAGGCTATTTGGTACCTTACTCTTCTAACAAGAAGGTAAGTATTTTTCGTTTAAAAATGTAAAATTAAAAGTCAATGCAATGTTTCAGCAGCCTACTTTTTGTGTCAGCAATGGTGCCATAGATTCACACAGATAGAAGAAATGAAAGGAAAATAGTGCAAAATTTTGAAAACGTTATGTTAGGACCGGAACAAAACACAATGCATGGTAATGGACCCGACCTCATGTTACATGTACTTCAATGACTTTAAACCTTGCACCAGGAAACGTTGCCTTTGTCGCCTGTTTGTATGTAGGAGCAATCTTCTCGCCCCAACCTCAACTCAATTTTTCCAGCTATGTAATTCACAGTTTGTCATCATTTGTGTTGTGTGTGAGACGTTTTGCTACGTTATAAATTGTAGAAATGATACTTCACCTTAACCTATATTTTGCATATTGATCACTGGAAGGCTACTTCCAAATTTGATACCCTTAACTGCAAATCTGCCTGGAGTGGTTAATGTAAAAAACCTGAAACAGATACAACACTCACTCATTTGTTGTAAACAAAACAATGAAACAAAGTAGGCTATTGCAGTCATTTCACAAATCACGGGGCGATTAATAAGGAAACGAAAAGAGGAAGATGAAAGGGAATTTATACGTCTTCTTGTTTCAGAAATCATTTTTCATCACTAGAACTTACGCATTGTTAAAATGTATCAGAGGTTCATTAGATGATTGAAATAAACAACAATTGAGAAGTAGGAAAATTTGTCAATGCTTTAGTTCGACAATTTCTGTAACCACGCTCTAAGACATCAGAAAATTTGTTGTCAAGGATTTATGGTCGTAATCATCAGCAGGCAATATCATATTAAGCATAATTATGTTCAGTGGAGGTATCTCAACAGTAACTTCTTGCTGAGAGAAAAAACTTGAAATAAAGTTCGTTCTTAAACACAAAGATGTAAACTGGGAGTCGTATCCTTTCATACTGACGTAATCCTTAAACAAACTCTTGATCAAGGTTATTCTTTGAAGTGATCTGCTCCACCGACAAAAGTGAAACATTCACTGTTCCTTGCTGCAACGTCTGTCAGTGTACTATGTGGTCCAATTCAAGTGTAAATTTTGTTTATGGATTTAAGAAGGTTCCGGATTCTTCAAAAAAGAGAGAAACGTGTTTCCATGTTTTACCAGTTATTCGACATTTAACCGAACCCCTTTAAAAATTGAGAATTGGTTTGAAGAAATAAAGTAGTTTTTGCTTTCCATCAAGGATGGCAATATAAATACTATGGACGAAATCATCCCACAAACTCGTAAAGATGTACAGCTTCTTGACACATTCTAATTCCGTTTAAGCGTATGGAATTTTTAAGAGCAACACAACCGGGAGCTTATCTTCGGCAAACCACGTAGTTTCATTGAAGGAGACGTGTTTGAACTCTATCCGTAGCAGCTACCTTTTCTATCGTTGGTAATACAAACACAGTCAACATAGTTGCTAGAGGTGCCGCACGTCTTGGGGAGATTGGGGATGAGGGATGGGGGGAAAGTTTCTCTTGAACTAAATGCTGATAATAGTACCTAAAAGAAATGCGATTATCTCTGTTATATAGATAACATAGCCCTATAATGACTGTGAAAACATTTAAAAAACACTACTAACACATTAGTACGAGCTATAGTTATCTAACATCCTTAACTAAGATAGATTTCGAAATGATGTTCGTATCAAAGTGGTTGAAATATATACTTTTCGATTACCTTTGGTGCAGTTGTAGTATAATTCAAAGTATTTCGTTACTCCACGACAAGGATCGCCAAACATTTGGTTGGTTACGGAAATGCTGCATTGTGAAAATCCATTGCATACATTTGCCACGATGTAAGTGGAGTTTGGATGGTGGCAGTTCGTACTGTCAAGGTCACGGAAGTATGTGTTCCACAAATCATCACATTTTTCCCTCGCTTTTTCGTTACTGCTGTTATAACCATAGGTGGCGGATATAACGCTAATGGTTGTTTCATTGAGACAAACCACATTCTGCGTTTGACCTTCACACAAAAGTATGTAACCATCTGTAATGGAAATGAAAATACTGAATTCCCCAAAATTAAATATTTTAGAAACACTTCTTCCAGTCTGTGTTTTTTTTTTTGTTATTGCATTTGTCCGTCTCGTTTATCCTACTATGCCTCATTGACATTGATCACATTTTAATTAATCTGCAAGTGTCCAACGAAACGTCACATTCTTGCCGTGTATCTTCACTACCCCTGCTGTACCCATATGTGGCAGTCATAACACTTGAGAATGCCTTCACACTTGATCTCGAGCAGGGGATCAGATCCAAATCTGATCCGTCGCTCGAGATAGGCTTTGTAGTGTGAAAGCGCTTGCACTCAAGATCAGATCTCGAGATTCTAATCTACCCACGGGGACAGATCAGATCAAAAAACAGTGTGTGAAAGGCTCAGTAAATCAGGTTGACCTGAGATCAAGATGACGTATGACGCAAAATTCATTCCACTGAAATGCAGAAATTGCACCGAGTAGCTGCAAACTTGCCGTACTGTAACACGGTTTAGTACTATAACAGCGTAGGACGCACCAACCAGTGGCACATAGCCTACACAACAATTCTCACCACCAACTGTTGCATTACGCATACCATAGGTAGGAAGCGGGGGGCTGCCCCCCCCCCCGTCAAAAATATGGGGGCTGAAGTATGCTTCCGCCTCCCCGGTTCCAAGGCCAAAAAGCCCTTATTTGTCTCTTCTGTAAGAAATGTCAAAAAATTGCGGTAATTTTCCTTAAAATTTGTCCAAAATGTTGCACCAAACTGCATCTGAGGACCCTAAAATACCCAAACAATTTTCAAAGGGGAGGGGGCCCCTTAGACCCCTCCCCCAGGCCGGCGATTCGAAGCAAGGTCTAGCCCCCCCCCCCACCAGTCTCGAAAAGCTTCCTACGCCTATGACGCATACCCTAACTATTTGCAGTGGCGGATCCAGGATTTGGCAAAAGGGGGGGCCCAGGTCATAGTGGTTTGTATAAAAGTCTGATCTGGGGGAGGGATATAAGTGGAAAGCGGTGCACCAGGGGTGGTGCCAGAGGTATTTTGATAGGGAGTAAAGTATGTGATGAGTATCGCTGTCCTAGGGGAGGGGTCTAAGGGGAGGGGGACACCCTTTGAGAAAATATTTGTTAATTTAAGATTGCTTAGATGCAAAATGGTGATGTCTTCAGTATATTTTTGAAACCGATCATATATGGCTGGAAAATGCTCATAATTTAGTGAAATTTAAATTTTGGTTGCGTGAAACATGCTTCTCTGGGGAGGGGTGTCCCCTCCCCTTTGAGAAAATTTTTGTTAATTTAAGATTGCTTAGATGCAAAATGGTGATGCCTTCAGTATATTTTTGAAACTGATCATATATGGCTGGAAAATGCTCATAATTTAGTGAAATTTAAATTTTGGTTGCGTGAAACATGCTTCTCTGGGGAGGGGTGTCCCCTCCCCTTTGAGAAAATTTTTGTTAATTTAAGATTGCTTAGATGCAAAATGGTGATGTCTTCAGTATATTTTTGAAACTGATCATATATGGCTGGAAAATGCTCATAATTTAGTGAAATTTAAATTTTGGTTGGATGAAAGAGGAGAGTAGCCTTTGTTGTCCACATATTAGGATGGCAGTTTCCCGAACTGAAGTCTTCTTTCCCTTATATTTCCCTAAATTCGAAGTACATTTCATTAAAGTAAATTACAAAGCTTAAAGAAGACGCTAATGTTGCAGCAAGTTATAGTTAAAAGCCTAAGGTTATTGAAAATATTCCTCTAAATATTAAAGAATTCTGAAATTCCTTTGAAAGGAGAAGCAGTGTTCCCAATGCTGTGGGCCGGGCCGGTAGTAAAGTGAAGTTAGCAATCCAATACAGCGCTCATGGGTAACCCCTTGCAATACCCAGAAAAAGTTACAGTGAGCAATGTAAGCCAAAATGTTATCAGCCGGAGGTCAGTAACAGAATTATTAACGTAAGACTTATTTTCTGAGGTGGAAATTTAAATAATTAACAAATTTGAATTTCACTCTGACACATCACAAAGGCCTATTTAATTGCAATACGGCTTAGTCATTGTTTTATGAAGTTAAAAAAACTTCAAAAATTTTTGGAAGGGGGGCCCGGGCCCCCTGGGCCCCCCCCCCTAAATCCGCCCCTGATTTGTTCCACAATTTATCGATTTGGTCGATTTGCTTTCTACTGCTACGGCTCAGTATAATTCACAAACCAGCAACTGCCAAAAATGGAGATGATGAAATGTAACTTCAAACAGCTTTTTATTTTATCCCCTTTCCTTACATCTTACAAAATCTACTAATTTGAAGCTAGCCCTGTGATCACAATAGTTACTCTGTGTACTTTTCTCTAGTCTTGGCTGGGCTATAGCTGCATTCTCATAGGCTTCTATGACCTTTGGCAATACACTATTGTTTCTAGCGCATCTGGTCTATACGGTAGTGTCTCGCAGTAGGGACAGGCTCAAGTCAACTCAGGCGCGGATCCAGAAATTTTGAGGGGGGGGGCCCAAGATGGAAAACCTTATGTACACCGAAGGTGCACCACGAGCGCGAAGCGCGAGTCCCTACGCGTGGGGTCCAGGGGCCCGCGTTAGGGCCCCTGGCGGGGTCCAGGGGCGGAGCCCCGGTGGGGGTCCAGGGGGCGAAGCCCCCGGAAGCTCTCGCAATATTGCATTTTAAGAGCACACAAATCGGCTCCAGTTCTTATGTCAGTGAGATTTTATACCTTTTCATGTTGCATGGAATTTGATGTGTATGGCTCTGTATCAGTTACTATATGTACCTGCAGAAGTTACGGAGAATCTAAGTTATCTTAAAACTTACACGCCAACATTATGAGCCCGTGTAGGTAACTTGAAATGATTTTTGCCATAATAAGTGTTTTATTTTCGTTATACGGTATTCGGGTATAGGACGTCAGCTGAAACAATTGCGCGCGAAGCGCGCCGAAAATTTGAATTTACATTTGAAACCATTGCTATGACTAACGGTGTCAATTCCCTTTATGTGTTTCTATCAATTAGAAAGTGGGTTTGATACTAAGTTTTCAGTTCTCATGAGAAGAGGAGGGTGAAAAAAATGAATATCAGTTGTTTTACATCCTTACAATGCTGACTCTGAAATCACGTTTATGCACACGAATAATTGGCTTATGGTAGAACCCCACCGATGAGTAATGCGAATACGTTTGGGACCTTATTGATAGTAAAAGGAGCAATTCAAGGCTAACAGTGCGCAGATCAAGCAAAAATCAAGAAATATTGAGAAAACTTTGCAAAATCGTGAAAGATTTCAAATGACTTTTGGTAAAAAGTGATAAAAATAAATCCATCACTCAATAAAAACGTACCTCTCTCCCTGAGCGTAAACAATTGCGCGCGAAGCGCGCCGAAAATTTTCGGTATAGAGCCTCCCGGGAGCTCTGCATTAATTGTATACTGAAAAGGGGGACCAACAGGACTCTCACAACCTTACATCCATATGGGAGGAGAGATGATATATCACCTTCTTTATGGACTTCTGAAGGGTATACCCTTCAGAAATCTATGACCGATGGTGTCGGCGTGAGTTGGTGATTGGGGGAACCGCAGACAACTGCTAAACCGTGCCTTTTTAGGCAGTGGGATTTTGTATACACTATATACAAGAGTGGGAGAGCCTTTTCTTATTACTACATGAGAGTGCAATCCCTGGAAGGGGTTTACCCTCCCCTCTGAGAAATTTTTGTTAATTTTAGGGGTCCTATATGCAAAATGGTGGTATCTTTGGGTCATTCTAAAGTGATTGTATGTTTAGAAAATGTCCACAATTTAGTGAATTCTAACTTTTGTTCGGGTGAAAGAGGGGAGTAAGAGACGGTTAACATATTGTCTTCAAACCTCCTTTAGTCCCAGGAAAAATCATGGGCGTGGATCCATCTCCAAAAGTGTCTGTGTGTGTGGGGGACTTTTTCACATTTGTGAATCGCCGTCCTGGTGGCGTGGAAGAAGCAGTTGGTGGTAGCCAGAATTTGCGTCACGGGGAGGCAATAAGTTTTGTGATCTTCGGCATTGGGGAGGGGTCTAAGGGAAATTTTTCTAGAACTGAATGCCCTCAGATGCGAATTTTTGCAACAAAAGTGTAGGATTTTTAGGTTATTTTTCTTCTAAAAATTTCGTTTTCCTAGGCATAATTGCAGTCTGTTCCATCATTTTTGAATAAGTGAGGGGGACTTTTTGACGATGTCCCCCTTTCCAAAAAAGTGAGGGGACGCGTCCCCACGTCCCCCATGATCCACGCCCATGGGAAAATTGTACACGCAAATATACCTGCGTGGAGTCCACAGAAACATTCTTGGACTATAATAAAACTTTTCCTTTACATTTTAAAAGGATATCCAAGTTTGACAGAGAAAAGTATAGAGCCTCCCGGGAGCTCTAAATTAGTTACAGTATACAAAAGAGGGGCCAACGGGATTCTCACTACCCGACATCCATATGGGAGGAGATATGATATATCACCTTCTCTTTAGGTATAGCAAAATGGGATGATGGACAGGCAAAATTCGTTTCAGAAAAGATTTCCGTCATTATTGAACGTCGCGGTAAGATGTTTGGAAAATAAGCAACGGCAATTACGTACTTTCAGTCTTTCAAATCATGTGCTAGACTAGATTAGTCAAAGGTCCCATAATGATGAGAGCCCTACAGAGAAGGAGATGTACTTTTTAGAGAAATGTTGCGTTGGAATAATTTCTTGCGTCATAGCTTTGTCAATGGTATATAAAATCGGGTGTAAATACTGTCGTATGCGCGCGAAGCGCGCCGAAATTTTGAATAAAATATTAGTTCATGACAGAACCTGCATTTCAGAACCTACATCGGACACTGTCACTTTCCCACCAACCTATGCTATTCAGAAACGAATCCTCTGACTGAGAATTCTTAAAAAGCACTTTTGCTCTTTTGTTCCCCCGTGAGTAGTTACCGAAAGCTATTGATAATAAGGACAACTCTGACACAAGGCTTGACGCTATAGCGGAGAGTGCGAAAATTTGGAATTTGTCAAGAATTTCCAAAACTTATGATAGTTTGAGAACAGTTTGTGAAAGAAAATGGATAGAACAAATAAACCAGTCATCAAAAATACATCTCACCATACACCCTCCACAGAAATCTGTAGCTTAAACGACTTTTGGGACCATTTTAAAAATTTTCAAGAATCGATGGGGGAGGGGGAAACACGTCACCCATTGCCCACTGTGCCGACGCCACTGTCTGTAGCTTAAAAGCCTTTTGAGTTCATTTTAAAACATTTCAGACAGCTTCGAAATCGAATAGGGTATGCACGCCGTTACTTTGCCTGCAACAGCTGGTGCCACTGTGCACAATAGCACTTCACCTGACAGCTTGTCTTCTGTATTCATTCTGCAAGGTCTGTATGGCGAAAACTTTGCCTCTCAATCCCTCTAGATTACAAAAAATTTCACTCTTTAACACAAAATTGTTACTAAATTTCAGTGCAGCTAGCCGAGCCCATACTACATATGTCACGATGTTTACTTATTTAGATCTTAAGTCAAGGATCAGTACTCAGCTATTCACCTGTTTTCGAACATTGTAGCGCTCCTTTCGTCGCCAACCACTTTGAAAGATATATAAAGAGATAATCCAGCGATAGCTCCACCCAACCCCTACAGAAATATATACTTTGAATACGTTCTTAGACACTTTTATTCATTTTTTGCTCTTAATTTTTCTTTCTCCTTTTCTTTTATTCCTTTTTCTTCTTTTTTTCTCCTTTCGTTTTTTTTTTCGTGGCGAGGGGGGGGGGCCCGGGCCCCCAGGCCCCCCCCCCTGGATCCGCGCCTGAGTCAACTCGTTCTAGATTCAGAGTCTAAACTCGCTGTTGATCTTCCTTCAGGATCAGGACGTTGAGTCTGGTATAAATTTGTCGTGGCCTCTCAGCCTCTCTCGTTTGAGCAGAATCTTTCTAGGTTCTCTTACACGGTCTCTCTTCGTCAACGGCGGGTCCAGAGGGGGCGGGCGACCGCCCCCTTAGCTCGACCGAGAAAAATATAAAAAATATGTATGAAAAATTAAAACGAGAATCAGATCTGAATCACACATTTTGTGGGACATTTCTCGTATATGGGGTATAGTGAGACATGTAATGACCTCAGTTCAATAGAAACTGAATCATCTCTGGCCTACCGACTGTAAGAACTGGACGCTCATTTAAATGTGTAAATGTTGTGTTTACAAAATGCCTCACATACCTTCACCTAAACTGACAAGCGCTGTAGATAGGCCTAGCTGGCTAACTTGAGGAAAATGGGGCTTTAAGGATTATGCCCCAACGATGTCCTCGCTCTGGCAAATTTTAAAGGCAAATTACAAGTCTGGTATTATGGTATTAACATTGGGACAGTGGCGTAGCCAGGATGTTTCGAGCAGGAGGACACTGGGGGTCACGAACCTTGCCTGGGGCAAATTTTTCTGAATTCTCTCCCTCTCTATAGGACTAATATATATATATATATATATATATATATATATATATAATATATATATATATATATATATATATATTTATATATATATATATTTATATATATATATTTATATATATATATATTTATATATATATATATATATATATATATATATATATATATATATATATATATATATATATATATATATATATATATATATATAAGGACCCGACCATGAAAGAACAAACGACGTCATTTCCTTCTATTTCACTCCCTAACGCTGGCCAAGTACATTATCTCATCCATGTCTATAACCGTAAACTTTACCACTTTTTACAAGATTCCAAGTCTAAGACCTTAGCTTCCTTGTTACCCAAAGGACATTTCACCCTAACCCATGACAGTAACCTTATTCCTCACACTAGATTAGTCGTCACCATCCCTCTGACATGAAACTGTCCTTTAATGAACGGTCAGTCCTTTCCACAGGTTTGAATTTTGTACCCCTGAACCCCCTCACAGATGAGTTTTCTATCCGCAGAGATGTGTCCTCGTTTTGCAGGAGGCTCCGTCTTCGCTTATATTTTGGAGGTTCCCATGAAACCGACAACGCGACGTTTCCGTTCATTCCAGTCTAAGCGATCTCCATGGACTCCTAAACCTGGTTAATACAAGGCCCTGTACAGTGTAATTGATTCCATTAATTCCGATTCGGAACGTCTCCTTCCTCCCAAAGTAACTCCCTTTAGTACCATTTCTTTGGACGCGCAGAAGGCCCTTTTTTCCCTCAAGAAGAACAAGAATTTAATAATTAAGCCTGCTGACAAGGGCGGTGCCACTGTTGTTTGGCGTCGAGACTTGTATGTTTCTGAAGCTGAGAAACAACTCCCAGACCAAACAGCATACACCGAACTTCCCATGGACCCCACTTTTGAAATCCAAACCTTGGTAAAGAAAACCTTAACTACCCTTATAAGTCAAAAAATCTTCCTGAATCGGCTAGAGCCCTTCTGCACCCTTGCCCACAAATCTCCATTTTTTATGTTGCCCAAAATTCACAAGGCCAATAACCCTGGTCGTCCCATTGTGTCTTCCCACAGCTGCCCCACGATTTTTTTCACAGTACGTAGACTCTGTTCGATTCCCATTACTGTAGTTTCAATCTTTCCTTCGTTTATCCAGGATACTCCTCACTTTCTTAGGTTACTTCAAAATTTTGAGTTTCCTGAGAATCCCAGTGAAGTACTTTATTCACCATGGACATAGGCGTAGGATTGTTGTGAAAATTTGAATTTTGTGAAAATTTAGGCAAAATGCTGAGAAATTTTCGGGCACCTACTGAAAGAAAAATAACGCAATGATGTAGCTAAAGGGTATTAATAATTTAAGAACTTCCTTCAGTTGGTAATTAATATAAAGTTCTGATTTGAATTGCACTAGCACCTATATATTCCGTATTAATTCATCAGTGTGTTTTAATGGTTAAACTTATGATTATCACTGGTGTATTTGAGGGGCCATATCGCCATGCCCCACTCTCACTGATGCTGATTTTTTTTCCTACCTAAAATACGTAAAGTTTTTAACACAAATTTTACTTCAAAGATAGCATATGTAGCACCAGATTGCATGTAAGGACACCTAATTTTTCAAACATTTTCAAAGCGGAGGGGGTAATGCCGATTTTTTTTAGTACCTAAAATAAGTAAATGTTTTAACACAAATTTTACTTCAATGGTAGCAGGTCCTTAGCAAGCATGACACCCTCACCCCCACCCCCCCCCCCCTCCACCCAATATTTGGTCGCCGTCGGCAAATTTTCGGTCTGTCGGCAAAAAGGGGAGAGGGAAAGGAAAAAAGAGGAAAAGGGGAAAGGAGGAAAAAGAGAAAAGGGAAAGGAAAGGAAGAGAGTAAAAAGGAAGACGGAGGATGAAAGGAAAAAAGAGAAAGAGAGAACGGGAGCGCATGGCCAGTCTGCTATTGGCTATTTCGATTTTCAGCTTTTCATCTAATTGGCCCATTCAAGTTGAAGGCCCGTCGGCAAATTAAATATGCATGTGACGGCCGTATACCCTAAGCCGTATCAACGGCCGTCGGTGTAATTGGACGAGTGACTGAGTCCGTCAGCAACTCGGAGAAAGATTTGGAATCAGTGGTGGCACCAGGTTGGGGCAGGGGGGCATGGCCCCCCGTCGGGGAAGACTGTCCCCCCACGTCGGGAAAATTTTCCGATTTCGTCGGGGAGCTGTAATGTATACGATCAGACGATTTACTTAATTTTGGTCTAAATTAGGGCAGATTCTTCAATAAAACCCCCAAATTTTCCAATTTTCTTCTCTAAAAGCCCAATTTTTTTTCAAATTTTCCATGGTAAAAGCCCAATTTTTTTCAAATTTTCTCGAACTATAGCCCCAAATTTTCTTCAAACATCTTTTCGGCACTCCATCGGCCTCGTTTAGGGCTTGGGTTGTTGGTCCCCGTCGGGGAACTTGGCCCTCTGTCGGGCAAATCCTGACGCCACCCCCGAAGGGAATCAAAGGCTTCCATATAGGCGCACTATTTCGGGTCATATGACATTCTTGAAAAACCACTTTCTGCACATTATTCCTCACTTTTATCATCACTATGGGGAGCAGCACCCTATTACCCATGGAGTAGGCATCCTTAGCCCGTTTTCTAATCCCTTACCTTGACTTCAAACACATTTCGCAAACTCCCGAGGATCCGGTTTACCCACAAACATCCTGGGAAAAAATAATGCATCCTGGGAAAAAAATAATGCGTGCTGCACGTGTATTCCCTCCACTGCAGTCTCAGGCTTTTAACTTTTGAACAACAA
Organism: Holothuria leucospilota; assembly: GCA_029531755.1. Lineage (NCBI taxonomy): Eukaryota > Metazoa > Echinodermata > Holothuroidea > Aspidochirotida > Holothuriidae > Holothuria > Holothuria leucospilota. The sequence goes on from CM055971.1 coordinate 37,464,189, forward strand.
AATGAAACAGATACAGAACCGTCTTGGCGTTCAAAGCATATTATAGACTCTTGTGTTAAGATTCTGAACACTTTTTCTCCCTTTTTGAACGTCTATTTGAACACTTACCGTATTTGAACGCCTGACGCGTCTAGTGTTCAAATCCTGAACGCATAGTGTTCCAATTCTGAATGACATGACATGTCCAGCTCCTCAAGTATATTGGCATGACGGGACGAATAGCCTAACTCCTTAAAGTTATCCGGAATCTTTGCATTGGATAATGTATTATGGACCAAAACAAACCTATCCTGCATGAGACTTAATTTTTTACCCAGAGATTATGCTAAAACCTCAGACCTACCAAGGGCTTCTCGCCCTGGACCCCCACCAGTTGCCTTAAGGCGGACCCAGTGTTTTAGCCAGCCCCTATTTGTGCGACAATGTCGCACAATAAAAATTTGACAAGCAAATTCTACCTGGGTGTAAATTTTGAGGTTCCTCATTAGGGCAGAAATCCACTCAAATATTGCACAATTTGCAATCTAGGCACCTTTCAAATTCCAAAAATTTCCAAAAGGGGAGGGGAAGTAAAAATCTGTCAAGCAAATTCTACCCGGTGTAAATTTTGAGGTTCCTCATTAGGGCAGAAATCCACTCAAATAATGGATAATGCCGATTATTTTTTTAGTATCTAAAATACGTAAATGTTTTAACACAAATTTTACTTCAAAGGTAGCATATGTGGCACCGGAATGCATGTAAGGCCACCTAATTTTTCAAAAAATTTCCCCTAGGCCGGGGATCAACGACTTCCACCAAAATAAAACCAATAAAGAAGGTAGAAACAAGGCAAATTATTTTATGTTATTGGCATGCCGTGTGATAAACGATGAATGCCCATATGATACGTACATTAACATGTCGAATGTGCGTGGAGCGCGCGAAAATTTTTGGTTATATTTTTCGGGCAAATCGTTCCAGCCCCCCCCCCCCAAATCAACTTGGGCTCCTACGCCTATGACCATGGATGATAAGAAAATATAAGATCAACTCTGTTAAACCCCACAAAGGGTCACTGAATACTCGCATAAAATAGAACAAACAACAGTGGACAATGTAAAATTACAAAATCACAAAATATTTACATACAGACAACACTAAAAAAAATAAATAGAACTAAACAACTAAATAGGAGGAACTAAGAAAAAGTAAAGCTATATAAAAAACTATAAAACAATAGGAACCAACCAGGAAAGTATTAGCGTTTAAAAGTAAGATTATGGAATGTATACATTGATGGGTGAAAGAAGAGGGGTGTCGATTAGTATTCGAGTTGGGTAATCTCATTCTACCACTTCTAGAGATTACCGCATTGTGCAAAATACATGCCTCTATACTTCAAACCCCCATACGCTGTTCTACGCTATTACCATGATTAACGCCAGGACCCTAATATCCCTGCCACCAATTTTCTTCGCTTGACAGAACTGGTCCTCACACAAAATTGCTTTCAGTTCAATGGTGGTTTTTTCTGCCAGGAGTGGCTGTGGGTACAAAATTGGGATCTTCTGTAGCCTGCCTCGCCATGGGCCACAACAGGTGTTCTCTCGTTTCACCGGGATCAAACCCATACTTCATAAAAGGTATATTGACGACATTGCTGGGGTTGCAGTGGGTCCTCGAAACGATTTGGAAATGTTCATTAACTTTGCTGAACCTTTTGCCCGTTTTTAAAATTCTCTCACTGTATTTCCAACTCCTCAGTAGTGTTTTTAGACACGGAATTATCCATCTCCTACAGATCTTGTACCAATTCAATTCCTTACAACTTTTACAGGCCACACTGATTTGTTCCGAATACCAGGATTTCGCTAAAGTTTCCAAGCAGATAATTTCTTTCTTTGAATCCATGCCAGATAATTTCTTTCTTTGAACAACGCCAGTATCCACAAACAGTGCTCTCTAATGTCCTGAACCGCATACAAGGAATTGATAGAACCTCTGCTCTTGCCCCCTTCCCAAACCGACCATACATCCACTAGACGTATTCCGTTGGTCCTATCATTTCACCCATCTGCTATTCCCATTGTACGCGTCATTCATTTACAGGAATGTAGAGACCCTCCGTCGTGACCCATCCACAGGTGACCATTTCCCTGACCCCCCCCCCCCCCATCACAACATTCAGAATTGAAAAGAACATATCTAAGCACTTGGTCCGTGCCTCCCAACCTCAAGCAGTAGTGCCTAACACCCCAGGAACTTTTCCTTGCAACTGTGGGAGATGCAATACTTGCTCGGTGGTCAGTCAGGACAAAATCCTCTCCAACAATAACCGGTTTAACATTCATCAGCATTTTACCTGTACTTCAGCCAATGTTGTTTACGTTCTCATATGTAAACGCTGTAATATACTGTATGTGGGAGGAACAAAACGTCGTCTTGCTGACCGAGTCTCTGAGCACCTGAGGTGAATCAAACAGAACCTCCCAGGGGTAGCCACACACCTCAATCTCCCGTCAGCATACTCGATCCGTGACTAGATAATTTCGGCTGCCATTTCTTGTCGGGGTTCCGATCATGATCGCCTGGCTGCCGTAAACCGTCTCATCATGAAACTTGGAACCCTGACCCACATGGCCTGAACGTTAGACTTGAACTTCTATAAATCAGCATTTCCTTCCCTTTTGTTACCTGTGTTAACCACATAACATTTTTTCCTAATCGATTTGGCCGTGCCAAGTTTTATGGTGTGTTTTCTAATTTCTACGTTTGGCAGTGTCAACAATCAGTTGCATTTTTGCCACCTGATGAAGGGTTTAAATCCGAAAGGTCGTAGAAAGTTTCACTAACTTTTAGCTCTATTTACTGCTTCTTTATATATATATATATATATATATATATATATATATATATATATATATATATATATATATATATATATATATATATATATATATATATATATATATATATATATATATATACGTCAGATATGGAAGCTTTTCACCTTGACATGGCGTCTTGCTATATAAATGTCAAATGTTCCATCACAACCTAATTCAAACACCTTGGTAAAAATATGTTGTAATTCACATATGGAGGTGACTCTGTATCAGGTAAAGAAAGGGTAGACGGTACCCCCATCTGGCGTAACATGGGTAGTTGGCCTGGAATGATCATTCGTGACCCCATGTGAAAGACTTGATAGGCATTTTCAAAATTATGTGTCGGGGGCTGATTATTATTGGTTTGGTCTCTATCACTAGGCTAGACCGGTTTCTGTTACTTTGGCTCAAATGATGGGGTAATTGATCAACATTGTCTCCTGATAGGACAATAACAGAAAAGTTACATCTGCTAAAGTTCTCCTAAAGCCCATTGAATTTCGCTTTGTAGCGCAACTTATACTTATCACAGAGACAATCCATTAGCCGTGACAGGATCTTGGGAAATACATGTTTGTGGGGGTAAGTTTGTTTCCAGTTGCACTGAAGGTATTTTAGGGGTAGTACCTTGTCTTACCCCCTAAGCTAAAATTGGTTAATATCAGAAACTCTCTCTACGAGACATAATGCTTTGTGACGGTCTCTTTAATTCCCTTAGCATTATTTGCAGGGGTTCAGAGTGTCGTTCTCAAAAAGCACGTTCCCTTTTCCGCAATTTAAGCAAGGATTAAGTGTCGTTCTCAAAAAGCATCCCTTTGAATATTTTGTAGGGAGAGCTAAAAGAGACATTCTAGTAAGGTTTCCCATAAAGGCATTAGGTTATGATCGTTTAGCTGCTTTTATGAATTATAAGGCCAGGCCTGAATATTCTTATGTTTATCCTAGGAATCTAAGATTCGTTGTTCGACTCATGAACATTCTGAATATTTGGGGGAAATACCGATCACCATGTAGCAACTATTTGATGAATCATTCAACCGGACTCTTTAGTGAATATTGTACGTAAACAAGTTAAAGCTGGCTAACTGGTTGGAACTGGCTGTAACGCCGCGGGCTAGGCTACTCCTGAGATTTTCTTCTTCACCATAAATAGCGCTATGCCAGATATGCATGGAAACATGGTTTGAGCTTCATTTAGGAAGGTAGATTACAACTTGCAAGTGACGGGCTGCGGAGATGGACTTGTCTGAAAAGGGCGATTTCAGGTAAACAAAATGTCAAAGTTCGGCTATTTTGACTAAATAAATTAACCACAAGATAAAACTGTACATTCCAAAATTTTACAAAGGGGGCACCTGAGGTATGCCTACGGCTTTGTCGTGGGATCACGTGCCCCAGGTAGCTACGCCACTGTATTGGGAAGGTGTTAAGGTGGAGGATAGACTGTCGTCTGTCACTGATGCCTTTTTCGCCTGTGATGACAACACCTACCCGTTACTGAAACGTTTGCTAAAGATTTTCGCAACTGACTCAGTAACAGTTGTAACAGGAGAAGAAGTTTTCTGGATTAAAAAGGTTGTAGACGTGGCTGATGCTGATACATATGAACAGAGATGTTGCAATTTGTATTTCGGAACTCATATAGACCAATTACGCCAAACGTGGAATCATCGCCTAGAATTTTTATTGTGACTTTACCTTCCAGATCCTGAGCCAAGCAGGTGGCTGGAAGACACTCCCTGAGCCAGAAAAGGAAACGTGCCAGCTTTACCGTATAATTTTAGGTATGGAACAAACACAAAAATGAAAAAAGTGCGGCGATGTAAGATCTTTTACCAAACTTTGGCGAAAAAAGAAAAAAATGTGTTTTTTTTTTCTTATCCGAAGCAGGAAATGGTGTTTAAATATGTACCTGCTTCATTGACGCATTTGATAAAAACAAGGTTTGAAATTATTTTATACTGAAGATGTTCTTAGCGGGGCAACTGAACAGCTTAATTATAAATAAAAATAGATTTGTTGATGTTTTATTTTTAATTTACTTTTAATTAGAAGTTTCTAACAACACACGTAACACGCGTAACTGGGTCACGCAAATCAAGGTATCATTTTTAAAAAATCATAACTTTGTCATGCAACATCCACCAGCATTTATTCAACCACCAAAATAAGGCTACTAAATAGCTCTATCGGATGCCACCATTTTTAGGGGGTTGTATGGGAGATTTTTCACAAACATCGATAAATAGTTGTTTACATTAACAAAATGCTTCAAATAGTTCAAAAAAATGCTAAAAATGACGTCATAATTTTCAAAGAAATATTTTAGGCACTTAGGAAAAAGGTCACCCAACTCACTTTACTTTTTTTAATACCTTAGAATCTAAAGAAACACCATGAGAGGTGATTAGATGCCAGGTATAGGGGTGTTAGAGATATTTCAAGTATAATTTTCAAAAATACGTTATGTTTAATCAAAAGTCTACATTTCAATCCCAAAATACTCGACCCAACATTCAAAATCATAACTCAACAACGGAAAGTCGGATCTTTTTTATTTAAACCCCAAAATGTCCGTTACAAGATTCCGTACATAGAAATACTAAGAGATATGTATAAATGATAAGGGTAGAGTGAGTTAGAGGGTTCAAAGATCCAACATATGCAGTTCTCAAAAGTGCGTCAAGTTTGGCCCAAAACATGCATTTCTTACCCCAAAATCCCCTCCCAATGTCAAAAATTATAAGCCACAAACACCCCTCCGACTTTTTTGCTAAAACGTCGCTAAAATGTCTATTTAGAGCTACTTACAAAGCCATACAGTGCTATTTACAGATCCAAAGTTGATTACGCTTCACTGTGCACTGACTTTTATTTCTATGGCACTGAGCCAGTGTGTGTAGTTCAGTGCGGGCTGTATAGTAAGAGTAAAAAGGGCATATCTTCCTCATTTTTGGTTCAATCTCCTCAAATTTGGTATCAAATGAAAAAGAAGGGATGCCAAACAATCTCCTGTACCATAAAAACCAAAATATTAGTGATCTATATGGGTTTTATCGGGTATTCTATGGAAAGAAGAAAACCGTATGACGTTATCTAATTTGCATATTTGCATACATAATGAGATTAGTTTACAAAAATAAAATGTTCATTAAAATTTCCCATCTTTGCTCTTTACAAAGATATATAGGTTTATAAGAGAATTTCTTCTAAGTTCACCAAAAAATTCCTAAAAATATTCTCTTTTAAAACAGTAAAAACACCTTACGGAAAAACATTACATTTATTTTTCATTTCTGCACGACATTGACATTTTTATATTATTCTGTAAATTACTTTTCTATAATTTGAGTAACATCCTTCCCTTCAGTTGGGTTGTCAACAATTGTAAACCTCTGTCCACTGACTGGAAAGCTCCTCTTGCTGCCTTGCAAAGAGTCTCCCGGATCATTAAAAGGTAAAACTGAATGAATCGCTGCTCATTTCTTCTCGACGCTTGAGGCACTTTAAACTAACTTTCTGTGTTCAAATTCTCTCGTATTGTGAGGTTTCCGGAGCCTTTTCCCCCTGTGCCCGACCGGGGCTCCGCCCCTGGAACCCCAGACGCCCTAACGCTGGCCCCTGGACCTTGAATACAAGATAGCTTCGTTACTTGTAACGAACGAAAATAAATAGAAAAAACAAATAGAAAAGATAAATTCTATTTATTTTGGTTGGTGACCGATTCATTTCTCCTTTTCTATTATATTGTTCAGATCAACCTCACGGACTTCATTATGTTATTTTCATCACGTCTTAATGCCCAAGCACTCCGTGACCAACGCAACTACGAAACATTGTTACGTTAGTTAGCCCAAACTTAGTCAAACATTCATTTTTTCACATCTTGTAAGAAATTAGACCAGTTTTCGAAAGGCCTCAGGATAAAAAAAAAACGCTCTCTGAAATGTCCTGTTTTATTGGGGGCTTTCCTACATCCGAGGCACGTGAAAAACAGGAATTAAGACTTATCCTAAGATGTAATAGCCACGTTCACGGCCTTAATAGTGACCTTTCTTTTATGTACAACAAGCGTGACCGCTAAAGCTACACTTTGGCATCCCTTAACAATGTTTTGCTTTTTCACTCTACTGCTGTGGAAGAATAGGAAGTTTCAAACGTTCAGTTTACGGTGTTCTGTAAATGTTTGTGATGTGTTCTGCATTTTGAAAAGATTTGTAATTTAACAGAATGTTCCGTCTTTTCTATTTATTTTAGTTGGTGACAGGGGCATTGCCCCTCTTAAACGGGTATGTATATATATATATATATATATATAGAGAGAGAGAGAGAGAGAGAGAGAGAGAGAGAGAGAGAGAGAGAGAGAGAGAGAGAGAGAGAGAGAGAGAGAGAGAGAGAGGTCTGATGTGTCACGCCCTCCCGCCGGGAGGTCAAGTACCCAAGTGTCGGGGAAGAAATGGGAGTTTCCTAAAAAAGCTAACAGTATATTTTTATTATATTTATTATAGGCCTAATTAAAAAAAGAGAAATGCGAAGCTGATCTAATCGATGTCGGTAGCTTGTGGATTTTACTCTTAGTTCTCCGGGAGCCACAATAGGTACGATAAAGAGTAATTGGTGAAATTGGTCAGTCGGCAGGCCGGTTGTTCTCAAGGAAGGCAAATTCTTCAATACGACTCCCATAATTTTTGGCGGGTATCGTTGCTTTCATGTACTTTTTCGGCTCCATGCAGATAAACAGTTAATCCCTGACCACATGGCATAACAAGACATGCGTGTCTTGACAGTTTTCTGTTAATCCGGAAGTTATAGTTGCTTAGTTTCCTGTATGGTTGTCGACCGTTAAACTACTTACAGTAAATGACTAGGGAAACCTATACGTAGGATCGACGGATGGATACGATACATTATCCTCGTTATAGTTAACCATCTTGACATGTACTCAGGAACGTAGCGTTTGCGAAATCCGTAGGATCCGTAGGATAGTTGGCACCCCTGGGGATCCTTTCATTGTCACTAAGTGCCGCCCCGAAGTAGGGCCAAAGAGGATGGATCTAAGAAGAGGGATTTAAGTGGAGGACGTGACAACTGAGGTCACTAAATTTGTGAATTTCTTTGGCAAAAGCTTTGAACTGATTATACGTTTAGAAATTCTCATTATTTCCATGCCTTTTATATTTGGGGGTTGTATAAGAACCGGGGTTACACACCTTCTCTTTGAGAAGTTTTTGTATATGTGAAAAGGCTGAGATGCAAATTGGTGCTATCTTTGGGACAGCTGAAGGAGAAGCCAAGAGGAGGGATCTAAGAGGAAGGATCAAAGCGGAGGACGTGGCAACTGAGGTCACTAAGGTGAAAATTTGTGAATATCTTTGGCAAAGCTTGGTCTGTTTATGCGGTTAGAAGTTCTCTAGATATCTCTAGGTAGGAAACAAGGATGCTTTCCATACTTGGCATGTAGATGCGTTTCGTCAGAAGAAAACCCTATTGATTTTGGTAAAGGTCAAAAGTCATCTGACGTCACCCTAGGTGAAACTACGAAATTCTTAAAAACTGCTCGTAAACATGGTATCTCAAGATAGCAATGATGGACAATCTTCATACTCGGTATGCCTATGTAACTTTAGCATATTGAAAAGAAGAACCCCATGATTTTCAGTGGAGGTCAAAGATGGTTTTGAGGTCATCAGAGGTCAAACACCGTAACTGTGAAAAACACGATATTTCAAGACAGGATTGATGGATCCTTTTCATACTTGGTATATAGATGTGTTAATTTAAGAGAGAGGAATCCCTATAAGTTTGTTGGAGGTTGAAGGTCATATAAGGTCATCCGAGGTGCAACTACGAAACCTCGTAGGTGGGCGTACCCCCAAATTGTGTCCGGCGTTTTGTGACCAACGGAGTACAACAGCAATGCTGTTGTGTAGTTCACACAATTTCTCTTGTCTGTTAAAAATAGAAACTCACAAAACCAAATTTTATCATCTATTCATCTGCTTCCAAAAACCTCCTAACCTTACAAAGGCAGATGGGAGGGAAGAGAGGAGCATGATAATTAATAGAAATTACAACCCGTCTGTAAAATCACAAATGTGTTAAGGAATGTAAGCCTAAAACTGACATAGTTTGATGACAGAAAGCTAAAAATATCACTGCATATTTTCCCATACCAAGCAAGCCTGCAAAGGCTGTATATACTTTTATTAGCAGCAAGACTGAAAAAAAAAATTGTGACTGAAAAAAAAGTTTGTATGATGTACCTATAAACTGTTCAAGTATTGCAAAGTACATTTAATCGCACCTTCAATTCCACAAGTAAACACTGCATGGGTTTGCACTAATCAAAATAAAACAGACACTTAAAAGGCTTCTACTGCACTTGAACTCAAAACAGTTAAGTTGCAATTACTTGACTTGACCTACTCAATTGAACAGATAAAAAATGGGAGATATCCCCACAAATAATAAGTTAAGCCTATTTCTTTTCATGTGTTAAGCCACACTAACCACAGAGTTGCTTCGGATTGTAAAGGTCACTTGATGAACAAACACATGTGTGTTGATGGGTTGAATTTCAAACAGCCTGCATATCCATTTGCAAGATAACAACTGAACACACAACCAAGCACACTGCTATCAGTACAATGGATGAACAGCTAACTGTTCAGCAGGCACAGTGAACTCGGCTCTACAAAAACAGCTTTAAAACCCAACTTAACTTTCCTATAATGGAATGCAAATAGGTAGCTATTAATGCTCTGCTGACAATCATATCCCAACATTTCAGCCCAAAATCTCCTCACATCAAAACGAAGAAGACTTCTGTTGAAAAATTGACGCCATCTGCCCCATTTTATATACTCACACATGTACTGTGTACATGTGTGAGCTAAAATTAGAGCTGAAATTTTGTACCATTCCAAAGATAAAGTTAACAGGGAACAACATCTAGCTTTTCACAAGTATAGCTGTTGCAGTAATAATTCTAATTTGGATTACGTAATTATGAACACGTGTAAAGGATGCTGTGACTACAGAATGTTTAGAAATGTTTTACGCTTAAGGAGTTCTTTGATGGCGTAGTGGATTAATGCTTGGTTTCTCACGCAGACGGCCCTGCTACAAATCCTCCCTAAGACACTTTTTTTCATATTTTTTTATTCATTTTTTGGTGGGGTTCAAAGGTCATATGAGGTCAGCAGAGGTCAAGTTGTGAAAAAAATCGTGTAAAATGATATAGTCAAGTAGTATTACCTTGCGAGATGAACTCAGTGCAACAAATCACCCGCTTTCAGCATAGAATCACTAAACCTTTGGCCTTTCTGCTTTAAACATTTTATCAAGCTGCTAAATCTTGTTAGTAGGACGTTAACACTATTACATGTTAAATAGCACGCATTGCCGTTCCACTGTAACAAAGACCATAGCTATGGTTACGTTTATACACGTGAATACGCGTATGCAGCAAGAATCACTGCAGCAACGCACGCAGACACATGTTACTCTCACAGAAACATGCTAAAAAAAAGCTGAACGTCAAGACCCTAGGTCTAGTTCAGGGAACAACTTGAACGTGTTCGTGAGAGCTAGGCCTAGGCACCCTAGGCTAGGTCGTCATGTGTTTTGCATCAACGTTCGTTCACGATATACTATGCGCGCATTGTACACTACAGTATGCAACATCGTACTAGAGTAACGAGACCGTCCTCTTATACATTCAGTATGAAGGCAGCTTTTGACATTGAGGAGTTTCTCGTAATTACAAAGAAACTGGTATTTTCAGTAGTTATTAGGTACCTAATAGCCTACGTAATATGGCCATTCACATGCTAAATATGACATTCATCGGAGCTACCCATTCTGAGATAGAGTGTTTACCAGCAATTTCCAAGATTTTAACTATTTGACCTCTGATGACCCGGTATGACACATGACCTCTACAAAAAACCTACTGGGGATCATTTTTAATATGGGCCATCCACATGCCAATTATGAGATTCCTCAAATTTACTACCCTTTAACTAGAGTTTTTACGAGCAATTTCCAAGGTATTAACCATTTGACCTCTGGTGACCCCAGGTGCCTATGGCCGTCACCAAAAACAATAGGGATCATCCACTTAATAAAGGGTACCTACATGCTAAGTAGGAGATACCTTGAGGTTACCCTTTTTGAAATATCGTGTGTACAAGTGTCACATACACACATGCAAACACACACACAACATCACCATCGCATGGATTCCTCTGCCTACGGCAAGGAATCAACTTGAATAACCCATACCCGGTGCCAGAGAAGGAGGCTTGCTGCAATGGACGAATTTTACTGAACATTACATAATAAGGTTTAAAGGAGAATATACATTTACTTTTGTTTCTCGCTTCAAATATTATAAATATACTGATCGAATTTGTGCAAGGTTTTAAAAATAACGTAACACAAAAGTTAAATATAACAACGGAAATCTTCAAAATGTGGCACAGCATTTTAACACACTCTAAAAAAAGTTGGTTAAAAAGGGTTGGGTAAAATTCAAAGTGCCCAACCTGGGCAGTTCGGTAACCAACAAAGTGGCAAAACAGATAAATTAAGTGGGTTGGTTAACCTTCAGGTTGGGTAAAGTCCATCTCTCTTGCAATATTACCCAGGTTGGTTAAAGTGAACTGATTTGCGCGCCATACGTACGTACACAATTAATGAAAAGGTACTATACTGTACTGCAGTATACGGACGGTACGTACGTACCTACGTACACTTGTACAATGTTGGGCAAAAGAACCGAAAAACCTATTGACCAACTATTGGTGAAATGGTTTAAGTGAATTTCTTTACCCAACACTGGTTAAACATACCGCCAATTAATTCTTTTAATAACACCTATTTCTAAATTTTTACATTCACAATTAACATTTTGCAAAACGTTTACTTACACTGTGGGAATTTTTGCTACAACAATTTGAGAAAAGTGCATGTTTAAAATGCTGTGAAATGTTTATATACCTATCCTTTGAATGGAGCATTCCGAATTTTTCAAAGCAAATTTGTGTTTATCCTTTATTGCAGGTCTAATTGATATAAATTGAAGCTGGCAATGGTGAATTCTTACAGAAAATTATGTTTCTCAGTTGTACAATACAACATAAAAAAGGAGAAATTGAAAATAATATCGTGAAGAAAATTGTATTATTAATCGTTAATAATAACAAACAAGTCTCACTGAATATATATAATAGCCATACCATATCATTTATTTATAAATGAATTCCTAATTAAAATCCTGCTACTTTTAAAAGTGGCTAGCATTAGTTTGTCCCTTGAGGACGTCGTTACTCCTTCAGGGAGCAGAACTTCTTCGGGAGTATTGTTTGGTTTTCGCCCCTGGCTCTTCTCCAGAGAGTCAGGGGACTTTTGAAAAAAAAAAGGCTAGCATTAGCAATGCCGGTAACTTTTAAAACTTGTAGAAGGTAACTTCTCTGAGATGCTCTAACCCCGTTGGGTAATTTATCTTACCCAACCGTTGGTTCCGCATGCCTCCTAACCGGAATTGGGTAATAAATTACCTAACTTGGTTGGTTAAATGTTTTACCTGAAAGTTGGGCAAAATTTGGTTGGGAAAATGTTTGCTTAATTAGTTGGACAAATGGTTGGGCAATTTTTTTCCCAGCTAATGAGTAAAACCCTTAACCAACTAATTTGGGCAATATTTTACCCAATTCCGGTTAGGAGGCATACGGAACCAACGGCTAGGTAAATTTTTGCCCAGGTTGGGCAATAATTTTTTAGAGTGCAGATAAAGTTGTGGGAGGCAATGAATCTGTTAATCTTTTCTCTAACTTGCAATTAGTATAATGGTCCAGGACATCTAAGCGCCTTGGTGTGACTTTGTCAAAAGGGTTGTTACGTTAAGGATTGTAAAAAATTCATCTTAACCTAATTATTCAGATCTTCAAGTTCTCTTTCAATAAGTGCAAAAGTGATTTTCAAGATTAGGGACAGATCCTTATCTACTTTGGGCGGTTTCAGTGGAATATTTGGGCGAATTGCTAAATATGATAAAATATCCGTACCGTATCCTTCGTTTTCAATTTGTTATGCTTGTGTGAATCTGTAAAGATAACGTCATCTCCGATTCTTTTGCTGTTTTCATGGAGCTGCGTCAACAAGTGGCGGCTAAGTAGCACTCCCTCTGCCAGTTTCTTCCTGTATCTCTTGTTCCCTTAAAAACACATTTCGATTTTCAAAACAAACCAACACGCTTTCTTCATGTTAATGATCACGAGGACTGTTCAATTTAGTCCTCATCTCATTTAAATACCCTTTTCTCCCGGAATTGACTGTCCACTGGTTCACTCAAACCCAATTAAAATGTACAGAGGAAAAATATAGTTGTTTACGTATTCTCCAATTTCAGTTTCAGATTATTTAAGGATTTGCTTCTAATGTTCATAATTTTCCGAACAACCCGCAAATCCTGGGACATACTCCAAGAGCAGTGGCGGCATTTGATGTCTGAAATTGGGGGAGTCAAAGGCGCAGTGGGAGAACAAGCGTCCCTTGAAGGCATGTTAGTTTCCTTTGCGGTTGTGCACGAAACCTGCCGAGTAAAATCTTGATAACAGCATTTTTATGATTATTGATAGTAATGTTTTCCTTCATTTTACATTGCAATATTTATTCTTAAAATTCAAAATTCTCTCATAAATTCTCTAGTCTTGCTTCCTTTCTTTAATTTTTTTTCATAATTGTTATCATTTTTAACGTTTGGAAAAATGGGGAAAATGACCCCCCTCCCCCCTGTAATTCCGCCGATGCCCAAGACAAGCTGTGACCTTGGGGCCTGCTTACACTAAATACCAGTTGCACAAAAGCTCTTTAAATGGAGTTTTATCCAGTTCAGCTTGAGTACTTTCAAAGAGCGTGCCCAAATCGTTAGATCATCTTATCTCCACGATGTTTTTTGAAAACCAAGGAATATTTTTCAGTAAGCTAATTTCAATTTTTAGTATATGAGTCATGTTTCCTAGCACCGTACATGGGTATTTAAAAAAAAATTGTCTCTGATTAAGGGTTAGGACTACTGAGGGAAAAAGGGGGAAGATTGGCTTAAACATATTGTATATTCCAATTATTTCTAAGCATCCCATAAAACACAATTATGGACATTGGGATTCGTTGGAAATGTTTTATTCCCGCGATGGTCATAGGGAACCTAACAGAATGCGACGCTCATCTGCTCGCATCTATCGTTATTGTGTAACCAGAGAGTTAATGATTATTTGGAAGGAGATTGAACGGAAAGTTTTATGTTATGTTCATGCCCTAAGAGTTAGAGTTAGATAAGGTTTTACGGCTCAGTTTCTAACCAAATGGTTTAAAGTCAGGCCTGCCACGGCCTTTTTGCAGTTATGGCTCACGGCAAGGCTTGTTTTCCCTACTCCATTGCTTATGCTGAGCACCAAGCACAATGGCCGTAGGTTTCATTTTTAAAGTCGTCGGTATGATCCGGCCAGGAATCGAACTCCAGCTAAGGGATTTTTTCTTTTATTCCTTGGCTTCAATTTGATATCAATACGCTAGCAACAGCATTCACGCCTAGACACCAAATCATAATAGGTTGAAACCGCCACCAATTTTGGGGCAGGTACTACAAAACTAGAAACAACTGTTCAGTTGAAATAAGCCAATGAGTTTTTCCCTTCTTAAAGAACGAATGTCATGCAAATGAGCTGCAGATTGAGGGAGAAGTCTAATTTTTGTCTCAACAATCCCGAAGTTTCCGGAAGTTTCATAAAATACCAAGTTTAGAACAACCATGTTTACATTTTTACATAAAACCTTATTGGTATGCTCTAGTCCGCGTCATCGAGCGTCGAAACATGCAATATTACTTTAATTTTTTAGCAACTGTTAATTGTGGCAGTAGCGACAAACCCCTAGTCTCACAGTAGATGTAGAGGCAGACTCCAAATCTCGATTGTATGAAATACCTAATCCAGTGTAAGTCAAATTAGAAATGTCAGGAAAGATACAAGAGAGAGATCACTGTGTGACTTTAACGGTGAAAAACCTCACTTCAAAGAATGTATCTCCTTCCAAATAACAACTCCCTGATTATACTTTATCTACCAAAGTTTACTCATCTCTAAGCCTTTATTGGTTGTTTTTCAATAGGTAAAAATCTCTCTTCAGTGGATAAATATACCGCAATACTGAAGTATCGGCTTCGAGTGCAGCTCCTCAAGGTCCGCCTTATATTAATTACACCAGATATTTCTCTGAGCTTTGACCAGTTGAAACGAGGCCATATCAACTTGCACTATGTCAAAACCGCCTGAGATCTAGCGTTTTTATCACCAATATATATTCTTCACTCTTCATTAGTCAATTTAGTAACTCTTCGATCTTTCATCTGAAAAATATACGTTGCAATGGGCACAATTACCTTATGAAAAAATGTGATCCTACAAAAAAACACCAATTTATCACCATCTGCTTTTCTTTAGATACCTTTAAGGCACCTCAAAGATACCTCAAAGGCAAAGAAACCTTTTTATGCTAAATATCATTCTTTTTTTTCAACTTAGGCAAACTTTTTCCTTAGGTTACACCATTACTTCTCCCCTCTGCTTCCTTTCATAGTCAGGGATTGTTTTTCAAAATATCGTATCATTTGCGTTTTGTGCATTTTTCTTGGAAAAATGGATGTCTAACCAGTGTAAAGTTGGGGTCAGAACCGTCAGCTAGAAACTTGGAAACTTCCTCCGCAAATATGCTACCGCCAACACTACCATCCTACAGATCATCGTGTAGAATAGTCACTAACACGATTGTCGATTACATAAGTAAACGATGAATGAACTCTAAAATGTGATGTAAAATTTACTAAATGCACAAAAACATGAATTCATACTAAGTTTGAGTTCTTGATTTTCATTCCTCCATATTTTCCACTAAGAGAATTAAATATTTTCGCAGTAACTCATGTACTTTTTGAGACCCCAAATTAACACCGGCCTTAGTCTTTTTGTACTCTTCATGCACCCCTTTAGAGGCCCTGAGTACCGAAATCTTACTATTTATCTTTAGTAAAAAAGAAGTTAGAAAGAATGACACTACAAACCTTAAACGTGACAACCGCACCAAAAATTTGGAATCGTATTGAAAATCTGACTTCCTAAAGAGTAAACAGGTGACCTATCGCAATGTCTGTGCTGAAAAGTGGTTCCCAATGGGGGGTCATGTACGGACAGACGAAGGGAGACGACCCCCCCCCGTCCGAAAAAAGTTAAAGAAGAAAATGAGAGAAAAAAGAAAAGAGAAAGGAGAAAGGGAGAAAGAAGAAAGGGAGAAAGAAATGAGCATAACATTATACAACTCTTTCTACAAACGTATTCAAAATATATCATTCTGCAAGGGTTGGGTAGAGCATCTAGTTGAAATTATTTCTCTTAAAAATCAGTTGGAGTGGTAGCCGACTAGAGGAGGGCTACAGTCTGCGAAAACCGGTGAATAGCTGATGAATGAAATGGGGAGGGAGTAGGGTGCGTGGCTTGCTGCCCTGAATTGTAGTAACAAAGTTATGGTAAAAAGTGAAAATTTCTGCAATCTTGAAGAACTGAGAAGCCAAAATTTTGCCATGCAGGCCTTCTAGGATGATTAAAGACGCCAATTAGGCAAGGCTATTGTTCGCAGTGGAGCCGGCGCGAGGAAAATGGGAGCATTCCTCCAATCGATTTCCGATTATTTTTGTAAATGAACGCCAAAGTCGGTTAAGCTATAGATTTCTGCAGGGGGTAAAGTGAGGTATGTTTCGACTGAGGAATGGGTTCATTTTAATCATTTGCTATCACGAAACTGTCAAAATTTTAGAAAGTCCGTCTCAATCTTTCAAAACTTTCGTGCGCTGAGAGCGCTTTTAGCCTCATTTTTGTGCTTATTATCAACACGGTCTCAAAAGTGTGCGCATTTTTCATCGGTGAGGGTTGCAAAATTTAGTTAATTTCTCTGGTGCATAGACGTGAATATAGAGGAGCACAGCCTTGTAGGAATGCAAAGCAGCTGTTTCTTTTCGCCTTCCTCTATACTTTTCTAGTTTTCGAAAGACACAGTTTGTAAAATTGAAATCTTCAAAGAAGTACCAGGCAGAAGACTCGCTATCTAATCGGCAGGCACATTTTAAATTTGGGGGAATTGATATAGACTTGCTGCAGATTCTCCATGCAACTTTGTCATAAAAATTTTAATGCAAACTTTCGGCGCGCTTCACCCACATTCGTCATGGTTTGAGTTCTATACCTTATGACTATGATAAGAACAATAATATCGAGAAATATTATTCCAGCCAAAATACTTTTCCGAAAATTAGAGGTACATCTCCAACCTCGGTAGGGACAGCGCATCAAGAGGGGACCACAGAGCAATCGTAAATCATGAGTAGCCTGTGTGATAACATTTGGAAGGTATGTAGCATGATGTGAAAGATTGGAAGTATGTACTGTATTTCAAAGGATTATCTTCTTAGTCCACGATCCTTTGGTTCTTCCTACTCCCTTCTCGCTCATTCCCCGTTGCACGCGCTGATCTTCTCAGTTCTCACTGCTCATGTTAGTATCGCCATTTCTCAATTACCCCAGAGCTTCCCTATGCCGGTCTGATGGTCGTACCAGCCTTTGACAGTTTGGGGGGTGCAATGCCACAGCCAAAATATCACTTAAAAATGAGTTCTAAGCATGTCATCAGTCCAAAGTTTTGCTAAAGATACCACCATTTTGCATCTACACCACCTTACACAAACAAAAAATTCTCAAGCGAGAAACGTGGGGAGTTATCACCACCTCTACTTAGGCCACACAAAATAAGAACAATTCGGTACTAAATTATGAGAATTTCTGCATAAAATTTATTCGAAACTTTGCCAGAGATAGCACCATTTTGCATTGAAGACACCTTGAATGAATAAAAACTTCTCATGGGGAAGGGGAAGCCACCTCCCGTTAGACCACACCCCCCGGGAAGACACCTTTCCAAGCGGTGACAACTTGGAAGGATCCACGTCGGGTGCTAACTATCGTAGCTACACATATGCATTCTTTACACTGAATCTCTAGATTTATATGGGGTGGGATTACTGCATCTTCTGTGGTGCCTCCCAAATCACCAACTCCTGGCGGCTTTTGATCGTGTGGACTACTTTGCCCATCCATCGACTTAACAAGTTTCTTGCCAAAGGTATATAGTGACAAACAGTAAAGACACCGCGCCTAACAGTCTTCAATCAAAATTTAAAATGATCCAAAAGATGTTTAAGAAAAATATTTCTTCATGAGGTGAGGTGAAATGTCTATAAGGAAAATGATTGACGTAGTTTAATTGTTTTCCGTTACACATTTTTCACAAACTACCTTAATTCTGGCACTTCACCTTCCGTTTAATTCTTTTACATTTTCTTTAATACCATCTCAAACGTTTTCGCTTCAAGCCCGTAGCCAGGGGGCAGCGGGCGAAGCCCTCACATCACCCTCTAAAAATATTTTCGCCCTCTAGAAAATTTCAAGTTGTCATTACCTAAACACAAACTTTTACATATCTCACCCCCTGAAAAAAAGCATTTCTCCCCTTGAAAGTCACCTCGCCTTCCTCCCCCTCTTCAGTACCTTGTCTAGCTACGGCCCTGTTTCATTTCATTCAACCGTCAATGTTTTACATTTATGTTGCTCTTCTGCACAGGAGTGAGCATGCAAGTGCAAAGTTAATAACTAACTTGTGGAAGGGAATTCTTACCGCCCTCCACTAGTTTCGAAAAAATGAACGTACATGAAGCAAACTAGTGTTCTCTAGTGGATTACGAAGAATTAATAAATCAGGCTTATCTCCCACTTTACTTTGAGTATTACGATGTCTCAAAGTACTGGCTGAATGCAGATTTTACCATAAAGAAAGCTGTCTGTAAGGGAAAATTTCGCAATTGTCACCCTTCACGCCCTATGCCCGACTAAGCTTAAAACGAAAATAAATCACTCATTATGGCAAACACCATTTCTGAAAACTAAATGTAAATTTCCCACTTAATGTTAGCGTTCAAATTTTCTAATAACCTTAGATTCCGCCTGGACCTCACTAGCTCCCATATAGTTACTTGTATCCAGTTATTAAGATCGAATTTTATCAAATATGAAATGATTAATACAAACTTCTTAACAGAGTAACTGGAGCTCATTTTTGCGATCTTAGTATGTTATATTGCAGCAAGAAATTCTAGGGGCTTCGTCTTCCTGGAACCCTACCCGGGCTTCGCCCTGGACCACGGCAGGGGCCTGACTAGGGCCCCTGGACCCCACAAATGCAAACTCGCTTTGATTCACTTGAAATTTCCCATCGTACCCCTCCCCCTTCGAAATTTCTGGATCCGGACCTGTGTCCCGGCCCCAACCATGAGATTTTTAAATGAACTTTCCCTTGAAAATTCATAGGGGGTTTTTAACTTGAATTCACGTCTGATTTTGTAGTTTTATTATATTTCGGTATCTTAATAGGAGGGATTTGAAGCAAACTTTGGGAAGTTCTATGTTCATGTTACACTGCGCGAAAATATCTTAGGAGAACCCCGGCCCTATAACTTGGTTTCGGTGGGGAATATCTATAAACTTTTAGAATAGTGAAATAGCGCAGATTACTCGAAGGGGTACAGGTCACTAAATTGTCAACGAGAGGTCTTCTGGAATATAGAAGTTCGCCCAAATCTTGAACTCTCCTCCCATACACGTACTTTTTAAAATCCCAAAGGCTATGCCGACAGGCGGTACTTTGTTGAACTGAGGTTCACCTCTCAAATTTATACCTATTGATTATATCATCTTTACGATGTTTGCAAAATTTGACTTCTGCTGACCTCACATGACCTTTCAACCCCACCAAAAATTAAATAACAAAAAATGAAAAAGAAATCAGTGATTAGTCTTAGGAGGGCGGCACTTAGGGTTATATTTGACCCAGAGAGGAGACACAAAATTTTCATTGTTCAATGATCTCTTACCCCATCCTCATGATTTTTACACTAAAAAATAGAAGAAAGAAAGAACTTTCAAAAGGCACCAAGTTTTTTCGGGGGCTATATGGAGATATTTTTCGTAAAATTGTCCCCAAAAAACTTGTTAACATTCAAATTTTGGCTTTTGTTTTTTTTTTTTTTTGTTTTTTTTTTTGTTTTTTTTTTTTTTTGTTTTTTTTTTTTGTTTTTTTTTTTGTTTTTTTTTGAAAAATGCCCCAATTATTTCAAAACATTTTAAAAAGAACTTTAACTCATCCTGCCCACTTCTTCAGAAACCATTTCGATTTAGCTGTGTACTGTAATGCATTTTTACATGTTAAAAAGTATGAGTCTATAGCCGATTCAGTTTTATAAAATTGCACTACCTATCCTCACATTTGTCTAAAATTAGCAAAATTTGCCCAAAAATGTAGCAAGTTTAAAAAAGTCTTACCTTCTAAACCTTTGATCAATTTTTTATGAAAGCTTTTATGCTTCATTTAACAGCTGAAAAGTCTCAGTGCTGTGTTAAGGATGGTCCACAATCCCGTACAAATGGGTGAGG
This sequence comes from Holothuria leucospilota, assembly GCA_029531755.1. Lineage (NCBI taxonomy): Eukaryota > Metazoa > Echinodermata > Holothuroidea > Aspidochirotida > Holothuriidae > Holothuria > Holothuria leucospilota. The sequence goes on from CM055971.1 coordinate 37,484,653, forward strand.
AGGAGGTATGAGGGGGTGAGGGTGGTGGGTTATCTGAAGTGAAGGGATAACCTTTCTGGTTATGTGCATGCCATAAGAAGAATGACTAGGTAACTACTGCACATACTGCAATGGTGTTAGTGTAGAAATAAAGATTTTCACCATCTGCGAAGATAGGTTGTATAACATCAACACTTGCTGTGCCACTACAATCATTAACTCCTATTGGCGTCACTGTAAGTTCTAAATAGTTAAATTAAGTACAGTGACGTACTAGACGCATCAATCCATTAAGTAGGCTAGGCCTACTAAATCCCATAGCTCAAGACTTACTTTGCATTTAAACATGAAACCATTCCACCACCCTTAGTTTGGAATTTACAACATAACCTACAAGTTTAGACATCGACATATAACTCAGTGTTATCGTCTGGAAAGTCCCTAGCCCCGTTGCCCTATGAGCCATTAAGTTTTTCTTGAGATTAGTTCTTTTCTTTTCCAGTTACTCCATTGATTCGAGTCGGTTCATTGACTCAAGTTACTGTTTTGTTTAATACTGTCAATTTATCCCCGAATTACTTGAGTTAGCCTAACCTTACTTTTATAGGGAATTTATTTCGAGTTATGACTTACTGCAGCGACCTTTAAAGTGATGCTCATTAGGTACGTCATTCTGTTTTTGTGTCAGAGAACTTAAAGGATAATAAGAGTAAAATACCACGTGGCTTTTCTTACCTTCACAGTAGCACTTGTATGATTCCAGTATAAGCAAAAGGGCGGCGAGAAAGTTACTACGAATAATCATCTTTTTAACTATGGCAACAAGGTCGATGTGTGAGAAGTAGTAAGCTGCTAACATCCAGTACTGTTCAAAAACCGCAAGTGTTGTTAAACCACTGAACGGAATAGAGTGAAGCACGGTAAGTTGGTTAGCAACGTAGTGTTTCCTGACTGACGGAAGTGAACGGAAACAGTTTGGTTAAATTAGCATGTACAACAGTACGTGCTCATATCCACTGCTTACTTAGAAATGGTTAATTCTACTATAGAAGGCCAACAACTGGACTGATGCGCTAAGTTAAGGAAACAGAGGACGTTTACTTCCTGCAACAGAAGAACAGGATTGTAAATTTTACTTGTGTTAGTTTTGTCTTTGTATGGAAACTGGAAGCTATATCTTTTACTGGAAAGATTTATGGTTACAACTTTTGTGATCCCCCATTTGACTTTGATGAACAAACAAATTAAACTTTTTATATGCTGTTGTAGTTAAAGACTTTTATACGCAGAACAGCAGCACGAAGCTTCTAACATGTCATTAATATATACTTTGCACGTAATATCAAACTGTTTGTATAACAATATTTTGAAGATGTCCTACTTCACTTACAAGAGTCTTGGTATGTTGGTTGGAAAAATGCAAAATGAACAAGGTGACAAAAAGAAGCTGATTAATTCTATGAAAAATGCCTATAAATAATCCTCTGAATGCTAGCAAGCTCATGTCTATACTAAAGAGCTGAAAGAAACGACATAAAGCCACTGAATGAGAAAGTGAAGCTTTGGTAGCAGTGGAGTATAACCGGTTATGCAATAAGGCGAAGCTGTACTTACAAGTGCAATGTTTCAGTTTCATCGACATACTGCAACCAGGCTTGTTAATCAATAAATGTAACAATGAAAAAAGCAAAGAGCTACACTTCAATGGAATACATTCATGCAATCACAAGGGCATCGACTGTAAATAATATATACTATTCTAACCACGTAGTCACGGGTGAAGGGGGAGGGCAGGGCCGTCGCCCCGGGGTAAGGGGACAACTGCCTCCCTGAGACTTCCAAACCGTAAATAAAAGTTGACCTACTTGAATGAGAAAAAATACTGAAAAGTTAAAAATTTCATTGTCCAAAGTACTGATTTCAAGGCCCAACAAACATAAAAAATTGCATGTTCAGGCTCCTTTTCCCCAAAATTTCCGGGAGAGGTCCCCAAACCCCAACTACCCCCGCAGACTCATTTCGATGTGAGTTTCTCTTTCTGACGATTGAACCCTGTTCCTCCTACCAGATACACGCTTGAATATACCAGCATATATGCTGGCAAAAGATAAAATAGCTTAAGATTACCTTTACTTATTAGCAAGACTCAATGAACTTGTAAAGTAACTTTCAATTTAAAGAGCATAACCAGTTTCGGCAAACACACTTTGAAACAACAGCTAAATCTCACAAATATGCTCTTATTTTACTTCAACAATCTCTCATATGTTAGAACATAAATATTGCATATTCAAGGTAAACCAATAACGAATAAGTTACTCTGTATGTGAATTTCAAAACTCAGTGAGAAACACAATTGAACATGATTCTCAAGGGCCATTCATGAAATAGGATGCCCGATTATATTAACTAAAATTGAAGTGGCTGAACTTTCCCTTTCAATCAAATCTAAGTTTCTCCTTGAAATCTCAATTTGTTTCTAAAGCACGGAATCTATTAGTAAAGACTGTTTAGATACAACTTCAAGGTCAAATTATGTGTCATTTCCCCCCATCTGGGAGACATTTTGACGGAACATTTATTTGCAAGGCCTACGCTACGGCTTCGCGTCACTGGCTCCCCCATTGGCGTACTAAGAGTGCTATTGAGAAGCCCGCAACGCCCATGTAGGAGTGCCATGCAACAGCCGAAAATTATCATTCCAAAGCTTTACCAAAGATTACATAATTTTGCATCTAGTAAAACTTACAAGAAAATTTCTTAAAGACTAGACGGAGGGGTCAGTCCTCCCCTCAGGCAACATCCCCTTCAATTACACCCTACCAAAACAGGGAAAAATTACTAAATGATGAGGGTTCCTAAACATATAATCAATTCAAGCTAAGCTATCTAAGCTTTACCAAAGATAGCACCAATTTGCATCCAAGTCACCACAAACAGACAAAAAATTGTCAAAGAGGGTGCCGTCCCCTGCTCTGAGAAAACACCTCTTCCTTTACGTCCAGCCAAAGATAGGAAGAGTATCACTAAATGTTGACAATTTGTAAAGATATAATCAGTTTTAAGCTTTGACAAGGATAGCACAACTTTGCACCTAAGCCTGGCCTAACATGCACCCTCCTCTCAGTAACCTACCCCAGGATGGCATACACAGGCGAAAGAAGAAAGTGTCAGCCCAGGTTTCCACTGTCTGTAAGCACGCCACTTGGTGCGCCACTTGGTACGCCACTTGGTGCTCCGCTTAGACAATGACACATTAGCCCCAAACAACCGGAAGTTATTTTAGATAATGACAATGTTTGCTGATGAAATTGTGATGGGCTCGATGGGAAAATAACAGTGGATGTTACAGGTACTAACCTAGCTTAAATGTAGAGGAGGCTGACTCATTTCGCCCCCCCCCCCCCCACCACCAACCGGAAAAATTGAAATGAAGTCGGGACGGCAAAGGAGTGAAAACAAAGAAAACGAAGGACGAAAAAGAGAAAGCAAGGTGGAAGATATTAGCAAAGAGAGGATAGCAGTGAAGAAAATGTGGCTTGAAAATGAAGCCAAGGATGACAGATGCGACAAGTACCAAAGTAGACAAGACTATGGAGAGTAGAAAGGACGACAGGACGGAAGGGAGCCTAAAACGTTGGCAGGCAACAAAGTACGGATAAGAGATGCCGCATGGAGGAGGAAAGAAAGGTTAAGGAAGGAAGAAAAGGGTGGGACCTAAGACGGCAAAAAAGTACCATAAACAAAGGGTAGAGGCAAGTAGATTCAGGGAGGGAGGATGGAGGAGAAAATGAGCAACTGCAGTATAACAAACAATGACGGAAACATGGTTGTGAGAGAGGGAAGAATTAATATGAAATTCTTAAGTTTTAATTACAGTCAGTCCTTTCATTTAAATCAATGTCATGATTAGTACTTTCTCCATCTGTATTAGTGGTGTATAGCTATAGTATGGGAGATTGCCCAGATTGGAGTAAGTACCACACGAGTTAGTCGACGGAATGGGCCAAAAGGAAAGGAAAAGAGGCAAGAGACAATGCCAAACAAATAACCTCGGTTATCAGGTATAAACTGAAGAACTATAACCAATCCCTTTTTGATTCTGTGCAATTACGCCGGAGGTTGTGTGTGTATGGGTGTATGTGTGTTTGTGACGCTTGGCTTGAAAGCACGATATCTCAAGGTAGCAATGATGAATTTTCATACTTGGAATACAGATTTACCATATAAAGAGAAAAATCGTTATTGTTTTTGGTGGAGGTCAAAGGTCATGTGAGGTCACCAGAGGTCATAAACGGAAAACCATGTACTAAACATGATATCCTTCGGTAGGAAGCATAGATGCTTTTGATGCTTGGCATGTGGATGCGTTATAGTCAGAAGATGAACCCTGCTGATTTTGTTAAGGGTCAAAGGTTATCTGAGGTCATGTCACTATAAGAGTCAGAGACAATATTTGGCACTGTATACTAGTACGGAGAGAAATGGACACTTAAATACTACACTACAAACTTTATTAACTTTCCGTCTGTGTGGTCTTCTTATCCTTTAATCCTTTGTTTTTTGTTTTTTTTTTAATTTTGGGGCTGTTACTTTCCAGCCAATAGACGTGTATCAAATATTCAAACTACAAAACAAATAAATACAAAACTGGAAACAAAAATATGCAACCCACTACCACTTAAAGCTTAAATCCTTAGAAAAATATAATGACGGCTTTGGCATTGCAACGTCCATTAGACTCCTTTCTTCGAGTTCGCTCATTATCAAGTCTCTAGATATATTCAACACTCAGCTCCTTTCCAACATTTTCACTCTTTGTAGTATATATAGCCTAATAAGAGTCCCGGCTCTATTGCACTCTTGTCGATGTATTTATTAGTAACGTTTCCTTCTTTCAATCCTTCAAATTACTCTGCTGATCCCGGCTATATTGCGCTCTAATCGTTCTATTTAAACTTTCCTGATACTTGTGTACCCACACGAACACCCGCTTACTCCAGAGGCTGAATCAAAAAGGCTACCACCTTATAGGTTCCAAGACCTCGGGTACTTCAACACATTTAACGGGACAGCAAAGAGTGACACTTATCCAGCCGGTAGCCTGGCTCCGTATACTCTGTAGTTCCCTCAAGTCCACGTCCTACGGGAGGGTGGCGAACGGTACAGTAGTAAAGCAAGCACTTTAGGTAGAACCCATCAGATGGTTGGCCTGTTGAGCGGACCTTCCGTCTTACGCCACGACACATACGGTTCAACGCCACTGTCGGACCTGCCCGACCCTTCTGGGTACAAGCTTTCTACGACCTTCGTACGCATACACGGTACAGTCAAGATACTTTACAACCTTTGCAAAGCTCTGTTGTAAGTGTAGACCACTGCCTGGGAACCTGGGACTACCTCTTGAGATACTTCTCTACTCCCTGAGGCGAAATAGAGTAATTCTCCCGCTACACGCCCTAATTTTGTTTTTAACCCAAGCCAATCTTTTCTTTTTTTCTAGGCAGCTAGAACCCATGTGCAAACCTTTGTCAGAAACAATGAAAGTACATACTTCCGAGCAAGCGTTCAGCGTGCCTACATTTTATTCAAATTAACTTTATCCATAGGGAAATAGGTCCTACCGACGACTGTGAATACCATTATACTAGCTTGTAATAATCGCGAATAAAACTACGGAGATCGCGGTGTGACAGGTCACTGGAGGTTAAAATACCTAATTTTTAAAAATGCTTGTAAACACAATATCTAAAGATAGTAGTAATGGACAATCTTCATACTTGGTATAAACTTAATCATATCAAAAGGAAGAACCCTATCGTTCTGGGTGGTGGTCAAAGGTCATTTTAGGTTATCAGAGGTCAAAACCGAAAACCTTGAAAACACGATATTTCAAGACAGTGATGGTGGATCCTTTTCATACTTGGTATATAGATGTGTTACTTTAAGGCAGAGGGAACCCTATGAGTTCGTTGGAGGTCGAAGGTCATATGAGATCATCAGCGGTACAACTACGAAAACCTCGTAAACTAAATAGACACTGGGTGGTACCGCCAAATTGTGTCCGGTGTTTTGTGACCAACGAAAAGTTATGGCTGAATTTTTCTACCATTCCAAAGATATAGTTATAGACAACAACATTTATTTTTTTACATGCATAACTGTTACAGTAATAATACTATTTTAAATTACCTAATTATAAACACGTGAAAAGGATGCTGTGACTATAGCATGATCAGAAATACCATTCGCTTAACGAGTTCTTCGGTGATTTCTCGGGCAGACGGTCGGGTTACAAATCCCTCCTAAGGCAGTTTCTTTTTGTTTGTTTTTTTTTATATATTTTTTGTTATTCACTTTTTGGAGGGATTCAAAGGTCATATGAGGTCAGCAGAGGTCAAAAAGTGAAAACATCATAAAAATGGTGTAAAGCAAGAAGTATAAATTTGAGGGATGAACCTCAGTGCAACAGATCACCCCCTCTCAGCAAGGAATCACTAAGCCCATAGGCTTTCTGGTTTCATGGAGAGAGTGGAAGGAAGCTTCCCCTTGAACATACTTTCTATTACCTAATATCTTCACCGTCGAGGTTCCCTACCATCTTCCCATTGAGCAAGAAGCCGAACTACTTTACAGCGCCCTTATCGTATCTATACCTTCGAAGTTTGACTACCAGCAGTATCAATTTACCGAAGTACACGATTTTTACAGATTCCTCACATATAGTCTATAATAATTGCGCCATAATTGCTATAAGGTAGGCTAATATTCATATGCGTACGAAAATCGTCTTAGGGACTTATTGGATACAAAATAGTACCATTTGGACACGGATAAATCTTCTAAATCGTGAAGAGGCCACTGAAAATGATAACAACCCTCCTGCATCTAAACCGCACTTCAGACCTATACGCCTGGTCCACCGCCTTTGGTTTCGTTACATTGCATGTAAATGTTTTGTAACTATAGATACATGTAATACCGCTCATTATAGACACTAGACTTTACACAATTTAATGTATTTCAAAAAGACATGATATGCGTAATTTATACTAAAGGTTATAAAACCAACGTAATTGGATATGTTTTCAGGAGCTTCAAACAGAGATTGATTATTTGCAGAAAATGCAGTATATCTAAATCATAACCAAAACATGAGGAATAACATTCTTATCTTGCATTATAAACCACGGCCGGACATCATCTATGATTTGTTAATGAGCAATGTGATATCGTGGTGGTCATCAAGTTTGGGTAACACATTATTGCTAAACAGGCAAGTAAATTTAAATCTTGACACACAGTGTAGAAAGGCGGAACAAGGAAACGAAACCATCTAGGGTGTTTAAAGAAAACGATATATACAATCTGATGTGTCCATATCTTGTAAACAGCACATGCATAAGCTTTGGAGTAGTAATAGCTTGTAAACATAAGCAAAAGATGAAAATTGGTAATGAATAGAGTTGTAATTTGAAATCATGACGGCTTTCAGTTGAAGTCTAGTTTAGTGAATCATGTAATATCATAAACCGGTATTATGTGTTCCCGTCTCCTAATTTCACAAACTACTGTCTTTGCTGAGATAGAGAATATCATAAATAATACGGAAATACACAATAGTATGAAAGACGTAAGCTTACGTTATTAGCCCATTTCAGAAGAAATGCACTTTTTCTTCCATATTTCATACCATACTGAGGTTAGAATTTTATGGCAACCTGGGTCAAATTTACACTAGTAACTTATAAGTCTACTCACAACCACTTTTTTTCCAAAGTCCCCTCGACTCTCTGGCGAAGAGCCAAGGGGCAAAACCAAACGTTACCCCCCAAAGGAGATACATCCTAGAGGGGACAACAAACTTATCTGACCCCAACCTCTCGACCATCAGAAGCTGAAAAGAACAGTGTACTCGCCAGAGATATAGGGAACTTTAGATTACAAGACGTGGGCAGGGCGCCGCGGCGTTTTAACCCACAGTTCACGTCGTCGAGCTGACGTCCGCGCCCTGGAACTATTGCGCTTTAGATTTCTACGACGTGACATGAAAGTCGCGTGGTGATATTCGAACTTCGTTTGAGTAGCAGACGCGCAAACTGTTAATGGTAACAGTATTTAGCGGAAAGTATATATAAGTCAAACTTACTCCTTATGTAAGTTAAAGAATGACAAACCTTCATCGAGTTCGTGAAGCAATTGCTATGGTTATTTAACTGATATAATGTACGACGAATGAATTTCTGTTGCTGTATGAGGCTAGCAAACCTTCCAACCCCGAATTTCAATACAACGATTGTCATTCGTCCGTTTGCCTAAGAAGATTACACGATGATGTGTGCAGCGCATATTTTAAGTTTTGAATGCAACGATCGACATGGTAACAAAATCATATGACGTCATATGCTGCCTCTCGTTGCCGTTCTAGCCACAACGCCAAAACGAGAGACTCCTGGTGTAGAATTCTACCGACAACGTGAAGTTCGGGTGGACACATGCGCATAATCACACTGAACTATATCCTAGGAAGGATCATTCCACAATATGGTTTTGAAGCCACCATGGAGGGTCACGTGATGTAGGTTAGTTTACTCAAGTCGATTTCACCGCGTATCTAGAATTGAAAGCGCTGATGCAATGATGTACATGCTAACGCACCGTAGCGGGCCTTAGCGTCTCTTCTGCCTCTTGGACGCTAACTTGCGCGCTATCACGCGTTAGCGTACACACCATTGCGCCGAGGTAAAGTTGTCTCAGCAACTTCATGAAAAGGCCTACATCACAATAGCCGTATACATGCAGAGCACCAAACGCGTACCGTGTAGGAGGATTCGAGACACATCATTGTCCAAAATGCAAGCGTGCATGTGCGCTCGTGGGTTAACTTTCCTTCATGCGCCTTGGTGTTTTTGTGTCAAAAGGACGCTTTCGACTCGTTGTGCAGAACATCTGTGCACATGTATGGACAGTCAGTAACAAGCGCGCCTACTCTGTCGGTACTGTTCAGTGACGGTACTATCGCGAATGTTACAAAGCCAACGCGTCTCGACGCACTATTCGAAATGTGGTCACACGCGCTGTCCTTCGACTAGGTAGGACCACTCCTAAAATCAAGGAAAGTTTGTGACAAACAATCTTTTGATCACACAAACATAGTGCAAAGATTCCCTACTCAGTTAATTACAACGAAAACACTAGAGACGTAATGAGTATAGTAACAAAGGATTGCTTTAGCGTGTACATCAATGATTCTGCGTTACATTACTTTCCATTCTAGATTCGCGTCTCTAGGGCAGTGGAATCGACTTGAGTAAGCTAACCTACATCACGTGACCCCAAAGTCGGCTTCAATTTCGAGGTGTTTTCCGCATTAGCGTGCGTCCTCCAGTTATTAAGCTCCACCAAATCCGTAGTTTTGTTTTGTAAGGTGTCACGTTTGTGTCTCAAGACATACATATATGCATGATATCATGTCTCCAGGTTAGGTTAGGGTGAAAGCAGTCAGGAAAGGTATAGGGTTAGAAGGCTCGAGACTTGTTATATGCCTGGTATCATGTTACGGATTGGGTGATAGCTCAGTGGACCATATGCATATGATGCCACAGAGCAGAAAGTGTTCCCACGTTTGTAGGAAAAGCGAATATCGTTGCAAGTTACACCAACAAATGTAGACAGCTGATTTGTCAACCAATAGCATACGCGCGTAAGTCTTGACGTACGACGAAATCCACGCCATTAGTGCACGTTTGCTTCACTGTTTTCACCCAAAATGACGTCACTATTATGTCAATGCATAAGGTCTATAGGCGAATGTGTCTTGGAACTTTAAACCAGTCATTGTACGTTCACGTTTAAGTGTACTTATTTGTAATACCGCCAGGAAGAAATAAACTTCTTATAACTGGAATTAAGTATTGAGGATTGCTACTTCTTCGATTTATAATGTTTCGAAATAACAAGTAGGCATATTAATAGTTTTGTAAGACATTCATTTCCCTGTAGGCCTATGTTTTTAAAACGACTGAACAGTGATCAGAACTTCTGCCCCGATATTTTGGGCTCTCGTGGGGGAGTCAACGGCCCATTTTAAAGTGGGTATGACACGACCAAAGTACGTTTCTCAGTAAATATTGTTTGGGTACAGCTTGAAATGAAGCAAATGTTTTTCCGACTCAACTACGTCCATAAACACAGTAATACGACCTTGTGAATTCCCATTTACAGGCCAGACTCAGCCATCTGAAATCCAAAAGCGACAAAAAGTATGTGAGCGCGTCTCAAGATCGTGACGTCATTGGAGGCACGGTTAGTAACACTGTACCAGGCAGCTCACCCATCGTTCTACACATCGAATCATGTGCATGCTAACGCGTGTTAGCAGGTACATCATTGCAAACACCTGTGCTACGATACTATACAGCAGCGCGCGTGACCAGTGACCAAATCGTGAACTATGCGTCGTTGAGCGGTGACTGCTTACCATTCACAATAGCAACGTTACTGAACAGCTCACTGACTAAAGGCGCGCTTGTTATGGACTGTCCATACATGTTCATAGCTGTTCTGTACAGCGCGCCCGGACCGCTTTCTTTTTGCACAAAAACAAAGCTGTTTATTATATGCAGGGAAGCTAGAACACGCGCGCTTAATATGCACGCGAACATAATGGCCAATGATATGCTTCGAAGCCCCCAACATGTTCCGCGCTTTGCGCTCTGTATGTTGGGTGGGTATTGTGATGTAATCCTTTTCATGAAGTTTCTAAGATATGAAACTTTCCCAGAGCGTTGCATTATTTTCACATCTAGATACGCGTCCTTACATAGCGCAGTGCGGGGTGCCGCCAATTGCGTCATAAAAGTCAGGTGACCTTTTGCGGCATTTTTCGAAATTGGATTTCTGGACGTTTTTCTTCAAATTCTATTTATGCCGAACTGCGCCGGTTTTAATTGTGTGTGAGATGATACTTTTACATTACTGTACCCAATCTTGCAATACACAAAAGTTATTTTGGCCGTGTCATGCCCACTTTAAGTTTGAAATCTATGTTTTAAGCCGCGGTCACACTACAACGAATTCGGATCGGATTCCGATCCGATTTTTGTGTGTTTTCATTAAAATCTTCTCCATTTCGGGTCGGAAAGAACCCAAAATTTGCCAACCTGTTGAATTATATGATTTTTATCGCTGGACTACGAAAATTAAATTTATACGAATTATTTCGTGACGTCACATCGACAGACAGCTTTTATCGGATTACGCGTGTCCGATAAAAGCTGTCCGTCGGTGTGACGTCACGAAAAAAATCAGTTAACATTGCATTTCATAGCCTCTGATGCTAATCATATATTTACACTGGTTGGCAAATTTTGGGCTCTTTCTGACCCGAAATGGAGAAGATTTTAATAAAACCTCACAAAAATCGGATCGGAATCCGATCCGAATTCGTTGTAGTGTGACAGCGGCTTTACTATCTTTTGTGCTCGCAACCTTCCGATTGAGACTTGCCCCGTCACTTGGCTACTCCGTCTCCGGTAACCATAGTAAACTGTTTTAGTTCCTTGGTAACAAAATGGCAGTGATTAAGAATCAGGTCACCAACTTTTTATTGAAGACACTTTCATTTTCCGCTCGGATTCAACTGTCTCAAGAACTGCAGTCGGCCGGAGAAATTCTCATGTGCTTTCTACATATTTAAATGGCACATATAAGTCCTAAACACCAGTGTCAGTCAGATTTCACATCTTACGACGCCCTTAGCCAATGGCCCACAGAGAGCCCCCAAAATCTTTCGCCCCTGAGAGGATTAAAAATTACTATGGCCTAATACATACATTTTAGTATAGTTTGCACCCCTTAACCCCTTCTTCTAGGAAATCTCGCCCCCTAATTCAGCACCTTGTCTGGTTAGGGACCAGCACATGAACTTACAATTCTTGAACCTATCGTCAGCACTTTATGATGTCCTGAATGTGTGACCTTGTTGTCACTTGTTGTCACTTATTGTCATGATGTCATTGGACAACCTGAAAGTGAAAGACAAACATTCCACGCCGTTCAGTTTGAAGCATTGATGTATGCAAGCTATACAAAGTTCACCTAGTAAAAGTTCAACGCCGCGGCAGTGTAAGAAACACTTGAGTTGTGATAATGTCGCGTGTGATATTGCGGCGGTGTTTGTTCTCCTCAGTATAACTTAAATATTTAAGTCTATCCACGGCACATTATGAAACAGAAATTCATTGAGGTGATAAAGTTTACCACTTAGAGGATAAATGCGAGGTTGCCAATCTCAATGTAGGAGATCAATAAAGATGTATATGAATTAAAATAAGTAATCGGTTTTTTAGTAATACGTTAATTTTAATTAGTTATTATGAGAAACCTCTTTTCTTCACTTGCTGCCTTTGTTCTCCTATAGGAGATGACAGCATTTAATTGTGATCAACTTGCTCTTGGATTTTTAAATAACTCTCACAATGAATAAATACATTTGAGAACTAGTTAGAAGTCAACACTACAGCATGGGCTATATATTATTTTCAAGGCCTGAATTCACTGACTGAAATTTACAGGTCGTGAGTTAAGAATTATTGTTTTTATCTTAATAGTAATGTAATATCGTTGCCTTTTCTTATAGTAAAAAGAGATTACGTTTCCACGTTTGACAGGAAAAATCGTTTGCTATTAATTGAGAGTAGTGAGTAAATGAGAGGGTGGGTGGGGCGCTGTTTCGATTCTCTGTAACATGATCATTCCCAAATATTAAAGTAGGTTATGACAGTGAGTCAAAGGATAGTTTAATTTGCATCTCAGTTGACGTTTTGTAATAGCTTGTTAACAAAAGTTGTTTCACAAAGTCATAGTATCATATAATTCTTGCATTATGTTTGTTAACCTTTTGCACTTCCTTGCATCTTTTCAGCACCCTGTCTTTCGTTTTAATGTCTGTATATTAAAACAAGACTTTTCTCCCTTGTTGAGTGCTAGTTACCTCCCTATAGGTATAAGAAGGGGGGGTCTTTGTCTCCACAGTGTGTTTATGTCTTATGTAATTTTGATAGTCTCTAAATACAGATACACTATCCTAATGAGGAAAATGATAAAACCCAGTACATGCATTTACACAGCATCAGCACGATTTCTTTCCTCGCGCTTCGCGATCACCCACTTTAAATTCTTGGTCTTCCATTCTTGAAATTATTGTTCCAAGGCCCCGGGAAATCCTCAAAATAATCCAGTCTCCCCTCTTTCCCCATGCCCTCTGCATTGTCGATCCCGGCAGACTGTTATTCATACAGAGTAAGAATATCATTGAAAAAAACAAAATTGTGATTTTTTAGGTTTGTTAAGTGCCAACATTTGAAGGTGAAGATACAATGCATCATTTTAATGCCTGCAATTTCGTAAATACCAGAGCCTCGGGGCTTTCTCCCCTGGACTTCCACGGGGCTCTTCCCTGTACTCCCCCAAGGATCCTGAAGCGAGCAGTCCTGGACCCCACGCCGTTGGGGGAGAGCTTCGAACTCCAACGACGCCTTCGGCGCCGTTTGACAGTCCACCTGGTCCCTCCAATTTCAGACACCAAATCCCGTCCCTGCCTTTTCAGTTGACTCCAAGGTTTCTGGAAACTGACTGAGAAGCACTGTTCCAACCGAAGAGCCACCGTAGGTTAGCGCGTTGCGCTAAGAATATTCGGGCTAAAAGTATCTCCTTCGTTGTCGGAAATGAACCTTCCCGCTTTCTTAAGTGCAGATAATGATCGCCATTAGAGTATTTTGATAATAAGGTTTCAAATATAACGCAATTAGATCCTGTTATTGAAAACAATATCAATAGTACAGCGAATATGAAAAAGTTTCAGCACATCTGTGACCTCTAGGACATGCACGTATAACCACGAGCCAGTATTAATATAATATTATACTCTACGACAAGTTTACCATGCGTCATAACCTACATGACATGCCCCAGTAGCAGCTTTCTTGGCACATAGTATCAGTAATTTAAAATTGAAGAAATTCCCTACCAAGGAACGTTATAGAGAACATCAAGAACAGTGCTGCAGAGTCTGTATTCTGCTAGGAAGAAAGCTAAAGATTTCTTTTTAACTCAAAAGCAAATGTGAAAAAAAAATAAAAAGGCGATTTGTTTATGGAAATTTACGGGGCCCCTAAAATTCAAAATATCTGGGGGGGGGGGGGGGGCGTAACCTACAGATTGCCTCAATTATTGAGGCCATGGGATTGCTTATGATAATAACTAATGAGATCTCCCATTTGACTTTGATGAACAAGCAAAACATTTTATATGCCATTACACAAAACAGTTGCATACAAAGGCTAGTAACATGCCATGCACACATATACTATATGCACGTAACATCGAGCTGTTTGTACATGAACAACTTGAAGATTCTGAAGACATCAACGAGTTCACTTACTTGAGAATGTCAGGGGCTGGGGGGCTGCAGCCCCCCCCCCCACCAAATATTTTTTGAAAATTTGGGCAGTTTGCTGAGAATTTTTTGGGCACCTACTGAAAGAAAAATAATGCAATGATGTAGCTAAAGGTTATCAATAGTTAAAAAACTTCCCTAGTAATTATAATAAAGTTCTGATTTGAATGGCACAGCACGTATGTATTCGGTATTAATAGACCAGTGTGTTTTTCAATGGTTAATCTTAAATTATGATCATCAGTGGTGTATTTAGACAGGCTACTGGACCATTGGGCCATCCCCCCTCACTGAAGCCGATTTTTTAAGTACCTAAAATACGTAAATTTTTTAACTCAAATTCTACTTCAAAGGTAGCATATGTGGCACCACAGTGCATGTAAGGACACCTGATTTTTCAAAAATTTTCAAAGGGGAGGGAAACAACCCCTCCCCTTAGACCCTTTCCCCAGGCCAGCGATCACACAACGTAAAGCAAACCCCCAAACCCATAACGCATACGATAGACGTTAACACGTGTTTAGCGAAAAAATTATTTCGCGAGACAAGCATTTTTCTTTCGCGAAACGTTTTCTGTTTTCGTCCAACAAACACGGACGTTAGAACACACGAAACGTTTTCTGTTTTGTGCTATACGATTTCTGGCGTCCGAATGCGTTCTCTAAACCACGGCCGGATTTTTTCAATTACTATTTCTTAATGAGCACATTAGTGGCTCGCCATAGGGGCACGGGAGGGGCAAATACCCCCCAATTTTGCAAAGCATGGTTTTCCATCTTCAAAAAAAATGTAATATGAGATGGTGCAAATAAGAAGTATTTCCAAATTTGGACGATATTATCCCTTCCATCTCACAAATGGCATGTATAATTTATAAAGTTGTATATACTATTGTAAAATTTCTCCGTAATTGCCAAGTATTTATTTCGTAAGTTCAAGATTCAACTTGGGTTTACTGGGTAATTTGACCACTGGTCATGTGTACTCATAGTATTCGATCAGTCGTGTTTTCAGTTTATTTTCAGGCCCGTATGAAGCTTCTTCAATGGGAATATTCTAGTTTATGATGAAGAAAATGATAAAATTTCACACTGTCTCCGAAGGGAGCCATCATCAGTTGGCGCGTAGATTAATGGAAATTTCTTTGGCTAAAATGTCTAGGCTACATTGCCGAAAACGTAAGTTGTAAGTTGCTCTATAACATTTATTTTGTGTTGCCATGTGTCAAAAAGTTTAACTTCCCCAAAACGGTGAATAGGAAAACGTTTATTTGTTAAAATCACTTAAGCCTTAACCACCTATGATTAGTCTACTGCATGCTAAGTCCTCTAAAACTACACGTGCGCATGTGAGGATTATTATAAACTGCAATGAATTTTGAATTCGAAGCCGTATCGGTGTCTGATGAAACTAGAAATGGCTAAACGTTCTGAAGCCATACCCTGTCAGTGTTCAATTTAATACAGGAGAAGTAGTGCATAGGAGAATGCGAAAGGGCAAAGGTGAGGTTTTGCCGGAATTTTGAACCGAGTTGCGAGAATGGTATAAACTGCCGTTTCAATTTTCTTTAAAATTATAAGAAAAAAGTATATAGTTGATCAAAGCCGTTTTGAAACTTCAGACCAACGTTTTGAATAGGTGATCGAATTACCGTTATCAGTTAGGGACATTCTCCTTCCCTTTTGAAAGAAATCGTTTCGAAAGGTGCTGAAATCCAGAATAGTGCTATCATTTCATAGTTTTCAAGTGTCTTATGTTAGAAAGTTTCGTTATTTCAAGAAAACAATGCAGAAAAAATATTTTTATTGCCCCGTGGCAAAGGTGAAACGTATTGTGACACCATGGAAGAAACAACATATTTTTTAAGAGTGGCGCTGACTTGGTAGTTGAATGTACTGCTTTGCATTCGAGAGGTCCCTAGATCAAATTCAGTTGGTACCTCCTAGAAATGCTCTGAGGGCTCGGAAACATGGATGTTCGCCGTGATGCGGTGTCGGGTGGTTAGACGCAGAAGTTATCCGGTCCAGGCCTTCACTGAGTCGGTTCGCCTGTCGAGCAGTGGTAACGAGCACTATAGACTGTGTCGAGCAAGGATTCTGCATTACTTCTAGCCTTTGAAGAAGTAAATCAGGATTTGATATACGTACAATCCGTCCTTTTTTTATATGGGGACGCTAAATGGAGGTTGCGGGATCAGCATTGCGAGAGATTAGTAAACTCTTGCATCGTTACCCTCTGAATTTTGCTGGTGTTCATCCACGATTACATTGCTGTAATGTACTCTTTGAGCTCAAGTGCCCTGGTCATGAATAGTTGAACTTTAATTTTGGTTATATAATTTAGGCTGTCTCATTATTGGCCGCTTTGCTGGTTTCCTCTTACGCCTATGGAGTAGTAATTGCCTGTTATGATTGTATTTATTTTAAAATACAGCACATGACTGACTGCCTGAGTGGTTTGTGAAGAGCTTTTAAAAGCTTTATGGGACATCAACTCTAATCCAAAACAATAACTAAACACTTATTGTACAATACGACGCAGACCATTGATATTGCGGAGGAGGGTCATCCGAACCTCCCTGGATACGGACCTGATTTTGCGCCCTAAACAAAACTTAACAAAATTTCTTAGAGTCGCCCATGGATGAACATATATGATGACGAGGATGTTCTTTGGTTTATGTAACATATTATAACTGTACAAGTACTTACATTTAAACCTTGACACACTGTCGAAATGCGGAACAAGGAAATCAAAAAACGGCCTCGTATGTCTAAAGAAAATAATTTATACACTCCAAGCAGATTTTTCCATACAATATAAACAACATTTGTTTAAGCCTTGGTTTGTATAATACCTTGTAAAAATTAGAAAAAGATGCAAATTGTTAATGGATAGGGTAGCAGTGTGAAATCCTGAATTCCGCCGTCAGTAATTGAGGTCTTTATTGAATCAAGCATTAGAATAAAAGCTGGTCATGTAGGTTACCTTAGGAAATAATGCAACGCTGAGTCAATATGTGCATGCAAACGCGCCCTACACCCATAGTGTGCCTTTTTAACGCCTCTTCGGCCTCTTGAGCCCCCTTCCCACATTCACGATTTTTGTAACGGTAGAGCACGATTTTTCCGAGTGGAAAAATCTTGATGTACCCTAGCAATTCGTACTCAAAAACTCAAGGTCAATCGAATTTTAAGTCTGGTCAAGACGATAGCAAGACGCCGTCAAGATGCAGTTCGGCAGTAGTGCGAAAAAGTCACGACAGTGTTACGAATTATGACGGTAGAGTTACGACATTGTCAAGATTTGTCTCGTTCAAGTCGCGCTAGACCACAGCACCATCGTACCGGCATCGTATCGCCACCGTAGCGAAGCCTTCGTTTGCCGTACGTATTCTGGCTATTACGAATGAATAAGACGCCGTCGAGACACATGACAACGTCACGACGACATTACCACTGTCATACGGTGCTGCTGCGGTGAAACACGATTTTTTTCCATAGCAACGGTAGAGCAAGATTTTTTGAACACCAGAAAAATCGTGTTACTCCACGGTGGCGGCACGAGTCACTACGGTGTGCTACGGTGAACCACAATTGGCCACGAGCATGTGTACGACGTCGTTGTGATCGTGAATAATTGAAAAATCGTGCTCTACCGTAGCACCGTAGCAAAAATCGTGAATGTGGGAAGGGGGCTTTATGCGTTAATTGGCGCTATCACGCGTAAGCGCGCAATGCCGCACATGCATATCACTACATTGCACTGAGACTCGTACAGTTGCCTTACAACTTAATGAAAAGGGCTACATCACAGTACCTGGTGCAAAAGTATTAACACTAATGTAA
Source organism: Holothuria leucospilota (assembly GCA_029531755.1). Lineage (NCBI taxonomy): Eukaryota > Metazoa > Echinodermata > Holothuroidea > Aspidochirotida > Holothuriidae > Holothuria > Holothuria leucospilota. The sequence goes on from CM055971.1 coordinate 37,502,938, forward strand.
GACAGAAACGAATACGAATCTAAAACTCCATTGGCCTACAAACTACATGATAGAGGTAACTGTAAATAGGGTGTGCGCTAAATGGAAGAGGCATGGATATCGATGACATACAAGGTACCAATCAGGGACAGCGCACTGATCTAGGACCTACATACAGGACCGCCTTGGAGGCTTTGAGGGAGAGGTCAAGATGCATATGTGCTTATGAGGGCTAGTTAGCTTCCCTGCATGCGCCCTTTTGTTGTTTTGCAAAAAGGACACCTTCAGTGCGTTATAGACCTTATGTATAGAGGCTTTTCGTATGACGTCATAATACTCTTTGGCGCCATGTTGGAGTACATGTAACTTCGTAGTAGACCACACTCGACGCGCTTGCTCGATGAATGTGTACAAACCGCGTATACCACAGAGCACAGTGTGCGGCGCGTTCAGTATACTACTGCACAAAACCATGTGTTCTTGGCATGAGTGTCCTCCAGCATGGCGAATCCGTGACTTAATTACAAAGCCCATTTTGGAGGCAAAACAAGGAAGAACATGGCCTGCATGCAGTAAATTTCCCACGCAGTAGACTTACGCGCGTATACGAATGGTTGACATATCAGCTGTCTGCATTTGTTGGTGTAACTTGCAAAGGTACGCACTTGCCTGCAAACGAGGGAGCACTTTCTGCTCTGTGACGTCATATGCATAAGATTTATACAGAAAATATGTGCACACAACATGATGTGCATGATTGCGCGCGTTAGCATACACTTTTTTTTTGGAATGAACAGCTAGTATAGACCTTATGCATATGATGTCACAATGGAGAAAGTGCTCCCACTTTTGGAGGAAACTGGCGGAAAAGCGCGTATCATTGCAAGTTACGCCAATAAATGCAGAAATGGTGAAAACAATGAAGCCCACGTGCACGAACGGCGTGGATTTCGCCGCACGTGTAGTAGACTTACGCGCGTATACGATTGGTTGACAAATCAGCTGTCTGCATTTATTGGTGTAACTTGCAATTATACGCGCTTTTCCTCCATTTTCCTCCAAAGGAGGGAGCACTTTCCCCTTTGTGACATCATATGCATAAGGTCTATAGAGGTTCTTCACCAACGTCACTGAGCTGCACGTCTCTCTATTTTGACGGCCAGGCGTCCATTGTACAACAATTTTAACTAAGGTCTTGTCGTGCGAGCGTATCGATAACGCACTTTTTGCGCATGAGCAATGACGGCCAGCATAGACCTTATGCATTGACATCACACTGACGGCATTTTGGGTGAAAACAATGAAGCACACGTGCACTCACTCACTCAGTTGAGTGAAGAGGTATTAAGGAAACTCAATAGGTATGTCCCTAGTGAAAACAATTTGCAACAGCTTTACTGTCATAAATTTTCAGAACATCAGTTTCCAATATCAACCATTCAATCAACGTCTTCAATATTCTCGCACGGTGTTCTAAACTTACATAGGCCTACCGTAAATGCACTAAAACCATTGTCTGCATGGAGAAAATCTCTTTGATTCACTTTTCATGTCAAAAGTGTGAGGTTATTACTAAAAATTTGCTAACACAAAATGTAGACAAAATTGAAAAAAAAGTTTTTTGCACAATGACCTTTAGTTTTCTCCTTCGGTTAAAGAAAAATTTCCAATATTTTTGATTCATTTTTCCATGTTCGTGTACATCCCGCACCGTTAACCATTACGCGCTAGTTGCGCGATGATTTGTTAAGGAGTAGTTCGCGCCATCTTGTGAACACCAAGTGGTTCCCCAACGCTGCAATGTTAAACAATAGCGCGCGTTTTATCCAGTCCTACATTTAGATCGGTGGTATGATGTCACAGAGCAGAAAGTGCTTCCTCGTTTGGAGGAAAACGGCGTATCATTGCAAGTTACACTAATGAATGCAGACAGCTGATTTGTCCACAAGGGGATGCGTGCGTAAGTCTACCACAAGGTCTTGCGAAATCTACGCCGTGAGTGCACGTGTGCTTCATTGTTTTCCTCCAAAAGGAGCAAGCCCCCTCCCCCTCCATGGTTGGGCTCCCTGTGGGCTGGGGGTTGTAGAATATGCCCACTGCATTCCCCGCCTGTCGTAAGAGGCGACTGAAGGGGAGGACTTGTACCGTATTTAAACTTTACTTGACACAATATAATAAAGGTGTGCGTCGGTCTGGTTTTTGATGTCGGAACCACCCGATCGTCGGTTTGGACTTGACCAAGACCACCCGAAACCGACAACGCTTGCTGCTCGGACCACCCGAGACCAAACCGATGTCGGTTTTCGAGTAGTCAAACCGCCCAAACCGATGAGGCTTTAAAGTCAGACCACCCGAGACCAACCCGAAAAAATCCGAAGCAATGTTTTACAACAAAGAAGTACAATTAACAGGATGTTCTTTATTACTGCATTGCTGAAAGATCACACAATTTACGGGTTATCAAGAAGTGGCAAATTTGGCATCAAATTAAAATCAAGAGACTAGTTAAAGCTAAGTTGTTAAACTTGAGATCAAAGAATAATCAGCAATCAATAAGAAGGAGGGTTAGAAAATATAAATTTAACTTGCAATAAAGTGACTTTCAAGCAAAGCAAAGTTGAAGGAAAATACTTGACATCAAAGTACAATCAATAAGAGCCAAAATGCTAATTTAATTAAAATCAGTTTACAATATTAACTAACCATACCACACAACTACGAATCAAATCCGCCAAATGTCAAAACTAATGAAAAATATTTTTCCTAATTCGACCAGTTTTTTTGTTGAACTAAAGATGACACTTTATGGAGCCTCTTCCAATCCTGTGTTTTTATTGTAAGTACGTATAAATTCAGATATGATTGCATATAAACATTTATCAGTTAATCGCATTTCAGAGGAGATCGTTAAATATTTCAATCAGTCTTCTAGGCATGTCCCATGGACTAATTCCGTCCCGCAATTAAGGTAGTCACGTTTTTCTTTTCCCATCAAACATTTCATGGGATATAAATGAGTAAAATCTGGGAGTCATCTCACAATTATAATCATATTAATTTGCATACTGAATTCAAATCATGTCTTCATCCCGGTAAAATCACTTCAGGAATATAGTCAATAATCAACAAACCGAACAATTAAGTTAGCCTTTAAATGAGAGCAAAGTAAAACTTAAAGGAAGTTTTCAAGCGTCTACAATATCGTCTGTCTGTTCCTCTGAAAAACGTTGTCATACCCAACTGCGCAAAGCACTTCTACAGAAGAGAACTTGTGTTATCATTGCCTGGGTTAAGCCTTGTCCTACGAACGTTAATCGTATACCGGGCGTTGGAGAAGCACCGCTCAGAAATGGCAGAGGAGGGTCGGGCGGAACTGTGAATAAATCTGCGTTTTTTCGGTTTTTTTCGATTTGAGTCGAAAATTGTCAGACCGCCCGGGACCGAAGAGATGTCGGTTCCATGACGGTCAGACCACCCAACTGTCGGTCCGAGTTCAGCGAGACCGCCCGAAACCGACTTCGGTTTCGGGCGGTCTCGGGTTGGTCCCGGTTTTGGGCGGTCTGTGCACACCTTTACTATATAACACATTTGTGTTGGTGTGTCGTTAATTTTCATCTAACTGACGAACGACTTCAAAAGGATGCCAGCCTGCGGAGCAGACTCTGTAGCAGCCTTCCAAAGGATGGCGATCCCTCAGAAATCATAATACAACCCTGTATATATTCTGTACAGATTCTGCAGACCGTCCAGTTTTCATTTACCCCCAAAATGCGGGATGGATTATTATTCATAAAAGGTCACATGGTGTTCACGGCTACTGACTATTCATGTTTATCAACGGCCTGCGACGATGCACATATACGAATACTTCTGAAGATACAGTGGCATCTTAAAAAGCCTAAAAAGGTACGTAATTATCATGTATGGGCTAAAAATCGAGCTAATCCTTGCCGAGTGGAAAGTCAAGCCTAACGTTAGGCGTAGGATCTTGTCCCAGATCTTGCCGGTTTGTACAAACTGGCCTGTATATAGGCTCTCGCATGGACAAGACGACAACGTTCTTTGCTAGTTGTACATGTACACGGTAGCAGTACACGGACGCAGCTAAGCCAGTATTAGTCCGCAGTCTGCTGACCTAGTATGGGGATTGCCATACTAGGTCAGCAATATACCCATTGTCAAAATTGGGCTACCGCACCTTCAAAAATTTTGAATGGTCTCAGTCTTTCTCAAATTCAAATATACTCCTAGGTAATTGACCTCTATGGGTCATTTATATGTTTAAGACCCATCATTTTAAGGATACTAGCACTCAGTCTCCAAAAAGAGACCAAAAATTTTGATTTATACAAACGATCCTGTTTTGTTTTTTAAAACATTCTAAATCTTGTTACTAGGACGTTCACACTATTGTATGCTATATAGCACGCACAGCTGTTCAATTGTGACATAGTTCATAGCTAAGGTTACGATCATGTACGCACATACGCGTATGTAGCAACAATCATTGCAGAAACGCACGCAGACGATGTTACTCTCACAGTAACGACGCGGGAAAAACTTTGTGTTGCAATAGCATAGGCCTAGTTCAGGGAGCAAAGTACGTGAGAACTAGGCCTAGGTACCCTAGGCTAAGCCAGTATATACAGTAATAGCTGCACTGCCCTGCATAACGTGTATACAAGTGAAAAGAGTTGTCTGCTGTAGCGAAGCAACCGTTCGCTCATGTTGACTCCACTCCTTATCAACGCTGATGACGTGTGCACTAATTATCATGAAGTTATTTTTTCTCGGAAATAAGATTGGCTAGAAAGTTGGCAGGCTATTGTATTGTATTAAACTTCGTCTGTATACGAACTGTACATCAGGGATAAGCAAATATCAAGAATTGTACTTGTAGCTGATAAAACTCAGCAATAGCCTGCTTACAGCAGGCTAAAATGACGCCTGTGTGATGTCAATACATAAGGTCTATAGAGGTTATTCACGTGACGTCATAATGGACTCGATTTACCTGTAAAACCCAGAGAAATCCTAAGCTTTAGCTGGAAGGCGCGTCCCACAGTAACAAAATGCAGCGCACTGGAGCGTCACGTGCCGCGGGAATGTAATTGCATGGTTCAAGTATTACACACAGAGCTGCTTGCGTAACCGACTATGTATATTCTCCTGAATGAGTAACGCGTTGTTTTCAAGTGAGCGTTCATGGAAGCTAACCCACGCTCAGCGGAAGACCGCGTACTGCCGGGGCGACCACAAAGTCAAATTTCAGGTTAAACTAGCAGCGAATTGTCTCGCGATGCTTGTATTATGATACTTCGAGAGGTATTTTTTGGCCGTTTCAAGTCATACTGCACCCTGAATTCGGTCCTGAACTGTAATAAGAAAAAAATTTGTTCAGCAAATCAAAGGCTATCGGTACATAGACCCTTTTCCAAAAAGCAATTACAAAGGATTGTGGGATCGAGTTTTGGTGTGTATCGTTTTCGTCAATGGCATTTTACTGTGGACAAAAAAATGCGTACTTAAAGTCTATCCCATAATCCTTTGTAGTTGCTATTTTGAAAAGGGTCTATTGGTGTAGTTGTGTAGTTAGTCCTTTTTCGAGGGGTAGGCATTAGCCTATGCAGATTTTTTTCAGAGGGTGTTGGTGTATAAACTCAGTCATAAGAAAATGTCAAACAAATTACTCTTAGTCATTAGCGTTATAACTGGACATGGCCAATAGTTTCGGCTTCAGAATGTTAACAAAGAAATGGGGTTGAGCACTTGCATAATTAGAGGAAACGTTCACTCAGTCAGACATTTGTATTATCAAAGCTAATATGAAAACCGGCAAAGAATGTTTTTCACTTTACCAGGGAAAATTCCTATCAAGGCGGGGGCACTGGAGAAACTTCCTCAAATAGAAACATATCCTTCTTGTAAATTCAGAAACCTTTCCACACCTACTAACCAGTTACTTTAGTTTATTTTGGAAAAATAGTTTTCCATCCAGCTTCATAGGGGCGCCCCAAACTCCCCCCCCCCCCACCCGTAGCTATATACGTCGCTGCTTTGAATAGGCAAACAGCTTTCATCTTTATTGCAAGATGCAGAGTATGTCCTCAAACCGTAACACAATATTGTAAAGCTGAGTACTGGTTTTATCATGTGTCCCATAGACCGTTACAAAAGTTCTTTATAGGCCTATTTAAGTTTGTCCAAATGAAGGAAATTTTCGCCCAGTCATAGACCATTTTGTGCGCGGGAAGGGGATCCGGCCTACCTCATGCTGATGTACCGTAAGCAACCTCGTTAGTAGGTCATAGTGATTGATAAACCTCCCCTTTGGACCTTCATCCTCACCATTTTATGTACAGTAACAAAAACAAATTTTGCTGTATCTTCTCTGCAGTTTTGTGAACAAACTGTTTGGGCCGCGTACTTCTTCATATGCTTCAGTCGAAAGTTAGCAGAGAGAACGCTTTTGTAAAATCCCAAACTACTTGACTCTAGTTCTGCCGTAAGGCTTGAACAGCATTCCTTTGCAACAGCATCCACAACGTTCCCACGTACGTCAAGGAAAAACAACGCTCCGTACGCATACGCAGAATCTGGGTGAATAAAAATATTACAGCTCCCATACAACTACATTCCCGCGGCACGTGACCCTCCAGCAGCGCTCGGTTTAACGCGCGTCTAATTTGCATTGACACGCTCCTTCCAGCTAAAGCTTAGGATTTCTCTGGTAAAACCATTTTGGACGTCAAACTTAGTGTACGCGCAAGACCTACACTGTATAAACACGGTATCGGACAAAACGTGAAATGTATTGTTCCTATTTCTCAAAGAATATTCTTTCATTAACGATCGATTGTACTTACGTGGACGTGAAGGTTTTGCGTGTGGGCTTCATGTGTTTATTTAATTACTTCGAAACGCTCACAATGAAAAACTCTATCGTAATATCTTTATTCGATGAAACGAACACTAGGCAATTTAGCATGTAGACTCCTGAGGCCAATATTCAGGGACCGCGGAGACGGGGGGAGGGGCGGGCTACAGGGGCTTTAGCCTACGCATTTTTTCTGCTGTGGGCATTTTGGGCCGCCTTTAACTGGGATGATAGGCTTTTATTTTCTTGAACATATTGGTTGTTAGATGATTAGTCCCCCCTCCACTTTAAAATTTTCTCAGCTGTCCCTTATATTTCTGTTAAAGAATTTCAGAAATGCATCTAGCTCTACGTTGTACACTTGTTGAAAATCGATTATAAAATTGTTGACTCTGTGATTTTCCTTGACGATTACGCAACAGAATTTCGCTATTATCAAGAAAATATTCTTTACAAAGAATGTACTAAAAATTTTAACTTCTGACCAATACATTCGTACTGGGTGTACATGTTGCGCACGATAAGTTTGACGTCCATTATGGCTGACTGTTGTTGTCACTTGTATTTGTGACATCAGTGAAGAACCTCTACACCAAGCGCAGGCACAACACGCTAGTCTTGTAACAGACGAGTTGGGAAAATGCTTTCATGCAATGCATCCATGGGATGGGTCAAAGGTCAAATGAACCACTTACCGTGGTGAGCAAGGTTTCACGGTACAACTGACCTTCTGACCCCACCGGAAGTACTGAATTACCCAACTGGCTCATGGTATTCGATTGATGCGCTCTTAGTTTCTTACGCAAATCGCTGAATAGAATGACTTGCATGTCAAATTGATACTTCCGCCCCCATATTTGCTACTCCATGAGGAGTCACTTCCCATAACAATGTCGGTAAAGAAGTTTAAAACCTTTGCTTGTAATATCTTAATTACCAGTACTAAACAAATATCATTGACCTTTTCTACTGGGTTCTACGAGACTTAATTTTCCACTTGGAGACACCACTTCACCAAGCTTGAAGAAAATCAGTCCAGCCAACTAGTGGTAGTTTTAAACCTATATTTACACCTTTGACCCTCTGAAATGTGATCATTAATATCGGTTGCCATGGTAACAAAATATTATGGTAGAACTTGTCGACCCTATTATACATTTCAAGTTTCCTGTCAGTGCAATGTTTCCTCTTGCAACTGTAGCAAGAAATTGATTTTTACACAATTTAACCTGTGGCCTTTGACCATTAAACCTGACCGCTGACCTTACACCTTTTCTTCCGGGGTTTGCGAGACACAATTTTCGACCCCTGGGTACATTCCCAACAAGTTTGAAGAAAATTGGTTAAGCCGACTAGCAGGGATTTTTTGAAGCAAAATTTGCACATCTGACCTTCTTTCACGTGATCTTTGCCCTCGGTTGCCATGGGAAGTACATATGTCGGTAGAACTTGTTATCCCTATCATACTTGTGAAGTTTCATGTTAGTGGATGTTTCATCTTAAAATTACAGCCAAAAAGGATTTTTACACAATTTGAACTTTGACCTCTGACCTTTTACGTCTGGCTTTGACATTTACTTCCAGGATGAGCGAGACATACTGTCTCTACCCTTGGGTACCTTCCCACCAACTTTGAAGAGAATCGGTCAAGCAGCTTAGCAGCAGTTTTCAAAACAGGAAAAGGTACATTTGACCTTCTGTTTCGTGATCGTTGATCTTGATTGCCATGACAACCATATGTTGTGGTACACTAGACATTTTTATTATGTGAGTGAATTTTCATGTAAGTAGGTTGTTCCCCTTTGGAATTTAAGCTAAAAATACTAAAAAGTGTGATTTTTCACAAAATTTGACCTTTGACACCTTACCTTTGACCTTGACTTCCGAGGGTCTGCGAGACACAAGTTTCCACACTGGGGTACCTCACCACTAAGTTTGAAAATATTAGGTCAGGCCCACAATGAGGAGTTTATGGCAAAGATTTTTGCCTAGAAATATGTAAAAATTGTATTTTCCCTTCTATCAGGTAACCTTTGACCTTGATTACCATGTCAACCACATATTTTGATAGTGCTAGACTTGTTCATTATATAGGTGAAGTTTCATGTCAGTGGGATGTTTTCGTTTGAAGTTATAGAACAAGCAGAGATTTCACAAAACTTGACGTCTGACCTTTGACATTTACTTTCGGTATTTGTTGTGGCACAAGTGTTTTCCCTAAGGTCACTTCCCGTTAAGTTTGAAGTAAATCAGCTGAGTCGATTTACAAAACAAGGCACACACACACGCAACCACACACAATTTCCGCGTAATTGCATAGATTCCTTTTGCCTTCAGCACGGAATCAAAAAGGTGAAACGGAGATCTGAACGTGCAGGAACGAAGAATAGGGCCGGTACAGTAGTGGTGAGTAAAATGAGGACTGGCCACGCAGGATAGAGAACGGTGAAAAATTCGTGGGAAGGTTTGACCAGTTGACAGGCGTCCGGGAGATGAGAGGAGTACGAGCCTGGTCTTGTGAAGTGCGATGGTGCCACAGGTTGCAGAGAGACACGACAGTAGTCTGAGCTTGAGCGTTGTCTACCACAAGGGGCCTTACACTTTTCTTGAACCCGCCCAGCTCATCAATCATTGGCAGCTCTCTGTTTCTAATAAGAATATTGTTCACACCTCCGACTAATCACAGTTGATCCCGTATTACAGAGCAGGTGCGTATTTGCTGACAAATGAGAAGCTTGCTGATAATTACGTAATGCAGGGCAGGTACATCCTTTCCTAACATTTTGGACAATATTCTGTTTGTTCATCTTTAAATGCTAAAAAAAATTTTGGTCTCAGTAAAATTGTTGTTTGTAACTTTTGTTTAAAATGCGTTTTATTTCTTTGCTCTTATTGAAAAGGTCGTCAGAAATTGTTCAAAAATTGAACTTGTTACTCGTCCATAAATCCAACGTTACTGTGGAGGCTTCATCTTTCTGGACCATTGTCGTTAACACTCTGATAAGCTTTGTCGTAAACCGTATCTTCATCGTCAATCTTTGAGGTTTCATTTGTAAATTCTACTTCTTATATTTTTTCGTAATTAATTCTCATATCCTAAATTTTACTACTGTCTGTCGTTTCGGCTGAAGGTTGATCATCTCGGGAAACGCTTTGATATGCTGAATTATAAACCATTTCGGAATCTTCATTATTTCTAGAGGCGGTCATCGTTAATCCTTGGGGTGTGTATTGGTTGACTGACGTATTTCTGTTGCTTGTTGTTCCTAATGTTTTCTTCCTATGTTAAAATAAAGCAATTATAAGAAAAGTTAAAGGCAGGCTTTAACCAGAAAATTACTTTTGTATGTGATAGAAAAAACTGAATTTAGAAATCCTGGCGAAATTTCCATTCAAATCTGACATGTAGTTATTGAGGTACCAGCAAATAAAGTTACTACATTCGTGACCTAAAGTGAGATTGAAACTAGCAAGGTTATATCATCTCCTCACAGTGATAAATAACCTCTTTTCTTTGTATTCAAATGTTCTTTTGACCTTAAATTTAATAGGGACATGAGCTACCAATGGGTTATTTCATGTCTGTAAAATTCCCATACCTCTCACGCATTTACATTATGGTATCAAAGATTATGAAGGAGAAAGTTGGTGGCAAAGTTTAAGGACTGAAAACAAAAGTGAGTTTATTCATGTGACGTTATGATGTCACGAGTGTTTGCTTCAAGCTCACTTTGGGTTGAAAATGTGACAATTTCATGCGCTAATATCTCGAGAACCACAAATTGGATTTCAATGCAGTTTTCACGGGCACGCTTAAACTACATAGTGTGTACATTTCCCTGTCCCTGTTACAGAGAAAGTCCGATTCACTCTTCCGAGAGATACAACCCAGAGATGTCAATCCCTGTATGGTCAATAACATAGAAGTTTCTCGTCCTCCCAAGGAAATGCAACCTGAGCACTGCTCAGGGTGACCACGAAACTTGTGCAAATGGCCTCAGTAGTTCCTCACAGTTGCTTCCCCGGTATAAATTCGAGTTGAACCCAGTTGCAGTCCAGCTGAGTTCAAATAGGATTCAACTCTTTTGAACTGAGGTCTAACTGAATGGGATCTAACTCGGCCGAACTATAGGCTTGAACTGGGTGTGAATAAGGGACCATGACATTAAAGTGTGTTGAAATGGAACTGTTTGTGTTATACACTGGGTTCAACTGGGAGTTCTATATCCTCAACAAGGTTTTCAACACCAGTTGGTATCCCCGTTGGAAACCAAGCTCAACCTGCTTGAACCCAGTCCAAGCCTTATTTGTTTGCATATTTTCTAACTGGATATTTCGCCAAAAAATTCTAATCAAAAGTTAGGGAAGCATTATAAAAGTTAGGAAAATGTTGGAGCTATATAACAGGAAAATTAATTTTGATATGAGAAATTATCGCGTCATTTTGAAACGTTCAAAAAATTTGAATTTGCTGCTTGTAGTCATCATCGTCATCGTCATAGTCATCTTCATAGTCATTGCCATCGTCATCGTCTTCGTCGTCGTCATCATCATAATTATCACTGTCACCACCACAACCAACCCTATCATCGTCGTCATCATCTTCATCGTCATCGTCATCGTCGTCGTCATCGTCATCATTATCGTCGTCGTCGTCGCCATCATCATCGTCATCACCAACACCAATCTCATCATTTATCACCGTCATAGTCATCGCCGTCTTCGTCGTCATCGTCATCACCAACACCAAACCCGTCCTCCTCTTCCTCCTCCTCCTCCTCCTCCTCATCATCATCATCACCACAATACCACCATCACCACCATCACCACCATCACCACCATCACCATCATCATCATCATCGTCGTCGTCGTCACCACCACCACCAACCCCACCATCATCATCACCACACCACTACACCATCACCATTATGATCACCATCATCACCCATTATCATCATCATCGTTATCATCATCGTCGTCGTCGTCGTCGTCGTCGTCATCGCTGAAAAGTTACAGAAACCCGCAGGGCATAAACACAACGGATTGAGAGATGGGGGCTGCTAGCAAGATGTCAGACGGCACCTGAAAATGTTCAGGGTCGGCGACCGGTCTCGAGTCACGATTTTAAGGACTCAGACTCTTGACTTGGACTCGAAAAGCAAGGACTCGGACTCGGTCTCGTACAGTCCAGACTTGCGACTCGGCTTTAAAATCCCCGAGAACAGGCTCGAGACTGGCACTTACTTTTTAACACTTTTACTCCGTCATCACATAACGTTTGCATTGTACTTTGTAAATCCTGTACAACTCCACACGGTTTCTACGTCTTGAAATATGCACTGTCTAATAGTGGAGAAAACATTCTTTTTCGAGCTCCCCGTACGATTTTGTTTCTCCGTTTTCCTTCCGTGTACAAAAGAAGGGAGGCTACGTGCAACTTTCATTTGTCTAACGAAATCTGATGGAAGAGTATCGGGGTTCATATTTTTAGGTATCTCCCTTTGAGAAGATAGGCCTATGCTATTATTTTTGTTAGTTGGTTTCTTGACACTTTACATTTGATCTTATCGCATGCAACGAAAATTTGCAACTGCCAAGTTTATAGACCGGGAACCCAGAGGAGTTAGCTTGCTTGGGAAGGTTACCAATATTCATGTCTTTACTGTGTTTGGCACGGGTTCTAAATCAAGGAACTGGCGTCTACCGGGTTCCTGTAGTTGGGTGTAGAAATGGGGGTCACTGACCTCAGCCCCCCCCCCCCCCGGTGAGCTAAATGACCTAAGAAGGTTACCATCTGAAGTCAACCCATAATTAAAGACCATATCCTCGACATCTTTGGATGAGGGTTGCCAAACATTTTTGGTGTTGGGAGGGGTCTGCCAGACGCCGTTGATAACCCCCGGGATGTAATCTAAGTGACCTCGGAAGGTTACCAAACGAAACTTACCTCAAAATATTCAGTGTGCCCTGGTGAATACGAAATGACCATTGCCAGACGTTTTAAGTGTTGGAAAGAGTCTGCCAGACGCCCCTTAATGTGCCCCCTGGGGAAGTAAGCTAAATGACCACGGAAGGTTACCTAACGAAACTTACGGCAAAATATTCAGCGTGCCTTGCTGAATAAGAAATGGCCATTGCCAGACAGTTTAACTGTTGGGAGGGGTCTGCCAGACGCCCTTTAATGTACCCCCTGGGGGAAGTAAGGTAAACGATCTCGGAAGGTTACTCAACGAAAATTACCGCAAACTGTTCAGCGTGCCGTCGTGAATAAGAAATGACCATTGCCAGACGTTTTAAATGTTGGGAGGTGTCTGCCAGACGCCAGTGATGATCCCCGGGGAAGTAAGCTAGATGACCTTGGAAGGTTACCCATCGAAACTTACGGCAAAATGTTCAGCGTGCCATTGTGAATGGAAAATAAAACTTGCCAGACAATTTAAGTGTTGGGAGGGGTCTGCCAGACGTCCCTGCATGTACCTCCCTCTGTAGTATAAGTACGCTAAATGACCTCGGATGGTTACCAAATAAGTTCACTGCAAAGTTAGCAGCGTGCTTAGGTGAATAATAATTGGGCACTGCCGGACATAATAATATTGTTGGAACCTCTGAGTGCCAGACTTCCCTGGGTGTGCCCCTGGGAAGAAGGCAAGATGACTTTGGAAGTTTACTTAAAAATGTCACCGCAATATGTTCAGAACTGTTACGCTGTGTGAATAATGAATAACATTAAATGTTCGAAACCCAGGCCCGAAGCCTCTGAAACCTCCGTCTTTGTGAGTTGATAAAGATGACCTGGGGAGGGTTACCCCAGTACCACAAATATTCAGCGAAAACCAATTTAACAAGTGGTCAGTGAGAGACACTGAAGGTGCAAGCCTTAGTATCTTCTCAACACCCTCTGCAAAGATCGATGTTCTTCTAATCTCCCAAACATCTCACAAACATTTAGGTACATCCACTTAACAAGATGAAAAATATTCAGTGCCAACGATTAAAGACAGAAGTACCATCATAAAGGGTAGACAAAGTAACAATACGTATAGTGTTACGTGCATTGTTATCAAAGAAAAGAGGACTGAGGCTTTACTCAAATAGCTTAAGTAGTATTAACCCAATTAAGGGTCGTTAGAAATCAAAGCGAAGTTAAATGGAAATTGTTACTGATCCCAACTTTATTTCGGTGAACATAAGCACTTGGAAGGTAAACATTACAACCACGCTCTACAATAAGATGGGTGCCTGGAAGTTAACAGCAGAGGACCGTTCCCAATATATGTAACGTCAAGGGGGGAGCCTAAGTTGAAAAACGAGAGGTAGGCAACTTTATTTCTTTTCTGTGTGTTTGTTCAACGTGTTTGTGTGGGTGTTATATTACTAGGTCTTCTAGGTCTTTTGAACTGTAGGTTTTCAAAAGAGATGAAAAAAGTCAGCATGTGGCCCGAGAGACCATTTCATCCGGACAGCGGGACAATTGTTAAGCGTAACTTCGGAATCATCTGAATTTCAATTGTTGATTATTCGTTACCGTACTCTTTATCTTACTAATGCTATTTTTCGGATATTTAGGTAAATACGATACCAGTGTATTTACTATAGCCTAGCATGCACAATATAACATGCGTACCGTTTCGTTAGACATTAACCAGGTGCAGAATTCTGCCCTTGTAATACTAGAGGCAACGCAAACTTTGCGTGGGAGACATGGCATCGAACAGAAGTGCACAATCACATGTACAGACCTGCCTATAACAGTAAGAAACTCAGTCGGCATTGTGTTTTGTTCCTGTTGATTTTGGGGTTCAGACGTCCTACCGTATGAAGAGTAAATTAAAATTTGATACGTGGATAATTTTGAAATGTAAAGTGGTAAAATAAAGTACTTTCACAAAGGCGAGTTTTCGCGCCCTTCGAGCGCACTTTTTGTACGTCTTCGTTCATTGTTACTTAATACATATTAAACAAATCCAGACAAATGGTTATATTGTGATACTTCTGGTCCGTTTTAGCCTTGCATATTCAATGACATTTTAAGATATTGGATGAACATTATAATCCCTACGAATTGCCACAAATTCCAGAGCTAAAGGGACTTCCCCCAGTTCATTGCCTGATTTTTCCCTAGATGCGGGGCCTTGGGACAACGCTTACAACCCGGGGGTCATCAACGGCGTCTGGCAGACCCTTCCCAACACCTAAAATGTCTGGCAACCCTCTTCAAAGATGTCGAGGATATGGTCTTTAATTATGGGTTGACTTCAGATGGTAACCTTCTTAGGTCATTTAGCCTACCTGGGGGGGGGGCTGAGGTCAGTGACCCCCATTTCTACACCCAACACCAGGAACCCGGCAGACGCCAGTTCCTTGACTTAGAACCCATACCAAACACAGTAATGAACATGAAAATTGGTAACCTTCCCACGTAAGCTAACCCCTCTGGGCTCCCGGTCTATAACCCTCGAATCCCCACACTTAACTCAGGTCTGTTTGCTGAAAAGGGGCAAGGACCATCAACACACTATCAAGCGCCCCTCTAACATATCAAAGCTTGGTTCGAGCCTAATCCTTTCTTTTAAGGGACGATCTAATATATTTACAACATCATTTTTTTATTGACAGTACCAAAGATTTAAAGTTGTAATTAATGGCTACGGAGAGTCATAGGCCATTCTTAGAAGTGTCACCAGAAAGGATTCAGACGTACGTTCTTCCTGCTGACTTCATCGTGTAACTTGTTGGAGTTGCAGTAATTAAGTATAACTTACCAATCAAGTATGACGTCATCAAGAATGCGCAGGTGTCATAATTTATTCAGTGAATACATTTAATAAACATGTCCCTCTTGCCCTATCACAAATTTAACATAACTGAAGTACAATGCCGGTTGAAGGGAAAATGAGATTTGGGGAGATCTGCCTTCCTATGTATGAAAGGGGTTGAAAACTTAAAATTACTAGAAACTATATTATGTTTTTTTCAAGATTCCTGAGTGAAATCTCATCTCCCTAATTTTCCCCGACACACTGTTGAGTTTCTCATAGCGAAGAGATTGCTAAAACTCAGGGGCGGCACCAGGGGGGGGGGGGCATGGGGAGCATTTGTCCCCAGTCAGAAGCTCTGCCCCCAGATGCCATCCACTCAGCTCCTGAAGTGAAGTGGCCTGATGGGAGGAATAGCCTAATACATTGAAATTTTTTGGAATCTTTGCATTGGATGATGTATTATAAACCAAAATATACCTATCCTGAGGTTTAATTTTTTGCCAAGAGATATGCTAATACCTCAGAGCTTCCGGGTGCTCCGCCTCCTGGACCCCCATCAGGGGCTCTAAGGTGGGCCCCTGGACCCCAATCGCTTAAAGGTATAGTTGTCTGGCGGGAGGAATAGCCTAATGCATTAAAACTAATTGGAATCTTTGCATTTGATGATGCATTACTGAACCAAAATATATGCATCCTGAGACTTCATTTTTCACCCATAGATATGCTAAAACCTCGGTGCTTCCGGGGGCTTCGCTCCTGAACCCCACCAGGGGCCCTAAGGCGGGACCCTGGACCCCACCCGCTTAAAGGTACAATAGCCTGACAGGAAGAACAGCCTAATACGTTATAATTATTTGGAATCTTTTCATTTGATGATGCATTACAAACCAAAAATATCCTTCCCAATGATATGCTAAAACCTCAGAGCTTCCTGGGGCTTTGCATCTGGACCCCACCAGGGGCCCTAGGGCGTTCCTCTGGATTCCACCCGCTAAAGCCCGCGCTTCGCGCACGATTTCGCGCTAGGCGCGAAAAATTTTTTGCCCCCCAACATTTTCTTTTGCCCTCCATTTGCCCCACCACACTATTGAAATCCTGGTGCCGCCACTGCTAAACCTGCAATCCCTGAGGTGCTTGAGAAGATGTAAGTGTGGTGTTTCAGCACTTTTTTCATATCTCAGAAATGTCCAAAACATTTTCTAAAAAGAAGAATTCCTAAATTATCTGTTATACCTTAACAACACCCATTTAGCTTACACAGGCACCTATTATCAACTCAGCAAGGGATATGATATCGTGTTAAATCAGTAAAAAATAAAAATACAAACTAAGTTTCCAAAGTGAGACCTTTCCCAAGTGTATTATTGGAACAACGTTCCCGTACTCAAAACGGTATATACCTGCAGTTTACGACTATGGAAGAAAAATTATGTTCATGCCAACTACGGTAGTTACTAATTTCAAAATGAACATTGATCTTACTTTGTTAAATACTACCCTCTATGAAAGTGTAGGTCTAACGGACGTATAGTTACGCCAATTGCGTAGCTCACATAGAGATATTTTACCTTTTGATCGGACCAGCAAGACAGCATGCGAGGATCACTATTAAAATACTTAAAACGACACCGATAGGTATTCCAGCTGCTATAGCCACTACTGCTACAGGGATGAGGCCTGAAAGAAAAGATAGATGATTGATAATTATTGAAATCAAGGTAGGAGAAAAATGATTGCATGTAATGCAAACTTGTGTAGGGGAATCATCATAAAGAATGTGCTCCTTAATTATTCCATTAGAATTTTATCAAAGGAAGCTTACCTAGTAAGTTACTTTCTTCATGCGTAATAGTTAATAGTTCAACCCTTTCATAAATATTTTGAAGCAGTGACCCCAAAATACAGTGATAACAATTCTTGCCTGTGGCGGACCAGAGGGTGCCAAGTGCCAAGGGTGCACGTGCACCCCCTAAAATTTCTAAGACTAAAATTTTCACGTACTAAGGTGGACCATGCCTTTACTATTCTATCGCAGACATCTCACTGTTGCTCTCCTCGTCACGGTTTTGATATTGAACTCGTACTTACACCATATTGAGAGCACCATTTGTTGATTCCTTGCCGAAGGCAGGCAAGGAATCTATGCGATGGTGATGTCGTGTGGGTGTGTGTGTATGTGTGTGTATGTGACGCCTGGCTTGTAAACACGATATCTCAAGATAGCAATGACCGACACTTTTCATATTTGGTATATAAATTCGTCATGTTGAGAGGAAGAAGCCTATTGTTTCTGGTGGAGGTCAAAGGTCATCCGAGGTCACCGGAGGTAAAAATGTGAAAACCTTCTTAGCGGCTTGTAAACACGATATCTCAAGATATAGCAATGACTGACACTTTTCATATTTGGTATACAGATTTGTCATGTTAAGAGGAAGAACTCTATTGTTTTTGGTGAAGGTCAAAGGTCATTTGAGGTCACCGGAGGTAAAAAGCTGAAAAGCTTGTAATCACGATATCTCAAGATAGGAATGACCGACACTTTTCATATTTGGTATCTAGAGTTGTCATGTTGAGAGAAAGAACCCTATTGTATATGGTGGAGGTCAAAGGTCATTTGAGGTCACCAGAGGTCAGAGACCGAAGACCTTGAAATCACCATAAATCAAGATAGGAATGACTGATATAGATTTGTCATGTTGAGAGGAAGAATGCTATTGTTTTTGGTAGAGGTCAAAGGTCATCTGATGTCACCAGAGGTCAAAAACCGAAAACTTTGTAAACGCGATATCTCAAGTTAGCAATGACCAACACTTTTCATATTTGGTATAGAGATTTGTCATGTCAAGAGGAAGAACCCTATTGTTGTTGGTGAAGGTCAAAGGTCATTTAGGGTCACAGGAGCTAAAAAACCGAAAAGCTTGTAGTCACAATTTCTCAAGGTAGGAATGAAGGACACTTTTTGGCATCTTAAAGTTTTATCCTAAAGTAACTATTTATAAAGTGAGGATATTAAGTACGATATATGCCAGCAATAATAATGATGAGTACCCTCTCCATCCTCATTGTCGTCGCCATCATCATCGTGGTCGTTGTTGTTTCCTCTTATTGGACCGTTTCCCTTTGGTATGTCATTACTGCTGCTGGTCCAGCCATCGTCGATATAACTATAACTTTCATATCCACCTGTTTTAGAGAAAGTAGGTTTTGTTCTCATTCTTGTGGTTTTCCAGTGCACTAAATATGTACTACGTGAAGGCGTTATTTAATAACTGCACAAAAAAACAATTCTAGTTTGCAAAAACCAATAACTTTCTTGAAGAAATTTTAAAAAAGATGAAGATGATCAAATTGAAATAGCTGGATAACTTTTGTTTAGAATTATTTCATGTGATTATTACAAATCATGCGAACGCTTGAACCAGTGAAACCTTAGAAAAACTTCCAACACGCTACAGTCATGCGTTTAGTAGTAAGTGCGCAGTTAAACGGTTTCACACATGTGAAATCATTTTAACCAACTGTTAGGTAACAATTCATTTTTATGAAGTTTTGCGTTAGTAGCAGTTTGCTTTGCACTGTTGCACGGTAATACGATTTATATCAAAAGAAACAGTCCTTATCATATCCTTTTCTGTAAACTGTATTCTAGATAAAGAATGTACAAGTTAATGGTCGTTGTTATTTGCTTCATCTGGTTAATGAGACAAGGGAAAATGCGACCAACAAGTTTTTTTTCAGACGTTTCACTCCAAGAGAATGGTTACTCTACCATGATGCATGCAAATCTAAGAATCTGTTCATTTTCTTTCTTTCTTTACAGCAAATATATGTTTTCATTCAGATGGATGTGGATGTTAATCGAGAGAACTTTGAAATTAACCTACCTGCGTTCTTAACACACAAGTGAAAAAAGTAGTTTCCAAATGGTGTTATTTCCCGTTCTGGAAAATTTTGGCGCCACCCGCCCATACATCAAATCCTGATGTTCGACGTTTCGAGACTCAGGGTGAGGGATGAGGGTACGGGTATACTTAATACTTATAATCTCTTAACAAAAAATTATTTTTCTTACATAATTTTTAAGATTATTCATTTTGCCATCTTTGCTCAAAATTTGGATAAGGCCAATAGGAAATTCTGTCTTCTAAAACATAGCAAGGACAAAACATGTCCATTAAACTGCAAGTTCTTTGAACCAGAAGGTTTGTCCAATGATTCCTTGTCGAAAGAAATGTAGTGTATGTAAAGTTCTTTCAATCTGCCCAGTGCCCGGCGATAGCAGAAGGGCTGTATCCGAGTCCACCTAACCCAAGTGCGAGCCGTGCACTTCCGATTCCAGTGGTCCCCATTCGGGCCCAATTCCGATTCTAGTTCCCTTCGTGTACGAGCCAATTCCGAATCCAGTTGCCGCAATTCTGAGCTTATTCTAAAGTGCAACCATTTGACAATGTAGCCTATTATACAAGCTAGTTTACATTCTATTTTCCGATTTTTTTTAAAATAATAAGGTCTTTTCACATACTTGTTACAAAGTGGGATCCGTTTTCCATGCACACTAAGTTTCTCACAAAATTCAAAACATGTTGGTACTATACACCTAATAAGGGTGTAGTGGTCGATAACTAGTGCCCAACGTAACAAGTATTAATTGCAATGCCAGAACTACATCAACGTTAAGGAAATTGTGAGCAGAAATTAAAGATTTCGATCAACGAAAATTTAGATGTGACCCAAAATGGCACATACGCATCTTACCCGCTTCAGAATTTTAGCGCACATTGGACAGAAACCTTTTTCTCTTGACAAATCCTCAGTTTGGCCTAGCCCTTGAACAGGGCTGTGCATTACGTTACATGGCTTAGGCACATTACACTCCATGTCATGTATGTAATGTGGATGCGTTATACTAAGAAACATTGCCCTAAAGCTTTTCGGTATAGTTCGAAGGTCATCTGAGGCCACAAGGAAACTACGAAAATTTTTCAAACGGCGTGTACACTTTATATTTCAAGAAGGGTAACACTGAAGTATTTCATAGTTAGCATGTGGACGCCACATTCTGATTACGAGAACCCTTCTGTTTTTGGTGAGGTCAAAGTTCATTTGGAACCACTAGAGGTCGTGTGGTGAATACCTCGTAAACAGATATCTCATTACTTTGAGTAATGTTAATAGATTTCATAGTTGGCATGTAGACATCCGTATATAGATATAACGTTCAATAATGCAGTTGTTTCTGGTAACAGTCAAAGTTCATTTTCGTTCAAAGAGGTAAAACTGAAGAAGCCCAGTATGTAACTGTGAGGGGATCTAATACGTATCATGTTGATGATCCATGTTTACAACAATCCCATTTTTCTAAA
Organism: Holothuria leucospilota; assembly: GCA_029531755.1. Lineage (NCBI taxonomy): Eukaryota > Metazoa > Echinodermata > Holothuroidea > Aspidochirotida > Holothuriidae > Holothuria > Holothuria leucospilota. The sequence goes on from CM055971.1 coordinate 37,523,916, forward strand.
GAGAAATCATTCAAGAAGCAAGTCATTTTTGCAAGTCCAAGTCCAGTTGCAAGTTTCTTGGTTCCAGTCATAAATCACGTCAAGTTACAACGCATCACAAGTCAAGTAACAAATTTTCACGTCAAATCACATTTGGCCCCATGCACAAATCAAGTCACGAGCCTCTTTGCACAGGTAGAAGTGAAGTTACAAATTTGTCCACCTGTTTTGGACCTGCCGCAAATTTGCATTTCAAACATGATGGAGGACAAATAAAAGTCACACCTTAAAAAGAATTTCGTAACTTGTGATTTCTTTATTTCGTGTTGGAGTTCGGGTTAGGGTCCCTTATTACAAATAATTTTTACAAACTCAAAATATGAGCTGAGCAACTGGTAAAATTAACTTGTTACTGCTAAAGATGGTACTTTAAATCTTCTCAGAAATACTATAAAATCTAAAAATATTAATGCACAATTACTTTTGCTGATGATACTAGTTTGTGAAAATTGTCACTAATGGTCTGAGCACAACATGTGACACTTGAAGCTTGCTTTTGCCTTGCCCACGTCTGCTTTATTAAATTCGAGGTGGTACTCCTATAATCCAATAGCCTTTCAGCTAGTATTATGTCATACTCGGAGAATAAAGAAATAGATACACTGAACATCTTTTATTTCAAAAGTATAATAAATGTAAGAAGAGTTGTTCATGCTGCTGTGCATGTATGGGTGTCCATGGCCATAGCCGGATTTAACTTGGGGGGGGGCGTAACTGATAATATGAGGGGGGGGGCCTATGAGTATAATTTTTAGTGATATTATTTGTGGGTGGGACTAATACGCGACGCTACCTAAGTGGAGCGCAACCACCATCGGCTGATTAGCGTCTAGCCTACTGAGAGATATTTGGACAAAGTGCCGATGCCGGTAAATTACCAGTAATGCCACTTCCAGGCCTGTCAATTTGCATAAGACTATTCTACCTTTCATGACTAAGAAAATTTTAAACTCCCTAAAGAGAGACAACTCGGACACATTTTATTCCGTTAAGCAATTTGTGTAGGGGAGACATACAGCTTGACATATAACATCTGCTGTTTTATTTTTGTTATGTGTTTATGTGTTAAATAGGGAATCAAAGGTAATATACGCACATGACATTGGCATAGAAATCCATGAATATATTTACGAATCTGAACATGTGTTGTTCTCAATCGTTCTCTTTCTCATACTAGCTGACTGGAATGTATGCGAAAATTCAATTCACTTAATGTTTATGAAATTGTTCGGTGCGCATCCACGATTTTGAACAAAATGTTGCTGCAATGTGGTTAATGGCTCACTTCGTTAGAGTGAAGATAAAAGGCAAAAAGTGTCTGAAAGAGCCTGGACGCAGGTCTTCCCAGGAAAATGTTGAAATGAAACGCTGTCTGATGCATCTTCACTCCTTATGATTAAAAGATGGCAGGGACTGATGATGCATGCGGGAGAGCTTAACTGGAAGGAGGGGAGTTTGGATTATTGCGAGATTTTAAGGGGCTAAGTCCCACAGAAAGTGAGAATGGGAGTAGTACTCAGGATGGAACCGTACGAATCGCGCGGAAACTGAATTGTATTTTAAGAAATTTATAGCGACAAAGGAGACAGAAAAATAAGACAAAATACCCTCAAGAATAGGACGGTTGCCCTGCCCCCTACGCTACGTGCCTGCCCCACGGTCAGAAAATAATGGAACTTCCCGTGACTTACAAATAACGTCTTAACATTATTTTGGAATCTCGGAAATTAACACAGATCGATTCGATAAAAATTGGCTTTAAACATTTCGAGGGAAGGGCACTGACACTGCCCCACAGCGTGCGGCCATGAGTATAACCATGACTGTGGGTCCTCTCATGAAATTAAAGACTCAGTCGTGAATTTCTTGCTTATGGAAATTAAGGTACGCAAAATGCATTGCATTTATTCATGGTACTGCTAATTATTCTAAATTGTCAAGTGACTAGCAGTTAACCTGAAGATCATGTGCAGGTCAATTTGAACAAAACAGAACAAGTCAAGGCAATTCATCGATCGGAATTCAGGACTCCTTACACCATCAATCACACCAATCCACATTCCTCCCCACTTGACCCAAGGTTTCCGTGGCCTGATTCAGAAGCACTTTCCTAAACGAAGGGTCACCATAATTATCGCTATAATTATCGCGAAGTCCTTGGAATATTTTGGGCGAAACTATCTCCTTCATTGTCGGAAATAAACCTCCCCCTAGCTTAAGTGCAGATAATGATCACCTTTTGAGTATTTTGTTAATAAGGCCTCAAAAATAACATGGGTGATTCTGAGATTTAATAAATTAAAAATGTCAACAACACAGCTTGTATGAAAGAGAAGAAACTATAACCTCTAGAACAGGCATGTATAACCACGTGTCAGTGCTAATACGATATCATACTCAACGACAATGCGTCGTAACCCATATGACATGCTTCATAGTAGCTTTATTGGTAAATACTATCAGTAACTTTAACGAAATTCCTGCCAAGTAACATTATAGATCAGAAAATGGAGACTAGAGCTTCAGAAGCTATATTTTGGTAAACAGAAAGGGATGGATTTTTGTTTCAACTCAGAAGCAGATTTGAAACCTAAGCTAAAAAGGTGACGAGTTTATGAAAATTTCCGGGGGGCCCCCTGAAAGCCGAAATATCGGGGGGCCCGTAACCTATAGGTTACCTCGATTACTGGGTAAATCTGGCCATGCCCATGGCGGTGCGCAGGACTTTTCCCCGGTGGGGTAGCAAGGTCTCAGGACAGGGTCACTATCAGTTGGCGCATAGTCTACCACAAAATGGCAAAATGCTTCCGATATCAGGTGGGCAACAGGGATTTGTCAAGGGGGGGGGGGAGGGCGAATTCAGGTTGAAATACCGAAACTCCCCCAATGGCGTAGGATGCGGAGACCTGCCTTAGGGTCACTGTCCTTAGTGGGGGTCCAGGGGGAAGCCCCCTTAAGCTCAGGGTACTTAAAACTTGCCTGTAATGCCAATACAATGATTCATTTAAGCTTCATTAAATTACATTGAATGGACAATAACCAGACCAGTAAAATTACCATATTGCCAGGAATGGCTTTTTCCTTGCCTTTAAGTTGTACCTAAGCAATCTTCATTTTAATATCTCCAAAGATTACCCAGCTCAATATTTTGAAATGTTCTTTGAAAATTTCGGCGGGGGTGCTGCCCTGGCCACGTGAGTCCCCTGTGTAGCGCACAGGCGCCCCTTAACATTGTATAGTATATCATATACTATGTAGTATATATAGACGGAAAGGTATGTCACAAATCTCCTAGCTCGAACAAACAACTTACGTTTCTGGCACAATTACTGCACTTTTCTCGCCAAATTTGTCTGTGTTGAGACTTTTGATCATAAGGTACCCCAAGGCAGCTCTTTTTCCCGAATAATTTCACTTGGCATTGTCTGAAGGATGAAATTTCGATGGAGTAACAGTATGAGGATGGTAGCTGCTGATAGAGAGCATTCAGCACTTCCACACTATATAATAAAATACTCCTAAAATATTCTCTAAAGTTCTCTTAACTTTCTGAATTTCTTCCAAAATTTGTCAGTTATAGTTTGCTTTGATTATTACAAATCTTACAGATAACATATTAGCATGAATATGCAAGATTTTTGAACACAGAAATTCATAAAATCTGAAAACCTTTTGAAAAGTGGAAGGGCTAGCATTTTCTACAAGCACTTGTGGCAGTTGAACTGTAACTGTTGTACAGTCTTCAACTGCCACAAATGCTCATAGTAAATGCAAACGTAAGTTGTTTATTCGAGCTAGGAGATTTGTGACATACCTTTCCGTCTATATATACTACATAGTATATGCAGGGCCGTCGCGACCGGGGGGTGTGGGGGGTGTCTCACCCCCCCCCCCAAAGTTCGTCAGAGCGACGATAGTCGGAAAATCTGAAATGCCAGTTGGAATTTCTGATATCTCAGTCTAGCACATTTTTCCGACTGAGCCTGTGTCAACTTTGTATATATTTTCCAACTAGACCAAGTGAGAATTATACCAAACGTTATTTTCCTCACGTAAAATCAAACCAAAGCTGTCCCTTTTTCGCAAATTCTTCTCAAACTCTCAAAATTTTCGCGCGCTCCGCGCGCTTTAAACCCTACCTCAGTGTTGTTCTTATTATCAATATCTTCCGATAGCAACTTTCGGAGAAGCACAACAGCAGAAGTTGAAAGCTGTTTACAAATTACCAGGTAAAAGACTGGCTTTTTGAGTGGCATATTGGTTTGTTGGGCAACTGAAAGTATCTTGATGCAGATTCTGAATGCAGGTTTTATTATGGAAATCTTACTTAATAGAAATTTGGGCGCGCTTCGCGCGCATGCGTCACGATTTACAATCAGTCTCATGGACATTATTAAAGTAATTATACCAGACACAGTTCTGTGGGAGCTAGGGCGCTTTAGCCCCCCTCCCCAAATTTTTCCGAGCCCCACAAAATTGCGCAAAATTTCATATAGACTAATATTGGTGAAGACACATCGTTGCGAAGTTCTTTCCTCTTTTTCCTAACTTTTGGAAGATTCTTTCTTCAGCCTCGCCATCGTGGCAAACATATTTTGTAAGAAAAAGATCTTTCAGTTTCGTAGCAGATCCTTAATGGGTAAGATAAAGAATGTAATCCCCGACGACGACCATGCAGTCACCCGAACAAATTTCTTGGTTTTTGTCCAGATTCTTCAGTAAAAGCCCAAACTTTTTCAACTTTTCTTAATGAAAATTCAATATAACCCCAAATTTTTCGGCGCCCTTCGCGCGCTTTATATTTTGAGTTCGGTAACCCATTGCATCTGTCGGGACTTAGAGTAGCTGGCCCCCAGTCAGGGCGCTCCCCCCATGTCGGCAAATCAAAGCACCACCCCTGGCTCAGCTTGCGTGCAGGTTTTTCATTTTGGCATTGAAGTATACCCCAAATTTCGGCGCGCTTCGCGCGCAATCCTCACAATCCACGTTGTATCACTTATGAACATTATAAGCACAACGTACCAGTGAACTTTTATAGCATAAACTAGGTGTACATTCTGAAAACGTGCTTTTTAGTCCTAAACCCCTTTTGCTATAGGGCCTACCTACCTCGGAGGTCTAGTATAATTTTTCTGCACCTATACTCTCCCTCCCGCCCATTTCCCATTGCTGGAAGCTGTTCGTCTGGATTTTCGTTCAAAATTAGTAAAAATACGATAGATGTAAAGTGCTTGGCGTAATACTCTATATCATTATTTAGATGCCAGGTAGTAAGCATTATGTCATTGCCCCATTTTTTATAATTGATCCAGAGCTTCCAGGAGGCCTATACAAATATATGCTAGCATTAGATGCCAGAATAGAAGACATTAAAGTAGTCAAAGGGGGGTGCAGGATGTTTGTTCACAACGTATTCTTCTCTTAGACAACATACTTTCTACTTTCACCTAAGCAAATCTTAGTATTCACTAAATTATGGACATTTTCCAGCCATATATGATCAGTTTCAAAAGTATCCCAAGATAGCACCATTTTGCATCTAAGCAACCTTACCTTAGCAAAAATTTCTCAAAGGGGAGGGGGACACCCCCTCCCTTTAGGCCCCTCCCCCAGGACGGCATCTTTATTTAGTGACAAAGGAAGGATCCCCACTGCTGTATGTAAAAGCAGGGCGCATAAAATGGTGCGATTTACGCGCCACCATTCAGTTGGAAAAAATATCCATCCAGTCGGAATTGGGGACCTTCACACCCCCCCAAACATATCACCCTAGTTACGGCCCTGAGTATATGGTATACTATACAATGTTAAGGGGCGCCTGTGGTGTAGCGTAGCTGAGTGCGAGGCTTTTGAAACCAGGCCTGTTTTGTCGGAAAGAATTAACAGGATCTTTACATGAAAGAACCGTTGCGTTTCAAATATTATATAGACTAGACAGCATAGTGTAACCCTTTTTAGTCTCATGATGATACCACCATGACTGAACACAAGTTCCACGGGGAACTACTAGCAGGGGCAGCCAGGGCCCTCATAGCAAAACTACAAAGTCGAGGGAGGATTCCTCTTATTAACCCAACCAGACAGTTTATTATCACGGTGCTTCACACAACTTAATAGTCACGTTAGTCCAGAATCAACGACCAGTGGCTGAAGCACGATGTTGATATTTTTGGTGATTCACGTAAGTCGTCAGTGGATTTTTTAAGTTATATAGGGTCAAATCGAAGAACATGACTTGTGTTGGTAAAATGTTATTTTTCCCAAGTCCAATTCAAGTCGCAAATCTGCTGGTATTTGCAAGTCAAGTCACAAGTCACAAAAATAGTGATTCGAATCCGACTCGAGTGCAAGTCGCATGACTAGAATCTACAACTATGCTTTTAATTGATGTTCATTTTAGTGCTCCGTTATTGTTTTTGTGTCAAAGTGGAATAATAGAGTAATATCATGCAGCTTACTTACCTTCACAGTGGCACTTGTATGGTACCAGTACAAATAAAATGGCGGCGAAAAACAGGCAACGAGTAGTCATCTTGTCAGCTACAGTAAAAACGTCGATGTGTGTGAAGAAGTAGGCTATTATCCCGTTCTAATCAAAATCGAAAGTGTACTGAAACCACTGAATGGAACGGAATAAAGTTCACAAAGTATTTTGGTTAGAAAAGGAGTATTTCCTGAACGACGGAAGCTAATGGAAAGAAGTTGGTTAAATAAGCATGTAAAACAGTGCTGATTCACTGCTTACTAAGAAATAGGTAATTCTACCTTAGTAGACCAACAAAAGGTTATATGCTCTACGTTAAGGTTACAGCGGACGTTTATTACCTGCAACAGAAGATCGGGATTGTAAATATTACTGGCCGGATGTTAGTGTTCTGCTTTGTATTGAAACTGGAAGCTATTTTTTCTTGGGGACCTTACCCTGGTTATAACTACGGAGATCCCACATTTGACTCTGGTGAAAAAACGAAACTTTTTGTATGTTATTGTAGTTTAAGGCCTTTACACAGGATTAGTAGCTGCACACAAAGGCTTGCAACATGTCAAGCATATCCTATATACTATGCATGCAACATAAAAGCTGTTTGTATATGAACACGATTTTGAAGACGTCAACGAGTTCGCTTACTTCAGAGTCAAGAAATATAGGTATGAGACAAGCGAAATGAACAAAATGACAAAAATGCAGCTGATAACTTCCTTAACAAATGCCTACAATTAATCCTCTTAAAGAAGAACATCACTACACTGAAGGGCAGAAAGAATCGATATGGAGCCACTGAATGTGAAAATGAAGTAAGGTAGATGAAAAATAATCAGATATGCAGTGAAGCAAAATAGCAACTGTAATTTTTCAGTTTCATCGACTTTACTTCAACCTGGCTTCTTAATAATTAAATGAAAAAAAGCAAATAAACAAACATTAAAGTAATAAATTCATGAAATCACATAGGCACCATCCAACAGATTATACTAATGGGCTATACTCGTCACGGAGAAACGGGGATGTGCAAATAACGGCTTTTTCTTGTTTAAAGGTTGTGTGACATGAAAATAACAAAGTTGGATATTTGACGTAAAAAGCATTAAAAATCCAGAAATAGCCGCAATTTCCATTAAAATCCATTTTCCATTTATTGACCATTTTACAGGGAAATTTCTATTTCACCCTTGTATCATAAATAAACATGAGCTAAATATGCAAATATGTGACATCGAAAGAGGGACATACCATATATGGTACATGTTAGCCGTTGTTTTTTCAACCTTAATTTCAAGGACACTGGTAGCATTTTTATTTCCTGAGGGGTTTATTATAAAACTTAAAATTTTTTTCCTTGAAAAATATTGATATCACTCATCAAACTGTAATCTATATGATCAATAATTAAGAGATAATTTATATAGGGTTAACAAAAGAAATCATGTTACTCTGCAACACTCCACATCATTATTTTTGCATAGGCAATTAGTTTCTTCAGAAACCATCAAACTTTGAAGACGTATATTTTGAGAACGGTAAAAGATATTGAAATAGTTCCAACGGATCTTTGATTGGAGGACTTAATTCTTTAAGTGACAAGTGAAACAGCTCTTTTTGGTGGCATGTCACACGACCTGTAAGTCTCATTTGTTAAACATGGTTTAAATATTCCTTTATTACAATTTAATTTTGGCATTGCCTACTTTTTCGTCGGAACACCCCCCCCCCCTTTAACTTCAGGTGACACATTAGCCCACAAGAACAACAATAAGATGTGGTCTTTATATATAAGTAATGGAAATGATTTCTTTTGAAATTGTGGACAGGCTCGACCGGTCAACATAAGTGGACGTTACAAGGGGTAGCTTAGCTTCAGGGGAGAGGAAGATGACTCAGCTAATCCCTTTCCTGACCGAAGCGATTGAAATAGAGTCGGGACGGGAAGAAGTGAAAATAAAGAAAACGAAGGGGGAAAGAGAAAGTAAAGCCAGGAGTTCAAAGCAAAGACGGGAAGGCACAGGAGAGATGAAAATGCGGCATGATAATGAGGATAAGGACTGCGGATGGGATAAGCACCAAAGTAGAGTATGACTAGGGAGATAAAATAGACAACAGGACGGAAGGAGCCTGAAAGATTTGTATAGGCAAGAAAAGACGGATAAGAGATGCGGCATGGAGGAGGAAAGAGTGGAAGGTTGAGGATAGAGAGTGGAGTAGGACCTAACCCGGTGAGCGGTAGGTAAAGAAGTACCAGGAACGGCGGGTAGAGGCAAGTAGATTTAGGGAGAGAAGGGTAGACATAAAACATGAACGGGAGGAATGACATGTAAATGAAGGAAACGTAGTTGTAAAAGAGGAAAGAAATGATCAAGAAATAATCCTGTAGCTACACGATGGGAAATGAGGTTAAAACCCCATGAGATGATAAAAGAAAGGAGACGAGAGACAATGCCAAACTTATTTACCTCCGATATGAGGTATATGTCACTTAGGTTTATACAGCTTAGTTTTGTTAGCATTTTTCTTAAAACGATTGCTGCTGCTTTTTATAATGTATTTTAAATTTGTTATTTTTATCGGAAACTAATAAAGTAATTATTAACTTGCTTGAAAATGTTCCTAACGGATTTATTTGTATTTTTTTGTAAAGAATTATCTCATTGTACAAAAATTGTTTATTTTTCAATTACAAAATTCCTAAAGACTATGTAATTGAAACAACATAAAAATTTCATGCTCAGGCGGTTTTGTGGTCTGAAGGTCAAGAGGCCTAAAGGTTGAGAGGCTGGTCAGTTAGTTTTGTTGACCCTTGGGGACGTAGCTCTTTTCGGGAGCAGAACTCCCTCTGGAGAAATGTTTGGTTTCGCCCCTTAGTTCTTCGCCAGAGAGTCGAGGGGACTTTGGAAAAAGAACAGGTCAAAAGGTTGGCCATGCTCAGTGTAAGGTGTCCCTTAGGGACGTAGCTCCTTTAAACGGAGTATAACTCCTTCGGGAGTACCGTTTTTTTTTTTCGCTCTCCGGCTCTTTGCAAGAGATTCGAGAGGACTTTGGAAAAAGAACCACTTCGTAGAGACAACCTGAGTTGTCTTTGTAGTACGAATATCTGATCTTACTAGATGATTGAAGCATTAAACGGAACAATTATCCAAACAAAACCTTAAAAAGTACATGCATCAATTTCAATTGAAATTTAGGACAGAACGTTAGAGTTAGATGAAGTTTTACGGCTCAGTTTCTAACCAATTGGAAATTTTGGATAGAACACAGACGGTTTTAAATTAACCTAACAGTAAAGTTACTTAAAACAGGAAAGTTATGTTATTCGATTTACAGTAGATTTTTGTAAGATAATTCACAGGAACAAACTGTTAAAAGAAAAACATTCTTGTTTGGCTATTTCCTTTTTACAGCTTGACTACAAAGATAACAGAAATCGACTGGGAACTTTTTCCAATGGATTTCTGTTTTTCACAAAATCTTTTTCAAGTCTCACAGGGTAGGTGTTGAAGGGGTCCCATTCAGACAAGGATAATAAAACACCTTGTACATTACAGAAAGGTCACTGAAATTAATTAAAGCATTCAGTTGCCAACCCTCCAGAATTTAAAACGCACTTAAAGATTGAAGGCTCACCCCCTTCAGTTTCGTAATATTGTATGTAGAAGCTTTGTAGCTAGATGTCTGAAATGCAGCTCATTAAAGACAAATACTTTGGAGACTTTACACACTTCGTTGTATTGCAAGAAAACTTAATATTACGTATTTTATACTGTTGTGTTCTACAAAAGGGGTTTAATTAGTTGCCTTTGAGACGCCCTTTTAACTGGCACTACACTCAGCTTACACAATCTTAATTACACATATGCTTGAAAATTAAGTCATGACAGGTTTGTGATAAATAATAAAGGGTTCATCAACGCTGGACGGTGCATTAAGTAGAGGATAATGCGCGATCGGGGGATAATGCAAGCGATAGACGAGGGCGCAGCCCGAGTGCATCCAGGGACACGCGGTCACCTGAGCCTACTGATGACAGATGCTCCCTAACGATTTTCTTAATATTTGGGCAAATTTTAATGGGTTGGTGCGCTTGATGTCTGTAATGTCAGATACCAAGGTGGTCAAGAATCTTCTATGTATTCTTATATTTGGGCAAATCTTATTTGTTTCTATATTTGGGCAGAATTTCTTATGTTATTTTAGATTCTGGCAAACTTCAATAGCTTTCACTCAAGGGTGCACTACCTAGTGGGTTCAAAGTGACACCGTACACTTATTTCTTACTTACTTTTCTCTTGTTTGGACATAAATCTGAATTTGAAATGCCGCCTTGTGCAGTTTCTTACTTTTTTGTCTGTCTTGTTGTATTAAGCGTCATTTTCAGTATGATTGCTTTTGTTTTTGCTTTGTTTAGGAATATTGGGTTATTATGCTAAGTTGAACATTGGACGGGAAGGCAATACGGTACTCTTTACAAGGGAACGATTTCTCGTCGTCGGGGAGAAAGAGTTTGGAAATCATTTTGATATCTAGACACCGTAGGGAGCCTTCGAGAAGTTAGAGTCCAGAAAATTTGTCTCAGGAACAGGATTGGAAACTTCGTAACTTTGTTAGTTTGAAGCTTGAATTATTTTTGGGAACAAGCAAGTAAACTAGTTTGTGTTACGGACGTACTGCATTTGAGTACGAGTTGGATGATTCGCTTAAAGTAAAATTAAATTGCTTTAGATTCTCATGAAACTTTTACCAGCTTTTGCCAACGGATTCCCTTAATACACTGTCTATTCTTTTTACTTTAACAGCTCGTCATCTGTGTTTTTTGTGTACATTTTAGTGTTTATTTATTGCGTTCTTTCTTCCTGGAGAACTCAGTAATAATATAGGTAATAAATACCACGTATCTGCCGACATTTTCAAGAATTCCAGACAGTGTTGGATTCGAACAATGGGGAAATACAGCATATTTAATTTACAATTAAAACATGGTGAATGACGTACTTATCTTGCATTACAAACCATGCACGGCTGGGCGTCTTTCACGATTCTTGATGAGCATATATGATGGACGAGGAGGTAATCTAACAGGGGCGGATCCAAGGGGGTTTAGGGGTTTAACCCCCTTTGATTTTCGAGGATTTTTTCATTTTGTATAATATATTGTTTATTTTCCCCGGTATGTTTTTAAGGTTATTTTCAGTTACAACAATGCAATTAACATGCCATCATAAGTTTGCTGATAGCGTATTTTCCTTCTATCGTCCCGATTCTCTCTCATTCAGAATCCTTATACAGCCAGTGAGTCCTTCAAGAGGAGGCCCAGCTCTAATCTTGGTTCCCATATGCCACGAAATCGCATCCAGTAGTGCCTAACTCCGTTATAAAAAAGGGGAACGCGACTCCAGCTTTTCGCTTGTACTCCCGCTGAAAAATTCAAATATTGTGTTGACCGGTAGTGGTTGTCGTTGAACTGGAATCACTTAATATAATCAGAAATCGAGAAGGCCAATTATACTTTTGACATCCGTTGGATGTAAAGACGTTCAGGGAAAAATAGACTGTTCAGTAGGATCATACATCTAAAGAAATTACCATTGTTCTGGAAGGTATTATAATCCAAAATTCGCTTATATACTGGGTCCCCTTTCATTACTGGGGAACAGTGAGAGAGCCTTGGGTACCGTGATTGAGTCAGGACTCGAACCCCGGACCTAGTTCTAGTTCGTGGGTACTGTAACCCCTGTGTCACCACCACTGATATTCCTTTTTTATCCAAGAGTACGTTATGACGAAGATCACGTTTAAACATTATTCCATGAAGAACAGTGGGTGTTTGCCTGGAGTTTCTTGCACATGGGAAGTGCCAGTGACCTATAGACGGTATTTTAGCATATTTTCCTTCGTGCCTCTGGACGACGTGGTTGTATGTACAGCAAGGGAGGGTTACAAAGAAACGTAATGTTTCCATGGAAATGACAAACATACAAAAGTATAGATTGTAAGGTCTGAGAAGGGTCAATTTTTCTTGGTTCACGCCGCGCAGTGGTGGCGCCAGGTGGGGGCAGGGGGGCCATGGCCCCCCTCGGGGAATTTTTACAGTTTCTTCTGGGAGTCTTAGTCGATACGGTAAAGTACTAAGTAGTCCCCGACGGCGACGAGTCGCCCCGACGGTTTACCTGTTTTTGCTCCCTTAAAAAGAACCCAAAATTTTCGGCGCGCTACGGGCGCGACAGAGTCACTTCAGTTTCTTCAATACGTACATTCTACATTGCTAGATAGCACAAGACCTGTCAAACTTAACAAGTAACACGTAGGCAGAGTACACAGTTTATGTAGAGGTCGTAAATTCTATCCCGTATCGCAAAGTCTACTTGCTGTTTTCCTGTGTGTCATGCGGTACGGTCAGTTGGTGAGCGACTCGAGCAAAGTTTGGGTAATTCATAGGGTAGTCCAGGTGGTATTCGATAAAATGTATGTTATCCCCCAAATGGTCTACATCCCCTACAGATTTCCTTTTTTCTTTTTGTTCTTAATGATTACATATATTTTTGTGTAAGACCAAAAAATTTTCGCGCGCTTCGCGCGCTTTACAATTTCACGTTTCAGATTCAAAAGTACACTATCAGTGCGCAACTCGGCTCATGAAGTATTAAGTGATATTATGCAAAATATGCCCTGCGATGGCTTGAATTGGGATATTTAGGCTTCTTCATATCCCATCCTTACCATTCCCTCGACATAGGGGCTGTCGGAACTTCGGAACTTCCGGCCCCCTGTCGGGAAAATGCTGTTGCTATACAGACCTGGTCGATTTACTTATTTTGGCTTTCAAGAGGATCATGTTTCTGCGATAAAACCCAAAATTTTCGGTCCACTTTGCCCACTCTTCCTCAGTTCCGCTACTAATAGCTAAATATAGTACAAACCCTTTCCACCTTTTCAAGTAGCTTAATATTAGTAGAATACATGGATTTATGTAAATGTCGGTCATTTCATCTCATTTTGCTAAACCTAGTTAATCTTCTCTTGTGTCTGTCATGCGGTAAGGTTAGTGACTCGAGGATGGAAGTACAGTGTAGATTATGCCCGATATGGCCCAACTGCCTTGACAATTGACCTATATAGGGTGTCCCAAAGATGTATACAGTTTCATTACTTTTTCAAGGTACTTTGAACCATTGAAATTTGTATCTAATGCTTGTTTTGTTCTTCTAGAGACATGGAAGTTTTGTTTGACAGCCATTAATGACTTATGAAAATACCAAGTCTGATGATTCACTAGGGTATACGGAAGTTTGACAGCCATTAATGACTTATGAAAACGCCAAGGATCGAAAATCGCCGTTCACGAGGACGTTGAATGACCACCATACTCCCCCGGCCTCACTCCTCCAGATTTCTTCTTGTGGGGCTACCTAAAGGACAGGATCTATTGCAATCCAAAGCCACGGACACTAGATCAGCTCAGGGATAATATCAGGAGAGAGATCAACAATATCCACCAGGAAACATTTCCTGCAGTTATACGAAACATGGCAGTTCGTATGCAATCAGTTATTGGACGTCGTGGGGGTTATATCTAGCATGTGGTCTGAGGGAGAAGGGTTAATTCATGACAGACTTTGCCGGACAACCACAAAATGACAACGCAGAAAACACTTCCACCCTTTTGCTTTAGAATGATACCAATTTTGTTTCAGGAAATTCAAATTATGACCATGCATTTTGATCCTCAAATGTATCCATTTTTTTGGACACCCTGTGTATGCTTCAGTACAGATTCTTTTTAGTGTAGGTCTATCCGAAATAATTTCGCGCGCTTTGAGATTTCACATTTTAGATTCTGGGGATAAATCATGGCGGAAATATGTTTGTCTAGTATATACAAATATTATGAAATATATGCACCGCAATAGCATAATCTAGTCCACAAGTTTTCTTCAAATCCCTCCTCACCAGCTCCTCGATGACATCATGGCTGTCGGGGCTTCGGGTCGCTGCCCTCCCCCGTCGGGCAAAACCTGGCGCCACCCCTGACGCGGCGCCAACAGATGGTGCGCTCCGCTTAGATAACGAGACAACCAAAAGTCCCATGCTTGCGATCAAGCCTACCAGTTGAATTTTGAGGCCCCAATACCAAAATACTTGCAGAAGATTTCAAAAGAGAAACCAAATTTTCTTTATTGAGCACAAGCGAGCAACTAGTGAGTGACTGTGAGTGCCTAGAGAGAGCACAACAAATGACTCAATGCTCCGAACTCCTGACGCCCAAGATCGTTATCGGGCTGTAGACAGTGGCGTGTGCAGGATTTCAGAGGTGGGGGGCACAACCTGTGATTCCCCCCGACTGACATGGAGGGGTGTCAGAAGTGCACCGAAGGTGCATTACGAGCACGAAGCGCGATTTTGCACGCGTGGGGTCCAGGGGACCGCACTAGGGCCCCTGGCGGGGTCCAGGGGCAGAGCCCCGGTGGGTGTCCAGGGGGCGAAGCCCCCGGAAGCTCCTGCAATATAAGGTAATAAGACCGCCGTAAATTGGTCCTAGAGACCGTATTGATCAGGTTTCGTTTGTTTCAGATTTTGTGAAATTCGATGTCAATGACGGAGAGTTCAAGTTGTCCTCTATGCGTTGTAAGCTGCAGTATGCTACAGTATGTTTCACATAGCCTACATTGACAGGACTGTAAGACCACGAGGACTGTAAGATCACGAGACCAGTCAAGAAGGCTTCTTGAGATGATCGCAAAAGTTAACAGCACAGTTTCATCCTTTAACCTATATAGTTTTACCATTACAGATGGTTAAAGTGACTAGCGCGAAGCGCGAAGGAAACTTAAAGATAGTAGGCCTACCAGCACCATGGGCCAGATATTGATATTGATAGCATCCTATCTGATCATTCACTGAAGGGCGATTGGAAGAGCCCTGTCCTTTGGTAAACGACCATATAATGAAAAAAATCTCTCCTAATTTCATTCTGTAGGCTACTTCTAAGTTTTGAGTGCCAGGGATCGCGCCAGGATTTTGCCCGACGGGTGGCTAGACGGGCGGAGGCAGTGACCCGAAGCCCTGACAGCCCCGATGCCGTCAAGGGGATGGTGAGGAGGGATCTGAAGAAAATCTGTGTACTAAACCATGCCATTGTGGGGCATATATTTCATAAAATTTGTATATACTAGAGGAACGTAGTTTCGGCGCTGATTAAATGTTTTCGGCCCAGAATGTAAAGTGTGAAATTGCAAAGAGCGAGAAGCGAGAGAAAATTTTTTGGGTTATCTTACACTAAAAAGAGTCGGTACTTATTAAAAGCCAGTTAAGGTCAATTGTCCTGGCAGTTGGTCCCATCGGACATAACGTACATTGTATTTTTCTCCTCGTGTTCAACAGCCGTACCGTACTACAGACCCAAGAGAACATTGACTAAATGAGGTGACATGAGGTGAAACACCCAATATTTACCTAAATTCATGTATTCAACTTCTTCAGTTACTTGAAAAGGTGGAAATGGTTTGAACTATATTTAGCTATAAGTAACAGAACTGAGGAAGAGTGGGCAAAGCGTACCGAACATCTTGGGTTTCATTGCAGAAACGACCCTTTGAAATCCAAAATAAGTAAACCGATCATAAATGACGACAGAATTTCCCGACAGAGGGCTGGGCCTGCCGGCGACCCCAAGCTTCGACAGCCCCTCTGTCAAAGAGGTGGTTACAGGGGGATATGGCTTACTATCCCATGCCATTTCAGGGCATATTTTGCATAATATCACTTAATTCTTCATGAGTCGAGTTGCGCACTTTATATGTAGTGTTCTTTGGAATCTGAAACTTGAATTGCAAAGGGGGCGAAAATTTTTGGTAGGCTTACACAAAAAAGATATGTGATCATTAAGAACATAAGGGGAAAAAAAGAAAAACTGTAGGGGTTCTAGACCATATCGAGGATAACATACATTTTATCGAAACACCTGGAGTACACCCTATGAAATAGCCAAACTGGTCCGTGAGTCGCTCGCAAACTGACCGTACCGCATGACACACACAAGAGAACAGGAACTAGGCTTAGCGACATGGGATGGAACTTTCGACCTTCACATAAACAGTGTGCTCTACCTACATGTTTCGCGGTAAGGTTGGCAGGACCTGTGCTATCTAGCAATGTGTAATGGAACTGCTGAAGATCCTGGAGTGACTGTACAGCGCGCGTAGCGCGCCGAAACTTTTGGGTTCTTATTAGAGAAATTGTCCTCTCTCAGGCGCCGTCGCGTATCGATTAAGACTGCCCGATGCAGCCACCTGCTCCCACCTGGCGCCATCCCTGTTGAGTGCTCAGTGTGTCCCTTCAATCTTTTTCTCTTCCCCTAACCCTTAAATCCCCCGACTAAGGAATTTCCCCCGACTGACTTCGGAAGTGGGGGGCCTGTGCCCCCCCCCCCCCGCCCCCCCCCTTTGAACACGCTAATGGTTGTAGAGCATGCATCTCTCACAAGAAGGACGACAACTTTCTGACAGGACATTTATCATAAAATTTCTGACACAGGGAATTTCAATGAAAGCTTGTTTTTATACGGATCAAAGACCCTAGGAATCGCGTGGGAAATGCCATTTCCTGCAGTCTGGGGGTCTTCCGGACCAAAAATTTTCTCTGTACGCTTCGCGCCAACTTATGGTGGCGCGCCGCTTAGATAGTAACTATATCGCAAAACCCCCCTTTAGTCAAAACCTGCATCCGTCCGTCTAATGTGTGGCAACAGTTTACACAAGCACGTACATTCAAGTTTTGGAACTCATCGTCGAAAGGCGGAACAAGGAAATGAAACAAACTTCTTCTAGTGTGTTTAAAGAAAGCAACCTATACAATCAAAACTGCACGATGTATCCAAATATAGTAAACAACTCATGTATAAGCTTTGGTTAGTAATAGCTTGTACAGATATGAAAAAGATGCGAATTGTTAATGGATAGAGTTGTAACTTGAAATCATACCTACTTTTCAATTGAAGTCTTTAATGAATCATTTGATATCATGGAACCGGTGTTATGTCTTCTCGTCTCTTCATTTCCCATTCTGTCTTGGCTGAGATGGCTAATATAAATATGACGAAAATAAAAAGTGAGATGAAATACGTAAGATGAAGTCATTTTCCCATTTTTTATAAGACTGTGAGCTTACACGGTAAACCTTCCACACGTCAACCAAGCCCCTGCATAGCCAAGGGGGGCAGGGGATGGAGTCCCCTGGAAATGTTTTCGCCCCAAGGAATTTACCCTTTCATTACCGTAAGATGTTATTTGACTCCCTAAGAGCTATCTAGTCCCCCCCCCCACCCCCCGTCAATACCTTGTTTAGCTAGGGGCCTAACTTTAACACGTAAGCACATTCTTGAAATATTGGCATAGCACACTATTTGTTGCAAACTTGTCATGTAAAATATTACTGTTCGATTGAGAGTTACAAGAGCCACAACTAGGTTATTCTGTCTCCTCTAACCAGGGAGTGAGTTGGTATTCGGAAGGAAATTTAATTTAACAGAATTTTTAATTTATGCTAATACTCTAAGACCCACAAAATTCCGGAGAGATTATCGATAATAAGCTTCTTATTCCGTTGATGGGGATTTCTTTTATTTGTTGGCTTCAGTTTGATATGGACATGTAAGCAACATCATTCAGGTCTAGTAATCCTATCACAATTGACTTACTCAGGACAATGCCTTGATGAGTAGGTTTACGCCGCCACCAATTTAGGGGCAGGTGCTTCAAAACTCGAAACGACTGTTTGATTGAAATAAACCAATGAGGTCTGCCTGTTCCTAAAGAACGAACGTCATGAAAATAAGATGCAGAGGCAGGAGTCTAATTTTCGTCACACTGAGCAATTCGGAAAGCTTCCGGAAGTTTCCTGAAATGACCAGGTATTATCATGTCCAGATTTTTACGTATAGCCTTATTGGTATACTCTCATCCGGGTCACCGACTGTCCAAAGGTGAAATAGGCCTATTTGTTATTTTCCAGTGACTGGCAATGCTATAGCAGAAGCGACAGCCCCCCCCCCCCCCCCCGTCTATTAAAATGCCAAGAAAGATACAAGGGACAGATTACTGTGTGACCTTGGCGGTACAAACCTCACTTCAAGCGATGGATCTCCTCTCAAATAACAACTCCCTGCTCTATAACAACTGTCTTAGTACCTTGGTTACATAAAGCGTGCAATTTACTACACCATAACGACTGTAAATGGTGGGAAGCCATTTTGTGAAATCGCCATAACGAACGAAAATGAATATCCAGCTCCTACAAGACGCTAAATGTTGAACTGAAATCCTCAATTAGTGAAAAAAAAAACAGATTTCATATGCCAAAGTCTGTACTTACCACATGCACACATTGTCAACAATGTAAGGATTTAATCGCTTAGTGTTACAGTGTCACTAAACTACTACATTAAGAGTCATGCAAATCATGCAAGTTGTAATTTGAGCTGTAGCGGAAAGTTACGTGCTTTTTTGAACACCTTGTCGTTGCCCTCATGGCCACTTGATCCAATCTTAAACTGCTGAAACAAAGTTCGTTGATCCACAACTTAATATAACTTCAGTCGAGGCTATAATAAACGTAAGGGACTACTTCCAATGGGGAGGGGAGGGGTACCTGGCTGCAGCATTTTTGCCCGAAATTTTAATGAATGTTTGCTCGAGAACAGGCGATGTACATCCAAGGTTACCCGAATGTGGCACATTTTCTACCCGACTGGGGGCTGCATTCCCAGCCCCAACTTTGTACGCTTATGAAGGCTTTAAAGTTCCTTGATAACATAAAAAGGGCAGTGATTAAGGATCGCTTTTCTCACTCTTTCATTGCAGACACTTTCAGTTTTGGTTTCTTGAAAACATAGAAACTTGCCAGAGTTCACAAATGTCAAGAGCTGCAATAGGTCGCACAGATTCTATGTGTGTCCCTACATATACAGATGGCATATATATATATATATATATATATATATATAATTATATATATATATATATATATATATATATATATATATATATATATATATATATATATATAAGCAGATAATAGACCTTACGCATATGACGTCACAGAACAGAAAGTGCGCCCTCCTATGGAGGCAAACGCGTAGTATCATTGCAACTTACAACAACAAATGCAGACAGCTTATTTGTGTACAGGTTTACAACACGCGCTTCCCAAATCTAAGTCATGCGTGCAGTGTGCTTCATTGTTTGTCCCAAAATTACGTAGCGTGACGTCATACATAAGGTTCATTCATAAAAACGATAATGTCAATTATATGTCATCATGACCAACGGGATAGATAGAGGGTGCCCCAGAAAAATTTTCGCTACCAAGAAGATTAAAAATTACCATTGGCTTGATACATACATTTTAGTATAGTTCACACTACTAAAAATCCCCCCACCCCGGAAGCTATCTCACCCCCTTCAGTACCTTGTCTGGTTAATGGCCAGCATCTTACGCTTCTTGACCCTATCTTTATCACTTTGTGATGTACTGAATGTGTGACCTTGTTGTCACTCAGTGTGAAAATGTCGTTTGACAACCTGAAAGTGAAACACACTATATTGCGCACTATTCTGTTGAAGCGTTAGTGTATGCAAGCCAAGTTAATCTAGTTGAAAGTTCATCGCCGACAGTGTTATAAACGCTTAATATAGTTGTGACACTGGAGTGTTTTATTGCGGCCGTGTTTCTTCTCCACTTAATGACTTATTAAACTCTATCTACAGTACATCATGAAGCAAGCTCCTCATTTAGGTGATGAAATTTACCATTTAAAGATTGTGAAAAACCTCTCATCTTTTCACTTGTTGCAATTCTCCTATCGCTAATAAGATATGACAGCATGCAATTGATCAAATTGCCCTTAAACTTTTAAAAAACTACCACTGACAGCAAATAAATGCATGTATATATGAGAACTAGTTAGAAGTCGGCAGCACTACAGCATGCATTTTTTCAAGCTTGAATACACTACCTGAAATTTACAGGTCATGGGTTTGGAACTATTGCTTTTAGAAGTAATTTCATATCGTTACCTGTTACATAGTGAAAGAGCTTACGTTTCACATTTGACAGAGAAAATAGTTTGCTACATAATAGAGAGCTTTGAGGATATCTAAGAGGATGGGGGTGCTGTCATTTTGTGTCATGGTTTCCAAACTTTAAGTATGACAGTGAGTGGAAGGGTAATTTAAATTGCGTTTCAAATGACATTTTGTACTAGCTTGCCAGATAAACTTGTTCAAGTAAGTCACAATATCACAATGTGACAAAAATGTATAATGCTTGTCTAGTTTCATTTAGAGTACCTTATGGGGAGAGTAGCGACATTGACGTTCCAAAAATTACAGGCCACGTGACAACAGGATCCATTTTGTTTCCTAAAAGTGTCCGACGTCAATACACAATCAGTGTACTGTGTTTGCCCATAAAATGACACGTTTGTTTGCGTTTTGGTGCAACAATCGGTCCGAGAAAGGGTTTAGAATGTACGGATTTCCAACCAATATCGAAAGAAGAAAGATTTGGTTGTGGTTAGTGGACCCAGGGCCCTATATTGGGAACACTATGACTTTAGAATAATGCTATGATTCTTGGTGCTATTCTTAGGTGAATGTGAACAGCAGTTTCATGTCCTTCTTTATGTGCTTTATTTGGAGATACATCACATGTCATACTACGTGCGGTAATGCTCCACAATCTGTAAGACCTGGCCCAGGGCCCCAAATTAGGTATGAAGGTTCTTAAACTAGTACTCTCTCAGGTAGCAAACCTATATATATATATATATATATATATATATATATATATATATATATATATATATATATATATATATATATATATATATATATATATATATATATATAAATAGGCCCCATATGAGTGAATCCACATGGGGCCATTACATTTTGGACCCAAGATTCATATGGGACCCATATGACACATATGGGATAGTTCTGGGGACCACGTGAGGCAGTTGCCCACATGGGCCAGAACTATCCCATATACGTCATATGGATCATATGGGCTGGCCCATTCGGACCCCTTATAACTCTTGGATGCAAAATCATATGGGCCCCATATGCAGGCCCATATGGACCCCTAAGGATCTCATATGGCAATGTTACCTGGGCTGTGCAATTCAAATGCAAAATACCTGTATAATGACAAATATAACAATCCAGAAATGATTAAGTGTGATTTTAATGTATTTGTGTGGTTCAGTGCTCTTTTGCCCAAAGTAGGACCCTGGGCCCGAACCCTTTAATCGACTATCAAGCTGCCTTATTCTGAGCCTTATACCTAAAATATTCATGCTTAGCTATTATCCACCTGAAGTGAATAGACCCAGCGATGATTTTTCGGTTCATGTACGAGGTTTTCATATGGCTAGGACTATAATTTGGCCAAGAGACCACAGGGCTATATTGTGTAAACAGAGGAAACCTTTTTCCTCTTGTCTGAATCTGATGCATTATACCATCGAAATGTCCATATGGTGTCAAAAACTTCACCGTCCAGGGTGTGGCCTATTAAGTCTTTGGGCCCTTCGTGTGGCCCAGGGGCCTCTTGCCATTCGATCCCCATACGGAACTTCATCGCATAATTTCCAGTCGTATGCTTCTCCACCGTGACATCACGTCACAAATGTCGAAACATTTTGTGAACTTTTGGTGTAAAAGGAAAAGTTAATCGCTCTTAAATATCATGCATATAAAAAATAGGAACTAATTAAATGGCCCTTAGGGCCCTCCTCCAACCCATTTTACTGTGACTGGAACCCAACAGATTTGTCACGCGACACTCTACCCCTCCCGTTCCATTGTCACCGGAAACGATAAAAATGAAACCTACAGAGCTTACATGGGACTCAGGAGTCATTGTGAAGTGTATGCTAGAGACTAAGCCAGTGGAAACAAAATAGCGTCTAAATTTAAGTTGTCGCTACTCTCCCTATAAAGGTGCTCTAGTTTAATTTCCTAGACAGCGCCATCTCCTTTGTAAAGTTGAGCAGAGTTGTTCTGTTTAGATATTCTTTACAAGTACAAGGGGAGATCAGGTGGCCTTCTCTAGGAGCTTTTTTTTACTTGTTTTGATGTGAAATTATCTTAGCTCGGGCCGTGATGGGCATATGGTCAGTGACTAAGGTTCTTGTGTCCGGACCCGAGAATGACGGAAACATTAGTGACATAAAAGATGACCTCTGACAAAGATTTTAAGCCATTTTAACCAATCAGGGATAAGGTCTCGTTACTCGGGAAATTTAAAATTAATGCCCGTGATTTTAGGAACTTGGGCCTCGTTTTTATCTGACGCCGTAGCTGTTCGGAAATACATACCTACCTCCGAGATTTAAAGAATTCCAAAGCTAGTGAGTTAGAAGTTGCTCCCCCAAGAAATTGCAAATCATTGTCAAGACTGTGTTAATCCATGTTTTAAGTCTATTGAGCACGGAGTTGCTCCTGTATTTTCAAGTGGATCAAAGCAGTAGTAACTCTGTAAGTAATTCCTCCAGGGGCGTCTCCAGAGCATTCTGAATGGGAGAGGGGTGTGCCATGTTTTGCCGACTAAGGGAAGAAAATGCTGACGGAAGAAATGACGCTGGTAGCGCGAAACAAGTGTCTGCGGGGTCTCAGTCAGGGCCCAGAGGCAATACCCAGATAGGGACCACTGACAAAACCCCCGGAAATATGGACCGTTTTCCAAATTATGGGAATAAGAATGAAGCCTGTAACTGTCTTCGAGGTGTTCAAAGGGAAAGGGCAGTCGCTCAATCTTTTTGGAAACATGAGCAAAATCTTATAAATTTCCCCTTAGCTTCTTTACAAATATCTTTCAATATAATGTGAGTAAAATTACTAGGCTATTACATATTTCAGGTAAACTAGGTAGCTATTATGCATGAATTGAAAAATTTAGCAACAAAATCATGGACACATGACTTAAACAGATCCATTTATGAATTAGGATACCGGGTGCACTAGTTCAAATTTAGGGGACTGCATTTTCCCTTTAATGGACAAATTAATAGATCACTAAAATCACGATTTGAACACTTCTTCATAATTTCTTAACTCGACTAACAGCCTGTGGGGTTGCTGATGCTGGGAGTTGGGATGAGGGGAGAGCGGACGATATTAGGGGGTTGTGTGTGGCTATGGAATATTATTATCACTCAAGTTGTCAAATAGGAAGTAGGCCTAATCATGCTAAGTAACAGCGACCATTTTTTTTTCAAGGCAGTTAGAAAGAAGTACAGAGTCTAATAAATTGCATAGGAGGCTTTTTCTTTTGTAAACGATAGGCCTATATTTTCAAGTACCAAATTAAGTTGGAGTAAGCCGGAGGGGAAAATATAGAGGGGAAATGCCCCTGTAATGTCATCACTCTTTGCAGACCACTTTGGAAGTAACTGGATGAAATCTTACTACCAGTGGCTGATCCGTGAATTTTCATTGTAAAGTTATTCATGCTGTACATACAGGACCATTGTCGACCTCGTCCCCACCATGGTTAGGGACTTGGATTTTACCTCAGAAAAACACAAATTTGTCACTACAGTTATGAATCTTTCCCACATGCGGCACGAGCATGGGGAAAATTTGGCATCCAAAACGCCCTTGGCTCCAAACCCATCATCCCAAACCCCTACAGACATTTATAGCTTAAACGCCTTTTGGGTTCCTTTTAATAACACAAAGCAAAAATTTTCGGTCTTTTGGGGGCATGTGCCCTTTTGCTCTCTGTTTAGGCGTCACTGTCCTGTTCCTCGCAAGGCGCCATTCCTAACCCAAACGTTGTACATTGCATAAAATTCCACACTAAAACACACATTTGTCACTGCGATTTAGCTGTCCAGCATCTATCAGCACCGATGGAAATCCAGCGGGATTGTAGCAAGTCCTGACTCGAGTTATTATCCCCCACTCTTCAGTTGACTCATAGTAGGCGTTTCCTAAATATTTGATTTAGGCTCATATTGAGTGTCCGTACAATAGACGCCAATATCGTGCAAAGGGGTACCTGAAATTTCCCCCTCGTACCATGCTTGCTGGAATTCTATTCGTTGTGCTTTCCTCGTTTCTCTCCTTTTCCTCCCTCCTTCCCCATCTTTCCTTCATTTTGCCGACAGATATAAAATTTTGTCGTCTCACCGTGACACGATATCACACTGCCATGAACAATCACTTTGTCACTTCTGAAAAGCTCATTGTAGTGCAGCCCCCCCCCCCCAACTGATATATGTTTGCGTTTTATGTGTTTCTGACGAGGTTTCCGAAATATTACAACCAGAGTTGTTTAAAGCCCACAAACATTCCAGTCTCCTCCCTGACCCCCCTATCCACCTTGGACATACACGCGGCGCTTTTTTCCCTTCCTTCTCTTCCTTCTTTTCTTCTCTCCTTCCCTCTTTTCCCTCTTTCCTTCATTTGCCGACTGGATCCATGGATCACACCATCCCTTCTAGCGCCAGTCTTGAATTTTACTTTTCAACATCATTGCCCAAGCCTCGTGAGAAACTAAGAGAGCATGTCGCTGCCCGAGGAGAATACCCCTACAACAGCATAATAGCTCACCTTGTTATGAGAAGAAGAGATACACAAGAAAGCTAAAGAAGAAATAGATTATTGTTTACTTTTAAATGGATATTTTGCGTTGTTTTTGCCATGTACCTTGCCTAACAACTATTTAGTAGGAAAAGCTTCAACAGCTACAACTGCCGACGTTATGAACGTAATTCTTGAATTAACTTTGAAAACCTTTGCACTCTAACTTGCACCTTTGAAAAGTATTATAAATTGATTTCCACCACCTGCAGACTGTCGTTTTAGTGTCTGTATAGTAGAACAGTGTGCAGTCAAAGTAGACTTTTCTCCATTTTTGTTATTATTTACCTACATACAGGTATAAGAAGATGATGGGTTTTCTTTTCCTTTACAGTGTGTTCATGTCTTATATGATTTTGTTAGTCTCTAAATCCAGATACACAGATACATATCCCGATGATAAAACTTAAAAAAAAAACATTAAATGCCTTTACACAGCATCAGCGACTGGACCACTGGTTAGTGTTGATTGGGTGTGAACATGCAGTATGAGCCAAGTAGCTTTAAATTTTTAATCCGTAAGAGTAAAAAATTTACAACCCCCCTTCCTTGAGGAATATTACGACAACCCAAAGGAGACTAAATCGAGGTGTTTGTACTGTTATTGATTGCCAAAAGGGGTTTAAGCCAGGTGGGCCCCCAGTTGGGAATATTTTCCAATTTCGTCTGAGAGCCTTTAAGCTTACGAGCTTACAATAAAGAATGTAGTCCCCGAAGGCCACCAGTCCCCGACGGTTACCTGATTTTGCTATTCAACTCTTCTGGAGAAAGGTTCTTCAGCTCTTCAACAAAAACTAAAAATTTCTGCAAAAGAATCTAAAAATGTCTTCAATTAAGACCCTATATTTTTTAAGTTTTTTTCCATAAAACCCAAAAGTTTTAGCCAGAAAATTTTGAGTTCTCCCTGCTTCCGGCAACAGTCTCTTTTTTCGGGCTTCAGGTTGTTTTACAGCGTCAGGTAGCTTGGCCCCCAGTTGTTTTATTCCTGGCAAAAGATCTCTAAACTTCATTTTTGGGCAGGTTACATTTCCTTTTCCTGTTTATGGGGGTACCAGTACGACTCAGGTAATGTTGTCAAAATCTTTAACAGAACTGTTTCAAGTTGAAATCAAGTTAAGCTGAAACCAAATGTAACACTTTACACTGTTGCAGATTTCTATGCAACTATAGAACAAAAGTAAAGAACGGTTCTTTTGCTATGTTGTTTTTGTACTTCTTCACTTTTTGGTTTGTACTTTCATATTTTACACACATTTACAGGAGTAAATGAAATAGGTTGCAATTATTTTTAGACCTTATTCCATCCTTGGATCTGGCAAGATATTAAACAAAACTTGAACATGGAGCAGACGTCAAACTTTTACTTTCGTTGTGTCTGTGACTATCTAATTGGCTATTATTAACAATAATTCAATCTGTATCAAATAACAACAGGATACAAATTCAAGTTAAGCTTGAAAACTACTCATGTACTATATGCCTTACATAATGAAGTCAGATCAATTTGTGGATTGAACCCCCAAGATATGAGCAGGGAAGTCCTTAAACCTCCCTGCTAAAACCTGTAATTTATTTCCCATACGTCTTGAAATGTTAAGATCAGTGCTGTCTATATTTTTCACCATTGAAACAAATAAGTGTTTTTGCATGCGAAGAAAGGGTGCGTGGACATTTTAAAGAATCTTTGGGGTAGCGACCCCATGGTTTTCGAGAGGGTAGGTCATATTAAGTTTATAAGTTTGTTAGATACCGAATAGGTTGTCACATGTAGATCAAAATACATCAGATTTTTGTAAAACTGATGTTATCCCTCCTAGAAAACAACAGCTTTAATTATAACCAAAAATGAACAGAAAGGAACCATGTACCATCAAGGAATCTTTTAGACACCTTCTTAAATGAAACAGGAGTCCAAGCTGAAAGTAAGTCTTGTACAAAAAGTCCCAAAGTGGTACATGCCCAAACATGGGCGTCCGCAGGCATGGTCAAGGGGGGGGGCACTTGCCCCCCTGGAAAATCAAAAATTTGAAAAAACGAGTAAAACTTAAAGAAAAAACCAAACAAAACGTGTTTTTCCTGTTTCTATTCGGTAAATAGGCTTAAGAAATGCCATTTCCAGCGATCTGGAAGGCATTTCGGGCTGAAATTTTCTTGTGCTTCGCGCCAACTCATGGTCACGCGGAGGTTTTGCCCACCCCTAGAAATTTTTGCCCCCCTGGATTTTTTTCTGCGGACGCCCATGTGCCCAAATTATGTTTGGTATGTAAGAGAAACTACAAGGTATGTAATGAAATTTGCATTCAAACAGGGCCGTCGCTAGAGGTGGGGTGTACATTTGACACCCCCAACCATTCACGGATCCAGTCGAGAAAAAAGCTAGGAGGGAAAAAAGAGGGAATGAGAGAGGAAAAGAGGAAAGAGAAAGACGGAAAAGGAAAGAAAGAAGAATGGAGAGAGAGGAAAAGAGCAAAAAATAAAGAGAATAAAAAAGGAAAAAGATAGCACGCGTGTGTTTAGGAGGGAGGCTCAGGGATGAAAAAATTGGAATTTAAGTAGGTTGTGGACAACTCACGTCGTTATATTTGAGAACTCCGTCAAAAAAAAAAATCAACACATGAAACGTAACCATATTCATTGGGCAGAACTGCACTACAACTTATAAGCTTCTCAGACATGTCAAAACTTGATCATGGCAATGTAATGATATCATGTCACGGTGAGACGATAAAATTTTACATCAGTCGGCAAAATGATGAAAAGAAAATAAGGGAGGAAAGAAAAAACGAAGGAAGACAAAATGAATAGAGTGGCAGCCTCCTTTCTCTCAAACTGCAGGGCTTCTAGAATTGTTCGATCATCCCATTTGAGTTGGAGTCAAGTAATTGAATCCTTAGAAAAAGCCTATACGAGTAAACTCAATTGTGGGAGATAGCTCGAGTCATAAACTTGAGACAGTCAATGTTTTCGAATGCAATTTTATGCAGCGTACTTTTGGAATTATAGGGATGGGTCCATGTGAGGAATTGGGGAGTGGGACCAGCATGAGGATGGGGGGCATGACCCAAGCGATTTTTGAAAATAATCGATTTTTTAAAGTTTGCAAAGGCGTTCGAGCTGTACTTTCTGTAGAGGTAAGATGAGGTGGTTTTGAACTGAGTGGTGGATATATTTTAATCATTACCCATCACAAATCCTAAAAATTATCAAAATTTCAGGCGCTTCGCACGCTCTAAGCTTCCAGCTTTATATTTTTAATACCATTCTTAACGTATATGGTCACGGGTTCAAGGTTATGTAACATTTTATGTACGTGTTTTGAAACAATTCCTATGCAAACTTCGGCGCACCTAGGGTGGAATTCCCACAGTTTACACTCCAGGCCTTATGATCATTTTTAGGACGATAATGGACGGAATTATTCTGATGAGAACTATTTTCCCAAAACTAAACTAAGGCTAGCAGCAATACGCGATTTTCAAGTTGTGGTAATCTTGTATTACGGGCACCATTTGTATGATCTAAAGTATATTGCTCATTGCACAAGCTTATTCAACGGTCATTAAGTAATTTTCAGAGTGAAAGCATTATGAATAATGCAATTTATAAATCTTCTATTCCACTCTGTTATACTTTTACTCCCCTCCCGGTCATTCCTCATTGGAAGCTGTAGATTTGTATTCTCGTTCAAAATCAGTGAAACTACTGTGTCTGGTGTGCTCTCCGAAAGCTGTAAAGTCTCATTTGGATGTCACTTAACAGACTTTCTGAGTTTATCTGGGACGGAATTATGACATCATCTCTTGTGGTGACCCCATTCGTCAAATCTTTGCGGCTCCACTGGAAAGGGGTTTATGTCGAATCCCCATAAAGGAAGAAGTTTCAAGCCTTAGTGAATGCGAGAAGCCATATTATACCCGACGGACGGTTTACCTGTTTTGCTCTCCAGAAGGGTGGATTTTTCTATTAAACTTAGTTTTGGCGCGCTTGTCCCGCCTTTGGGATTTCTCTGTTCCATTTCTTTAACAGTTCCGTTCCACATGACTAAGCAGTGCAGAACCCCTTCTGCAAAGTGAACTATAGATATTTTACACAGGTTCTGTGAAGATCTGAAATTTAATCCCGAACCGCCTACCGGTAGTTTTTCGCACAGTACAGTAAGCGGCGAAAGCGGGTTTGGCCATCGTCAGGCAGGAGGATCCCTGTGCAAAGTATGTTATCACCGATTTGGACCAGCCACCCTGACAACCGATGTATTATAATCTGAATGTGAATCGAGAGCGTTTTGGATGCCAAATTTTTGCCATGATCCTGCCAGAGATCCGAGAGAGATTCATAACTATAGTGACAAATTTGTGTTTTTCTGACATACAACCCAGGCCCTGACCATAGTAAGGCAGAGGTCGACAATTGTCCTGCATGTTCAGCATGGATAGCTTTCCAATGAAAATTCCCGGATCAGAAGTTGCTAATATGATTTCATCCAGTTGCTTCGAAAGTGGTCTGCCACAGTGATGGCACTGCAGGGGCATTTTCCTCCCCCCCCCCCCCGCTTTCCCCAACTATACCGACAACTTGAAAAAAAAGGCTAATCGAAAAGGACTCCTATGCAATTTATTAGACCTTATACTTCTAAACTGACTTACAAATACAGTATCTTTCGATGCACTTCGCGCGCATCTGTCACTGTTACTTGGCATAATAAAGCCCACTTCCTGTATGACAGCACGAGGGATAATACTGTTACAAAGCCATATACAACCCATACAATCATCTGTTCAAGGTCATCATCACCATCGTCATCGTCATCGTCATCGTCGTCATCATCATTATCATCAATCATCCTGACGACGACGACGGCGACGACGACGACGATGATGACTAGAGTCCAAATCATGGTTTCAGTGGTTTTTTCTTTACCCATTAAACGCCTTGAAAATAGTTGAATACTTCATTCCTATGCCCATAATGTTGTAAATGGTCCAAAATTTTGGGGACTTGTCTTGGCGTTGCCCCTGGGGCCATATGGCCGGCCCCTGGACCGTGTTTTGCCTGTCATTTGTTCTGCCCGCATTTTCTCCCTTTAGTCGGCACAACTTGGCACCCCCATTCAGAGTGCCCTGGCGACGTCCCTGTATTCAAATACCCTATAATGGTTCTTGAAATAATACAATTCTTGAAGTTACAACGTTTCGGACTAATGTTTTATGTGACTGAGCCTTGAGGCAAGCAGGGAAATGTCATAGCATTGCAACAATTAACAATGAATTATTCTTTGAAACCTGTACCTAATTTACGCCTCAGAACTGTGCTACTTTCGTAAAGTGAATAAACTCAAGGGATTGGGATTTAAAAAATGTTAATATACACGTATAGAGAAATTAGCAGCCTCAACATATTCAAAGGTTAAGTTGTCTGAAAAACACTGCATAGGCTACATTTAGTTCTGTTTGAGCTCATTTGTGGGGAAAAAAATATTTTTTTTATACAAGAAACCACGAATTAGCTATCCGTCCGAAAACTGTTTAGATTTGAGTTTTCAGAACGTAGACCTACCAATGGTATACTCTTCTGTAAATGATAATGAGAAAGGCAATATTTTAAATTGTCACCAATCACGCGAACCACTTAACATAACTTATATTATGATCCTCGTTAGATCAAAGTCTTTTCTTTAGCTAGCTAGCTAATATGTAGCTAGAAACTTGAACTTTAATCAGGGCTTGTAAACACGGTTTTGCATGGTTGCTCGATTATACCAACATTGTTTGCACATGATAGGCGTTTACCATATATTTTTTCACTTATGCTACACGTAAGACGTGTGATACCTGGAGGTTGTGTCGAATGCGAGTCTTTCCAGAGGGGCTTTACACTTGTCAGCCATTTGTGCAAGGAATTTTGAAAAAGCATATGAAGAAACTCGTATCCTCGATCCCTATTGCTATATAGGCTTATATAACTGTGGTAAGTTGCGACTTGATAAGATATATAATGCTGCTTGTTTAAACTGAAATCATTTTCATGTGGTCGAAGAAAATAACAGCTGGACCAACAGCTGATGTCTATCGATATGGGGTAATAAGATTTCACTTTAGTGGAAGTTTTCGTTATATTAAGTCGTCAAATCAGTAGTCGAAAGTAGTGCCATTTCATTTCCACCGTTTTGTTGTGGATTGCAAATTTGTAAACTTGTATTATCTCGCGACAAACACAAAGTTTTACCTTCAAACAAAACATTATGAACTGAGACGCATACCTGATAGCCGAAGTTATGTTTTAAGTCGGGTTCTATTTATTGGCATATTTTATACTTGTGACAGTAAAAATCATTTTCAGTCGTGATCTTTGTTGAACATGTCGCCATGGTATGTCATCTTCCTTTATATATAAGGTACGTGCTGTGTAATAAGAACTTGCCTGCAGTCCTCTCAATTGGCTTCATAATATTATGTGTAACTCATAGCGTCGTACAATCGGGTACCGTACGTGACAGCTACGAGTATGGTTTTCCATACTAACAACATGTACCTTGTGGTCTAGAGTGTTTCTGACCTTCACAATACATAATAACAAACAAGGTAATCAAACCTAATAAGGCAGAGTTGAATCGACAACACTGAACAAGCACTAATTAAAGGAAGGGTTTAAACAAAAAAATATGTTTAATAGGTAAAACAGGAAGTAAACCTGAGCCCTCCGGTCGAATTTTTCATTCAATTTGGTTGAGTGGTTCTCGAGATATCAGCTAAATAATCGCCTCACATTCATGAGCAATGCTTTGTTTCTTTTGTTTTTAAATCTGTTGTTCAGACCTTAAAGTTGAGTGGAATGTGACAAGTTGCCACGGGGAATTTAAACGGGCCGTAGCCTGGGAAAAATCTCAAGGAAGGGGGGGGGGCAGTTTATTGCTTTATCTAAGTGCACTATCTACCTAGGGTAGTTGACAACCGGGAGCATCTTTCCTTTGGCACCCACCAGGGAGTCGCTCTAAGAGAGGCGTCTATACGCATACGTAGGGGTGACATTTAGGAACGTCAGCTATGTTGCAAACTGGTGGTATCTTTGAAAAAGTTTTGAATTGAAAATAGGTTTAGAGTTCTTATTGTGCACCGGTAGTGAATATTTCTCATTTCTTGGCTGGGTTAACGAGAAGGGGTACTGTAGTAGGGGAGAGGGGGACACCCTCACCATTTGGGAGTTTGTTTATGTATATGTTTAGATTAAAAATTGTGCTAACTTTGTCAAAGCTTTGAACTGGTTGTATGATGTTACCGATTGTTTTCCGCTACGCGGGGGGGGGGGGGTGGAGTTGCCTAAGGTACCAACTTTGAGAAAATTTGCATATGTTTGATAGTTTGGATGCAAAAATGTTCTATCTGGCAAGATAGCACCTACAGATAGATTTGAACTTACTATATGTTAACCAATTTCTAGTAGGCCTATTTGGTGTTTTCTTCGGTCGTTCCAAGGGCGTAGGAAGCGGGATGTGGGGTTAACTCCCCAGTCAAAAATGTGGTGAAATGGAAGTATGCTTCCGCCCCCTCAATTCAAGAACGAAAATCCCTTATTTGCTCCCTCTGTAAAAAAAATTTCAAAAATTTGCAGTAATTTCCCTTAAAGTTTGCTCAAATATTACGACAAACTGCATCTAAGGACCCTCAAATATTCAAAAATCCCCCCTTAAACCCCTCCTCTGGACGGCGGTCCGAAACTACGCCCCCCTGTCAAGAACAAATGCTTACGCTTGTGGGTCGTGCCATGGCATGGCTCCAAGGACCCCATTCGTTGTTACGTACTGTAGGCCTATACAACAAAAAACTTTTTGTGAAAAGTGTCTCCCATATAGCGGGGAATAATGAACATGGTTAAAACTAATCCCTAATAATAATATTTGGGAAAAATCACTCTTTTCTTTAGAATAAGTGATTTTTCACTCTTATTTTTGTAATATTTGCATTTGTTTTATAAATTCATTACGGTTTTATAACAGGGACAGATTTTGAACGGTTTTTTCTTGGCTTTTTTTATATTTCTCTCAAGCAAATACTGATTTTTAGATAATTTATGAAAAAAAGTTTAACTTTTCTCAAATGAGATTGTTTAAAAATTTCTCCGTCTTGTCGAAATATTCAATAAACGACGTTACAAAACGTAATCCACCAAATTTTGATGAAAGTTTCATAAAAGTAAACATGTCAATAAATGGAGGCAGGAAAAAATGGCACTTTACAAGACA
Source organism: Holothuria leucospilota (assembly GCA_029531755.1). Lineage (NCBI taxonomy): Eukaryota > Metazoa > Echinodermata > Holothuroidea > Aspidochirotida > Holothuriidae > Holothuria > Holothuria leucospilota. Next base: position 37,557,325 of record CM055971.1, read on the forward strand.
AATTTCATTTTGTCTTCTCACTTTTTGTATTTTCGACTTTCTATTACGATACAAGGTGACTTATGGATTGAAACTATTTCTTTTTTACTACCTTACTGAATAATAAGTGAAATATTCAGTTATGGAAGGAGAAGGTGCCAAATCTTAGGAATTACGTGAAAAAAGACTCATAGATAAAATTACTGTTTTCACTGAAGGTAAAATATTTTATACGCCGTATAATACTACCACAATACTTACGTGAAACAAAATGACAGACAAATTATTTTTACTGATGGCGAGATATTTCATCCCACGTATAACACTACTACTGAAAGTGCGTAAACCAGACTGGAAAACAAATTTCTTTTTCCATTGAAGGTAAAATATTTTATACCATGTATAATCATGATACTACTGAAGTTTCGTAAAAACAAACTGACAGGCAAATTATTATGTTCATTAAAAGTAAAGTGGTTTATACCACGTATCATACCACTACTGAAATTAAGAACAGACTGACAGACAAGTTACTTTAAACATTGAAGATAAGACATGCAATGCCACGTATAATAATTAATTACGTTACAAAGACTGACAAAGTACGGTTTTCATAGAAGCTAACATATTTTATGCCACGCATTATATGTTAGTACTGAAAATACGTACACAAATACTAAGAGGCGAATGAATGTTTTCATTAATAATAATAATGACAATTTAGTAAAGCGCCGGTATCCGCCAAAAGACGCTCATGGCGCTGCCACAGTCCAACCAGAACAATTAAAAGTCTAAGAACAGGTGAGTCTTAAGTTTTTCTTTAAAAATATTCAAAGAGGTTGCAGAACGAATAGATAAAGGAAGATTGTTCCAGAGTTTGGCTGCAACAAAAACAAAAGACCTACTTCCCCACTTATTTTTAGCTACGTGCTCCTTGAGAAGACTTTGGGATGAACTCCTAAGACCTTGACGGCCGGGAGAATATGAAGTCAATAGTTCATGCAAATACACAGGTTCCGAAAAGCTTAAAGTCTTATATACATAAAGTAATAATTTGAAGCGAATTCGCCTTTCAATGGGAAGCCAATGCAGTTCTCTCAGTACTGGAGTTATATGAGAAGATGATGGAATCCTAGATATTAATCTTGCTGCAATGTTCTGAATACGCTGAAGACGGCTGATTTGAGTTTTGGAGATACCATAAAGTAGGGAATTTCCTACATCCAACTTCGACGTCACAAAGGCATGAACCATTGTTTTAGCTGTATCATTGTCAATATGATTGCGAATACGACCAATGTTTCTTAAAGAAATACAAGCAGCTTTACATATAGCTGTGACATGATGTTCCATGGATAAATGAGGATCAAATATCACTCCAAGGTTTCTCAGCTGGGGGGATGGAGAAATTTGCATGTCACCAATACTAATGTAGGGAATATGAACTTTGCTTGTATGGCACTTGTTTCCAATTAACATAAACTCAGTCTTGTCATCATTCAGCTTTAAAAAATTCTCAGACATCCATTTTCTAATATGATCAATACAGGTCTGCAGACTGAATAGAGCAGCATCAACTTCCGCTTGCACAGGATTAACAGAAATGTATAACTGAGTATCATCAGCATACAAGTGGTACTGTATTTTTAAGGTAAAATATTTAATGCCCCCTATAATACTATAATACCACTACTACTTAAATAACGTTACAACTTACAAAGACTGACAAAGTACGGTTTTCATTGAAGGTAAAATATTTTGTACCACGCATTATGCTACTACTGAAATACGTACACACATAATAAATAAGGAATAAAAGTTTCATGGAAGGTAAAATATTTACATGTAATGCCACCTATAATACCACTACTGCTTAATAACGTTACAACTTACAAAGACTGACAAAGTACGGTTTTCACCTTTTCATGGAAGGTAAAATATTTTATGCCACGCATTATGCTACTAATGAAATACGTATACACACATACTAAATAACGCTTTCTATGTCTTGTTACCTGGTTACCTACATCTAAATATTCTGTGGCATGTGTAAAAAGAAAGTATAGGTCTACTTCTATAGGTGTCAGGTATGTTCTATACATCATGTAGTTATAGCTAGTGCAAAAACATTCGTAACACGACATGGATCCAGTATTTAAGGAAGACGCGCATTCCTAAGAACTAATCAGCCACACATTACATCTAAAGCGGGGTCGGGGTATCTCTCCGGAGAAATTCGAGAAAAATGGAACCCTTTGTACGGTTTTTCATTTTCTGGGGGTTTTAAAATCGTAAACAATGAAATTTTAAGCATTTTTTGTATTATTTGTGAATAGCAAACTTTCATTTAGGGTGTAAAAATATCAGGAAGGGGAGAGCAGCTTCCCCTTCCCCCCCCCCACCTCGCAAGCTACGACCCTGTAAAACTTGATAGAATTACTATACTTCTCATGCATTCACATGATGATAACATTAAATAACAACGGGGAAAACTGGCAGAAAAGTTTAAAGAAAAACAAACGCGAGCTCACTAATGTGTGGTTATGATGTCACATGTGCTTGCTTCAAGTTAACTAATTGGCCTGAAAACATCTCCATCTGCAGATATCTTGAGAATCACACATCAGATTTCAATGCAAATTTTACAGACCTCTCTCGAAACTCCATTTAGGCCTATACCCTTCTTTTAAACTTCATGGTGAAATCCTGAAGCCCTAGTTGCATTTCCACACAAAATAATTTATTCGAATGAGATAATAAACCCTGGACTATAAACAGACATTAATGTCTGAAATGTTAACTTTATTTGTTAGTTGCATTTGGGTGAACTGCGTAAAACCTTCTTGGTGCTACTTTATTTTCAGGTCGAACAGAAACTGATAAATGGCGGATTCAACGAAATGGTGGCAAGACTTGCCATGCCATTATCATCCTTCTTGGAATCTCAGTGAGATATCTCAGCTAGACTTGAATAAGCTGAAACACCACATCGATCGAAACGAAAATGATATCATGGTTGTCGAGAGATTGCTGTATGCAGCGTTTCTGGAAGTACCGATTGGGTCGCCATACAATCTGTCCCGACCCAGCGTTGTTCAAGCTCGTGAGTATCTTCGAGAAGCAGAGGAATATATTGAGACTAATTTACGAGACAACCGCGATGCGTCAATTGGTTATGGTATCGTCATAAATGCATGTCGCATGTGGACAGGTCAATCAATGCGTGAATGGGAGGAAAAGCTGCAAATCTTGGAAGAAGAGAAGAAAACGTCCTCTAAATACAAATATTATATCAGTGCAGTGAGAGCGTTTGCGCTGTCGAGATTGGGGCCTCGATGGGTGGAGGAGGCTAAAGTGCACTACGAGTATGCATTGGAAGGTATTCCAGAGAATAGTCAGTGGTTGTATGGTAAAGCGTCCATGGTTGGAAGACTACTACTTCTCAACTACCCCAACGTGAAATTTGAGAAATCTGCAAATCTAGGCTATCGCGATATGTTAAACGAAGAAAAGGATATCTTGGAAAAGGTTTTGACGCTTAATGAACACTTTCATATCGCAAGAGTTATGTATGGACAGGTTCTCTATAATCTTGGCGAGACGGAGGAAGCGGAATATAATATTGAAAAAGCACGCGAAGCAGCACGAAACAATAGAAGCATCGCAGAAATAGCATCAAAGTACTACCAGAGAACAGAGCAACCAGAAAAGGCGCTAGAAATTTTACTTTCACTTCCGAACGCGTCCAAAACAGCTGAAGTACATTTTTTATTAGGCAAACTCTACAAAAGCCAATCATATAGAAGAAAGCAATTATCTGAAAAGAAAGCAAAGTGGAACTTGGCCTTGGATCACTTTAATGAGGCTTTAAGATTAGATGAACGACATTACCCTGCACTCAGTTCCAGAGCAGAAGTGAATGCCAGACTGGGAAACTACGAACAAGCAAGAAAAAATTATGCAGACCTTCTTAGTAGTAACTTACTTGGCAATACTAAGCTTCAAAAGGATAAATTTTTTACCCTGAAAACTTTACTGAGCCTTGACAGCAAAGACATAAAGAAGATACTTTCCGACGAGGAGTATGTCAATTACTCTTACGAAGTACTTGAAATAGCGGTAACGAAATATTCAGAAGAGCAAAATGGTAATTTGACATTTAATGATAATGCAAAAACACCTATCAAGATTTCCACAAGTGCTTTGAAAGATATGTGCAGAACTCAGGACGTTCAAATAGGCTTTTTGGCTAAGCTCAAATTAGCACATTTCCATTTGCTGTGTAGAAGGTATAAAGAGGCAACCAAACTTTATGAAAGTTTACAGGCCGAAACGAGCAAGGTTAAGCGGGAGAATATTGAAGTAATGTGGGGATTGTTCAAGTGCCACCTGGGCCAAAAAAATTACAAAGACGCTGCTAGAATGGTGAGAAAAATACGGGAAAAAGAGCAAGTTTTTTACTGCGTTGCAGAGTTATACGCCGACATCTACACTACCAAAGCTAAGCTCTTAATTCAACTACGAGAGTGTATTAATGCAGGAGAAATTTTCTCTGAACACCCAGATGAAGCAACTAACGCCCTTAGTGGAGATATGTTAGAAGACGAAAATATGTTTGCGATTGCTCGCTTACTTGAAAACGCCATAGAAATGGGGAGTTTGGAAGCTTGTTTTGTGTTTTTCAAAATCAATAAACTTCAGGCCCATTTTCTGACATCTATGCAAATTCCAAGAATCGTCGCAAAAATTGAACGAGTCAACAACGAAGAAATTGTAAATACGCAGATGACCTTCCAAATGGAAAATGATGTGGGTGATATAGATAACTCAACCACAACAAAGAGAAATGTCATGAAAGACAAAATTGAAGAACTGCTGACGTACAAGGAGATCTATGAAGAACACGGCAAACACTTCCTTCGTGGAGAAGATTTCGAAGGTTTTAATGCTTACCAACAATTTACTATCATTAATGTGTATACAAAATTGTCAAAGCTGCGCAAAAACCTACTGACCTTTGAAGTTGTTGAGAATAGAAAGAATGAAAACGCAGACTGGAGTATCGATTGTGAGGAAGCAGTTACCGCGGTCCTACTAACTGCAAGATTTCTTTTGGATCACATTATATCTGATTATCAGGTATGTTTAAACGTTCAAAATGAGCTCAGTCTAAGGAGTTTTGATCTCCCTGAGGCTCGTTACATGTTTTTTGGTCTTAATAATGAAATTTTTTAACAGAGTGACAATCAGACATGAGCTAAAAACCAAATATTTTGTTATCTGACCGTTTAAATTTGATTCCTTTGAGCCATGGCGTTACAAATGCATTTTGTTAAAGTTTGAAGTTGATCGAACTTGCGATCGACTGAGTTTGCAAACACTTTTTTTGCAGAACTTAAATGTTAATATAATCAGACAACCGTTCAAATAATGTTTGATTTTTAGCTGGACACCTCTTAACCAGAAAGCATTACTTTAGACTTCTTTGTTATCATCCGCTACATATCTTGTGCAAAGGCGTCTAGGAAACTTTTAGAAAGTGGGGCGGAAGTGAATGTTAGTGACCAGTGCCCTGGGGGAGGGGTCAAAAGGGAGGAGGAATTTTTTGACTATTTAAAGTGCCCTAGATGCAAAATGGTGCAATGTGTGACAAACTTTGAAGTAATTCAATACCATTTTTGGCTGTTTATCATCCAGAGTGCGGGAAGGGGGGGGGGGGCGAAAAGAGGTTTTCACCCCCACCAATCAGAGATCGGGGCGGTCGACCCCGCTGCCTCCTTTTTTCCTGTGTTGTGGTTTAATGAGTTTTTCAAACGAACAGGTAACCTCAAATCATTTTTCTGTATACTTGACCCTTTGATCTTTTAACATTACTGACGCATGCACACGTTTTCATTAGCTAGATACCTACCTATTAAGTCTGAACTTGACTTGACTAACGTTTAAGAGGAGTTTGCAACACACTTTAGCACTCAGACACACATGTCCAAATCAGCCGAAATTTTGCGAAACATGTTTTCGTTATTCAGGGCCGTAGTCTGGGGAAAAATCCACGGGGAACAGTTAATAGCACTAAGTAAAACCCCCAGTGACGTACTTAGGACAAATAACGACCGGGCGAAACCTTCCTTTGTCACCACCCCACCATCCCCCTTCCCTAAGTGGGTTCTAAGCGCAGGGGTGACATAACCAAAGCCAGCTTAGTTGCCAACTGGTGTTATGTTTGAAAAAGTTTTGAAGTGAGTGTATATTTAGAATTCTAACTGTGTGGTGAATATTTTTATCTCTTGGTTTGGTTAAAAGGAAGAGATATTGTCTTGTGGGAGGATGACACCCTAACTCTTTTAATTTTTTGTTTACGTAGGTTTAGATGGAAAATGTTGCTATATTTGTTAATAAGGTTTGAACTGAAAATTACATGGTTTAAAATGTTCATTACTGAGTGAATTATGCAGGATGCGGAGGGGAGGGGGATATTTCCTGAGGTGCCAGCTTTGAGAAAATTTGGAAATATGTATGATTGCATAGAAGAACCAGAAAGCCCAGAGGCTTAGTGATTTCTTGCTGAAAGGGGGTAAGTTGTTGCACTGAGGTTCATCCCTCGCATTTATACTTCTTGACCATATCATTTTTACGGTGTTTTCACAATTTGACCTCTGCTGATTTCATATGACTTTTGAACCCCACCAAAAAGTGAATAATTAAAAATTAAAAATGTCTCAGGAGGGATCGTACCCGGACCGGCTGCGTGAGAAACAGAGCTCTAATCCATTAGGCCATCAAAGAACTCGTGCAGCATATGGTATTTCTATTATGCTGTTAGTCACAGTATCCTTTTCACGTATTCATAAGTAGGTAATTTAAATTAGTATTATTACTGTAAGTTATACGTGTGAAAAAAATAAATAAATGTTCTCTATAATTTTATTTTTGGAATGGTAGAAAATTCAGCCCTAGCTTTCCGTTGGTCACGAAACGCCGAACACAATTAGTTTACGAGGTCTTCGTAGTTGCACTTCTGATGACGTCATATAACCTTCGACCTCCAACAAACTCATAGGGTTCTCTCTCTTAAAGTAACACATCTATGTGCCAAATATGAAAAGGATCCATCATCCCTGTCTTGAAATATCGTGTTTTTTCGAGGTTTTGACCTCTGGTGACCTTAAATGACCTCTGAACCCCACTGAAAACAATTAGGTTCCTTCTTGCAATACTATAAAGTTATATACCAAGTATAAAGATTGTCCATCATTGTTATCTTGGGATGTGGTGTTTACAAGCAGTTTCTGAATTTCGTCATTTTCACCTCCCGTGACCTCAGGTAACCTTTGACCTTTACCAAAACCAACTGGGTCTATTTTATGACTATAACGTATCCACATGCCAAGTATGCTTCCTATCTAGAGATAGGTTTTGGTTTTCAACCTCCGGTGACCTCACATGACCTTTGACTCCACCAAAAACTAGGGAGTTTCCTCTTTTTACAGTAATTCTATATCCCAAGTATGAAAATTATCCGTCAGTGCTATCTTGAGATACCGTACGTGTTAACAGGCCAAGCGTCACAAACACATACATGTTGGAAATGTAGTTGTACAGTTTGTTTCTATTTATGTACAGCAGCTGTGTCAAATGCTTGTGAGATAGTATGGGTATATGGGCAATTACGCAGTAAACCAACACGGTAGCATCACATAAGGGTTAATTTCCATTCTATGTTAGTTTCATTTCTTTTATTATGTTCAGGGCTAATCCTTAGATGTACAGAGATAGCCTAAAAATTTTCATCTTGCTACCTAAATTTTGAAAAAATATTTCTATGTAGGTCCTATGGAAAATATAACAGGCGAACATTGACATACATAACGGGTGTTATGTCATACAAAATAGAAATGGCTATTTTTCAGAAAGTGTATATTGTCATACAAAATAGAAATGGCTATTTTTCAGAAAGTTTATCATGTACATACTTTTTGCCATTTTCTGAGGATGATATGTAGCAATACTTAATAACTAACCCATTGGAGGCATTTTTTGATCAATATGAAGCTCAGGAGACCATAAATTGTAAATGTATGACAATGTTACACCCGTTATGAAATTGTGTTCGCCCGTTATAAAAAAATGCTGATAAAATGCTGAAACTCAAAAAGTTTGCAATATATATGGACCGTGCCAATAAATTAGGTTGCTATGTTGTGATGGTTTATAATAAACAAGGTAACATCAAAATATGATGTACATAGGACCCATGAAGCACATTTGAAATTATTTGACATACATTTATGTGATGCATATGTATGTCAAACAATTGTAGGGAACTGTAAATTACCCTGTGAACATCATTAATTGATGTTACCATGTTTATTATCAATTTTCACAGTTATATTAACCTCTAGGTATAAAGCAAGGGCCATATATGGTAAAATTTGGGAGAAAAGAACCCTTGCATGCGATCCCCTAGGTTCTTAGATCCTTAAAATCATAATTAGAACAGTGAAATTTTTAGCATGTCATTCCTTTTTATCAAGTGCCAAAACTTTCATTTCCGATTTGGAAGTCACGGGTTAGGGGCAACTACTCCTCCCCGCTCCACAGGCCTAGTAGCTCTTACAGAGTCATGGCCATGGGCGTCCGCAGTAAAAATGCCTGGGAAACAATTTACCTTGGAGTATGCCTTGAACCCTAGTGCCGAAAGCAAGAAGCTAAAAGCTGGGGACTGAGGGTTCTCCACGAGAATGTTTCCTTAAATTCGATGGCTTTGGGGCAGTCTGGACCATTTCTAAAGGAAATCCAGCCTGCGTCCCCAATTATTTGAAATGCCAGTGAAAAACGTTTGTTATCGTGCTCGCAAATTTCAGATAGTAACTGTCGGTCAATTTTATGGGAATGGTGATATAGATGGTGGGGAAAGTGAAAAGCAGGAGCGATTTCAAGGGCTTTGAAATAGTAATTTACTTAAGCATTGATCCTACGGGTGGCTCGAAAGAAAAAACTCCAAAACAAAGACCTCATACCTCAAAAACACAGACGCCTCGAAAATACATACTTCGAACACACCTTCACTTTGAAGAAACCTTCAAGCACTTAGGAGACAAGGAGTTAATGACTGGTAGTGATCATCTCCTTGGTCCTCAGAGAGGAGAAGGGCAGAAATCGGACATGTTCATCAACCGCCTCCTTTTTGATTCATTGCTGAAGGCAAAAGGAATCTATGCAAACACCCGTGAGATTGCACGTACATGTGTCTGTATGTATGTTTGTTTGTGGCGCTTGTCTTGATAGCGATGATGGATAATTTCCATAATTAAAAAAAATAGAATTATCATATTAAGAGTTTTTGGTGGAGGTCAAAGGTCATGTGGGGTCATCAGAGGTCAAAAACCGAAAACCTTGTAAACACGTTATATCTAAGTAGGAAGCCTGGATGCTTTTCATATTGGTATGTGGATGCGTTAGAGTCAAAGATTAACCTAGTTGAGTTTGATAACTGTCAATGGTTATCTGCCGTCACCGGAGGTGAAAATACGGAATTCTTAAAAACTGTTGTTTTTAGTGGAGGTCAGAGGTCGTTTGAGGTCATCAGAGGTCAAAAACCGAAAACCCTGATAAAATAGCCTACGATATATTCGGGACAGGGATGATGGATCCTTTTCATACTTGGTATAAAGATGTGTTACTTTAAGAGAGAGGGTTTTGTTGGAGGTTAAAGGTTATATGAGGTCATCAGAGGTGAAACTACGAAAACCTTTTAAACTAAATAGACAGTGGGGGTACCTCCAAATTGTGTCCGGCTTTTCGTGACTAACGAGAAGATATGCCCTGAATTTTTCTACCATTCCAAAGATAAAGTTATAGAGAACAACATTTATTTTTTCACAAGCATAACTGTTACAGTAATAATACTAATTCAAATTACCTAATCATGAACACGAGGATGCTGTGACTAAAGCATGATTAGATGTACCTTATGATGAATGATTTCATTGACGGCGAATAAGAGCTTGGTTTCTCAGGCAGACGGTGTGGAAGACACTGTCTTTTTTCATTTTTTGTTACCCCTCCCACCTTTGGTGGGGATCAAAGGTCATGTGAGGTCAGCAGGAGTCAAGTTGTGAAAACGTAAACATGATGTAGTCAAGAAGTGTAATTTTGCAGGATGAACTCAGTGCAACAAATCACCCCCTTCCAGCAAGGAATCACTAAGCCTTTGGGCATTCTGGTTAGGAATTAGGAGCGTCTATTAGTACAATTGCCGATGCTACTTACATTTGCCACTTCTAAGCCACCTGACCGGGAACACATTTAATCCCCCTCCCCTGTTATGGGCAATCGCATATTTTGTCATGCGATGAGTGTGAGCCGGACCGATAGTTAGTGTGTGCCTTATATCGCGGGAGCAGGGAAAATATTACAGGTTAGGCTGTATTATGTCGATGTGCTAAGTGAATCAGGAGAAAAATTTCGATATGAGGCAGACAGTAAGTCTCAGAAACAGTTTAATCAGGTAAAGTGGGAAGAGGCTAGATGCATACACAAAGCGTAGAGGCTCAACAAACACATGATACTTTTGAGAATGACATCCTTCAAACATCTAAAAATGACATTTAAAAGACGCGAAAAAAGACAAAATGGCAAGTTGAGTCAAGTTGAGTGAAAGTAACATTGGGCCATACAATGGCTTTGGGTTAGCGCACAGCGCGTCGAAAAATCATTTGACATTTAGCCTAAGATTACTTAATCTATTTGCAGCGGCCGAGTTTTTGTACTCAAACAGTCATAAACTTGTAGAAACATTAACGAAATATCGTGTTTTAAGCGCAAGGAGCAAGTCAAAAAATACCTTACCAAGATCATGTGAGGGGAATTCTAATCCATTTACAAGTATTATGATGATCTGAACTCAAGCTTTCATACAGCAGCAAAGGAAGTAACACAGATGACACATCGGATTTTTAAGTCACATGTGTCTAAGTGAGCAAATGAGGGGGTTTAAATTAAGTGTTGGGTCTTTATGACCGACGGTAACATTCTTATACGAATCTCTTTACGTGAACACTAATTATGTCTGGACTTTTGAGCCTGGTGATCCTTCCTCAGGGCGCGAAATGTTTATGAAACTTGCCTAGGCTAAATCAGTGCCTTTTCTGTTGTTGCAAATTACGCCTGTATCATTTGACAACCGTTAATGGCGGTAGCGTGCACTATGTTGAGAATTCCTGAAATGTAGAAACTGAATATGTTAAGAAAAGATTCCACGAAAGTACTCGAAATTAGTATACGAATATATTACTATGTCGAAGGTACAATGGAGGATGCATTAGAAATGTCAAAATATTTGATACATGATAAACAAAACCATGGAAACCTGTTTTCTTGTTGTAGGTCTAGAATTAAATTAAGCTATTTCAAAAATAGATAATAGGGCTTATTAACGGAAGCTAAAAGCTTTGTGGAAATGCCAGCGACAAATCTTTAAATCAATAAGCTTTGCCTCCGATGAATCGCTGAGAATAGTCAAAATTTATGTTCATTTCTATTGCTGATGATTATTGTCGGGCTGTGACAAGCAAACTTTGAAGAAGGATTCTTATTAAAGACTACTTGCAAGAAACTATAAAGCAGGATAATCGCACCGATCCTGGGAGAGACACTTTGCTAGATAGGGCTGCATTCTGCTATTAGCGACTCATTGCTCATTCCAGGACCTAACTCATAAAATATTGCAGACTATTCCTCAGTTGGACAATCTCCCTGAAGGGAAGAAAAAGATCAACTGGTTACCCTTAAATTCATAACCCCTTGGATCTTAAACAAAAAGTTGAGTAATGTTAATAGGGGACGGTTCAAAAATTAAGTCCTTGCGATGAAAAACAATAAACAGAAAGTTGACTCGGAGAAGGCGTAAGAAAGAACTAGGAATTTATTTTGAAGGCAACGAAAGTGTAGCGAGAAAATGGTATAATGTTATAACACATACACGGTACGCATACAGCGGAGATAGGCCCACAATACAGGTTGCCTCTGGGCATGCAGTATGACCATGCACCTCCACCCATCTCTTGCGCCAAAACCGTTCAGTATTGAGTGCATTGTTAATACAGTTTTTATAATTACGTCAACAGGAAACAGAGCGAGTGCATCGTGAGAGGGGGGATCTCCGAGTGTGGGACCACCTGTTACGTAAGAACACGCGAAAAATGACTAATGCGTGAACCCTATAACCCATACTAGGAATAGCTTGGAGAAAATGTAATTTATACTTATCATAATACTAATCTCATCTGTATTTTTTTCTTTTAAATGTCGGCTATTGTTCCGTAATAACCCCGTGATTTGCCTGAAAATACCGTTCGCTCTCTAATAGAGGTCTGATCAGAGGGGCACTCAACAGGAATCTGGTCAAAAATTTGAGTAGATCCGGTTCAAAAATGAATCAATTTTCATTTCTGAACCAAATCTAGTCAAACAATTGATCAGATTCCTGTTCGGTGCCCTTGTGATCAGATTCGGTTCAAATTTGACCAGACCTTTTTTAAGAGTGCGGGGTGCCCTCTTGCTCCCCTTTAGAAGCAGCACCTGGCTACGATTATTTTACTTTCTCAACGCCCCCCCCCCAAAAAAAGCCAAAAAAATGGTAGCATACAAGTCTAGAAAGTGAACTAGTATACAAATAATGGATGTTAATGAGTGCGACAGTATGAACTGAAAGACTGAAAGTTCTATTCAACGAGGCGAAGCCGAATTAAATAGAACGTGAAATCTTTCAACGAATGAAATTATTCATACTATCGCACGAATGAAAAACATTCATTATTTGTTTTGTATAACACCTTATAACTTTGATCTAGTCGTTATGTACCTATTACTTACGTACGATATGCAATGTGCGATCCCCAAAGCTACATTGGTTTATTGAGTTGTGGCAGAGTTTGTATCACCGCAGTGCGGATAGCTGACGTCACCGCCGTGTTATGCTAAAGTATAACACATGACCGTGTGTTACACTAAACCATTGCTTGACGGATAAGACACAACCATGATGATAGTGCCGAATCACCCATGGCATGTGACCACCAATCCTCCAATCAAATGTAGAGAAATTAATAAGGTGTTATATAGAACTCAATAGTCAAAAGACATGAAGTTTATATTCGATGTTATCAGCTTTTCGATCGACAGCAAATATGTCTGCAAGTGAAGGTCTATTTTTTTCGAGGTCTGTGTTTTCGAGGACTGTGGTTTCAAGGTCTGTGTTTTCGAGGTCTGTTTTCAAGGTCTGTATTTTCGAGGTCTAAGGTCTGTGTTTTCGAGGTCTGAGGTCTGGGGCCTGTGTTTTCGAGGTCTGTATTCTGCATACACCCCCTGATCCTACATGAAGTAATAACGGGGCAATTCCACAAAAGTACTACTACAGACAGCAGTACACCTATTGAGCTCTAGAGAAACACACCGATTTCTGAATTGTGCAAGCAAGGGCATGCATGGTGCGTGTAAAGCTAGCCGTACACTACACGACTTTGCACACCGCAACTCAACTCGATCGTCGGATCTCCAACAGTCGTATAGTGTGCATAAGTTTATGACTGCGACTGGAAGTTTTAGAACCAGTTTTAAGTCGGGCCGACTTCAGTCGGGAAGAACGAACATGTTGGTTCTTCCCGACTGAAGTCGGCGCGACTTAAAACTGATCTTAAAACTGCCAATCGCAGTCTTAAACTCTTGCACAACTCACGACTGTTGGTGACCCGACGATCGAGTTGGGTTGCGGTGTGCTAAGTCGCGTAGTGTACGGCTAGCTTAACGGACATACGTTTAGTGTGTTGAAAATAATGTTCGCCGTCCTTATAGTTTAACAAGGGCAACAATGTTGCCGAAGCTAGCTCAGCTTATCCTGTTGAACTAAAAGTCTGCAGTCAATATTTCTGTTGGGTTTGTAACTCATACGTACGTTAGAAAACAAAGAGGTAAATGTAAATGCAATGAAATATGTATTGAACTCCTGAAGTCTCTGAAAGACTAAATCTGGTACACAAAGTTAACTTTATATACTGCACAGATGTTAGTATACAAATAATAAATGTTTATGAGTGTGCTGCTGTGTAGACCTCATTTGTTTTCCATAATTGGACTCAGATAGTAACTTCCGATAAAGAAATTTTACAAATGGTTAAAGGTCTTAAAAGCGATATTTTGCCCCAAAGATATTCCTTGAACTTGTCCAGGGACAAAAGTTCAAATGCGGGTTGCCACTATGATTTGGAAAAACCAAAACTGCTCAATTGCTCAATATAAAGGGATAATTTCTAAATTAAATTCTTTACGCGCCTTATTATGAGTACTCTTTAGTACCGTTTTCCCCTACAAAATTATTTTATTGCATAATATTTTTATGATTGGGATCTACCAGGTATAAATCGTCGATCGCTTTTAAGACCGGTGAATGTGTCGCAACAGGCCGGAGGGTAAATACCGTTCGTAAAGCGTTGGAAAATATGCACACGTACACTAAGTCTAAGGCTATTGGCTCGTAGCCTGACAAGGTACATACTGAATGGGGACGAAATGGCTTCCAGGGGCTAAAAATTTTTAAGGGGGCCAAATGTGTACAAATGCCATTAAGCCATTGGTAACTTGAAAACTTTCTAGGGGGCGAAAACATTTCAAAGAGGGATTCTCCCCCTTGGCTAGAAACCTGAGCTGCACAATTTCTGCCTCTGAGACTAACATATGGCACACGCCTTCAAACAGCACGTTTTCATTTCCAAACCGAAACTTGTTTTTGGAATGTTAGCACAACCGTCAAGCTTAGACCGAATGAAGCATTGTATTTTCAATCAACGTGCTATGTTCTTTGTGTTCCTCTTTCCCTTACGACATTTCCTAGACAACATTTACCTTAACTTGAAGTCAGTAGCCATTTACCCCGCGCCGGCATCCCAATTCACGAGTAGCTTCTTTCCTTCATATGACAATATACACTAATTTGCTATTAAGGAAAGATAAGTCATTTGTTTACCTTTCATACTAAATATTTTTTGTCCAGAAATGTTAAGAAAAATGTTTGTAAAGGAGATACAAGGAGATTTGAAAGATTAAGGTAATGTTTACAAATAACTTGAAACTTGAGGCGACTGCATATATTCTCTTTAAACTTAAAGCCAAACTCCTAAAACCATTCAGACATCAGGCTAAGTTGAATACTTGTTTCTGCCTCAACACAAAAATGTGTATAGGCCTAGCTTATACCACTTTTTCGCACAAGGCCACTTATTCTCAAGAACATGCACAACTTTCAAACGTCCGGTATTTCTTTTCGAGTAGGCCTAACCATCCAACCAGTTTAGCTAGTCTATTATTAAAACGCCTGAATGAGATCAGCGCCACATGCCACGTAACGCCTCCATAATAGGCTGTACAGTATATCCCGTTTTCATGTCATATCCCTGGTTTGGAAAGCAAAGAGCTGAGCAAACATAGTCTGACATAGTGGGGTATCTCAAGTACGTTATTCAAAAATCGATAATTGTAGTAATTGTCGTATTGATGTGAAACCCCATAATCAAATAGTATATACCCAACACTCTATCGATGTGGCGTACCCACGCTAAACTTAACTGATTTACATAATTTGCACACCTATTACGTAATCGCTTGCTTTCAACAATAGTGAACAAGTGTGTTGCTACCTGAGTTGAAGGCATGTGTGGAGCGTGATTATAACATGAACTTCGATAACACCAGCACACTTCCACATTTCATGTATAAAGCTGGTCACAATTTTTTAATACGAAAAAAATTCCTTCGAAACAAAGTTAATTAGACATGAGTAAGTCTGACATTGAGCTTAAGAAAATCATTAAAATCATATACATAATCATATACAAAAACCGCTGAAAAAGAGAAGAACGAATTTCGCTGCTTGTACCTATGCTTGTACCCATTGAACCGCATGAAGTGGAAGTAGTACCACCAAGTTACGTCATAGTTCCAAGTAGAAATATACATTTTACACAGGGAGAGTTTTAGTTATGTGTCTTAAATATCGTTGTATTTATGCCTAAAGGGTAAAGAAAGAGCCTTCAATACATTTTTCAAATTTTTATGACAACATTAAATTTACCGCATCTTTCCTGGCAATCACAATATCTCGAAGAAAATATTATTTGCCAGAAATATACCTATGCTATAATACAACGAACCAACATGTCTCATGAACCTTGGGGGGGGGGCTAAACCGAGTCACATAATGGGGAAAAAACATGCACATCAAATAACATGACAGTTTCTACTATTGTACAACTTACTAAAAAAGTAAATATTTACGTGCTCCTCCCTCATGCACTTCTCTTACAACTACTATTATGGTATCTAAACTGGGATAATATAAATCCTTCACGACAAATCACCTAATTAGTGTTGGTATGATCTGAATCTCATTATTTTGCACAAAATATTCCCGAAGATGGGGACTTCGCCAGAATTTGTTTCAAAAAGTGCTGTTTTCATGCCTTTAATGATTGCAGAAACCAAAAAAAATTTAACTTTTGTTCAGCACAAATTGAACTATCTATATGAAACATGTTATCAAGATTGGTGCAAAACTGAAAGACAAGAAGGGAATTTTACGTTTTCAAACAAAGCCCCCTCCCGAGGTCAAATAGCGGTCAAATTAATCGAAAAGAGTCGCAGCATACAGATATCACTTTCGCTAACATCTCTACTGAATTTCAGCCAAATCTAACGAAAAACAGCGAAATGCCAGGCACTTAAACGCAAATGTTATGGTGACTGACGTTTGCCGTGCACGACAGCAATAGCTCAGCTGAAAGCTTTCAGCTGAGCTAAAAATGATGGTGTGCCACAATTACGTGCACTTCAAAAAAGTGAAAAGTAAGTTTCCGCTGACTAACTTTTCCTAACAAGCTCTGTACAATCCTTAATTACTGTCTGAATTTTACAAGTATAATTTGTACGGGTACAGCATGCACACTATGAGCGATTAGTGCAGATTCTGCTGTGGGTGCAATCCGATAATGGTAGCAATCTACAGAGAAGTAAGTTACAAGGTGAATCAGAGGACATTGTGTTCTTCTTAGCCTTGTAACAAATAACTCACAATCATCTCAGTTTAAAAAAAAATACTTGATACTATAATCTTTTATTGGAAATTATTTGTTACACCTTCACAAACTCTTGCTTAATTGTCTTTATAAGCTGATAAGTAATAGACCCTTTTCCAAATAACAATTACAAAGGTATGCATCATTTTTGTCAATAGCATTTTACTGTAACTCAAGAACGGCGCACACCAACACTGTATCCCACAATCCTTTGGGATTGATACTTGGAAAAGCGTCTATTACTCATACTTGTCATTTAAAGTGTCACTTCTAATGATCTTATATGAGGTATTTAAATCCGAGGAAAGATGTATGGTCGTCGAGATTCGCTAGGACATGATATTGAATTTTCAAAGCCTCCGTTAACCTGGTTAAGTTATTACTTAGGGCTATGAAAGTCTTATCCTGCGTCACTTTGAATTGTTTTCGTAGGATGCTTTGATTGAAGGTGAAAAGCCAAACTCAGACTTCTGCATACACTATGATGGCAACATTGACAAAGGAGAGGCTGACACGAAACTGAACCGTTGGCTGAAAATCAGATTTCCAAAGTGCGAACAAAAGGTACCAAAACATATCACTGACATGCTGTTGAAGGTAAGCTTTCAAATACAAAACTTTGAATTCAGCAGTAACTCTACGAATTCTGTATGATAAACTGAGTTACGTTTAAATTATCGTCTATAAACCCTTTTCCAAATAACAATTACAAAGGATTGTGGGATAGAGTTTGGTATGCGTCGTTTTTGTCAGTGGCATATTACTGTGGCGAAAAACGACGCATACAAAAACACTATCCCACAATTCTTTGTAATTGCTATTTGGAAAAGGGTCCATGGGCTGCATTTATTCAAAGTGACACCACTCTGTCATTGAAGTACTATGATAGCAGTTTTTTTCCAGTTGTGAATAAGTAAATGTGGTAATAATACGCAGGACTTCTACTGAACTAATTACTTGTAAAAACCCACTACAACAGCGTGAGGGGCTTAGTCACAGAGGCAGTCACTAGTCGCCCCCTCCCCCAAATTTCAAAGTTTAACCTGTTGCGTGGGCGTTCTAAGCTTACCAGGCTTTATAATGACTCGTGTATTTCAATAATAAGAAAAAGTTTTACGGATTTATTGTATAGCGGATACGATGGATACTAACTTTTGCAATGTATATTGAAGTAAAGCATTGCAGTCCTCAAAAACATTTTTCACGAGCCGTGGGTTGGGGTGCAGTCCTCGAAGTTCCGGAAAACCTGTTTGTCAGACTAAGTTTTAGGAAAAATCAGGCCATTTTATTGGGGAATTAATAGTGCATAGGTATAGTTGTCGGGTTTGCACACCCGGTTGGACAGTTTGAATGGAACATGCATACAAAGCGTCATGAAGCCCCACCAGTTGTGCGTGGCTTTAAAAAAAATTTTAACAAGAGAAAATTCCACAATAGTTACGTGTTAATAACTTGTTTTAGTTTATTATGTTTTAAATTTGACCTCAAACCAGGTAACTAATTGTTACATGCATGCAATTTTCAAGCCCAAGAGCCATTTCAAGGTTTCAATATAAACTACCTATCACTCTTAACCTCATGACTACGAAAGTCTACTGAACAAATGAATTCTCCATCAGAATCTTCCGACAGACAATATATAGTTACAATTTGTTTAATTCAATTAGGCAGTTATAATTCCTGCACTCTCAAGTATTTGGTCCAACAGTCTGACATGTTGTACAATCAGCTGGCTCCTTAGATGTTACTTTTACAAAGCGTGGTAGTATTCCGCAATTAACCAATTCCAATTCATGCACGTTCATGTGTTCTTAATCCAGAACTCTGCCATATGCAATCAGCTGTTTGCCAAATAGCAGTTCCGGTTCTGATAATTGTTTTTTTTTTTATGTTTTGTTAGTGTTGTTTACAGAAGAGACAATGTGGGAAAGTCCAGATACAAACTTTCGTGTATCACACATGAAACACTATTCAAAATTTACACCAGTGGTCCCCAACAGGGGGGTTATCGCTCCTGGGGGCGATTTTTGCAACTTATGGGGTCAATGAGCGCTAAGGGGGCGGGTAAAGGGGACGTTTTGTAAAAATGAGTTATACTCAATTTAAACCGGGACTTTACAACATTTCAAAAGCTTTTCTCTAGCTGAACTCTCAAACTGGTTCGCATGAAAAGGAGATATATGAAGTCAACGAGTCGAGTAGGTCTAATATTTCCTTCCCAGATGCCACGAAATCGCATCTAACAGTGTTTAATTTTCCCTTTTTTTTTTGGCAAGGACCCTCATATTCCCATCAGTGACAGTAAAAGCTGTGACGTAAAGGGCCATGGCTAAAACTGTCCCGCCACATCAACCTTGAATTTGTTTTTTCCTTGCAGTCCATAAACATGACATACTGGCAGGATTGACTACAACTGTAGATAAATGTAACAAAATTAGGTAACTATTGAATCAGGGAGCTGTATGCACCCTGACTGAGTGTACGATGAATTAAAGTGTATTCAAAAATCCAATTTTTCGGTACGCCAATTTCGGGTTTCTCATTATCGCCACCTGTAGGGCAACTTGAGTGGCATACGTCTTTGAAAGTCATGCCACCCCTACCATCCTTCTTCCTCCCACCTACAGGAAAATTCCCTTGCAGCATCAAAGGGAACTTCCCTCATTTTATTATAAATTGAAATACAAACTGGTCTAAGATGATTTTTGTAATCTCTTACTGCGCATTTAAGGTTATTAAGTAATCGGAAGATAATCAAAATTTGACTGAGATTGCCTCATTCTTGTGTCGATAATATCGTCATCACCCTAGAGCTTCCGGGGACTTCGCCCTAGTTCCCCCACTGGGCCGTTGCCCCTGCCCCATTAACCTAAAGGCCCTTGACCGAACGGTCCGCAACACAGTGCTGCCTTTGGCAACTGTAAAATTCCAAAGCATTTGACCGGGATAAAGTCTTCGAGCTTTCGTAAATCGTGGGTTAATGATTCGCCATCTAAAAAGGGTGTTAGTTTTTTAAAGTTCCCGCCGCAGTTTTGCCACCCTGGGCCGGTCCCACAAGTAAAAACAATGTACGTGTAGATCTACCCTTTATGTCAACATGTGTTTTTACTACTGTTGTCAGTGGCGCCGCCAGGATTTGGTGATTGGGGGCAAAACAGATGACGTCGTAATGCCACCTCAGCCCCCCCCCCCAGTCTGCGCAATTTTTACCCTTTTTGTGCGTCCCTGTGGTTGTATAAAGCAGTATGGGACTCTTTTTGTCACTACATAAAGGTGCCGTCCTGGGGGAGGGGTCTAAGGGTACCCCCTACCCTTTGAGCAATTTTGTTAATTTAAGTTTGCCTAGATGCAAAATGGTGCTATGTCTGGGGTATATTTGAACTGATCATATATGGCTGGAAAATATCCATAATTTAGTGAATTCTAATTTTTGGTCAAATGAAAAAGGGAGTGAGCATGCCTGCGATTGTATATAGCAGGGGTCCCCCTCCCCTTTGAGAAATTTTGTTAATGTAAGGTTGCTTAGACGGATACAAAATGGTGTTATCTTTGGGATATTTTTGGAACTGATAATATGACTGGAAAATATCCCTAATTTAGTGAATTCTAATTTTTGGTTAGGTGAAAGAGGATAGTATGTATAGTTCTAAAGAAGGGTATGTTGTAAACAAACATCCTGAAGCTCCCCTTTGGCTACTTCAATACCTTCTATTGGGGGAAAGTTTTACGTAAAATACGTGTGCGTAGTCCACAGAAACATTCTTGGACTATTACAAAAATTTTCCTTTGCTTCATTGTGAATTATAAAAGGGTATCTAAGGCTAGCAGATACCGGTATAGTGCCTCCTTGAAGCTCTGGATTAATTATATAAAATGGGGTACTGATATGATGATTATTACCTGACGTCCAAATTATACTATAGAGCAAGATGACGAGGACTTAACAACTATAGTATTTTTACGAAAGAGGAGAGTATGTTGTCTAAGAGAAGAATACGTTGTCAACAAACCTCCTGAAGACTCCCTTGGTGCTACTTTACCGCCATCTATTTCGCCAAAGTTTTTACCCAAAAATACGTGCGTGGAGTCCACAGAAGCATTGTTGGACTATTACGATTTTTTTTCTCCCCCCCCCCCCCACTCATTTTGCATTATAAAAAGTCATTTAAGGCAGTCAGATATCTGTATAGGGCCTCATGGAAGCTCTGGATCAAGTATATAAAACAGAGCAACGACATAACGCTCATTATCTGACGTCCACATAATAATATAGAGTATGACGCAGAGTACTTTACAACTATCGTATTTTTACTAATTTTGAACGAAAACCCAGACGAACAGCTTGGGGAATGGGAGGGAGAGTATAGGTGCAGGGAGGTGATATTGAGACCTCCCTGACGGGTAAAGGAAAAGTGGTTAAGGACTAAAAAAATATTTTTTCGTCGTAAGTGTATTAACAATCACCATCTATACCGGTAATGGCTGCTCTCAAAGCGTTCGGTAAAAATTTTTGAAAAATGTGTAACGGCAAATACGCACTTTCAACCTTCCACATCATGCTGCAAATTAGATTGAAAGATCCCATAGCACCATTCTGTATCCAAGCATCCTTACTAGACAAAAAGTATTAAAGGGGAGGGGCCTTGAACAGCACCCCACATTACACCCAGTTAGTAAGAAAATAGGCACTAAAAGTAAGATAAGAATTTTTAAACGTGACCAGTTCAAAGCTTTTCAAAAATAGCACCATTTTGCATTTTAGCCACCTTACATACATAAAACTTTCTCAAAGAGTAGGTGCATCACCCCAGGTCGTATACACCCCCCATCCCCCTTCATAGAAAAGAGGCTATATGATGAAATTTCTAAACATGTATTTTCAGTTCGAGGCTTTGTCAAAGACATCCCAAATTTGCAAAGCGACCATACATGAATGTCACGTCCTCCATTTAGACCTCTCCAGTTAAACCCCCCTCCCCCATTATGGCGGCACTGGGTAACAATGAAAGAACCCGCCTGGGTGCCAACTATCCTATAGGTGCACTGTCATGAACTGCCCCCTAGCATTTCGTCCAGGCAACGGCCCTATACATCTGCTTATTAGCATACCCATACCAAAGATGAAGATGCATTATCAGCCATCCTGATTGGAAGGTATTTTAAAATTTTTACATTGTGCCACTCCCCTCATAACTATGGATGATACTGGCACCAAAGGCAATGCGGCACAACTCCACAGTCGAGTCAACATACGTACCTAGTATCAAACACTGCATACCTTTCCTACCATGAGTTTGCTTGTACACAAGCATTTCCACCCATTTTCAGAATTACCCCGTCCACTCATGAATATTCATGGCATGATAAACTGTTTATTAAAACTTGTTACCCCTGCCTATTACCATATCCATACTAAATATGAAGCTAATCACCCACTGTAATTGGGAAATATTGCCATTTAAGATTTTAACCTTTGTCCCCGTCCACTCATAAGAGTTTTAAAGGGTGATAAATTATATCTTTGTGGCCCGCGTCATTGAGAAAAGCCAGCCGTAAACAATAGAAAATTAGATGAGGTTTTACGGGTCATTTTTTAGCCAATTGGTTTTAGTCGGGCCGGCCACAGCCTTTTTCCAGTTGTGGCTCACTGGCTTGTTTTCCCTACTCAGTAAACAATAAGAAAACTCCATTCTGATGGTTACGCCAGCAGCACCTTTGCGATTTCCACTAAAATTTTCGGTCAGCACCAAGGTGCGTCCCTAAGGATCGATGAGTGGAGGATGCTGGACATTTTCCCGACAAAAAGGGTAACATTCCCGACAAAAATGACGAAATGTCTGTGTCAAGATCTGAGTTTAACTCATAAGCAGTAGCGTAGCCAGGATTTATCTCACGGGGGGGGGGGGGGAGAAGCAGTATGTTCTGTGATCGCCGGCCTGGAGGAGTCGTCTAAGAGGAGGGGCTGTCCCCTCCCCTTTGAAAATTTTTCGAAAAATCAGGTGTCCTTACATGCAATCTGGTGCTACATATGCTACCTTTGAAGTAAAATTACATTAAAAAATCTACGTGTTTTAAGTACTAAAAAAAAATCGCCATCAGTGGAGGATATGACCCAGTGAACCCCCCCCCCCCATACGCTCCTGCCCATAACCCTCGTTTGAAGTAATCTTTCCAAAAAAAAAAACAATGAAAGTTTTAAAAATAACGGATGGACAAGAGAAGCGAAAATAAAAAACAAAGAAACCTACCGGAAAACGCGGTTTGAAGGTCAAAAGCAGTCGTCCCAAACTTATTTTGAAACAATAGCTAAATGTAACAAATTTCTTCTAATTTCTCTTCCAAGTATCTTTCATAATATTTTCGGGCTATGTCCTAAAATATTATGAAAGATATTGCATATTCAAGGTAAACCAAGCAGTTGCTCCTTGTAAATTTTACAACTGAGTGAGAAAAATACTGTCACATGATTCTCAAGAGCCATTCAGGAAATAGGAATATCTACTATACAATTCTTTATTGGGGTGACTGCATTCTCCCTTTAACGTTTGGCATTGTCAATAACCTCGGCGTAATCGTTTTCATTTGTCTGTTACAACAGTAAGGTAGACTTCGACATGGAAGTAGTAGCTCCGAGGTAGTTCTTCTATGGTAGGAGCATAAGGTCTCCTCTTCAACGTGGGACGC
This sequence comes from Holothuria leucospilota, assembly GCA_029531755.1. Taxonomy (NCBI): domain Eukaryota; kingdom Metazoa; phylum Echinodermata; class Holothuroidea; order Aspidochirotida; family Holothuriidae; genus Holothuria; species Holothuria leucospilota. Next base: position 37,581,114 of record CM055971.1, read on the forward strand.
AGTTGCCCTCCTTAGGGCCCATTTCAGTTGTGTCCCCATGGAGGGGATCAGGGGGCGAGACCCCGGAAGCTCAGGAACATTTCCACAATTGTGTGCACCAGAATGAAGAATTAACTATCTGTAAATGACATTGAATACACACAAAATAAGCCAGGAAATCTCAGTCTTATCTCTATATCTTTTCAAAATAGCGTACTTCGGGCTAACCGCAGGTCTATTTCTTTAAGATGCATCGGGATTGATGGCGGGGAGGGTGACAGAGTTTCTGCGGTGTTTTGCAATAATAATTACACCTTGTTCGATGTGAAGTTACGAAAGGACAATAAGAGTTGATGATTGCGTGCAAAGAACGCCGAAAATAACACATTTTGGTTGTTTGCCTTCATTTTACATAGCAATTATATATGTGCAAACAACATTGAAAACGCCCTAATAAACCTTAAAAATTGCAGCTTGCCCTTTGGTTTCATAATAGCCAAGATCGACTAACGGCCATTCGATTCCTTTATGACGCAGCAGGTTTGAGGTTAAAAACGGGGGATTACAAAGGTTTCCGGGGATTTGGCAATAATCCAAGGCACGTTGCGTCCTTCTTGAATTAAAAATTGTACAACTTGTGCACATGAAGGCTGCGTGCAAAGCGATCGAGCCGAAAAAAAATGGAATTTTAAAGACCATTTGCTAATGTTTTAGGCACTGCACCTACAAAAGGAGTCAGAAAAACGAACTTCTTTCGCAATCATTGGAGTATAAAATGTACGCACTTTCAAGTTTACAGCAAACGCGAACACTCCCCCACTTCATGATTTTAGTAAGTGGAAAACCAGCGCATACTGCACCGACCAGAATGCTACGCGATATCGAAAACCAGTCGGGTGGCAGATGGGTCAGTTAGGAGTGTGCCAAATTTTGTTCTCGGCCTTACTGTCGGTCCCGATTGTGATCCGACAGTCTTCTTCGACTTCATCGGAAATACCAAACTTTGATATTCGGAGTGAAGTCGGGGGAAAAGGGGGGGGGGTCGTCGCAGTTTAGTAAGGCCGTAACAGTGTATAGCTGTCATTAACCGAAAGGCCACTCATCTTGTAATAAATTGGCCAATAAAGAAGCCTTGGCAAAATCAGGCGACGGCACAATGTGCTCGTCCCAATGTGTGACTTATAAACAGTAGATAGACTTTGGAAGTTATCCACCTCGGTAATGTGTTGCGGGTGTGGGCCGTTAACCTACAATCCGACTGCGACCAGACGCACCTGACTAGTAACTAATACCGTGAACTTATCCCCGACGAGCAGCCAGGGCGTGTTGCATCACATTCCAATAAGGCTTTTGTTTCAGTGTCGGACATACTGTCTGTTTCATGACAGCCAATTATGCAATATACGGTACTTCTACTTTCCCGACAGCTGGATTTCTTCAAAAGACAGTGGCTTCCAAATAGTGTTGTAGAGATCACTTACTGACGCATTACCCTTAATTTTTTTATTACTTTTCCGACAATATATAATAATTTCCCGCCAAACAAAGTAGTTTGCCAATACAATTAAATCTAAAAGCGTTCTGTACGAAACATTTGTAATGTATCTATCACTCATTATACAGGCACTCTCTTCCAATTACTCCATATTCTTTCTGTCTTTGACCTTTATAAATATTAGCTGGGTGTTTTCATGCATAACTTTGTTCATTGCAAGTTGCCAAAATGCTACAGTAATTTTTATGTTCAAAATAGACATTATCATGATTATGATACCAAGAAAAAGCATCTACTCACTATTCCCTACTCTAGAACATGTCTCACCAAGTCTCAGATTAGACACTCTGGAGCTATTCTATGGAATTCCCTTCATGATCACATTAAGCATTGTACTTCCCTAAACTCTTTTAAAGTCAAGTATAAACAGTTTCTTCTTGACACTCCAAACATTTAAGGTTGTGTTTTAAACCTGTATTGTTAGGATAAATGTTCTTTTGTTCCGCTTGTAATTTTTTCTTATCTTTTTGCTTACTTCTATATTATGATTCTTTTTTCCAAGGGGGCCAGACTTGTAATAGCACCTCTGCCTCCCTCTGGCTCCTTTCACCTTGAATGCTATTTTGTTTTCTTAATATTCTGTGTTGTACATTAATGTTAATTGCTAGTATTCTGAGGTGAAAAAATTAACTTGAACTTGTATCAAGGGTCATTTAAATATTTGGTTCTCAAGAGATCTATCACCATTTACTCAATATGTGGTATCCACATACCAAATATGAGATTCTAAACTTCTTGACATACCATAATTTCAAGGAAAGTGTCACATACAGGCGTGGATCCAAGGGGGGGGGGGCTTCCCGGCCTCAGCCCCCTTTTTCGCCACATCAACGATAACAAATACGCGAAATTAGCATAATGTTAATCTAGGAGAATATTCCAGGTGGCTTTCAGCCCTCCCCCTTTCAAAATGTCTGGATCCGCGCCTGAATACGTGCATGAACACACGTGAGCGGACACACATTTATGCACACTGAACATCACCATGGTCTAACTTCCTTTTGCGGTTGGGAAGGAACCAAAATCTTGATTCTGTATGTTTTGGAATTATATTCCTATTTTGGAAATGTTTGACTTAGTGTTCGTACTTGCCTGTGCAGTACTACAGGAATAAAACTTTCCTTTCGAAGTCAATGAGACCCTTACGTAAAAACAGCCATGCAACACTGCCAGGGATGACTTAAAGGAGAAAAAGTATAATGAAGAGACGACGTACGAAACTATGTTCTTTCTAGAAAACTGGCATCACACACACCTCTAATACAGTATTATTCACTTTGTTCTCTTCAGATTCAGCCCATGTATGACAAGGACAACCTCTGGCTTATTGCTTTAAACACTTTTGTCAATGCTCTTAAACACGGAGGAGGCCACGGAAAGGACAAGAAACCTTCAACCACCAAAAAAGACAAAGGCATTAAGAAAATGTCACAGCAATCTGACTTGCTGGAGGATGAAAACAAAGAAAGTATTGCAAAGGAAAGTTATCAAGTGGATAAAAGTGTTAGAAGAAAGAACAAGACAACCTCCACTAAAACTAAAAAAGCCGCCAAAATTATATCATACGAATTTGACTTACTGAAGGATGAAAACAAGGGATTTTTAGCAAGAAAAAGTTGCCAAGAAGTGGAGAAAATTGTTCTAACAATTCTTCAAGAAATAATTAAAATATACCAAGCAGCCAATCGAGACGAAGATGAACACGACATTGACAAGGACTCAGTAGAAGAAAAATAACTGGAAAGATATTGAAGGGATCCACATATTCTACATTTAGCACCCCTCAAGAAAGCAAAGCTATACAAACCACAATTTCCTATCACACATACACACAGTGACAGGAAATATTAGGAATATCATCTTGCTAATTCAGACTCATATACATATATATATATATATATATTTCTCTAATTCGGCACTTAGGGGGAAAGTTGTTGTTGAAAAGTCGACCTTAAGGGGAAAAAAATTTTCGGGTGAAGTATAAGTTTCGCCTTAACGTTTCCACACACTTTTTCTATAGGAATACGTAAACTCACAAGGGCGCCCTCTTAGATTTACAAACTAGATGCCATTACTTCAAAGTTGTCAAATTTACGGACACCTAGCTGTTAACACGAACGGATGGCTGGCCATTGAAATAACGTTAATTATATTTTTAGACGTTAGGGCGAATTTATTTCTTATGTATTTTATTATCATTTTTTCGCCCTATGTACAAGCAGATATAACAATTTCCCCTTAAGGTGGGAATTAGCGTTATATATATATATATATATATATATATATATATATATATATATATATATATATATATATATATATACCTAATTGTGGAATAGGGGGAAATTTTTGCTGAAAAAATCAACGTTAGGGGGAAATTGCCGTTAGGGGGAAAATTTGCTTTCCCCCTAACGTTTTCACACACTATTTCTATGGGAATACGTAACTGTATGGTAAATTCCATATAGCAACACGTAATATACGCAATTACTTCAATGTTGACCAAATAACGGACACCTATGTGTTAACATGTATGGCTGAGGGGCCATTGAATTTACGTACATGTATACTATTTTACTTAAAGGCGAAATATATGCTTATGTATTTTATTGTTTTTCTTTCCCCTTAACGTTGTTGTGATATACAAATTTCCCCCTAATGTTCGATCCAGGGGAATATATATATATATATATATATATATATATATATATTTTGCTAATTTGGGATTAAGGGGAAATATTGTATGAAAAAACGTGCCTAAAAGGGGAAATCGTCTAAAAGGAGAAAAAACCAGGTCGACTTTGCGAAATCACATGCTTTTTATATAGGAATACGTAAACGGATGGTAACGTCCGTTTCACCACATGATTTACATGCTATTACTTCAATGTTGACCAAGTTACGTACCCATATCTTTTAACACGTACGGATGGTGGACCATTGAAAAAGCGTTGTTGTATATCTGGTTTCCAAAAGGGGAAATATTTTTTAATGTATTTTATTGTTTTTTCTTCGCCTTAACGAAACCGCGATATATCGATTTCCCCGTACAGTAGGAATTAGCTATATATATATATATATATATATATATATATATATATATATATATATATATATATAAATATATATATATATATATATAACGCTAATTCCCACCTTAAGGGGAAATTCTTATATCTGCTTGTACATAGGGCGAAAAAAAGCCCTAACGTCTAAAAATATAATTAACGTTATTTCAATGGCCAGCCATCCGTTCGTGTTAACAGCTAGGTGTCCGTAAATTTGACAACTTTGAAGTAATGGCATCTAGTATGTAAATCTAAGAGGGCGCCCTTGTAAGTTTACGTATTCCTATAGAAAAAGTGTGTGGAAACGTTAAGGCGAAACTTATATTTCACCCGAATTTTTTTTTCCCCTTAAGGTCGACTTTTCAACAACAACTTTCCCCCTAAGTGCCGAATTAGAGAAATATATATATATATATATATATATATATATAAATATATATATATATATATTATATATATATATATATATATATATATATAACGCTAATTCCCACCTTAAGGGGAAATTGTTATATCTGCTTGTACATAGGGCGAAAAAAAGATAATAAAATACATAAGAAATAAATTCGTCCTAACGTCTAAACATATAAATTAACGTTATTTCAATGGGCAGCCATCCGTTCGTGTTAACAGCTAGGTGTCCGTAAATTTGACAACTTTGAAGTAATGGCATCTAGTTTGTAAATCTAAGAGGGCGCCCTTGTAAGTTTACGTATTCCTATAGAAAAAGTGTGTGGAAACGTTAAGGCGAAACTTATATTTCACCCGAAAATTTTTTTCCCCTTAAGGTCAACTTTTCAACAACAACTTTCCCCCTAAGTGCTGAATTAGAGAAATATATATATATATATATATATATATATATATGTATAAAGTCGCTACGTCACTCTACCTACTCAATACTACATAGGACGCGTTCCTATGACGTAATAATGGAAAACTTAACCCAACAGTATTTAAGCTCAGTTGACCGCGTTCTACTACATAGGCCTCAATGGCTCAGTGGTCAGAGCATCGGCCTTGTATGTGGGAGGTGGCTGGTTCGAATTCTGCTTGAGGCTAAGTTTTCCATTCACAAATAAATATCCTCTTTCAGTATAAGGCAAGTGCCTATGTTACAGGAAAAATGGCCTAAGGTTTCTGTGCGACTATTTAATATAGCATGGATTGACACACACACACATATATATATATATATATATAACGCTAATTCGACCTGTTAGGCGAAATCGGTGTACCGCCAATACAACCGGCGAAGAAAAAACAATAAAATACATAAGTTTATATTTCCCCTTTTGGTTCTGAGATATATATGCACGTTATTTCAATGGCCCGTAAGTCCTTAGTGTTAACGGATACATGCACGTAAGTTGGTGTGCAGCTAAGTAATTGCATAAACATTATGTGGTAAATCGGACTTGCATATAGAGTTACGCATTCCTATATAAAACAGTGTGTAAAACGTTAAGGCGAAACGATTTTTTCGCCTAAGGGTCGAGTTCTCCCAACAGTCGCGTTTTTCATACGGTTTTTCGCCTAAATCCCAAATTAGCAATATATATATATATATATATATATATGAAATAACTTTTTTAAGATAGAATTGTAAGAAATCCTACTGTAAAATAAAAGTTTTATGACATCAAGTAACTCCAGAGTCAGCTTCTAGTAGACTTTAACAGATCTCACAACTGTTATCTTTTTAACACAGCCTTCTTTTTCTCAGCTTGTATCAAGTTGTGTCCAGCTTAAAGAAGTCAGTCCTCTCACGAAATTTGTGATGGTAGGTGTAAACATACGAACACAATGTACCAAAGTACAAATTGCAGTTGGTAGACTTTGAGCACTTTTCAGACAAACTTCTATGCATAGCGTAGGTATCTGTGTTCTTTCAACAACACCTCACACTAATTTTATCCACCATTGTACAATGATTTCAAAACTGTAATCATTAGAGAACAAGTTTTATGTTGTTGTTAACTTGATGTCAGTTTTGACAGCATAATCATTAATACACAAGCTTGTAACTTAGGAGTAGGATTTGCAAGTAGTTAAATAACTACGTATAATCAACATGTACACAAGTAAAATGTATGATGCCACTTTCTGGTGAAAATCAACCACTAAGATGATACTTTCCCCTTACATGACTCAAGTGAGAACATGTAAAGGGACCATTTATAACAGCACATGTATTTCATTGTAAATATTTCTTGGTGTTAAGAGTTCCATTAAAACACCCACTTGAAGATTTTGTAGGTCTTCAGCATCACATTTTATATATAAGTGCATACTGGTGTAAAAATTTAGTTGGGTTTTACATTTTTCATTTTCCCTAAGTATTCATACGAAACAGACTAGGGATATACTTCAGATATTTTGTTTTTGTGGACGGATGTATTACTTGAAAGTATTGGGCAGAAGCAAGACAAAACAACATGAAGTAACAATTTTTTGAAGTAAAAGGTAAAAAAAAAAATTACTACAAAAACATAACAATGAAATACTGATTAAGTGTAAAGGCTTACCAACAGAATGAACTCTACAAAATCAAACATATTCTGATCAAGGTAATTTTTGTTTAAAATTTAGAAAATGTGCATTTTGAAAGAATAAGTTTACTATTATACCATGTCTACAGAAACAACATTGAAAGATCGGGTGACATCATAATGTCCATGGTGGCTACTTGATGCTAAAAACAGAATATAGCTTCAGTTCTCATCCAAATGCATCAAATATTGATCATTTTTTAATTTCTACATGAGGCCTATTTCAAGAATAAATATTAGATAAGTGGGCAAATTTGAAACAAAGAACAGGGGGCTCTAAGGATGAATCTTATGTCATCCTTTGTTTTTCCACCTTCATTTCAACAACACTTAAACACTGATATGGTACGGGATGAGTAGTTTGGAAAATAAGTTGTTTCCACTTCAAAAAAAATTAACATCACTCACCAAATTGTAAACTAGGGGATTCAGTATTCAAAAGATAATGTGCATAGGTTAAAAACATAAATACTAACATAAGAGTACACAGTTAATCAAGGCTTTCAAAGAAGCTTTCTATTAAGGTGATGCTGTTCAAGATATCTGTAATTTCATCATATTAATGGAGGTACATCTGGGTCGTCAATGAAATCTTCACTGACTAGTTTCTCTGTTCTTCTTGATATGTCTTTCTTTTCCTCACCATGATTGTCTTTCATTGTGAGAACAGAAAGGTCTACTACCTTCTTCTTTGAAGGATCTACTTCCAAGAATGTAGAGTCAGACCTGCAAGATAGATTTTTAAAGAGCTAACTTTGAACTTGAAGCAAACTTAACTATTATTCATGGCTATACCTGTACAGTAGTTAACACAGTACACAGACTATAAACCTCCAATCAACTACTTTTTCTTTTATGTAAACCATTAGGAGTCCTGTACCTTACAAACATATTGGAGTGCTTAACTGTTAAAGGTCAAACCAATATTAAGCAAACAGCAGAGAACTGCTTCACACCATCTGATCTATACAAACATGAAATGTGAAACACACTTCCTGACAAAGATATTAACCTAGAAATTCTTACATCAAACATGACAACTGAAACTAGGTTACAGTGGGCTCTGAGGGTGTTCACAGCCTGACAATAGGCAGCAATTTTGATAACAGCATTTTTAATGTACGCAAACAGCAGTAGCATTGTTAACAAATGTGGGATTATAGTGACATTATTGTTAAGATTGTAGAAGCTGTCATGTATGGAAAGATCATAGAATATTTTTGGATGAATACCCCACCTTAGACTGGATTGCCTGGGGGTTTCGATTCACAAATCTCGTCTGCCAAAGCCAAGTTTTATTTAAATTAACAACACTTTAATTATCCACTTGGTTAGTCAACGTGGATCATCACAGAAGGCTAAACAGGCAACCCAAGTTACATTATATATGGTACAAGCCTTACATATTTAAGTGGTTAAGGGACAAATCTTTGTCCAGCTTTGCAGGTTAGTATCTCTATAGCTGCAGATGGTACAGGTTTGTCAGATGATACTTTACTTAGTCAGCTGGACATCACATGATCTACTAAAGCTACTATATCATCAGCAGGGCATTCAATGACCCACTGCAGCTACTATATCATCAGCAGGACATCACATGACCTAGTATAGCTACTATATCATCACCACATGCCAAGATGATTCCACAGAACTGACAGTCATGAGAGTTGGCAATGAATAGGGAAAGTTTGGCAATGAATTGGGAGATATGCCCTTCAATACTACTTTATTTTATGGACTTTCTCAAGGTTGACTGGTAGTGGCTATATTATGACGCAGGATTTTCTTCAAAAGTACACATTTGTCAATATTATTATTCCAAAAATCAGATTCTATGGAAAATTTACACCTTCGATGTGATTTTTGTCAAATTTAAGCCCCCAGAACGTTAAAAATGATAGAAGAAATGTAAGCAATTAATCACAATAGTTTGACAGCTGAGCGACAGCTATTAAACTTACTCCCTGCCATCAACAGAGTTTGCACCACAGAATTCTGTGGTTAGCAATGGCTTGGTAAGTAAAATGGAATATTTGTATAACTAAAACCATCTGTAAGGTCAATAAAACTCAGTCAAATGAGGGAGTGGGTGCAGCTAGGGAACACCTCGTTTATGAGCTCTGCTTTATGACTAGATAGATTTTAGGAAGATGGGTATTTTATGGGGTTGTTCGACTGTGCTTTCTGTGGGATCAACTTCTACATCGCATGACCTACTTCAGCTACAATATCATCAGCTGGACATCACATGATCTACTAAAGCTATTGTATCATCAGCAGGACATCACATGACCTAGTACAGCTATTGTATCATCAGCAGGACATCACAAGACCTAGTACAGCTACTGTATCATCAGCAGGATATCACAAGACCTAGTACAGCTACTGTATCATCAGCAGGACATCACATGACCTAGTACAGCTACTGTATCATCAGCAGGACATCACATGACCTAGTACAGCTACTGTATCATCAGCAGGACATCACATGACCTAGTACAGCTACTATATCATCAGCAGGACATCACATGACCTAGTACAGCTACTATATCATCAGCAGGACATCACATGACCTAGTACAGCTACTGTATCATCAGCAGGACATCACATGACCTAGTACAGCTACTGTATCATCAGCAGGACATCACATGACCTAGTACAGCTACTGTATCATCAGCAGGATATCACAAGACCTAGTACAGCTACTGTATCATCAGCAGGACATCACATGACCTAGTACAGCTACTGTATCATCAGCAGGTCATCACATGACCTAGTACAGCTACTGTATCATCAGCAGGACATCACATGACCTAGTACAGCTACTATATCATCAGCAGGACATCACATGACCTAGTACAGCTACTGTATCATCAGCAGGACATCACATGACCTAGTACAGCTACTGTATCATCAGCAGGATATCACAAGACCTAGAAAAGCTACTATATCATCAGCAGGATATCACATGACCTAGTACAGCTACTGTATCATCAGCAGGACATCACATGACCTAGTACAGCTACTGTATCATCAGCAGGACATCACATGACCTAGTACAGCTACTGTATCATCAGCAGGATATCACAAGACCTAGTACAGCTACTGTATCATCAGCAGGACATCCCATGACCTAGTACAGCTACTGTATCATCAGCAGGTCATCACATGACCTAGTACAGCTACTGTATCATCAGCAGGACATCACATGACCTAGTACAGCTACTATATCATCAGCAGGACATCACATGACCTAGTACAGCTACTGTATCATCAGCAGGACATCACATGACCTAGTACAGCTACTGTATCATCAGCAGGGTATCACAAGACCTAGTACAAGTACTGTATCATCAGCAGGATATCACATGACCTAGTACAGCTACTGTATCATCAGCAGGACATCCCATGACCTAGTACAGCTACTGTATCATCAGCAGGTCATCACATGACCTAGTACAGCTACTGTATCATCAGCAGGACATCACATGACCTAGTACAGCTACTGTATCATCAGCAGGACATCACATGACCTAGTACAGCTACTGTATCATCAGCAGGACATCACATGACCTAGTACAGCTACTGTATCATCAGCAGGACATCACATGACCTAGTACAGCTACTATATCACATATGGCTCACCAAATACATTTCATGCCCATTTCATGCTGCCTTATATATAATACTGCTTATCATAAAATAGCCCACAAAAATGAGATTGGTTTTTAGCTTTTAAAACTTAACCGCCCGCATTGCACAAGGCATTATCTCTTTAAATTACAGTACTTCTAAATTTCAACCACTTTATATGTAATTGATCATAATGGACTGGCAGCTGTGATTAAATCAACTCAAACACTCTTAAAACAATACAAAACCATCACAGCAACTTAAATTCTTAACCTACTAATTTAAGCTGTCACCTATCCACATCATGCAGCTGTAGGGAGAATGAGTGGGACCGTAAGACAAAAAAAGACAACTACATGACTTTTGCACGAGTCCTTTTGCACAAATGCTTAGCTTAGAAATTCTGGAAGTACCAATAAAAATCCATTATCACAAGTATGAGCATGCAGACAAACATGCCTAAGCATCAGTAAAAGTAAATGCTCATTACACGTTTGCACCTTTCTGTCTTGTATCTAATTATTACCTTTTGCTTTGGTCACCAGATTTATCTGTTGGCCTTGCATCCTCAATTGAAGTTCTATTTGCCTGTGGTTTCTTTTTGGATTTGGATATTACAATTTCTTTTGCCTGTAAAGTGATAAAAGTGGACAATTTAGTACAAACTATATAATTAGTATGTAGGCATAAATGTGACATGAAAGTACCCAAAGAAAACAGTCAGTACAGTTTGAACATTTAGCATGATATGAAACAGTCTTCTGCAGGATTTATATTCATACCCTGCTTTTTTTTCACTGCTTTATGTCAGGTGTTACAGTGTTTTAACAATTTCAATTATGAGTAAACATTACAAAGGCACTACATTGAAGTTCATATACAGTAACCACTACAAGCTAATAGTTTTCATACACAAGGTGCCTTCAAACCATTTCTTGATCATTTTAAAAATGTTTTTGACGTACTATTATGTTAAGATTACAAGGGAGTAAAACCCAATGAGTACACACTGACATTATTGTTGCCTGTGCCTTTGCTACCAAATCCTGCCTACAGGTTGCAGTTTAGAGCACACAAGAAGGTAAGCAAGAAATATAAGGAAGGGGGAGGGAGAGGGGAAATAGTCTCAATTCACATAAGTCATGTTTCTAGCAGCAACCCCCAAAATTGCCGAAGAGCAAGGGACAGGTGTACATGCATGTAGACAAGTAACCAACCAGTTGAAGTCTGGTATGTACAACACTCCGTGTATGTGCACTACTTCTTGTGAATAGACAGCAGCCAACAAACAAGTGTGCAAGCTCTCTACTAAGTGTATATGTATTTGGTAGTGTTGAGGGAGATATAGGGACAGTGCTATGTGAAATACATAGCACTGTTCAAGGGCTAATCTGGACAGGCACTGTGTTCAAATCAGCAATGCTTAAAATGACGTTCAAATAATATCCATCAAGAATACAGTCTTATTTTGTTGAATTAGGTTAAGTTTATAGATCTATCAAGTGGTATTCAGGGGCTAAAGTTGGTGGACAAATGTCATCATGAAAACAGCGCCGCAGACGTACAGCTCGTATTGACCTACTACTTGTCAACAGGTCTAGGCTGTGCCATTGTGAGTTTGCTGTGCAGGACAATATTGCCGCTAATGACATCATTTTGATGGAACAAAAAATTGTTGTTTTTCACATTTTGGGTTTCACACAACAACAGTAGCCAAGCAGCCATTTTGGAAGGCCTAAATTTTTTGAATGGTCACAACACCCCTGGTCAACTGATCCTCTTTGTCTATATGTATAGGATGTCTGTAGCTTAGTATCTTTGAAGGAATAATGCCAACAGACTGAGCTCTCTTACTTCAACTACGTTTGGAATATAACTGTATAATTTGTTATATTACATACATTTTACTCAGAGGGGACATACCAAAAAATTGAAGTGACTCTTTCACAGCCTATTGTAACAAGTTAAACCAATATGTAGTCACATTAAAAGCATGGTCTGGTGACCAAATTTGATGCTTTCAAAAACAGCAGAAAAATTTTCTGTGTTAGGCAGTGAAAATCCCATCTCAATAGCATCTTGCATTCGGAAGATACAAATTTTTGAAGAAATACTACATTTTCAGTTTCCCTAGTGCATGATGGGAAATCTGTGATGTCATCTGGGCAAATGGATTTGATGTAGCTTTTGTATTTCTTTATAATGTTGATATCACTATATTGAATGTTCCATAACTTTATTTGCTGTACCATAAGTATGGAACAGTTTTTCACTATATCTACATGGAAAAGTATCTAAACATTCCAACGGTATCAAATTTCAAGGACAAACAAGGTAGCCAATTATAAAGAATAACAAAAGGAATCTGAGGCAATCTGCCCAATTTGGATCACGTTTTGTGACCTTGAGGAAACTTGGAGGTATTTCTTATTAAAAGTAACTAATCTTTAGGAAGAGATATCTTGAGTTAGGAATGGAGTTTTGATATGGGGTTTGGATGACATGTAATGAAAAATTTTTATCTTTCATATAAGACCCCTACAAAATGCCACCAGACAATGCCTTTAATAAATACCCTTACTATTCCCTGCAACATCATGCAACATCTGGTCACTGAAATGCATTCAAATTAAAGATTTCAAAATGGTTCTTTAGGATCCAGAAAACTTGATGCATTTAATATTACACAACAAGAATGCACACTTGAGGTGTACAAGGCAATTGAAAATTTAGTGAGTAATGCCATATGAATGCATGTATGTGTAGTGTCATATGATAACCTTGTTTTCATAATATCAGGTAACTGGCACTAAATAAGCCCTATCCTAAACAAAGATATACTACCAGCAACTAACCAATAAAATTGAACATCATTTTGGTATCACTCAAAACAATACACTTGAGTAGGTGTCTGACAACTCCATGAAATCATCACCTCCAGCTGTGTGATATGATACTCCTGTATGCTGAAAAATTTGGCATTTGTAATACTGATACTATGGAAGGAGCTTGAATTTGGCCAACAGTTAGCCTTTGAAGGTGGGGAAAAAGGAATGGAAGAATGTTGTCGATGTTCTGGTTAAAAAGTTAAAATAGAAGCCTCATCAGTCTGTGAAAGAGTCACTTTTACTAAGATGAAGTAAATATTTTGCAATTGAAATGTATATTAAAGCTGTCATGTCTTGTAGGACAGTGCAGATAGTTTACCATGGTTGCTGTAAGAAACACAAGCATTTGTTTTGTTAGTAGCATAGTAGTAAAGAGCTTGCACTTTTGAATAAAGCTGGAATGCCGGCCCTTACAAATATTCTTCTCTCATATTTTCTTGTATCATTTCTTGATGTACCTGTAGTTCATATAAAATAAATCCTCCCCTCAAATAAAGGATTGAAACCATGAATGTATCCCAAAATTTTCCACTCAGAAATTATACTACATGACCAACCACATAACACTGTTTCCATTTTTAAGCAGGCTTTAATACAGGTTCTCTTAAATCAAAAGTGTCATTTTAGATGGACAAACCTTTGGCATTGTAATGAGCAAGTGTCCAGTGGTCTGAGATCTCTGGGCACTGCTGCTATCTGGCAAGACCTCCTCAGACAAAACCAGCTGTAGAACCTGGGGAAAGCAATAATTATTATCAAGATTATTATCCCAGATTATTAAAGATATCACTATCTAACCTTACCAACTCTTAAAATAAAGTTTATACAAGGGAAAGACATGAATATATCCATTTAAGTATATAATTAAGGGGTGGAAGAGGTAGGGGGGGTTTGCATCACAACTTGTGACGCAAGAAACCCATGCTGTATATTTCTTAATTTAGTTTTTATTTAGTTTGCAATTGTTGCAAACCAAAATTTTCCCATAGACCCTTTTCCAAACAGCAGTTGCAATGGATTGTGGGACAGAGTTCTGGTAGGCAATGTTGTTGTCAATGGCATTTTGCTGTGGCAAAAAACAATGCACACCAAAATTCTATCCCACAGTCCTTTGTAATTCCTATTGGGAAAAGAGTCTGTGCTCTGCCTAAACATAAGTATGTTCTACCTGCCGATTTTACTAACTGCTAGCATAGTTAATAGACACATCCCTGGTTAGGAAACTTTACGTACACCCTATACACACCACGTACAAGCCGAGTAGCTATGTTGAGACGTGCAGAAAAGTGCATCACGTGACATTGACCGTGCACACGATCGATCGAGTAGCGATATGGCTACATTGAGTGTTGTGTTGTTCAGTCATTCATGGAAATAAATTGAAGTTGATTCAAGGGTTGGAAGGGTTTCAGGAAGCTTTCGAATCAGTAAGTATTTGTGAACGTTCAAATAAACGAAGAAAACCATGGCCCACAACCCCCACATTTCTTGTTTGAGTAGAATTAAACTACCGTACTCTGCAATTTTGCATTGATAAGCGTTAGCTAAATACTATCACGTGTGAAAGTAAAAGACGGTTCGCTATCTGACGTTACCAAGTCGGTTAACTATTTTAGGGAAAATACCCAATCATGATATATACTTGATATAAGCACTAAATTCCACCCTTTAGGAAGAAAGTGAGTCGTTCTCAAACTAACACAGACCTGTCAACTTCTCCCCCAGTTTTACCGGGAGACTCCGGTAGTTCGCACGCCGACACCTTGCGGCAGTGAGATATGCATACAATACGGCGTACGAGCAGCTGCAACAAACGTGGAAATACAAGGGCAACTTTCACTGTGCGTTAGCGAATAACGCGGCGTATACGACCATACGATTGATTGAGTTGGCTATAAGGCTACATTTAGATGAAAATCTTCCAATCTCCCTAATTTCCCACTAATCTGGCTATTTTTTGCCCTGAAAAATTTAGATTTCCCTATTTTGGTCTGTTGACAATTGCGGAGGTTTTATCGGTAAAGTTGGCAGTGTATGTAGGCTACTAACTATAGCTAGTAACTCCAGCCGCAAATACCGTTCGGTGTTTGGAGGGTTTTAAGACTGAAAAGTAACAAAACCAAACTTTTAAGAAAAAAATTCATAATTACCGTTTGATAAAGGTTCACAAGTAATGCTACAGAAGTACTACTAGGTAGTACTTCCATAGTGGTGTATGTAACTCCTTGTGCTACAAGTACGCACGTGTAGTAGAGCTAATCAACCAGCCTTAATTGTGCATGGTTAGCGTCACATGACTACTGAAAATCAGGATCTCAACATAGACAGTGCAGTTTGCTGAGTTTCCCAACCAGGGATGTGTCTATTAACTATGCTGCTAGTCAATATGTACAGTAGTAATGTCTAATCAGTCCTAACATTGATAAGCAATTATTGCTAATCAATTCTCTCAAACTGTTTTGTCCTGTGATAATGAAAAGTCACCAGCAGGCTTCGAAATAATAGGGTGCTCGGGCGCTATTTGAGCTCCTATGTAGGAAAATAGTCCCCAGTGGCAACTAACATTCATACCTCTAAGCGCTTTTTTTTATGAGAAAACAGCGCCCAATGTCCTCAAAATATCATCCCTTGTTCTTTTAGTAAGTTTAACTTATGCAGTATGAGAATGCCCAATGTATAAACTGGCAATAGCTTGCTTCTAGTACACTGTTGTTTAACACAGCTTCACCAGCTACCAATGTGCCTACATGGACAAAATAGCACCGGCAGAATCTGAATCACCCAGGCGCTTTTTTTTATAGCACAGCGCCGGGAGTCCTGGAAAATATCAGCCCAGACATTTGATTAACTGCAGCAGTAAAGAAAAGTATCTAGGTTTGCCCATTCTTGGATTTACTGCCCACAGAGCCATATTTGTCTTTCAATGTATCATTGTTGCTTTATATTCTGTATTTGTAAGTGGACTGTGCACACTTAACCTTGCCTTATGAGCTATACAAACAGACTACTGCATGCACAGATATTGACGTTACCACTGCAGATAATCGCATGTTCTTTTCATAAGTTACGACACTTATGCAGTATGAGAAGGCCCAATGCATAAAACTGGTGAAGGCTTGCTTTTAGTACACTGTTTAGCATAACCTCACCAACCTACAAGTGTGCCAACTGTACAAGCACATTATGGATCCGATATTATAGCACATAATTCCTGCAAACACATTTCCAAACTTGCGGATGTTCAAAAGAATATCAATTTGTGATCAGTTCCTTAAGATTTTCAAACATTTGCTTGGAACATTCTGAAAGGGTATCTTCCAACTAATGGCTTGACGGATTCCTGTACATAGCAAAGGTGCAATCAGTGAAAAAAGGAAGGCTAGAACAAAATTGGCAAATAGCCCCTCGATCACTTAAAATGGCCCCTGGCCCCAAGCATAAGCCCACATACCAGGGGCCACTTTTTTTTTTTAAAAAAGTTGCTGCTGGTAAGTGATCTCTTATTTCCAACCCTGCTCAACAGTAGTTTATTTTAGTTCACTGGGTGGAGGAGGGTGTAAAAAAATATAAAATACTGAATCATGGGTTTCTCAACAGTTCAATTTTTTTCTAACTTTCATAATTGCTAAATGTTAATTATTCTTGCTTTAACCCTTTCACTGTCAGATATGTAATATTACATACTAGGTTAATGTACCATTCACAGACACTTACGTACCATTACGTATCGAACCTACCACCCTTGAAAAGACCTAGCAAGCTATGAACATACCCCAAGAAGTGAGTGTGGCTTTCTGAATAGCTTCAACACGTAATTTTCAAGGACGGTGCAACTGGAACTTTTTTAATACCTTGAACTGGTGATGATATACAGAACAAACAAAATAGCAGCATTCTAGAGCAAGTTAAAGCTAGCAATGTGTATTTGCAAAACAGCAGAGGAAGCTCTAAAGGTGGCCACTAAGATTAAGACTGTGAAACTGATTCCACTGAAATGTACCTGAACATACTGGATAGTAATTAGGGCTCTGTCAATAGTTAGGATGCTTTTTCAAGGCAAAATTTGTGATCTTGAGGTCATCAAGGTCGTGCATCAGCAGAGGGCCAGTTCCGCGAATCAAAGCAATCACCGTCTACTTTAAATTTGTTCATCCAAAATTGGATTTAAACAACCCTAAGTGATAAAGTCATGTACTTTCTACATTTTTCATGTTCACATCAACTTCAAATTCTATTTGGGTAAAAAGTTATGTTACATTTCAAATAGACGGCCAATAATGTTAAGAACTGTGTTAACCTAGCTGGCTGAGCAGTGCAAAATAGGAAAAACAGGGATGGCTGCGAAAGGGTCAAGGCAAGTAACTTCACAAAACTATGCAACTATTTTGAGGATGTAAGTGACTTGAAAGCTACTGCATAGTTCCAAAGATGTCCAATCTATAAAGTTACATCCCTCCCTTTAGGAAGCATACTTCAGTTGCAAAGCAAGAGACTACTCTTGGATGAAAAAAAACAATACCCACCAAGTGTATTGACTTGGCTTGAATTACTATTCTTTCAGCACAACTACTGCCACTATCACTGACTGCAGCTACCAGCACCAATGCTTCCACCATTATCACCACTGCCACCACCACAACCACCACTGCTGCCACCGCCACTGCTGCCACCACCACCACTGCTGCCACCATCACCACTACTACTGCCACATTTACCTAGTCTTCTATAGCACCATGCAGTCACAATATGAAAATAAAATATCTCATACTGTGAACAAATCGTTCTCTTACTTCATCATAATCAAGAATTACAAGTTGAAACAGTTTGCAAATTTTATGAAACAAGTCAGCTACCACACAGGGAGCTGACTCAGGGATGAAGATTTAAAAAAAACAATAAATCATCATTCTTCATGAGGCTTACAATTGCTGAGGACTTAGAAAAACTACCCACAGAAAAGATTTTGTTAAGCAGCATGGAAAAGTCCCATCGGAAGATGAATGAAAATATTTTTATTTTTGCCTCTGAAGTAAAGAAGTATGAGTTGACACATTTTCAGGATCTCGTTAGTATAACTGAAGACATTCTTATTCTAGCTTGTGAAAGATAGAGGTACTATATGTTGACACACCTCCACAGCTATGATTGCTACATGTATGAGGGCTTCCTCAACCCACATGGATAATACCGCTTTTTGACATTGTGCCTACCATACTACTGCCAACAGATATTTTGCACTTTCTCAACTTCCACTGCAAAGACATGCCTAGCACACATCACAAAATTAAGATTTATTCCTTTTCAGAATCCACAAGAAATGCCATAAATCTTACATTATTCACCTCAAGCTAAGGCCACAACCTCCAAGGCTAAGATCACAACCCTAAGGGCAGAGACCACACCCTCTGATGAAAACCCACACCCTCCATGGCAGAGACTACATCCTCAGAGGCACAAGCCACACCCTCCAAAGAAGAGACCACACCCTCAGATGCAGAGTCTACACTTCCTAAGGCATAGAGGCCAATGCCTCCTTAACCTATACTGGGCCTTGTTTCATATGGAGTTACAATCCATCTTCAGTATGATCTATCTGCAACAGTCCTATTGAAATCAAACTCAAGAATTGGTGGATCTCTTTATGAAACAATGCCCATTCATGATTTGCAATGCAACAGACCTCAATTAGAGCTAGGTCTGTTGCATCGCAAATGGTTATAATTATTTCAGTCTGTGTTATAGCGTGGTGCATAAAACAATTAAATACTGTATGAAACACTCAGCTGAACACTCTGAAACATTTTCATAAGGAAAATATCTTGGAGACAAAAAGTTATGCATTTCTGTGTAGGTTCTTTTGGAAATTCTCTGGTATCATTTTCTAGCCAGCCTTGGTTCCTACAGTGAGTGCATACTTGCAGAACCTAATAATTAAGGGGCATCTATTTTTTTCATCATTTCTACTAAAGTATAACATATACATTGGGGAGGGGGGGTCAAGGAGCCATTTATGCTTTGCCAGTATAGCAAATGACAATGGCTTTTTGCTGATAAAGCAAGACTTTTCACTTAAAAATTACATGCCAGTGAGAGGGGGGCGGGGGTTGGAG
Organism: Holothuria leucospilota; assembly: GCA_029531755.1. Lineage (NCBI taxonomy): Eukaryota > Metazoa > Echinodermata > Holothuroidea > Aspidochirotida > Holothuriidae > Holothuria > Holothuria leucospilota. The sequence continues at coordinate 37,600,899 of CM055971.1, forward strand.
TTGGAAGTATGAGTATATTCTGGACTCATATGCAAATGATGAAAAAAAGGAAGACCCACTAGTTTCAGCACTGCAAGAAATATTTAACAATCAGTTTGATTTCTACGCAACAATCAGAAATGTACAGCCTTCAAACTGAGAAAAGGCAGACAGTGCCACTACAGCCTTCATGTAATATCTAGATATGTATACTTCTTCTTACACAGTGAGCCACAACTGGAAAAAAGGCTGTGGCTGGCCTAACTTAACCAATTGGTTAGAAACTGAGCTGTAAAACCTCATCTAACTAATTACACATTGCATGTGATGTTAGTATGCAAAAAATGTCTTATTTCAGGTGTTTGAATGAAGAAACTAAAGTATCCAACTAATTTTCTCTCCTAAGTCCAACAGATGAGATGAGGACAGATCTTCATCTTTCCTCTCCGTTCCTTACCTTGCCTTTAATGAGTACCTTTACATATGTTGGTTGTACATCTACATCAATGAGAGATGTATCAAGATGCTTGTAACAGCGGACTTCTAGCTTCAATCTGTTCTCCTCCTCTTCATCTGTTAGAGAAAAGTTTATTCTGAAGGAAATAGATGAGATAACTACATAACTAATAACAAGCTACACCTGTTTGTAGCAGTATTAAAGAAACAATGCCTGGAGTTACTACTTCAAACCTGCTAAGGTACAGTATTTCATCATGCATAGAGATAACACAGTGAGTCAAATCAATGCCTTGGTTTGATAGGTCACAATGTAGTTTAAACTGACTCCAACCAACACGATATTACTCAAACACAGTATGAATCAACTCGAATCTACTGTAAACTCCTACAGCTGTATATTGATTTCTTAAATATTTTTCTGAAGTTGGTGCATCACATTTTCCTACAATCTGTGATAAACAGCAAAAAAATTCTAGAGAAGTTTTTCCCATTGAAATCATAGTGAATGGAGACAATGACTGATCTCAGTTACCTACTGTACTGTAGCTGTATTAATTGACTTGACTACATCGGGACTGACTTCTATGATGAAACGTAATTGGACAGAATATAGATGTAGTGCTTGACTGTGATAATAATTTTCCAAACTGATCTTGAATTTTTAACATATTACAATGTACAGTACCAAATCGCATCAACCTGTGCACTATATATACCAGTCAGTATTATTCACTGAATGGCTAGCTATCTGTTCCACTCTGAACAACTACCATTGAGCCACTATACTGTCTCAATGTATATAAAGCAGGGAGTTGTTAGGAAAAGGAAATCCAACATTTATCCTCCTTACAGGGCTATGTGTTTGCCTACATGTATATTAAGCAGTGGATTGTTTTGTTCTTGTGACTTCTTTAAGACTTGAAAGAGATTTGGAAGTGAATATAATGCTCAACATCATATGCTTCATCCATCACTAGAAGTGTATTAGGCAAAAGCATGAACAGGCTAAATTTAGTAATGGGAATACAGGGACCTGTCAATCAAATTTTGATACCTGTAAAAGGATTAATTTATTTTCAAGCACATATTGTCTGACAGATTGGGTGTTGGATCTACAACACCCTGGTATAAGGAACAGGCTCCACAAATTTATTTTTCAACACTTGTCCATCAGGCAAGCTGTTTCTATAAAGTCTACTTGTCTGCATGGATATTTACTTATCCACTAATTATACCTTTTATGGAGGAGACTTCACTGGGGTACTTGCACGAGGGGTGGGGGGGGGGGAGGGAGGTTGCAATACTGAGCAGTGCACTTGCCAGAGTGATGTTTTGCTTGCCCCTGACTGTTGGGAAGGGGATATGTCGAAGCCTGATAAGGAAGCTGATACCTTGATGCAAAGAAGGGAAATATGCCTTCAAGTACAGTACAACAATGGGTCTGATATTCAAAGTAAGTGATACTTCTTTAATCTTGTTAGTGACATTCTTAATCTTTGTTAATTTCACCATCGCTGTTGTTGTCCTACCCACTGCCATGCTTGCGGTGTCATGGTTAAAGTAAACTTTGTCCTTACATACTACTTCATGAAACAAAAATACTTGGTCTTTTAGTTTAATGCTCTGACTTTAATTAGCACCTAACATAAAGAACCTTCAAAGCCCAAGCTGATTCCCTTCTCCAGAAGACATCACTGCACTGCCAACCCTTTCCATAAAATCTATCGTACTTTATACCCACATGCAATCTGAGAATCTTAATAATGTATTCCCTCTCTCTGTACAGCCACCCTATTGTACAGTACATCTCCCTGATTAGCACATGTGATTAACCAATCAGAATGTCTTAAGTACATTGGGAGGCATACTTTGAAGCTTCCCTCTTACTATATCAATCAAAACATATTGAAATATGGCAAACTTAGCAAATGTCACTGAAATTTTATTTTAGGATGATACAGGCCTGCCTTTAAATGAAATGATAAAATATTCTGATGGATCTGCTAGTTATTTAATAATTTTTAAAGGTATCCATTTCACAATCAATGCAAAGTGTCTTTTTTTTCTTACTTTGCTTCATTTACATTAAGAATCCTTCCATCATCAGTCTGCAGCCTCACTTGTCTCTTCTGTTGATTTTTCTCACTCCTGCATGTAGAACAAAAATGTATATCAATACTGTACGTTCACTTCAAATCCTCTTCCAGTGGGCTGCAGCCAGTTTCATAGTTGTATTACTGTATCTATTACACTTGACATATGTAACAGCCTCTTATAAAATGTGCATACTACTAATACACTTTCTTCCTAGGGATAAAGTCAACATGAAAATAACCTTCAGTTCAACATTACTATTATTCACATGGCCAATGATACCTATGTGGTAACCCTCACTTAGCAAGTGATGGCCAAAGGTCCAATATTAGTACCACCTTATACTGACCAAATACTGCATATGATCAACACCATGAGCACTAAAGAAACTTCTCACTCTAGACAAATCTTAAGACTGCAATATCACAAGGTTCTCTAATAAAGCACTCTCCAGTGTGGTAAATATGACCACACAACACAGAGGCCCACCAAACATAACTTCCAGAGATTACTGGGGAGGTATAGATTTTTCTGTATGGGTTAGGGAGCAAAGTCCATTAAAGTCTTTGTACACCTTTTGGAAAAAGAAACAGCATCTTTCACTTGTACCACCAGACACTGACAGCAGCCTGTAGCCTGAATGGTTTGCTTACATTTTCATTACTCCACAAGGGACCTACTGATTAACACAGCACTTCCAGCTTTGCAGCATAGTGTAATGCAGTAGTTTGGCTAAATTTTGGTATATTTTGACTCTGAAGACTAAAGCAAATATATATCTCACTGTTTCTCTTCTTTTTTCCTCTGTTTTTCTAAATGTTCATGAACCTCCACTCTAGATTCTGGGGTGAAGGGAACCTTCTCTTGCCAGAAACTGTAAGAAATAAACAAAATACATACATTGAATCTTTCCCAGAAATGTCCCATTAAACATTAATTAAACTAAACCCAAAGTGTAAAATTTCAAAAAAAAAAGTACAATTAAAGCTTGAGAATCTTCACAGGACAATCCTGAGCTGAGATATAAAATGATGAAGGTTATTCATTCAATTACTATACAATGGTAGTAGACTGAATATTAATTTGTCATTTCATTCTTGTACTACTCAAACTAGTGTCTTTGTTTTTCTGTTTCTTCGAAAGCCACTGCACTTTGTGCAAAATGTGATCACTGTCTCACTGTTATAGGGTGACTTGGCTATCTATAAGCCCTCTCCATGCAACATGTTATGCAAGGGAACAGTAAATGTTTCAAGGTCATATAAACATTTTAATTTCAAAAAGGAAACAAAAGCTGGGAATGTGAGTTGTACAAGAAGAACATCACAAATTACTGCCCAAAAGACTATTTCAAATTTAATAAATAAATTTCAACATTTATATACATTTATATCTCAGCAATGGAGGAAACTGTGAAAATGGGAGTTGGATGAATGGAACTCATTTTCTAGCCTCTAAAATATATATTCTTGTAATTCTACAGTAGACTTAAGGTCCACTTAAACATGGCACTGCCACTTTATATTCCCTGGTGCAATTGTTTCCCACCTCAATTGCATCCCAAACTGCTCTTGTATGCCCTCTCATCCCACAATGCCATTTATACCAAACTTCTCTTGTATGGATCAATGCCATCCTATCCCAGAGGGCCCCCACCCCACAATACCCTTGCATCCCAAACTGCTGTTGTATCCTTCAATACCTTCCTACCCTATAGTGTCCCCATCTCTCTATGCCGTGAAGTCACACAGTGCCCTTGTGTCCCACAATACCCTCAGCTTGCAAATGCAATGCCTGCAAAACACCACAGATTTCTTATAACATGGACAGAGCATCCTGCTCAAATGTCCTTTGCGTAGAGTGTCGCCATGATAAGTACCCTGTTAGGCTTAAAAATATGGCTGCCTCCTATGTCCTCTGTGTAAAGTTTGAACTTGCTCAAATGGGGTTCGGTATCAACAGACTATGCAAAAACTTGGGAAATTTCCAGAAAAATGCAAGTTCTAGTCAAAATTAACCTACAGCATCTAAAGCACTGTAATATTGTTCTTCCATTTATGTTTTTATTTTGTCTAAAATGTGGCAGATTTATCATCAAATTGCACAAATGACAGTCTTATGGCAGTCATCTGGTTAACTTGTATGCCTCATTTTGTTCGTTTGGTAGCAACGTTTTTGGTCACTCTGTCCATATATAAGAAGTGCATGTATTACACACACAAAGCCATTGTATCCCTTAAAGCCTTGTAATGCTTAATACCCTACTGACCCATAAAGCTTTCAAAGCCTTCTCCAAAAAAAACCCTTAAAACCCACAATGCCTTCATATCCCACAATTCCCCTGTCTCCCACAATGCCTCAAACTGCAGTCACACTCACTCTTCATCTTTTGCCTCTTCTATTTTCCTCTTTGATTCAGCTGTACCAGGACATCCTTTTCCTGAATCTCTGAAGAAACAAACATCATTCAAATCCATTTAATATAGACTACTACTCGTATTCTGTTTTGTTTGCAGTTAAGTTCCCCAGAACACAATCATGAATAAATCAATGATATTACATTCAAGGTATGGTATTTAACAACAGTACAGATCAGCTTTTTCTAAAGGATGATATACATATACATCAGTGTTCACTAAGTCAGTGCTTTAAGCCAGTATTGTGCACATCTGGTATGAAAACTGACTAACATTCCTAGTACTGTAAATTAACAGATGGATGACATTACTAAAATACTTGTTACGGTAGGCATAGCACAAATATATTCTGAAGGGTAGCAAAGATGATTGGAAGAAGAATTACTGTTCAGATGCAGTTTCATAGAAAGGTCTAGCATCATTTTCAGAAATTTGTCAAGCAGTTTTGATAAACGTTTTTGTGATACATTACACACCAACTTCTGCTTAGTGTCACATATAGCACCTACTGGAGAATTACTTAGATGACCAAAGTAGAAATTGAGATCACCAAGCTAAAGTGTTTGATTACCACAAACATAAAGGCACCAGATACAGGTTACATCACATCCAAAATTTGACAAACAAACAGGTCACCCACAATTCTGCTCTCTGCATGTTTACTTGGTGTCAATCTGACAAGACTAAATTACCAAAAGATCTGTCTGACAAATCTATCCATGCACTTTCTGCTCATCATGAACTACTGGTTGCACAAACATTCTGATGATTTAGGTTGCGAATTTCTAGCACTTCCTACTGTATGAACTTAACAGAGACAGGATGATTACATAAATGTCATCTTACCCGTCATTAATATCAGTGTACCATCTCCCATCATGTCCCTTGCTTCCAACATTTGTCTTCACTTGTGTCTTATTTGCAGCTTCAAGTTTTTCCCTCTCCTTGAATATGTAGAGAAATATTGCAGATAAATTCATGATTAGCATCATTTCAACATGTCTATCATCTTTGTTGTAAAGAAACCAATACCACATAACAGTTGTAAATAACATGTGATTAAACGGGTCAAAATATTTTACTAATACACCTCTGCAATACAATTTAAGATTAGGGTAGAATTAGAAAGAAATAGTAGCATAGATGAAGAGTGAGCAATAAACTACCTTTAGAAAGAAGTACAGTGCAGTGCTAGCAAACCACCAGTATGAATAGCAAGCCAGCTTTAATAAAGCTTACAAAGGGAAGAAATCAATTACTTTATAATATTAACACTGGTCTCTCTCGAAAAAGTCAGTTCAGGCAAGTTTAACCCAGCAAGAGGAGGGGACGTTTGCCCTAAACTATTCAGGTTGTAAGAACATGTTGTCACTGAATCATCAAAAATTGCTTTATATGTATGGAGTTATTGTTACAGTAGATGATATGAAGGGAAGGGATTGTTAATAACTTTACAAAAAAAAAACAAACTCTTCAACAATGGGATAATATCCAATATTAATGAATTCCTAACATGCACAAATAGCCAGCATATTATTAAGTCTCTTCAAGTGACGCACTTCAAATATCAGGGCTCTACAGTACATTTACTTTCAAATTCACTTGTTACAGTAAGTCAGGTAAGCAGCCTCTGAAATTCCCTTGCCCTGGCCCTGTTTCACTTACCCTCCTAATGGGGCAGACATAAAACACCTTTCACAGTTTTCTGTGACAACAATCCTTGAAATTATTCTGCACAATTACTGAGTTGTACCATTCTTAAACCTACCCACATGAAGTTTTAACACATTTACAATGACTAATATTCTTAGCTTTTGTTTGACTTCAGTGAAAGATAAGTGTGTGCAGTGTTCAATCAGGACTGCATTGACTACTGTACAGTAGTTCTCAGCCACTAGCTGTCATATCATTTTGAAGGTGGTTTGTGAACTGTGGCTTTCAAAGTTTTTCATACATGGCAGCAACAAAATACTGTTTTTTTTTAATTTCTGGTAGGAGTCAATACTTGCCTTTGCAGGCAATTTGGATTAAGATATAAATTGCCCAGGAAAATTTTCACTTGCCAAAGGCAATCAGATAAGTGTTATGTCAAGCACTGATTATATTCAAGACAAGAAAATCATCACAAGCAATAAGCTTGTATTGTACTGAACAGTCCCTATTTTTTTTGAAACAAACACCAATTAATTCAACATACCCTTTTCTTCTTGTAGACTTCCTGTTGCTCTAGTATTTTTGGTATTATTGTTGTATGCAATTCTTGTACAGCTTTGATTCTTTCAGACCTCTCAACTTCTATTCCATCTAACCTCTACTCCAAACAAAGAGAAAAATACCGCATAATTATAATATTACCAACAATGGCAACAACAACAACAACAATAATAACAATAATGGTACTTCAGCTCTTCTCTAGTGCATAAATATTAAAAACATCTCAATGGGCTTAACAATGAAAGGTACACCAAACACTTAAACAATTATACAGAAAATGCTTTTCTTTAAAAGTAACATTTAAGTTTTGAACTGATTTAGAGTAGAAGAATGCCAAATGTGACCAAGAATATGGTTCCAAACATGGGAGAAGCAATTGAGAAAGCCCTTTGGCCATAGGTACTGGTTCTAAAGGGGTTCCTATTAAGAAATCTTGAAAAGATGAACACAGTGCAGAAGAGGGGGTTAAGGAGTATTACAGTGTACATCAATTCACTACGATAATCTGATGCCATGATTAAAAATTTTTAAAGGTGAGGATAAGAATTTTATAAGTAAACCTCTGACTGACAGGCAGCCCAAGGTCATGAATAACTAATGTGATGTACCCCCTTTTACTGTGAGTGAGATTATAGGCAAACCACAGCAGTTTGTATTCACTGAAGTTTTGAGATATCTATTTGTGCTAGACCAATGAGCAGCCCGTTCTTATCGTCCAGCCTGGATGTAACGCATGCGTGAACTAGTTTTTCAGTTGTTGCTTAATTGAGGTATTTCTGGATGTTACCAAGTTTTTTCAAGGTACAGGATGCTCTTCGACATATATTATTGATATGGGACATCACTTTTAGTTGGTGTCAAAAACAGCACTGCTACTGCAGGCTGACTGTGTCAACTGGACTTGGGAGACACCTGCAGTTAACAGAGTAATCTGAGAGGTATTTGAAAATTTAGATGTGACATGCAGCACTTCTGTCTTACTGTCATTCAATATGAGGAAATTGGCTACTGTACAGTACCATCCATCCCTTAATATCTTGGATACAACATTCAATTTTCTCTGCCATAGATGCTCTGCCTTGTGATTTTATAGTGATATACAACTGAGCGTCATCTCCATACATGACACATGAAAGCCCATGAGCCCTGATAATATCTTCAACTGAGGCAGAATAAATTATGAACAAAATAAAGCCTTCTACAAGGCCTTGGGGTACACCCTATTTCATACAAAATAGGTTCATATCTATCATCATTGATTACTTGTTTTCTTCCCTTTAAATAAGAAGAAAGCCAGACAAGAGCTGAACCTACAAATCCATCTTTTACTTTTAAACTGTCAAGAAGTATTTTGTAGTCTTTAGTATCAACTGCTGCTGTAAGGTCCAGAAGCACAAGGATAGCTTTACTTTTGTTATCAAGAGCCAATAAGAGGTCATTAGCTACATGGATTATGGCAGTTCCCGTGCTGTAGTATTGTCTGCATGCAGATTGTGATGATGAGAATAAGTTGTTGTCAGAGAGGTACTGTAAGTTGTAAACTGATTCATTGCACATCTTGCAATAACTTTACCTAGAGAGGACACATTAGGGATAAGATGGTAGTTCTTCATTTCTTCAGGATCAAGGTGCCATTTTTTCAAAAGTGGAGAAACCAAGGCAAGTTTCTAATCAGAAGCAAAAAGCACCTACTGTAATGTCAAGACCAAGTTAGTTAGATTAGTGACTGGCAATATGATGATATCCAAGATCTGTGCAGTCAGGCCTGCAGGCATCGGTCCAGCAGACAGACTTTCATTTTGGAGCTCTTTATGACTTTAAATTAAGAGTATCCATCTGTGAGAGATGCTGGAATTGGTTAAACTGAGTGATACATAGCCTTTCTGGAATTGGAACTGGATGTTGACCATCAGATTTATCAAACATGCTACAGTATAAAGTTTGTGTATTTTATTATGAAAGACAGCGGCAAAATCCCTTGATAAATCCTGTTTAGATGAATGAGAAGGCAGGAACTGTGTAGGGCGTTGTATGGTTAATCTGTCAATTACTTGAAAAAGGTTCCTGTGATCACTTTTTCCAATTCTTAGTTCTTCTTAGCATGGCCTTTTGGTACTCACTTGATTTTGCTCATAATACTTCCTTGTGAACTGTTAACCCAACTTTTTAAATTGCTTTTCAGGGGAGCATTTCTCCTGTTTCTTTAAATGCTGAGAATCATCATATCAATTGGTGTCGGTCTTGGAGAGACTTGACAGGAGACTTCAGGAGCATGTTTGTTAAGGAGGTCATTCAGAACAATATTGTATTGAGTTGAAACATATCCACATGCCCAAAATTGATTTTGGTCTATATCACTTACTTTGCGGATCTTAAAAGACCGTTAATTTATGCTAGGAAAATACAACATAGCATTGAAGCAAATGACAGTATGATCAGATGGGAGGCAATGCTGAACTGAAATATCCTCATCCTCACTTCCCGCATCACTTGTGATAAGGTCGAGAGTATGGCCACGGATATGGGCTGATTAAGCTATATGTCAAAATAAAGCAGCAGACCTGAGGATGTCACTTACAGTAAGGTTTTTGTGTCAATTGAAAGGGGGTTGTCCAAGTAAAAATTTAAGTATCCACAAATTAAATAGGGGATGGGGTAATGCTAATTAATGCTAATTAATTCAAGGAGACAAGAAAATTCTGTGGAGAAATCAGATGGCGCAAGTTTAGTTTTAGAGCTTGGTAAGGGGCAATAAACAATTATCAGTTTCAGAGAGTCTTAAACATCACAGATTGTGCATTACACACTGCAATGGAAAATGGAAGTGTTTCTGGAATTACTGATGAGGTTCACTGGAATGAGGCTTTTAGGATTTTGAGCATTTTCAGACAGCTTTCTACTTCTGTTAGTGATAACAGTTGGTATTCTGTTTTTGATCTTGCTTAAGGATTGAAAGCCTCTTTTGGTGGTTTTTACAGTGCATAGATATATAATTCTTTCAGCCTAGTCTATTATAGACCACTGGAGCAACTCTGTATCTCATCCCCGGGTTTTAAGACACTAATTCATCCCTTGAACATATAATGGACTGTACTGAGTCAATCATTTACTAATGTAATTGGTCATGTACAGTATTTTGAAATGTTCAAATTTATTAAACTTATACTGTAACTGCTACTGTAGCTACAACAACATTATATGGAGTACCACATGTAAACTGTCAATGTAAATGTGTCCATACAATGCAGCACTATGCAGGAGATAGTGTCTCATTACATGACAGTAGACTCAGACAGGTGAATCCACTCTTTAGAAACATAACTCCAGGGGAGTTTTCACTACTGTCAAAAAAAAAAATTATATGGTTTGCATTTCTGCTATTTTGCAGGTTTAAATGAAGTGTTAAAGTGCAACTGGCTCTCTTTTGGTCTTTAGTTTTCTCTTTAGCTGGCCAATACAATTAGTGACACTGGTGGTTCTGCTCCTCAGTCTTTATAAAGAAGCCTGTAGTAAAAGCATACTAGTGTATGGACACTGACTGGTAAGATAGCAGTCGACAGTTTACAGTATATCTGCTGTGACATTTTTTGGCATATATTCCTAAGCAAGTTACGTCATTACAGCAGGAGTCATGACTCCATTCAGAGTCACAACTAGCAGGGCTACAGGTCCCTGACTCCAAAAATTATGGGAGTTGCCTATCAAGCTTATGTGACAGACAAACATGTTCACCCTGACATTCACATTCTTCCAAAAATTTCATAAATTCTCTTTATGCAAAGAAAACATTCCACTGAATTAAAATCTTAACAATACACTTAAATCTACTTATGTGTGCAAAGCAAGTGCAGGAAACCAAGAATTTGTACTGACACCACCTCTTTCAATGATTTCTTGAGAAATCAATACAATTTACTGATGAATGAATTATATCAAGGAAAAACTGAAAAGTACTTGGCTGAAGCAACTTGACCTTGTCTTCATCCATACTTAACAAAGGCAATAAAAATCACTTAGGTTTGATCCAGGGTGAGGGAGCCACCTTGGTTCACCATGGAATCTTAATCAAGTAGAATGCATTTAAAGTCCCAGTACGACTTTGTATACGAATTTGGATAAGAGAAATGAGTGGTGCTTAAGGTTACTTAAACCCAAACATAACCAGAGAAATGATTTGTTGGAGAAAAAAGAGATTTACAAAAGTGAAAGGTTGTTTTAAACAAATCGTGGTTGTAAATGTAACTGCTGTTTCAATATGCACAAGGTTCATCACGGTGGGAAGTTCTAGATCATTATGAATATTCATTACTCAGCTGCTTCGAGCTTCGAGATCACATCATGTCGATGACTGTGCAGCACGATGCAGCACGATGCAGCCAGTGTACATCTACTGCATACGCACTCGCTTACTGTATTTTCATTGTGCACTAATCAACGGCGAATGCTAGGCTACGATGTGTTTGATGCATGAAGAATGTAGCTATAGTGCCGTAACACACAAGCAGTCAACTTGTGTGACATTAACGGCAGGACTGCGGCTGTGCATGTTCGTACAGCCTGCCAGCATTTTGCCTCGCTGTGCCAGGCAACATAATCTTGCTTAGGATTTCAGGTGAGGTTTTCCTCCTTTTTCATGTTAGTTGTGCTGCAATTTTGTTGGCGTAGGTAATTATTTCTAACTACAATTCAATTCTAAGCCTACACTAACCTGAGTATAGTCCTAGGCTGTTTGTGTAGTCCGTCCGTTGGAATATACAAGCAAATGCTCTGCACTGTTTACGGTGCCTACATTTCACTACAGTTGAGCATGTAGGCAAGGCTATAGTTGCTTATTCATGAAAGTCTGTTTCATTGGTTCATACTCCTGACTGATAAGCTCATTACGAGGAGAGAACTCGAACTTCAGTTGGTAAGCCGAATTCAACATCTGCATTTCGGACAAAGATTACCACCTAAAGAAGCTAAGACTGTTCTGCTAGGTATGTTAGAGCCTCTTAAACTGTTACCAACTTCATATGTCTGGCTCTCGTGCTATGACGATTTTTGGCGATTTAAGTATTTCTTTATACAAAGTCGTACTGGGACTTTAACTGAAGAGGTCTCCCTCTCTTTTCAACAGAACTCAACAAGGCAACCCCTCCCACTCCTGAAATTTCACAATGCCATTCAAGTTGACAAGAGTGTATCCCAGCCTCAAGTTATATTTTTTTCAAAACCTGGGAGGGGTGATGATTCCTGCTCTGTACCACTGCCCAATAGTACTGTAGTACTGAGCAACCTGAACTAAGTAGACACAGCCTTAAAAGGTGTACTATACAGTATGCCCCCAACTGCTAAATACCCACTTATGTGATAACAGTCTTTTGAAAAAAATAGCTCTACACATGACTTTACACATCCACAAGGCAGAAATGCAAGAGACTACATTATCTGAGACCACCTGTTATACTCACAGCAGTACCTTGAAACTTGACCAATCACAATGAAACCTTCCTTGAACAAATTTTGACCTCCTTTTATTATTTTTATCAGTTCTTGTTGTTATCTATGCTTGATGAATCTAGTCTTATATTCTTGTTGATTACAGATACACAGACCAAAAATCACACACTGCAAGTGTTCTTAAAATACAAAAATTTTGTAACAAAGTTAACAGTACCTTAAGTTTTGGCAAAGTAGCAATAACATATTCTCTAAAACCTTCATAGTCTGCACAAGGGTTACCGGTAAGAAAACTGAGAATATAGAAGAAAAAGTTTTAAAAATCAAATGCAATTACCATAGCAACTTGTCAAAGAAATAGACTGCCAATAAATTTGTATTTCTCTTTTCAAGTACTCCTGTCAACCAATTCTCCAAAAGGAAAAACCTCTCAAACAGCACATTAATGACAGGAATTTTCAAGTACTCATATTTTCCAGTGTAAAAGTGTACCTCAAGTGTAAATTTTCAAAAAGATATGTTGCAAAACTTATAAAAAATGAATCCATCTTCACAGGACATTCCTGAGCTGAGATATAAAATGCTGAAACTTATTCACTCAAAAAAAGGTAGATTGAACAATAATTTGTGATATTATTCTTGTACTACTCAAATTAATTCCTTGTTTTTCTGTGTTTTCTCAAAAGCCACTGCACCTGGTGCCAAAATATGATCACTATCTTACTGTTATAGGGTGACTTGACTGCCTCTGTGTACAACATGCTAGCAAGTAAACAGTAAAATTTTCAACATCATATAAACATTTTAATTTCAAAAGGAAACAAAAGCAGGTAACGTGAGTTGTACAACAAGGACATCACAATTATTGTGCAACTGACTGTTTCAAATTATATAGGGGAATAAATTTCAAGATTTTATATCTCATCAACAGAGTAAGCTACAGTATGAAAATGGGAGGAGGGTGAATGAAATTCATTTTCCAACTGCTACAATATATATTCTTGCAATCCTCAACTTTTGGTACATGTTAGGCATTCATATGAATTTTGTTTCACTGAATGTTGAAGTTGTATAACACTTTATTTCAGTCATGTGGCACTGACTAATTTTTCTATGTTTTGGAGGAGCATCTTGTTTTAAATACAATTTCATGGATACAGGTTGCTTATTATACAAATTACTGCCTTTGTACATTCTACTATGATAAAAGATGTATTACAGTATATACCAAATAAATGGTTCTAAAACATGACAATCACATGCTGTCTTTTTACAGAGGCTCCTCATGTGACAGAATGTATACTGTCAGTCATAGTCTCTGTACAGAAAGTGTGTCGGGCACCTACACACAGCGGAAACCTACTATAAACACAACATGATACAACAAACCCTTCACAGTCAAAATGTAAAACACCAAGAGAAATGTGAAATGTCCATTATAAAAGTCTTTTCAGTGGGAAATACTGCACTTGTGAAACAAGAAATTTTCATTCCTTTAAACACCATGAATCATTGATACAAGACAACAGGCAATTTAAAATATGATAATTGGTTAACTTTAATTTCTAGAAATAAAGTTCTGTGAAAAAAATCACTATTTTGTAGCTCATGAATGATTTCTTCACCCAAACGATGGAACACTCAAAAGTCTCATAATGGAAAATATTTGTGGAAAGAAAAGCTATGGCAAGTGTCCATTGATAAGGCAGATTGGCTTTACAATGATAAAAGTTATTATTTTTCTTTCTACACTCTCTTGATGCTATGTAATTTTCTTTTTAAGGAGTAATGATGTAAACAGCTTCAGTCCCCTCATGTACAGCAGGCCATACACTGTTACCACTTTTCATTTTCATCCTCAAACTATGAAAAGCTGAACAATTTTCAATCACAGAACATTAAAACAAACTAAAGACAGAAGTATAACTTACAGTTCCTCAAAATGGACCAGTCCCTGTAGGCATTCTATGCTGGTAAGTTCACCTATGAAATTTACTGTTAAATCCAGTTTCTTCAATGATTCACATCCTTTACAAAAAGCAGGTGAGACAAAAGAGTGATAAAACTTTTCTTTTTTTTTTGCAAAATATTGATTTCGGGTCTAAATCCAAACTTGTAGACAATTGTAGAATCTTAATACACTAGAAGTGTTTGCTACTAAGAACAGGAGTCTGGACCTCTACTGATCACAAGTTATTGTATGCTTCCATCTGCACTACATAAATTACCTTCCCATCAAGGTTTGACAAAATTCTAAGTATTATTTGCTGACATGTTTCCTAAAATGCTGCGATTCAAGACATCTGACATACAATTTATAAATCCTTTGTTTTAAAGATCTTGTTAAATTTTATGTAACTGATGTAACTTAAATCTTGGATTTCCATCATGTAATGGTCCATGATTTTCTTAACTTTTCAGAATATTACAAGAGCCACAATTCTATCAGGAATTTATTTTCAAATATTTTAAGAACATAAGGAAAATTTGCTAAAAAGCATAGAACCTAACACTTTGCCATGTGCAATACATTCATAATACTAACATTTCCATGACTAAGAGCTCTTGTTTAATATTGTCAGTGTGAAACAGTGCTACATACAGCACTGTTTATTTGGTAGAAATCCTAAGATGAAGGAAAGCAAATAAAAGCTGTATATTCTGCTAAATACTGAATGTGAATGTCAAGCAGTTTTTACAAAGACTTCCTTCAAGATTATTTTACAGTGTTTGGATTTCAGGACACATACAGGAGAGCTGTATGCTCATGCTAGAAGTTCTAAAGAGCAGAAACTCATCAAATCACAGTTTTACAGCATTTCTGAGTGATTCTACAGTATCTACTCAAGGATGAACCATTAACTAAACAAGCCTATTGCCCTATTGCCTTCCCATTTCTTTACAGAGGGATATCACTGAGACAAAGACACAGGCAGATAAGGCCCCAATGTTACAATTTTACTGTAATATGAAATCTCGCAACATGGAAGGCAATCAGGAAACATATTAACACACTGTGACAAACTCACCTTCTAAATTTTCAACTTTTTCAATATTGTTCAATGCCAGGTTCAAGTATTCCAACTTTTTCAATCTACCAACATTTTCTGAAATGAAAAAAGCAATTATAGTGCTGTAACAATATAGTAATATTTTCTTTGCATCTCTGCCTGACAGATGTCAGGGAATCTGGTATCACATCGCAATTTGCTAGACAAGCTGGCCAAACTGCTATACAAATGCAAAAATGTGCAGTACTTTGTTGTAAGCATAACTATAGGGTTTTCCAGTGATTTAAACTAAAGAAGTAGAAAAATCCTTGAAACTGCTATGCAAAATTGGAATATTAAATTATTCCCTGTTTGTGTTCACATACTATACAACTTATTGGTCAACATCTGCAGCAGAAAAGGCCCCCAATCAGACAACTAGAAACCATTTTACAACACCAATTTGGGAAACCCCCCACACCAGTTCGGATAGGCTTTTCTAAAGAAGCAACTACGGGTAAGTTTTATTATAACAAAATTTCTAGAAGGCCTGGTTCTGTCTGAGTTTGATCCAAAGATGTTTGGATTGTGGAGTGTGCATCACTAAGCCACTCTTCAAAACATTCACCACCACTGAGATCCAAGTTTTGTTGACAAACTACCTGTAAGTACAGTATTTTAGCCAAATAAAACTTCTGGGAAGTTCAAGTTTCCCAAGATTTGATCAGCACTCTGTACATACTGTAAATATGTTCAAACATTAAAACTTCCGAAAATTTGAAATATACATACCAATTTTGGGTATTAGATTACTCTGAAGATAAAGAATTTTTAGGTCTCGACACCATTTATCAATGAACTCAATTCTGAAAAGGACAGGAAATATTTACAAACTGAGAAAGAGCATGAAACAATGGACCTATGCAATGTACATATTTACAGTAGCATAAATATATTTAATAAGAACAGTGTATAACACGACTGACAAGATCCGTTGTGAAGGGTGGGACTGTATAAATCTTTTCTAAAGAATGTTATTTTAATGGTAAAACTTTATCACTTTAATTGCAACCCCAAGCTTTCAGCCAAGTGAATCTGTGATAAAAAGTGTAATAGGTCTAACACCTAAGACCTAATTGCCACCAGTAAGATTTAATCATAAGCCAGTAGGGCACCTACTCAGGGGCTCCACACAAAGGGTCCCCCACAATCTAGGATATATTCTTTTAAAGCTACTGGGAGATGACATCAAGCCAATATCCAGAGGCCCCTACCCAAGGAGACTATCATATCTTTTTCTTAATTGTGTTAATAGGAGACATAGCCTACTGTAACCTAAACTTGAAAACATTTCTGGTCAATACCATTTCATAAGTCATCTGTCTGAGTCAAAACAAAATTTTCCACTGTGGTAGTGCACAGACAAGATCACTAGCAATCATGTTACCGATCAGTATGTTTATTACAGTGACATCTGTATTCCTAGACCTTCTTGTAGAGGAGGGTGTAAGTGTTATATATCTGTTATACTTTTTTCAGAAGTACTCAGTGCATGCTCAAGGGGTCTCTACATATAGTAGCTTCATGCCCCAGGGCCAATTCATTTGTAAATCTGGCTCTAACACAACACTTACCTTCCTGCAATGTTTGATCATCTGAAAGTAACTATGGTATGATCTTTTTTCGAAATTTAATGAGCACATTTTCACATCCCAGATGTTCTAAATTGTCCCAACTATGTTACTTCTAGCCCCTCTCAAAACTGTCTTAAGCTCCTCCTTGTGCAGACACAACCTACTGTAGCTATCGCTTTAGACCATATCATGGTGAGCATACAAAGTTGTCTGTGCATGCTTTGTCATATGAGCTACTCTGTATCTTTTGACTTTGATGTCAAACAAAGAGTAGTCACCAGTTGAGAATTTTGGTTTTTCCCTACCAAAAATATACCTCTGGCAATGAGTGTCAGTCTTCAACATCAAAGGGGCAAAGTTGTCAGTTTATGTAATTAGTGGCAGTCAGACTTGTTCTACAGTACCACCAGGGTCTTGTTATTTGACAAATAGAACCTCTCTGCTATGACTGGATGAGAATCGGCAGCTATACTCATCATTGTCTGACTTAATTGTGATTCTACAGTATCCTGGGATATTTTCATGACACAATGTACAGGGTATCTCTTCTGATCTCCTCCCTCCCCTTTCTAGACAACTACCACTTGTGATTACCCCCAGAAAATTCTCCCCGCAGACAGTTCCAACACTGATAATTCCCCCTGAACAAACCCCTCCCCCTTCCCACCAGGAGAGGGAAATGCAAAGTACCTGGGTGGGAATTACCCAAGAGGAGATCTTCCAGGAATAAACACTTTTTCCCTCACATTAATTATGACAAGGACAGAAGGCAATAATTACCTTTCAATGTCTTGTTGATGTAAAGATACTTCTTCCAGAGTAGAAATCTCTAAGTTGTTGTGTTCTGCTCTCTTACGAATCAGTGTTTCTGTGACTAATTATCAACAAGAGAAGTACACAGGTACAGTAGATAATGGTTTACATTTCATACCAAGGTACTGTAAATTTAAATTTATGGTGAAAACAAATACTAATTTAAAAGCAAGACTTAAAATGTATGCAATACAGTACAGTTCAGTGCAGTTTCTTATATGATGCAAACTGAAATTTGTTGTTTTTGTCATATTGTTACACTTTGTGAATGACTAAGTAAGGGTCACTTTCTTGCTAGATACAATATCAGCACATTACTTACTGTATATCCACTATTACTACTGTTATAAGGTTAATTTGGTATATGATGGCAAAACCTAATAAGGCCACCTTAAGAAATTTTTCATTTTTCTAAACCAAGCAAAAAGAATAGGAATCTATTTATACCTAAAAATCTTTCAGCGGACTTAATCTTATCTGCAAGCCACAAATCTTTAACACAGAACTTTCCTACCCAGAGATACATGTACAGCAAGTTCAGATTTTTCAGCCTAAGCCGAAGATCCGAAAGAACCTTACAATGCCAGTGGGCACTGTTTGTAGATTGAGTACAGATCTGTATGTACGGGCTCTACATAGGTTTTGTGCATTAAGTTTGAGGCTGCATCTCTTTGCCTGTGCGTGCTTGAAATATTTGACTGGTTCAAGGGCGCTTGTGGTGAGCATGCTGCACCAAAAACTGACGTGCTGGTTGTTACAGCAGTTATTGATGCGTATTGTTGGTTGGATCAATGCACAAGATTTGAACATGGCCTTATTAGGTTTCTTCAGGATATATAATTTTGAAAAGCAACAATGATTGCATGACCATCATATTTCCTTAGCCTTTTGACATTCCATACAATTTGCATGTTAGATTATGGACTGAATACTCACTTCTAACCATACTGAAGAGATGTTTATCATAACACTGTTAGTTGCCAGGAATCAACCTCTGCATGAAAGATGCACATCAGCCATACACATGTTCTACAGTGCTCTGTAAATGTAAAGAAAATAAACACATTTCAGTTTTACAACACTACCAACTCCAATTCATCAACAATTTTAAATAAAAGATCGAGCTGGTATACTTTAGTGAAGGGGATTCATGATCAAGATTTTAAAAGCTGCTACAGGTAACACGCTTAAAAAATATTTTGGACAAACTTTCACAACAAAATTTACAGTGTAGCTATACATATTATACTGTCCACAATGATTACTACATTGAGTCGTTTACCGATACTCATGTTCACAAGTAAAATATTTATGTCTTTTTGATCTAGCTCATGAACTTGGCTTTACAGTACATTACAGCTCACCCTTTATTCCTATTAAAGACTGACTTAGTAAGTGAACGGATTACATGGTCATGTTCTGTGACTAATTTGATCAGTCCATGATGTTTTGGCCATTGATGATATGACAGCTTTGGAACCATGTAACATCCCAAACATACTATAGGCAAGTTGACAATCACAGTGAATGGCATGCAGAAGTTACTTGCTGACATCCAACCTACAAAAGCAATGGGTCCGGACAACATTCCGGCAAAAATTTTACATAGTTGCTCTGAAAGCTTAGCCCCAGTGCTGCTTTTTCTAATCTACATATAATTGACCTTCCCAGTATGGTCTCATCAAGTGTTAGACTCTTCATCGATGATTGCATAGTGTACAGAGAAATTAAATCATAAAGGACAGTGGATCCATAGGCATAGGAAGCGGGGGACTGGGGGCTAAAGCCTCCCTCAACAATGTGGGGGGCTGAAGTATGCTTCTGTCCCCCCCAAGATGCAAGGGCAAAATCCCTAATTGGTCTCTTCTGTAAGAATGTCAAAAGTTTGCAGTAATTTTCCTTTAATTTTGTCCAAAATGTTGCACCAAATTGCATCTGAGGACCCTCAAATACCCCAAAATTATAGACCCCTCCCCCAGGACAGCAATCCAAAACACGGTTCAGCCCCCACAGTCTCGAAAAGCTTCCTACGAATATCAGTGGATCTACTACAAAAAGATATTGACTCTCTAAGTTACTGGGGATCCACATGGCAAATATCTTTTAATGTCTCTAAGTGCTACTCTATGCATGTTCCCATAAAACCAAACCCCTCACTATGGACTACTACATAAATGGGAGGATTCTGCAAGCTAAAACCATCAGCCTTATTTGGGGGAGAAATTTGTAAAGATCTTACCAGGACCAACCACATTAAACAAACTACAGTACCAACAAGGCAAACAAAATGTTTGGACTGCTGTTAAGAAATAGCCACTCCTGTAGCAAAGGTGTCGAAGAACCTGTCTACAAAACACTGGTCCACTCTAAGCTGAAGAATTGTGGGGCCATATGGGATCTTTACATCAAAAGTCACAAAACTACATTTGAGAATGTCCAAAGATGCACAGCTCCCTTTGCTGTTAAAATTACTACAATTACAGAGACAATGCCACTAACATGCTAACAGATCTCAAATGGGAACCACTTGAAGTACGTATGACACACCAGACTGTCCTATTGCCATCCACTGTATAAGGAAGTTCATAATATCACTACCTCCAACATCTAGCTTCAGAGTAACCTCGACGATGACGATGACGATGATGATAATTTATAATGCGCACATATCCATCCTGCAGGATGCTCAAGGTGCAAAGAAGAAAAGTTACAGACAGTTACAGCAAATCAGGAAAAGCTTGTTTCATGAGATGGGTCTTAAGCAGTCTTTTAAAAACTAAAATGTTGTTACAGGATTTCAGTTCAAGTGGGAGTGCATTCCAGAGGCGAGGAGCAATTACAATAGGACCACTAGACATACAGAAATCAAGGCAAACACATAATTGTTCCCCCACCCTTTATTAAGAGGTGTTATCAATACCCAATGTAACCAAGAACGCTCAGGAATGAAATCTCCTTCCACCGAACATACGCGCAGAATCTGACATTTGTTCTTTCAAATCTACAGTAGTCTAGCCGATATTAATCTTCTGAATCTCCTGTCTAGGTCGCAAGTGCTTCAAAATCTAGGCAACTCCACTTCCACACTGACCTGTGCATGATAACCGACTCTCTGAGGTCTCGAAGTATTTGCACAGTACGAAGCAGAAGCAGAAGCTGGAGGTACTGTACACTCATGAGAAAGGCTAGGCGAAAATCTGAGAAGTCCGATCATCACTGTGTTGCATAAAGTGCATTACTAGGGAGTGGGCATTATCCCAGTACAATCACAAACCTTTACCAACACTGTAGACGGCATAGACTACTACTGTACATGACCTAAATGTGACCAGATTTGATTTTGATTTTGATTTGATTTACTTTTATCTCCAATTGATCTAATAGCAAGAATAATTTCCAAATGATGATAAACAAACCAAAAATCCACATTAAAGTAATAGAGAACATAATATAACAACATTTGAAATATTTTGCAAATGTAGCATAGCTATTAAACAAAAGAAGATAAAGGACCAGAAAAAGTAATTATCTTTTCAAGTCTGGCCCAAACCCTAACCCCTAACCCTTACAGTCTCCAAGCCACATGTCTATGAATATCCAAAACAATTTGTTCCGTGTTCACTTGGGATATGACTGAAGAAGAAATTATGCCGTACAGCCTGCTACATACGGTAGGAGTGCTGTAAAGCCCGAGTCCGGACTAGGAATCAAGTCCATTTTTTACTGGACTGGGAATTGGCTAGTCTCTGTGCAGCTCTTCTATCTGTAACTTAACGCTGTTCTACCCTACAGGTGTAGTTCTTTTAACATTTTAGTCACACTCTTTGGGGGGGAACAATCACTGCAAATGAATTTAGCAGCTCTACCTTAGACCTACACTGGATCTGTTTAAAATTCTGTTAGCCTAGGCCTTATTATAGCCATGGACTGGAGGCAGTATTTCAAAAATGTAAAAATTCTATGAAATTTCCCAAGAAAACATTTAGGCATGGCAGCTCCCCTTGGTTTTCTATAAAAAAAAAAGTCTCATGCAGGGAATAATTCATCCCATATGGCATCGAAATTTGCTTCACAAACTGACCAAATTGTCACACAGTTGCAAAAATGTGTAGCACTTTTTTGTGTGCATAACCATAGGGTTTTCAGTGATTTTACACTACAGAAGTAAAAAATTCTCAAAACTGCTATGCAAAATTTGAATAATAACTTATTCCCTGTGAAGGTAATCTTTGAGCCTGACTGGCCATAGAACCAGGGCTAGGCTACTGTGTAAATAGTGTCACAAGTGGTAAACCAGCTCAGTGAAACATAACAAGCCTTGAAGTGATCACAACTCTTCACCGCAGTAAGGTTCAACACCCGTTTTGGAGTGGTACGTTCTGGGTGAAAAAGGCAATGGTATGAACGTGTTATGATCCAGTTTCTTGTTTTGAACTTCCAGTTCCAGTGCATGTTGTTACTGCACTTTCTTCAAATGGATTTAGGCCTAGCCTAGCCTAAGTCAAGCTTTATTTCCCAAGCTTTCACAAAGTTTGGAAAGGAAACCAGTTTTTACTTTGATTACACAGAGGACATGATAGCCAGTAACTACTGAGTGACAAAATGGTCTTCAGCCAACAACTTCCTTTCTATGTAGACTTAGGCCTACTGTAGGTCTAACGTTAGGCCTTACCTAGAGTAACTTCATGATGATGAAACCATTGGCATTCAGGCCAAAAAATTCCCCTAGATGTCTCCACAGTAATTTCTGTAAAAAATGCTGTGGAGACAGCAGCTCTTCACGGCAGTTTATGGGATCTCCACAGCACTTTCAAAATTCCCTCACATGGCCACAGCAAGTCGTGTTTGCAGCATAAAAAGTGGTTGGGTGCTCTAATCATCATGCAGAATCCTTCATTTGCAACTCCAGATGATGTAAACTTTTATTTACTCATTGCAAAGAATTTGACATCTATTTGTAAGCAGAATGAGAAAGTACCCGACCCTGTAAGTACGAGAGTGTTTAGTCTACCATACACTGCACTGTTCATGTGACGTTCCACAGTGCATTTCATCCTATGTTCTGTACAACTGTACAACCAATGAGATTTAGTGGGCGCACGTATAAACACCCCAAACATTCAGTGAAGTAGGCCTGCAATGGTAATACGGTCCCGCAGATAATTTCCAAGTGATGACGGACAGTAAAATCCCATTCATTGGAACACATCGGGACCGAAGGTACAGTAGAAAGGATAACGGAAAAATTTGGGGTTTCAAGTTTTTGCCTCAAATACAGTACACAGGGTCCATACAGTATGAGTGTGAATACAAGTTTCCAAAATAATTCCGAAAAGGCTACCAAAATTGCAGACGAAATCCCTCAAAATATCTGGTAACCATTTTTTGTGACAAATAAATTTTTACACATCTAAAACACAGATACTTTATTCCCATAATTCAAGCCTACGCTCTTCTGAATGACCAATGCTTCCTACACACTAAATGGGTATGTGCTGAAGAGAAGCTATAAGTATAACGATCTGGAAGGGTATCTAGAGTATAAATTCCACATAAATTTCCAAAAATATTTGAGACGAATGTGTAGAAAACTCTCAGACAGCAATTCGCAATGTTTTTGTAAGGTCTACTCTCGTTATTTGTAGGTATGAAGCTCGTTACGAAACTAACTTCTCAGATTTAGTGAAAATAGGACTTACACTAGCCAAACGCTTTTTAGTATGAGGGGATATTGAGCCTTCTTTTTCTTCTTTCAAATACGCTGAGACATCCAGTTAAGGACATTAGTACACCACATATGCGCCATGAGGTCAGTCAGACCCTCAGAGAATTGATAATAAACTCTACAGGCTTAGGGCGACTAACAGCCCCCTCAATAAGACTGCCAGGGAGATAAGGGAGATCAGCCTATATTGACTCATGGCTCCTAGCAAGAATTTCAAAACAAATACGTACGATTTTTTTCCAAATTTGACAAAGAGATAACAGATTGTTTTCTATTCCCACATGTTGGCTGTTTTAGTCCCAGATTGCATAGTTTGTTAATTGTGCACGGAATTCAATTGTTAGGTACGAAATTGCGCGCCAAAGAGCGCTTTGTGCCCGGGCATGGGGTGCAGGGGTCCGTTTATGGGGGCACAGGCAGACGGGTAAAACCCAGCTGGGGTCTGGGGACAAAGCCCCCGTAAATCTGCCCTTTTGGGCATTTCTGATGCCCCTGAATGCTTATTCTGAACATTAAAATTTGAGCGTAATTTTTTGAGTGAGTTTTGAGCATCAGGATTTTTCTTGCTCCACGCCCATCTTTTGCTCAATTCTTTGCCTGCGCACTGTGTGCCGAATAACGAACCAAACTGAATTATTGCACGCCAATTTATCATAAAAATGTTAAATAATTTGAAAATGCACTCGGAAGAAGTTCTGCGGGACTGACAAACTATGCAGTCTGGTTTTAGGCCTAGTCATCATGACATCTTACCTTTACTTTTAAAGTCCTGTGAAACATTAGTAAATTTCTGCAGAAATTCACCTTGGATTTTGTCTTTTAAAAATTGGGATAGGGGCCTAGTGATTTACGAATGGGTACAACTATAGAATACCCCGCCTCAGTGATATTTACTGGTCATCCAGATTCCTAGTCCTAGTCCCACTTAGACTAGGACAAGGAATCCAGCTGAAAATGGATTCTAATCATTCCTGGATTCCTAGTCAGGCTGCCACTTCAACTAGGAATCCGGCTAAAAATGGATTCCTAGTCAGGCTGCCACTTCGACTAGGACTAGGAATCCAGCTGAAAATGGATTCCCAGACAGGCTGCCACTTCGACTAGGACTAGGAATCCAGCTGAAAATGGATTCCTAGTCAGGCTGCCACTTCGACTAGGACAAGGAATCCAGCTGAAAATGGATTCCTAGTCAGGCTGCCACTTCGACTAGGACTAGGGATCCAGCTGAAAATGGATTCCAGAGGAAAAAATAATCGACGGCATCGACGGCAAAAGCCACTGTGGCAGCTGGTTTTGCCGCCGATTATACCTAGAAATGGCAGCATGTTTTTGCCGTCGATCATTCTCTCTGCATTCGCAATTCTCATATTAAATTTTTTTAAAACATTGTCTACGTAACATTTCTTTCCCACGGACATCGGAATTTTAGGTAGACAAACTGGATGTAATGCACAGCTACGTAGCTATCATTTTCTTTCTAGCTAATAGCTGTATGATCTACAGGTACAGGTGTTTAATACACTGGCTTTCCTTCAGCAGGCGCCATATCACATACCCATAAATGTGTTTCACGGCAAACCTAAATTATGCAGTATAGGTTTGAAAATAGGCTACAAAATCAACTTTTCCTTCTGCCTTGACTCTATGATTAGAGCTTAACTGCTCACCCCACAGAAAAAAAGATTAATTCTTTCAAAATAATCTTTGCCATCTGTGACCATGAATGCAAGTTTTTTATTCGAAAATGGAAGAGATTTCAGCTCCAAAGTATATGGTTCGACTGCACAAGTTATCTACAGCTTGCTGCATATATGTTGTACTGCAGAGAGTACCATTTCAAAACACATCGTTTTTCAGTACCAAACATAACCAAATTTGTCAAAAATGACAAAACATTCACCTGGCATGTTCAAAAGACTCTCAAACAACTACCTGTAATATATTGACAACTTTTAATGAGGTGGTTTCCCCCCACGAGGCACATTTCTTTAGAGGAGCTTTGCAGTTTTGTCGTTGCCTAACGTGTAAAATACATGGATAGGCCTACTCAGATGCTAAAGCAACACAATACATGGCAAAAGTTGTCTGCTTACTTGTAGAGCTACAGGGTCTAAAATTTCCCAATCGTTTTTGTTCCAAAATGTTAACAAATGTTGTCTAAGATGTTGATATGAGTGTTCAGACTTATTTTAATGGTCAAGATAGGGTCTTTGCTTGTCAAACCAACTTAGCTAAATATTTTGAAAGTCTTTTGAGGTTTGCCATACATATACTGTTACGAGAAGCTGATAGTCTCATGACTTCAAGTCTGGCATGCAAAGTGAACCCAGTTAGTTCATATGAAACTAGCGCCAGGGCTTTAGCCAGCATGGTGAGATCAGGGAGTCCAAACAGTAAATTCTAGTGAAGTTTGTGTGTTAAAATGTATTATATATATGGGGCAATCCAAAATTTTGGGAGTCCAAATGACTCCTGGACTGCTCTCTGGCTTAAGCCTTGACTAGCGCTACTCTAAATCCTCTTTCCATTGCTATATGGGTGGGGGGGGGGGGAGGTGTGTCATCAGTTACCAGCAGACAAGAACACTGTGCCCCACCATCCCCCACCCCTGTCTTGACAAAGGTACTGATGAAAGCCCTTTACACTGGGTTTCAGTTCAACATAAGATGAACTGCACTGGGTAACATCACATGAACAGTGCAGTGTATGGTAGACTCGTACTCCATGGAACGCGTTGGGCTACTGACATGACTTGTGGCCATGCGAGGGAATTTTAAAAATGTTGTGGACATCCCATAAAATGCTGCGGAGAGCTGCTGTCTCCACAGCATTTTTTTACAGCAATTGCTGTGGAGACATTTAGGGGAATTTTTTGGCCTGGATTCCTAGTCAGGATGCCACTTCGACTAGGCCTAGGAATCCAGCTGAAAATGGATTCCTAGTCAGGCTGCCACTTCGACTAGGACTATTAATCCAGATGAAAATAGATTCCTAGACAGGCTGCCACTTCGACTAGGACTAGGAATCCAGCTGAAAATGGATTCCTAGTCCCCTTGAGCAGAGCTGCGTTTTAGCCTACTCGTCTGTGAAGTGAATTTGTTGGATATTGAGTTTTTGAAGCATTACGAATGACCTAACATATCATCACAGAGTGTTGTTCTCAAAAAAGAAAAAAAAGGAAATACGTTAAAAGCACTCGAGCTACTGTAATCCTGAGCCACTGGGAATCCGTATCCACAGATTGGAAAAGTGCCTTCTGCTGTGGCGGGGTATTCTATAGTTGCTCCTAAGAATGTAGAGATTGATCGAATGACGGTAATGTTCAGATTGATCGACGGCAAAAAATGCCGCCGATGCTAGGTATAATTGGCAGCAAAACCAGCTGCTACAGCGGCTTTTGCCGTCGATTATTTTTGTATATATCACCTACAGTACATTACTGACGCTTAATCAATATTTCGGCCGGTTCCGCGAAAAACAAAATGTGTGCTTTCGACACTAGGCTAGGCTATAACCTAGGTGAAGCAGGTAATATACTTACGAAGCCTATTCAAATCCCTTTTTAGGGCTGTGTTGCCTGGTTTCGCTCTGGTTTCACTGGACGTATTGACATGTCTCTATTAGTCTTACTGGATTTTGTATTGGAGAGCTGCCATTTTTTATTTTTGGCGTTCAGCGATCGCTGTAGCAACAAAGAATTTTAATACGACCGACCGGAGTTGTTTCGACAATTCCCAAGATCTTGAACCAAATATTCCCAAGAATTCCCAAGCTCATTTTAGGCACTTAAATGGCAGTGCATGTTCGGAACTCATTTATAAAGTAAAGGACTTGACAACTGCCAAAGAGAAAGTGATGTCAGCATTATGTTCTATAGATAAACAAGAGCTAACGATATAAAACATGATGGGATGAGTTAAAATTTTACTGAGACGCAAGGGTGGCGCCAGCGGGGGGGGGGGGGGAGGGGACCATGGCCCCCCGTCGGGGAAGGCTGGTCCCCCCCGTCGGGGAAGGCTGGTCCCCCCCGTCGGGGAAATTTTTCGGTTTCGCCGGGGAGCTGTTATGTATACGATAAAATATGTAGTCCCCGACAACGCCCAGTCGTCCCGACGATTTACTTAATTTTGGTCTAAATTAGGGCAATATATCTTCAATAAAAACCCCAAATTTTCCAATTTTCTTCTTCAAAGCCCCATTTTTTCAAATTTTCCATGGAAAATGCCGGCAGTTTTTTCAAATTTTCTCCAAAAAGAGCCCAAAATTTTCAGCGCGCTTCACGCGCCAAAATTTTCCTTCAAACATCATTTCGGCACTTTATTTCCTTCATTGAGACTTTGGGTTGCTGGCCCCCCCCCCGTCGGGGAGCTTGCCCCCCCTGCCGGGTAAACCCTAGCGCCACCCCTGCTGAGACAGTTATCACGGTCTACGGTCAACGCGCACTGCACGTACATACCCGACTACGTACCAAAGGCAGTCATCTCCAATCTCACCCTGACGGTAACAATTTTTCATAGGCCTACTATAAGTTGACTTCTAGCCCCCCTCCCTCCCCGGCCCTCCGATTTAAACCACCTCCCTGTCTTGCATAACTAGGCAGATCTAGTCAGCCTGCACTTGGTTAAAATTGCTCGAGGCAATATTGCCAAACACAGTACGGGTGTGTGAGCTTAATTGGGATCTGCTTCCTGGGGTAACCCTGTCGGCGTTTCGCCCACTTGCCAGTTCGCCTCAAAGTGGAAGTTTTGCCCCCAAGTACCCACCAGTTCGCCCCTCGATTTAGCTAACACAGCTTTGTTAAAACATTTTCAAATGCACTTGAGATTGCTTTTCTATTATATTTTCTTACGACAGCAGCGACAAATTGTCACTGATGAATGAAAGTGATGAGAGGACTCACCGTAGGCCAATGCCTAAGTCATGATGGCGTTCTTTAAAGAAAATGTATGAAGACAAAAGAAAATAAAGAATTAATTTGGTAGGCCCTATTTCAAAAAGAAAAAGAAAGAAAGAAACAAAAAGATGCCGAAATAAAACTTGAAGAGGGGAAAATATCAGTGTCGTAGGTCTTGAGCCTGAGGCCGGTCTCGAGACCGTTTTAAAAGGTCTCGGTCTCGGTCTCGCCACTTGAGAGCTAATCACCAGTCGAAACGTCCCTTTACCAAACGTCCCCGTACCAAAACGTCCCCGTTTTATGCTGATTTCATAGTTTTGTAATAACAGTTGTCGATATGACTGTTGTATTTCTGGATAGCTTTATGGAAATTGAAGTTGAGTTTGATGTTACGTGCGCACAGCACAACGAGTCACTGTACGCGGTACACGGTAAGCACAATCAAGTGGGCATAGGTTTGACGAGTGGGGACAATTTTCGGAAATTAGTCCATTGAAGTCGTGAAAAATGGTGCTCATGTCTCGGTCTCGGTCTCGGTACCCCATGGTCTCGATATTTTACTGGTCTCAGTATCGAGACCAGCAATGTTGTAGCATATTATAATACAATTTGAAAAACTAGGCTATTTCGAAACTTATAGACTATAGTTGACTAGTCTTAAAATCGTTACCGTCAGGCGCAGTTCTAGACCGAGATTTTTTGGGGGGCTTAGGGGGGACTTATAACGGAAGAATATTTTCTGTCATTATCAATACCGACATTGAGGAATGATGCTAAGGAGGACTCCATCAGTGGCGAACCCAGGATTTCTCTCACGGGGGGAGGGGCATGCAGTATGTTGTGTGATCGCCGGCCTGGGGGAAGGGTCTAAGGGGAGGGGGTGTCCCTCCCCTTTGAAAATTTTTGAAAATTAGATGTACTTACATGCAATTTGGTGCCACATACGCTACATTTTGAAGCAGAATTTGTGTTAAAAAATTTACGTATTTTAGGAACTAAAAAAGAATTGGCATCAGGGAGGGGAATGCCCCCCCCCCCCCCTGCGTACGCCACTGATAGTAATATTCATAGGCGTATGGGATTCTTACAGTTTGGGGTCCGGAAAATTTTTTGCCCGAACTTCTCAAAAAGTTGCCAGAAATCCGTTGCAGTTCAGGTGCATGAAATAGACTACTAAACAACCACAGGCGCGCGAAGCGCGCGAAAATTTTTGCACATTTTTCGGGCATTCGATCAAAAATTCGGGAACTCAGTAGAAAATTAGGGCAATCTTTTCACTTTTACTTCATCTCTGCCGGAATTTCAATTTGAGTAAGGTATCAAATGTTGTTCATGTCTGGTCTACTGTTACAAATGCATACTGAACTGGATTTGAGCAATCACTGGATTTGAGACCGACTTTTTGGCGCTCAGAGACCGACTTTTGATTTTCACGCCCTCCCCCCCCCCCCCACACACACACCTGTATTTACGCCCCTGGGACTGGCGTCGAACGTAAGATGCAGCTGGGTAAGCTAGTAGGCGCCCGCACTGTGCCTACCGTCGTAATACAGTACTAAGGCGAGGCGTGGCTGTCGTACTACATGCAGTCAAAACAACGGTGTACGTACGTGGACGTGGATACAAGAAAAGTGATCACATGCCTATCTTGCATGACACATTTGAGAAACTAAATCCACTGGACTAAGATGTGCACAAATGTATTGGACAATTTTGTTTTTCTCAATACACGCAAATATAGCATGAAGATAACACACAACCTCGGAAATTTTGGGGGGGGGGCTTGAGCGAATTTTGGGGGGTGGCTTGAGTCCCCAAAGCCCCCCGTAAAACCGCGCCTGGTTACCGTAGTCATGTTATCATAACACAGTACATCAATGAAACAGAGCGGTTTGTCACCCGTACGGCCGTGGTGTCATCTGTTTACGTTTCGCACGTATCAATACTTCTTAGTTAAACTCGCCACTTGATTTTACCTACGTCAGTGGAATCGAGACAGCCAACACAAGCGAAAACAGATAGCCACAGATCAGGGAGTTGTTCGGATAACAACTCCCTGGTTTATTTATATTTTATCAGGTCTATATGATAAACAAAAACATTAAAACAACGCGCTCTCCATGACAATAAAGTGTTAAAACACACTTGTGTTTTCATAATTGTTGTTTGCTTTCCTCTGTTACGTAAATTACATTCCAGGTCTCGGTCTCGGGCCATCAGGTCTCGGTCTCGGACTTTGAGTTCTCGACTACAACCCTGGGAAATATGACTCCAAAAAAGAGAGTTCCTGCACAAAAAGTTCTATAAGGAAAATATGAACGCAAAATAAAAAAATCGGTATTTCCTTACCAAAATAATATATAAGAGCCTTTGCAGCTAGTACAGCCGCTAGCAGCTAGTACAAGCCGGGATGAAAAGGCACAAAAATGCCGAAAATAACAAAGGTAGGCCTACATTGCCAATAAATTAGGGCCGTAGGTCTTTGGGGGCAACCTGGTCATCGCTTGGGGGCAAACTCGTATATCTCTATATATATATATATATATATATATATATATATATATATATATATATATATATAATAGAAATATGGTCCACGTGTATTCCGATAAATAACAGGTAAACAAGCAGAACACAAAGCATAGTTGACACAGCAGGAATACATTAAAAAGAAATTTATTGTTGAAATTTTCGGTCCTACCTAGGACCTTCATCGGCAACTACTAGACTGACAAACAGATAAAAATACAGACGCTGTCGAGAAGTGCAGAAGCAGTATTAAAAGATTTAAAACTTAAAAGAATTAAAAAATGGGCTGCAACCAGTGTAGCATTAAAAGAGCACAAAAGGTAGTTATTTACGCCTTTTGTGCTCTTTTAATGCTGCACTGGTTGCAGCCCATTTTTGAATTCTTATATATATTTTTTGAATATATATATTATATTTTTTGAATATATATATATATATATATATATATATATATATATATATATATATATATATATATATTATATATATATATATACATGGTGTACGGTCGTTCCCCCCTTGCCAGTTCGCCCCAAGTGCTGACCAGTTCGTTCCCAAGTTCTGACCAGTTCTCCCCCGTGGCCCTAATTCATTGGCAAAAGATACACTTTTTTTTATTTTCGGCAAGTTGTGCCTTTTCATCCTTTACGTTGCGTCCTTTGTACTATATACTAGCTGCAAAGGCTCATATACATATTTTTTGTGTGGAAATTCCATACTTTTTCATTTTGCTTTCATATTTTCCTTAAAGAACGCTTTGTTTTTGCACAGCAACTCTCTTTTGTGGAGTCTCAGTTCTCCTCTTCTCCTTTATTATGGACATCCTTTTTTTCTTGAAATACCATTTTTTCGTTCGCATTTATATTTTCTTTACTTGACTGATGTCAGCAAAGTGAAGAAATCACTATACTTCAACTAACGATATGTCTTGAGGAAATTCATTTCGAATTTAATGAGTTTTATACCCAGATCCACGGCACGTCTCTGAGGCCCAAAATGGCACCAGCATACGTATGTTTGGGCATGGGTTTAGTGGAGGAGAAATTGTGGGAGGAATGTACGTTGAAACCAACTGGGTGGTGCCGTTTCACTGATGATATCTGGGGTCTTTGGCCTCATGGCAAAGATTCATTTATCTCTTTTATGCAGATTCTTAACAATTTATATCCCAATAAATTGATTTTTGATTTTGATTTTAAAACAATTACTTTTCTTGACGTTTGTATCAAACGAACAGGACAGGTTACCTGGATGCTGATCTGTTTATAAATAAAACCTTCCTTTAAAAAAGTTG
This sequence comes from Holothuria leucospilota, assembly GCA_029531755.1. Taxonomy (NCBI): domain Eukaryota; kingdom Metazoa; phylum Echinodermata; class Holothuroidea; order Aspidochirotida; family Holothuriidae; genus Holothuria; species Holothuria leucospilota. The sequence goes on from CM055971.1 coordinate 37,633,383, forward strand.
TATCTACATTACGATTCCTATCATAGCAGACATACTTTACATAAGCCTATGGACAGGCCCTACATAGGAAATCCATTTTCTCATAGGATGAGGATCTTCAAATGAATTTAGACATTCGAGAACTATGTCCACAGTTTTAATTCTAATCCACATATGCTCAACAATCTTCGTTTCACTATTATCGAAAAAATCCATAATACCAAAAATGTGGACATAGTTTTAACTAAAAGGGAAGCTTACTGGATGGATGGCTCAGCTGTGTACTGTCCATCCTTTCGGTCTTAACAAAAGAAAGGAATTCAATCCACACAGGGTCAGTTACTTAAACTAATCCCTTGCCAGTGGCGGATCCAGAGGGGGGGGGGGATGGGGGTATGCATACCCCCACCGGGATGGTAAAAGTTGTATAGATAGCCAGGCTAATTGTATAGCCTAGGCCTAATAACTTTTTAAAAATACAATGATAGTTGTTAAATTATCTGATTATCGTACTTTTGTGTCATATTCTTCAATCAAATGAAAAATGTACATAATAATGTATCTATCTTCGTTATCATTCGTTTGAGAAATTCCCGTCTTGTTTACACATTGCCCAATGACGAATGCTAAACCTAGCGTTTTCCGCCAACGGCCGTTGGCAACGCTGTTTGTGACATCACGTGTGTCCAGTTTGTTGATCCTATAATCTGATTGTTAACTTGGCGGTATAGCCTAATGATGTATTTGACTGTATTTTTGTCAGGATTTTACCTCTCCTTCAGATGTCAGAATTGCATATTATTGATATACTAAAAATAATTTGGTCAGGATTGTTTTTTTGTTTTTAGCACAATTATATTTTTCGTGGTTTTGCTGGCACATTTTGTACGCTTGTCGATATAGTGCTTTCTTCCTCCCGCCATTTTATACTCCCAGTCCCATCAAACCAAGGTAGCGACGCAAGTATGCAGACTGTGTCAGCCTATTTCTGCAAGTACGTCTTTCAAAAAGTATGCGATTATAAAGTAGCCCAAAATGCTGGAAAAAAGGCCGTGGCCGGCCCGACTTAAACCAATTGGTTAGAAACTGAGCCGTAAAACCTCATCTAACTACATTACTAAAACACTAGTATCCATAGTGTAACATCCCCACCGTTTCGTTAGATACAAACCAGGTACAGGATCCTTATACATTTGGTGTTATCGGCAGTTTTGCGTGGAAGGCTACATATACAGAAGTGCAGTACAAGTTGCATAGGCCTATCTATTACATTCAGTGCTTAACTCGGTGCAGGGCATTGTATTATTCTGGTAGATTCAGGGGGGGGGGGGGGTAAGAACTGTTCCTCCGAAGAGTGAAGTGAACGTTCAGTAAAAAGTGGAATAAAGTTTTCGGCGCACTTTGGGCGCCCTTTTCGTATGTGCTTATTCATTATTACTACTAAGTCAAAAGGTCATATTGTGATACTTCTCGTCTGCGTAGCCTTTGCGATTCAATGTCATCTAAAGATAGTGAATGATATTCTACTACCTAAACATTTGTACAAACTCCAGAACCCCTGGGGTCCGGCCCACAAGGGCCTGTTTAGGGCCCCTTAGCCTGCATCCCATGGAAAAAACTTATAGCGCCCTCACTTGTACGGCTTGCGGGCGAATTATGACTATCAAAACGGCCCCGAGGAAAAAGGTTCCCCCACCGCTGCTTTAAATGAATGATTGTAACAAACGCATAGTACGATCAGTGTTCCGATGGGTTGGAAACGTCGTGTGCGTAAGGACTTACAATTTTCTGGTGTAAAAAGGTAAAGGTTTTAGCAATTATAGCACCATAGCTATAGCTTACTACTACGTATAGTCAACCAACTACATAAAACCAGACCCTGGTTTCCTGAAAATTTACTCCGACCTATACATCATGAGATACAGACTGACTATTTCTATATTAAATTATTTTATCCCGATATATGACTACTTTGGTCATGTCACTGAGTTATGAAAAGCCCACCTTTTCTCTAATCATACCATTGCTCAACCCATGGCTTTATCAACATTCTGGAGCCGAAACTATTGGCCACGTTCAGTTTTTACGCTAATGACTTTTGGTAATTTATTTGACATTTTCTTATGACTGGTAATTTATTTGACATTTTCTTATGACTGAGTTTCACCAACACCCCAGAAAAATCTGGATAGGCTAGTGCCTATACCCCTTGGAAAATGCCTGACTACATGACTACACCAATGTACTGACAACCTTTGACCTGCTCAGCAAAATTTTTCCTATGACAGTTCAGGGCCGGGTCCAGGGTGCATACGTCCCCCACTGTTTGCTGAGCAATTTACATTATTTGTAATGAAACAAAAAAAATTGACTTCAAGTGATGCTAAGTGTTACACCAGATTGCACCTACAGGTACTTAAACATTCAAAAATTTCTCTTAGACCCCTCCCCCAGGCCGGCGATCAGGCCCTGCAGTTGGCCCCCTCCAATCACAAAGCCTGGCTACGCCAGTGGATAAAGACCTACTTGCCTGAGATGATTCATCTGGTATTCTTAAGTCTAGTGCATCCTTAGTAACTGACACTCTTTTGTAATCCTGCAGGGCCATGGAATCAATCAGTAATGTCAACAGGAATGTGGAGGCTCAAGGGATCTTTCATTAAAAACTATACTTTAGGGTGGTACACAAAGCAGGACCACAGCAAACCATGGCAGGGTTCAGGTCAGAAAATTTGGCATCTAAATAAAATGAAATTGCAGTCACTCACACTCATAATTTCAACTGGTCATTGCATTTTTAAGACTACTATATGCATAGGTGCCACCAGGGTTTAAAGGGATGCCCACTTGAAGCTCACTTACCAAACCACCATTTCCTTAAATCCACTATGTCCTGCAGGGCACAAACTATGTGGGAGTCAGAATTAACATTCCACTAATAGCCATCATATCCCCAAACATTCAAGAAGTATTTACAGATCAATATATGAATCCTCTTGTGGCACAATGCAGTGTTGATTCTGTCAAAGGCGTCACCTAAATAAAGTCAAAAAAATTGATATTCTTATGACGGATTCTGGAGCAGCCTTATCACGGCAGCCTAAAAAACAAAACAGTCCTGCCTTTATGTAAGTTCCTCCTCCCCAATTCCAAAATGGGTGTAGAAAGTCTCAGCAGTTAGAAAAAGCATAGTCATCCCTCTTTGGTGCTTGAAAAGAAATGTACTTTAGCTGACAAAGTGATGCTACAAACAGGTTCCTGCAACTTTCACATTGACAATAAAATTTCAATGACAGTTCCATGATCCTTCCATGACTAAATTATGAAATATCCACGACTAATGACTTTGAGCTGAAAAATCTAGGATAAAGCCGCGGTCACACTACAACGAATTCGGATCGGATTCCGATCCGATTTTTGTGAGTTTTTATTAAAATCTTCTATCCTTCGGGTCAGAAAGAGCCCAAAATTTGCCAACCAGTGTAAATATATGATTTGAACCAGAGGTCTATGAAAATGAAATGTTAACTGATTTTTTCATGACGTCACACCGACGAACAACTTTTATCGGACACGCGTAGTCCGATAAAAGCTGTCTGTCGTCGCTGTGACGTCACGAAATAATTCGTATAAATTTAATTTTCGTAGTCCTGCGATAAAAATGATATAATTACACAGTTTGGCAATTTTTTGGGTTCTTTCCGACCCGAAATGGAGAAGACTTTAAGAAAAACTCACAAAAATCGGATCGGAATCCGATCCGAATTCGTTGTAGTGTGACAGCAGCTTAACACTACACACTGTACTGCATGCAAAACAAGTGACACAGTCTTCACAAAATTCCTTTTCCACGCAGGAAAAGTGAAATTAAATTTGCACAGCTTTTCCAGATGGCAGGAACGATCTTGAAGACAAAACATTCTTATCTGTGAACAACAACTTCTCTAACAGATACTGACTGCAACTGGAAAGTTGCACTTCAAGATGGGTCCACCACTTTTAAACTATATTAGTACTGGTAGGCTAAAATGCATACAGCATTCAACAGCAAAGAAAGCAAAATAATTGAACAACTAATTAATATACTTAAACATTTGGAAATTTATTCTGCATGCTTTCTCCCATTATTGAGGAAAATTTTATTGTGAGTTTATATGAACAAAATGGTAAAAAAACAACTTATGTTCTTGTATCTTAACTCTGACAGTTGTAAAAATTTAAGTTGCCAAGATCGCTTACATTATGAATCAATATAATCTAGATAAATTCCAGACAGCCATTGTCAAGTTCAAATGGAAAGGCACTTTAGAATACATCAAAATAATACCTTGATGGGATCAACAGAAATTTTTGCATGACAGTATTTCAATTATTATTACAAACACTTTTAAAAATACTCAGCTTGATGGAAGTTTGACTTATAGTCTTGATACAGGAACATTTTAACAAACTGTTTTGCAGTTTAAAGCTTTGTACCATATCATTGCCAGAGAGTTTTGAACTGTGAACTGTCAGGAATTACATTTTGCTTTACAGTACATGAGTGAAGTTTAAAGACATTATGAAAGACCATTAATAACAACACATGTGGTATATCATATAGCTCTCAAAGAAAGGAAAAATAACAAAGCTTTCAGCCTTATCCCCTTCTTCCCCGGCCCCCTTCCATACACACTCTACCATGTACGGTAATTTCAACTTTGAAACCATAAACTTGGCTTTGTCATGGGCAGAAGTCCTAAGGGTGGGGAGGATACATCCCTTCCCTCCTTCTTTGAAGATGTTCCAACTGACTTAATTAGAGATGGCCCATTGACTTTGCTTCAAGTATGTATCTCCCTCCCCCCCCCCCCCCAAAAAAAAAAAAAAAACATCCATACTTTTTACATAAATTTCTACTTCTGCTTATTGGTCAGTCTCCAAATTGTGTACTAATAAGAAAATTTTGCACAACTTTAAGCAAGCCTTGCATGAAAGAGAATTAAAATTAGCACACTAAGTTGAGTATTACAAACAAAAGCAATATACTGTAGCACTTGTCTCTGTTACAGTCAAAACACAGTGTGTAACTACCAAGTACTGAGTTGTTAAGTTCATCTTTAAGCTTCCTTCACATATGTGAACATAAAAAGCCAAGTTGTTGCACAATGATTGCCACTGAATGACTTTTGCATACTACTTTAAGCAATTAACATAAATCTTTAGAAATATATGATCACACACAGATTAAATAATGGTAATTCATTTATATATGACCGCAGATAAAACATATTTTTAAATCAATTTGGTTAGTTTAGATGAGATTTAACAACACACCAACACAAATGTGTCATACAGTGTCTACCAGATATAAAGATAAAGTTTAAATCAAATATGACATCTCATTAGCAATACTGACCTTTAAGTAGGTTACTACCAATTTGGTAGACACTTTGCCTTTCATTTCAAAAAAAATAAAAAATCCTCAAAGAAAAAAAGCTGTAGTATTTTCAGAGATTAATAACAACTTTTCCGATATTCTTTCCAGTGAAGAGGGCCATGAAAGCATCATACATACTCTCGAATCCTTCAAACTTGCATTCACGATACTTCAATTTTCCCTTTTAAAAGAATGAGAGAAGAAAATAGGTTTGAACAGTGAAACTTTCTGCTGAGGGTTGTACAGTACCGTAGATGAAATTTTTTTATCTTCATTAAAAAGAAATGAATGGAAGTCTGAGCTAGAAAAATATATTTTTATTGATATTTATCGACTGTCCATCAGCAGCAATTTACAAATTCCTTTCATCAAATATATTCTATCTGGGTGAACAAATATCGATGATTCCATCACAACAGTAAAATAAAAAGCCTTGGAAGGAAAGTTAAAGATGTACTGTGTTCATAATAAAGACACTACAATTGTGGATTGTTTTGGTATTTCACCTTTAAGAGTTAATGATAAAACTTGGGATCCAAAGAGCTTATGTATCCATTCTACAGAATGCTAAAGATGCTGTACAAAAATCGTTTACAATCTGTTATTCCAATGATCAGTGCCAAGCCCCTTGGGGCCATACAACTAGGCTACCATTTTCATGCTTAGAGAAAAACACTATGTATTATTTGCATTGAGGGACAGTTTGTTTTCAATTTCTCAAAGACTTGTCATCGTTTTTGTTATGTTCTTAAAGTTGAACAAGGATGCAACCCATAGAGTTGCCAATCTCATCTCCCTGGACAGGTTTTGTGGATTTAGTAATGAAATTTTCGAACATACAGAACAGCAGAAATGGGCTAAAAACCACTCGTTAAGTTATTGAACCTATGACCTTTGATCTATGATGTCATCACTTATGCATGCACAAATTTTCATTGTCAGTATCTACCTACCATGTTTGAACTTGATTGGTCCTACAGTTCAGGAGTTTACCAAACATTTTTTGGCAAAATTTAAGCAAATTTGAGTTTTGCCCTACATTTGACCCATGACTAAGATTCTTAAAAATACAAAAAATAAGTTTTGTCCTATCACTGTGTACATATTTGCTGATGGAATGTATTTTGGGGAGGATGGAGGGGGGTGTTGTCCAAAACCTCCTATTAGTACCTTGCAAAAACTCATGAAACCATATGATATACAAAAGATACACAAGCTTTTTGGTTACCAAGGATTGAGGTTAGAGGTCAAATGTAGGTCAAATATAGCAAATTTGAGAGAGATGAGATTGCCACTCCATGGGTTGCCTCCAGTCCTTCTTGCCCTCTTTTTCTTGATGATTTTTGCTTTCTCTCTTTCTATCAGGGTGCTGTCAAAAATGAGCTTTGTTTTTCTCAGTTTCTCCATACTTAAGGGATGTATGGCATTTATCTTGAACCATTAACTGCTATTTTGTATTTATATGCAAGGATAAATAGATGAAATGAAACCCATAGATACAAAACAAGAGCCCTACACACACTGCTATAATAATTCTAGTAAATTGCAGATTTTTAACCTGAATACACATACCATGGGAGTATACAAAACTTTCCAGGAAGTACAGTGAAAAAGTGCAATGTCACTACTTAATCAGTACTGCACTCAGTTGATGAATGTGTAAACATAATGGGAAGCATCCAAAATCATTGTCAGTTTGATTTTGTGTATGCAATTGGATGGCCATTTCTGATAAAAGCATTTGTCAAAATTAAAAGAATGCTTACAGAGGCTTAACATGGCTTTTGAACACAAACAATGATGCTTCCATCTAGGCCTTTGTCACTCATTACAATCTAGCCAGCACTACTGCACAGATAGGCTACTACAGTTCATGTCACATTCATGTTCCCTAATAACTCACCTATTATTTCCACAACTGTGACAAAGTATAGAACTGCTTTTCCTTCACAATATGAAAAATTTTCTTCATACGTAAGTTTTATACCAACTCTCTTCTATGATTTGTGTGTAAAATGACTAAATGAGCGACTGTGTTGAGCTTAGGCGGTAACTTTCGTAGAGGATTCCACGGAGGGCAACTTTGTAATTAAGGGGCAATTTTGTAGAGGGACAAATTTGTACATCCAAGTGGAAACTTTGTTTAGGTGCAACACTTTACAGATATGCATACTACTTCACCTTGTGTCTGCACATACAAGATGTACTACTAAAAATATAATTTTATCACTCCAGTACTCAAACTGTATAAACCTGTCACCTAATTTGATAGGTCTTCCCTGCAGCCAAAGGCTATAAAGACTATATTCTTGTATTCCTAACTGACAAATGTAGCAATGTAGACTTCAGGAGAGAAACTTACTTCTTTCACCCACTGAGCCATCTCCTTAAGAGCCTCATCTCGTTTTGCATAAAAATCAGTAACCAGAAAGCCCTGGATTCTTATGCTGTTGTAAATTGTGTGAAAAATAAACTCCGTAACTTTAAAAGAGAAGAAAAGTAAAACTTATTTCAACATACACATCCACCATTTTAATACTGTACAGCACAAAAATATATTAAAAAAAACATTTTTGAGGCTATGAATATCACAGGGGTGAGGTCCTGTACTTTGAAACTTCAATTATTTATTTATTTCTCTAAAATAAAATAGTAATGGATTAGTTTTGATAAAACATTAATAAAGTTTCTATTAAACTGGACAGTACAGGGCAAGGATAAGAAACCATTTTTAGGAGCTATGAAAAACACCACTTAAAATATTTGTTTGCTGGCTCAATTGTCCTGCATACATTTTACACATACACTCCTACTGCAAAGGTACTGTAGAGTATACAACATGTAACTTACAACCTAGGTAATTTTAATTTTATTTGAGAAGATAAATACTTGTAATGACTGAGGTCAACACATCTAGAAGACTGATCCATTATGACTTGATCCTTGCAATAGTAGGTAACACAGGTTTGTTACACATGTAAAATTCGTGGATTTTGAAATTTTCCCACACGTTACAGAAACCATATTGGGTAACTTCCATAAAAAAAATGCTTCATATTAACATGAAGTACTTTATTTGTACTACACTGTTATGAACCATAATCATGATTTACTTCAAAGATGTAGCACTGTATGTGACAAACCATTACCATGATATAAAAAACGTAAACATGTGGAATTTATGACAAATTGAATCTTTACAAGACGTGTATGTATACTCAAAACCTGAAAAAATACACTAAGAGGTTTGGGTATGAATGTAAAAACTGTATTTGGATGTAACAGAATAATGCAATCAAGTGAGAAGTTTGTGCCAGGAATAGAAGAAATCATAGAAACACGAAGGTAGAGAGAAGAGGATGTAGCACCATAGCTGACATATCACTGGAGGACACTATCAATGTGAAAGCTAGTTTTACCACTAATAATGTCTGGCATCCACAAACATAAAATAATTAATCCCCACTATGCATATTTTTGTGCCACAAATACTTAACGGTCATATGACATGGCACCAAGAAGATCTGTTTCACTTGTCAGTTAAAGAATTAAGTCCTCCAATCAAAGATCTGTTAGAATTTTTTCAATATCTTTTAAATTTCTCAAAATATATGTCTTCAAAGTTTGATGGTTTCTGAAGAAACTCATTGTCTATGCATTGAAAAGTAATGATATGGAGTGTTGCACAGTGTTAAGATTTCTTTTGTTAACCCTTTATAAATTATCTCTGCATTACTGATCAGATAGATTTCAGTTTGGTGATTGATATCAATATTCCTGAAGGAAAAAATTTTTACTTTCATAATAAACCCCTTAGGGGACAAAAATGCGACCAGTGTCCTTGAAATTAAGGTTGAAAAAACAAAGGCTTACATGAGCCATATATGGTATGTCCATCTTTCAATGTCGCATATTTGCATATTTAGCTCATGATGTTTATTCATGATACAAGTGTGAAATAGAAATAACCCTCTAAAATGGTCAATATTTGATGGGATTTAGATGGGAATTGCAGCCCTTTTATGGATATTTAATGCTGTTTAAATGAAATATCCAACTATGTAATTTTCATGTCACACAACCTTTAAATTGATATGACAACATTACACCACAATCTGTTATGGGAACTTAAAAAATCTGTCACTACATGGAAGATTTATAGAAAGTTATGTAAAGTTTTCAATAAAATAAGGATTTCAAACCTTTCGGTATTGTATTGCCAGGACTGTTGTAGCTGGAAATTGCCCCACAGATGCCTGCACGGCCGTGTTTGTTCATAAAACTGTAAACAACCGATGAAGCCTCTCCACCTACCTGCAAAAACAGCAAACCAAAGAGATTATTTTAACACTGAAGACATGTACTACCAAAATATGGCACAAAAGTAGATATGCATAGTGCCGCCAAATTGGTCATAAATGCACTCAAAATTTCACAATTACGACAAAATGATTTCATCAAGGCATTAAATACTCCTAAAGCTAGCCGCACACTACACAAGTTTGGGTGCCCAAGCTCAACTTTCATTCACATGTTTGACTTGCCAAAGGTGACAATGAAGATCATCTAAAAAGATACGTCCATCACGTCAAAATACATGATGATGTACTAACTCAATACAATCATGGTGTATATTTATACAATCATGTACTAATAGTACATGCACAGAGATGCCAAGGTTGGATGATTTTTAGAGGGAGAAAATTTTTGACACAGCCTGTTTACTCGATCTAAGCATAGCGCCACCATGATTGGCGCAGAGCATACCAGAAATTTTTGACAAACTGTACCCCTCAGAACCCCGGAAATGACACTTTCCAGCCCCTGTAAGGTGCATCCAAACATTCCTAATTTCGAGATATCAAGTGCTTAGGATATGTACTTTTTGCAATCTCCGCTTTAGCTTTAAAAAAAATGGTGCAGAAAAGAATACGATTTATGCTTAAAGTACAAGGTGATCTGACAAATTGTGACTCTGTCAAGTTACGTTAGTTGGTCCTTATCATGACTTTCATTAGAACTTGGCCTGCTTAGAAATCAGGGCACTCTGACCAGATCTCACAAAAGGGAGGTCAGGTGTAATAAAATCCTACTTATCTGTTCATTTCTTTGTTGTAAAAAACCATCAGCACTTCTAGAATAACATTTAATCCCCTGACCAGTGAGGAACTTTGTCCACTTGATTACACAACAGATACGCTGTTGACATATCCCCTCATTGCACAGTTAAATCTTTTGTGAAGGGTATGCACAGGAAGTGTTTATTTACGGAAAGAAGGGCTGAAATTTCACCAGGAATCAATCAACTATGCAGGCAGGGATCAAGTTTAATTGGATTAGGTAACAGATACACAGCTTATGGTTTTAAAAATAGGGTCTGGATTGCTACACAGATAAGTGCCTAATGTTGCGGCCAATTTTAGGCCAACAGCCCTCTTTTCTCCCCCAAAATTGAGTTGATCCATACTAACTCTCCCAGCTTTTGTTATTGTACAGTTTGCTCAAATGGACCAATAAAGAATTACTGTAACTAGTTACAGAAATTTCGAGGGCAAGTGATGCGGGCCTTCAATGTAGACTGCTATATCAGCTATTCGGCCTACACTCACTGTTGCCCTGAAAATTCCCCCCCCCCCATCTGCTTGCCCTGAAAATGTTCGTTCCCCCAATCTGCTTGCACTGAAATATGTCCCCCTATTATCTGCCCCCCTCTGTGATCTACCTGGTGGTTTGGATAGAGCAAATAGTTATGAATAGCACGTGGGGTAAATCTGAATGCCATATGCAGTGAGTGTGCTGAATTTTGGTGAGCCGACCCAGCAGGTTCTAGAATATGTAGCCTTTCCATTCAACATACTTTTCTACTATCTGAATTAGGAACTTAAATCTGTGTCATTACTTCCCTTTAGAGTAAATGCTTGTTGATATTCAATTTCAATGCTCTTGACCTCGGATGACATTTGACATCAATGAAATAATGACTTTCACAGGTCTATGTTCTCACCATGCTGAACCTGGTGCACGCTTCGTCAAAGTTAGCCAGTTAGAAAACTATGATGGTTAGGCTACAGGGTGCTCATCAGTTTTGACCTAATGATATTTTAACTCACACAAAAGAATTTTGGACCATGAACAAAAGGGTTCCTACTGATGATCTAGGCTCTTCAGTTGAACAAAATGATACTCACACATTGGATCAAATATAGACAGTGGAGCATATGGTCTGATCACAATCCGCCTGTTTACACACAGATGCATGCTTCAGTGGCATTGAATGATTAAACTTGGCGGAAGCTATAGTATTCACGTGTGTGGGAACAGCATTTTCAGGGATTGTATAGGTAGTGTTGCTTTTAGCCGGGCAAATTTAACATAACTAGTGACTACAGTAGCTACGGGGGGCATTAGGGGGCACATGCCCCCCAGGTTCCCCCTACAGAAAAATTTTGGAATGTACAGTTTTATATATATTAGTCCTATAGAGAGGGAGAGAATTCAGAAATTGTGCCCTCCCAGGAAAGGTTCGTGACCCCCCAGTGCCCCCTGCTCAAAAAATCCTGGCTATGCCACTGAACATACAGTAACATAACAGGTTAAAGGGCAAAGGAGGGCTAAGGCCCATAAGATGCCCTGAAGTTCCTAAACCCTTAACTGAAAACAAACAACCAAACAACACCAAACGAGCCTAGTATGTAGGCCTAGTAATTTACGATCTTGGCGGTTTTGAGATGATTTTTTCTCACATTTTGGTCCAATGAAATGAATTTTATGCTAAAAAGCAAGAATTCATTTTTCTCAGAGAAAGCTATGTACAATGCAGGAGATTTTTAAAGATGCAGCAGATTCGGACAGGAAAGCAGGTGAGCGGGAGACAACCCAAAAATGCGGGTGACACCCGTCCAATGCGGGTGACTTGGCAGGACTACATGTACTAAAACTACATGTTTATCATATTAAAATACTGTACACAATGATCATTTAAATAGTTACGACTTACATCCAAAGTACATTTACATCTAAAAACTTAAGATCATCATGTTACTAACTCCTTCTGGCATGCCATACTCCGTGAGCCTTTTGGCGAGCTCTAATTGTATGCCTTAAAGCTCACGTCAAGTGATGTACTAAAAGTACACAATAATGTGCTACAGGTAACTGCAATTGATGATGTACTAAATACTGTCCATATGATCATGTAGTAAAAGTATACAATCATTATCTTAAAATACATGAAGATGATGTTAACTCATGTGACAATATGTAAAAACTTACGATGAATATGTGAAATTTTACACTTTCTTCTGGGAATTCAATTTGTTATATACAACCACTGACGGCAATGAACATCAATGCCAAGAGTTGTTTTGCCAGCTGTATCACAGGGATTTGTTCCACACCATGAGGAGTCTGGCTTATAATGATTTCCAACTTGTCAGCCTACAGGTAAAACCACTAGATTACACTTTATACGTTCTACAGCAGTAGTGCCTAAAAACCTTCCTTTGAATGCTATAGCACAATTTGAAACAGACACAATTTCTTTAAATGCCTTTGAAGGAAATAAAAACTTAGAAAATTCAAAGCTTTTGGTTACCTATAAGTAATGAAAATATAAAGAGCAGACTACAATGTCCCTTTACTTGTGCAATGTTTGTAAATAAACCTGGCCAGGACATGGTTCATATAATTTTATTGTTCTACTGAATTTCTCTTGGGAATGACCAGGCCTACATTATCTGGCCCTTGAGTATTACTGCATGTTTCCATTACCAGATAAAAATGGAAACAAGCAGCACTGCTCAAGTATTCTCAGAAAGCACTAACCCCTGAGTTAGTATATTTTTCCAAGGAGCTGTTCAATGACTTCACTTTAAATTGCAATAGTGTTAAGTGCTGCAAATAGAACATCCAAAGAACACTATTAACCAGAATGCACAAATGCATTGCGGTTTCGATGAATATAGCACTTAATGTGTAATCCCAAATAATGCCAAAATGTCCTGTTTCTTTCAGTCATTGGTTGAATGTGGTCTTAAAGGGCTGGAAAATTACAGTTTCATGTTCATATTTGACCTTGGGAATTCTTCGGAATATTTGCTTTTTGGCCTCTGGTGATTTCAACCAGCCTCTGATTCTGACAAAACTTGTAGGGATTTTCTGATTGATTAAATACAACACCATGTGAAGTATCCAACCTTCCTAACTTGAGCTATCTTGTAAGCAAGGTTTTCAGAGTTTGACCCCAGATGACCTTTGACCTCCACCAAAAGTAACAGGTACTGCCTCTCACCATAAGTCATCCACATACTATGTATGAAATCTATCCAAACTTCCTACCTCGAGATGTCGTGTTCAACAAGGTTTTCAGAGTTTGACCCCTGGTGACCCCAAATGACCTTTGACCTCCACCAAAAACAATAGGGTTCTTCCTTTTACTAGAATACATCCACATACCAAGTATGAAATCTATCCAAGCTTCCAACCTCAAGATATCGTGTAAACAAGGTTTTCAGACTTTGACCCTTGGTGACCCCAAATGACCTTTGACCTTCACCAAAAACTACAGAGTTCTTTCTCTCACCATAATGCATTTACACACCAAGTATGAAATCTATCCAAGCTTCCTACCTTGAGATATCGTGTAAACAAGGTTTTCAGGTTTTGACCCCTGGTGACCCCAAATGACCTTTGACCTTCACCAAAAACAATAGGGTTCTTCCTCTCAATATAATGCATCAACACACCAAGTATGAAATCTATCCAAGCTTTCTAACTTGAGATATCGTGTAAACAAGGTTTTCAGAGTTTGACCCCTGGTGACCCCAAATGACCTTTGACCTCCACCAAAAACAATAGGGTTCTTCCTCACCATAACGCATCAACACACTAAATATGAAATCTATCCAAGCTTCCTACCTTGAGATATCGTGTAAACAAGGTTTTCAGAGTTTGACCCCGGTGACCCCAAATGACCTTTGACCTTCACCAAAACCAATAGGGTTCTTCCTCTCACCATAATGCATTAACATACCAAGTATGAAATCTATCCAAGCTTCCTACCTTGAGATATCGTGTAAACAAGGTTTTCTGAGTTTGACCCCTGGTGACCCCAAATGACCTTTGACCTCCACCAAAAACAATAGGGTTCTTCCTCTTACCACAATGCATCCACACACCAAGTATGAAAACTTTCCAAGCTTCCTACCTTGAGATATCGTGTAAACAAGGTTTTCAGAGTTTGACCCCTGGTGACCCCAAATGACCTTTGACCTCAACCAAGAACAATAGGATTCTTCCTTTTATTATAATGCATCCACACACTAAGTATGAAATCTATCCAAGCTTCCAACCTCGAGATATCGTGTAAACAAGGTTTTCAGACTTTGACCCTCGGTGACCCCAAATGACCTTTGACCTTCACCAAAAACTACATAGTTCTTCCTCTCACCATAATGCATCAACACACCAAGTATGAAATCTATCCAAGCTTCCTACCTTGAGATATCGTGTAAACAAGGTTTTCAGAGTTTGACCCCTGGTGACCCCAAATGACCTTTGACCTCCACCAAAAACAATAGGGTTCTTCCTCTCACCGTAATGCATCAACACACTAAGTATGATATCTATCCAAGCTTCCTACCTTGAGATATCGTGTAAACAAGGTTTTCAGGTTTTGACCCCTGGTGACCCCAAATGACCTTTGACCGCCACCAAAACTAATAGGGTTCTTCCTCTTACCATAATGCATCCACACACCAAGTATGAAAACTATCCAAGCTTCCTACTTGAGATATCGTGTAAACAAGGTTTTCAGAGTTTGACCCCTGGTGACCCCAAATGACCTTTGACCTCCACCAAAATCAATAGGGTTCTTCCTCTGAATATGGGGCATCTACCTACCAACTTTGAGAACTGTCTGAGTTTCCCATCTTGAGATATCGTGTAAACAAGAAAAGTGTCACAAACACACACACACACACACACATACGCACACACACACGAACATACACACATACATACACACACACGCCATCATGACTGCATAGGTTTCTCTTTTCATCGAAACCAAAAATACGTTCAAGGTGAAAGATGAGTACGACTACCAGTTTTGCAGCAAAAGTTTTCCTAGTGCTTTTGAAACACTGCAAATCAGGAGATTTGCCTCCATGGAGCCCCACTGGGGCACTTTCTTGACCCACCATTTCTTGTCCCAACATGTCTTGACCCTACACAGTATACATGATCAGGCTGGCACCTCCAGGCACATGCACTTTCTACTTGGAAGAGTTTGTCACACTCTGGGTAAATGATTCATTTGGGTCATCTACTGTGGCAAACTTGTCCTTTCATAAGCAATGTTTAGCTCAGCTGAAAGCCTTTAGCTATTGCAATTGTGCAGAATAGCCAGGATTCTGTCACTTTTTGTGATTGTGTTTTAATGGTTGTCATTTTGCCGTTTTTCAATCAGTTTGGCTCAAATTTTGTCAGTGGGTTGGGGAAGCTAAGTCTTTATATACTCAATGATTAGTTACCAATTTTAAGGTTATTTGAGGTTGCGGGACTTAATTTTCTGAAAATGTGAAAAGTTCTCTGTTTCCAAATCTTATGGCGAAATGTGATAAAATCTTAGATTTATACAGTTTTGAAGGTAGTGAACAAAAGTTGTAGCTGACAAAATTTGTTTGTCGTCATTTGAGGGGTTAAAATGGGACCTCATTTATAAAGAGCTTATTCTATGATAAAATGCAGGCCACAGATTGTATCCAGTGCATAAGAAGTCTGTTTTCCCTTTCGTTGGTATCTGTTACCAATATGCAGTTTGGCTTAAATTGAAAACTGAGTTCAGTTTTAACTTGCCATCATTTCAAGGGGATAATTGCTGGTCAGCTGAAATTCTAAACACACCAAAAATGCTTTGTAATCTGTGTTTCCTGTCTAGTTTGTAATAAGCTTTACTAGTCTATAGTACTGTAGCCTTCTCCGCATATTTGCAATCAGCATATCTGTGGTCTAAATTTCTGGTCTGTGGTAGTTCACGATTTAGTCTTAGGTTGTAACGTTATTGAGTAGGTGCAATTTATATGGTCAATTTTGTAAAAGCTCAAATAAAAGAAAATCAACTCTTAAAAAAGATTTACAAACAATTTGAAAGTAACTTTTTACATTGTTTTAATTTTTCTATGGCATGTGTGGAAATCACGAAGCCTTCAATTTTACATTTTGTTTTGGTTTTCTTTTCTTGCGCTTTTATATGTATGTGTGGTACTATTTACTCCCCTAGCAACGAGTACAATGGGCCATCTGCTGCACTACTGTAACTATTACAATGGAAATTAATCCATTTGGTACTGTCAATGCTCAGTGCAAGAGGTGTTATAGTCATAACAGTGTCCAGTATGTGACAGTGTACTGTGCACTCTTACACACACAAACTGTACAGCACAGCCAGTGCTGACAACTCCCTAATGGGTTGTCACTGCGAATGTACTGTGTATGCTGGCAGAGGGCTGTCTGAGTTTGGTGTCAGATTACCACAGAGAGCTAATTGTGTCAGTGTATGATACTGATAGCATGCTCTCATTGTGTTGTGGATAGAGAATGGCTGTCTCAAGCTGGGCAGGGCATGGTAGATGTATTATACAAATACCATTTTTATGTTTTCAAAAATTTCTAGAAGGGCAAAATGGTGGGGGAAGGGGGACTTGGCAGCTGAGCAACGGCATCATTGATGCGCTAGTATTTTGGGGTGGGGGGAGGGGGTTGGTGCATGTGGCAGGAGTTCATCATTAATCTTATAGCAAGCATTAATGTGCTGCACAAACTACAGGATACAGCATTTTTCATTAATATATGGGAACAAAAGATCTTACATTTTCAAAGAAGACATCTATCCCATTTGGTGCCAGTTTTTTAAGTTCTGCAGGGAGCTTGTCAGGAGTGACAACTTTGTAATTGTACGCTTCATCAAAACCCAGCTCGTCTTTCAAATATTTCACCTTTTCATCAGATCCTGCACATCCGATGACCTTACAACCCTGCAAAGAAGAAAACACACCATGGTCAACATGACAACTACTGATGAATAATTGATTATGAATTTCAACTTCTGTTGGGTGGCAAACCAACTCAACAATTTACGTCAAATTTGGTTTCTTTTGAAAGGCCAGTTCAGATGGGACAACCATAGATTATTTTTGGATGAAAAGCCCACCTTCTACTTTGACCTGGCCAGGGATTGAACCCTGAACCTCCCGGTTACTAAGCTTTACCACTTCAAATGCCACCACCTTTGTCCACTCAGCCACAGCAACCCATGCAACATTTTCAACCCATTTAATGAGCATGGTCCACTAAATCCAAAGTTCACTAGACAGATTGAAGGTACTCTAGAATGTAGGTCCCAATTATAAACCTAATTCTGCCTTAACTCTTAACCCTAATTCTAAGGTTAATCTTTACCCTATTCAGGACTATAATTCTACACCTAACATTTATGCTAACCCTAGTACTAACCCTACATAGGTTTTTGGTGTAGCATATCTTCTACATAGTGAATGTCATTTGAACAGGGATTCACACCATTCAACAACACTGTAGAAAGGGGAACATCAGCTACTTGTATTTCATTGTTGTAACTAAAAGGACTAAGATGAACAGCACCTCAACATCAACATCTTCAGCTTGTCTTCCTCCCCCGACCCCAACCCTCCATCCCATCCCCCTACCTCATACACAACCCCTATACAGAGATTACAAAATCACACTGATCTATTAGGCAAGAGAAAAAGTATAAAGCATAATTTCCAGTCAGCACAAAAATCCACCATAAAGCTCGGGACCAAAATTATGTTAATTGCATATGTATAAATTACTAGGCTCATTATGATGGGGGAGTCAACTGTTTACATAGGCCTACATATGAGCACTTCAGAATGCACAAGACATCACAGCAGCAACAATATATACAGTAGTACCAGAGGTCAACATAAGCATGGACATTGCACAAGTTTGTAAATTTAGTATAAGGACATGTAGAAGAGACAAAAAGCCATGGTTTTGTTTTGAGAGACAAAGTGACCTGAAAGAAATGGTACAGGACCTCTGGATATACAGTAATGTCACCATGCTATAAGCAACTGGTGTTGTAGTCAAGACTGAGACTGGGAAACTCCCACCTCCCCAGACAAAGACCCTGCTTCTGAAACTGAGATATATAAACTTTATTAACTGTACTGAGCTCTTTCTTCTGAAACACATTCCATACTGTACATAAATACATACATAAGCGTACGAGGTGGGGCAGGGGGGCATATGACCTCCCAATTCGGACAAAAATAGTGGATCCATTCAGGCATATGAGACAGCCAAGAAAATAAATTATGCCCTTTTTGCAACTGACACATCCAGAGGAGGGATTTGATGTCTGAAAGTGAGGGGGCTAAACTGGGTGGACTGTCAAAAGGCGCTGAAGGCGCCACAGGAGCACAAAGCGCTCCCCCTAAGGCGTGGGCTCCAGGGGCCTGCTTTATCATGTACGTTAGTAATTTCAGTGACCCTTATTTCAGAGCTTAAATTCATAATCGTGTGACGGGTAGGAGGAAAGAAATTTTGCGGTGCCAGACAAAATTTTCAACTGTTTAGTCAGTCTTCTCTGGAGGTGCGGGAAGTGCGCAGAGAAAAATTTTCCGAGCAATTTTATGGTTTCTGATATTAATAGCTTCCTTCTTTTAACATTGCAAAATTTAATTATAATATGCTATTGAAAATTCTCTTATAATTTTTCTGTTCTCTCTTACTTTTGCTCATTTTTGCTTTATTATTTTTAGTTTTTAAACTCTGGAAAAAAGTGGGGGGCAAGTGCCTCCCCTCCCCCCCCCACAATAATCCCGTAATCCTGCATATGGACACAGCGGTATCAAAATTTGGGCAACTTGGTCCAAAATTCAACTTGAAGATTCGGGCAAAAATTATCCCTGAGCCCCCAGAAATATTGACCCCCATATGCCTATGAATACATATGGCATGATGTGAACATTGCTATAATTTATTTTGCTTATTACTAGTGACTGCTCTCTGTTCCGACTTCTCTTTGTAATTCTGACATGTATACCCGAAGGTCAGTGCTAGGATAAGGGTTAGGTTAGGGTGAGGTTAGGGAGAGGGCAATAGGGTCACATGTGTCAGCTAGGACATAGACACATCAGAGCAATGAGGTGTAACCAGATTACTACGTTGTTGCACTCTGCACTGTAGTATTCCTTACAACAACATGAGTGGCAGCAAATTAAAACTGGACATCACCATAATCAACTTGAACCATGGCATCACAATACTCCAAAAAGGCAGTGACAAAATGTTGCTTGCAATAATTATTTTCTATCTTAGTATTATGATTACTTTTTGCTCAACATGTAGAATTTTGACACCGACAGCTGATTGTACGAAATGTGCCACCACAGTCCTCCATCCTGCTAAGCCTTTGGTGTATGCATAGTAGTGTGCTGCAGTCCTGTTACAGTAGGCCAGGTTGCACCTAATTCCTAAGCCAAACATAAAACATAAGTTGGTAGGATGGAACTAAGTAGTGGCAGAGATTCCATACAGCCAAGGGCTGATGCCTCCTTGACAGACTGAGAGATTGCTTGTTCCCATTTATCAGGTTGTAACCATGTTTTTATTGATTTTCCTTATACTGACATTGTTTTCCATTTACATAGTTTCATCAGTCTTTTAAAAACTAGCTGGGTACCATGGTCACATGCTGGTAATAACTGGTACTTATGCTACTAACAAGGGTCTTTCCTGGTGACCTAGGATGTATTTTTAACCAAAAATTTTGCAAACACTCCACACCATTTTGATCGGTGATCCCTGCCTACCATAGGTCTATGTGGAACTCCATGGGGAATTAAAAACTCTAGAGGTTACTTAAAATAAAGGAGAAAAGAAGGTAGGTGTAAGTAAACTAAGAGTAGTGGAACTCTATTGGAGGGTCACACCCACTGCTTTTTTTATCTTGTTAAATTGTTCATTTTAACAAGTACATGACCATATCTGTGGAGTCAATTGACACTGCATAATAATTTACACTACCACAAAATTGAACTTTGAGTAAGTACTTGATTTTCAGATGCAAGAAATCACATCTACAGTAACAGTGTTTAGCCTAATTAAAATTTTTCCAAGGAGAATAACAGAGACGTTCTGCTGTGATGGTTTTTGAGACTACATTATCAAAATTAGTGGCCAGCCTTTTCCAGAACTGCAATGAAAGTAATCACACTGAATGACATATGACATACTATTCCATAAAAATAATGATTTTTTAAAATATTCCATAAATGTAATTATATACTTATTTTCACCATAACAAAATAAGCCACCATTTGTTTTCATAAAGTCATGGATCCATGCATGACAGATAACAAAAGCATCACATGGGTTGTAAATTTCATATTTACACTAGTGTGTGGAAGAAAGTGATTGAAAAAATATGATTTGTTTTTGTAGAGGTATTTGGGATGCACCTGACAGCTTTGACCAGGTGACTGGGACTCTGAGAAGAAGGCTGACAAGCACTTACTTTGAAACTATAAAAGCATTAGGTATCAAACACTATGAACAACAAAGCACTCCTCTGACCAATCCGCCTTAGCTCCAACACATATGAATGCAGATACTTCTCATGCACCCACTAAAGGCTTTATAGCAAGATACGGAATGTGGCTAAACTTCTCTGATACAAAATTAGTGTATGACTCTCCATCTATGTACTACTAATATGATATGCATATGTAATGTCCATGGTACTGTACAACCTCTCCTGACCTTGATGGCAGCAGTACATGATGTAAGGTTTGCTGAAACAGAGCACAGCACACAGGAAAGGTGAATGAATTGGAGACAGGAATGAATTTCAGCAAAAACTGGAAGCAAAATTAACACAGTCCCACAGAAAAAGGGGATATGTTTATTTTGTGCCTTGAACTCTTAAAAATAATAGTAATTCATGCTCTCAATCCTGTTTTGTATTTTGAACTCCTGAGCATTATGAATGATAACTAGAGCACCAATGGTGCAGAAGCTCAAACCAGGGTTTCCGTCAAGGGGGGAAAAGGGGGGATTTGTCCCCACCTTCCCAGAAGAAGGTATTTAAAATCCCCCCTTTCTTTTCCATCAAAAAGATAAAAATTGTCAACATCTTGGTTTCTTACTTAAGAAAAAGGCACTTTTGCAACAATGTTTGAACTTACATAAATAAATGGCCTTTAAAACCCTTCAAATTACACCAAATAGGGGCCTTGAAGCAAGCTTTTCTCCCCCTGAACCCACTTGTAACTTTAGCCTAGGTCATCATCAAGTTGGACTCAGGATTTAGTAGTAATAAATCCCCCCCCCTTTTTTTTGAGTTTCTGGCAGAATCCCTGCAAACCTGTCAAATTTTAAAGCCAACATTTGTTCCAGGGAGGAAACATCCTTAGTGGAATATGGTATGTACAGTATTCCCTGAACCCCAAGCAAACATGGAAACTGGCCAGTGACAGAAGGGCTCAATTTTGAGGTCTTACTAACAGCCTCCTTACATAAAAGTAATCATGAACAAGTGCATCTAAAATTCCTTTTGCTGATGGACCCTGAGTGACCTTTGAAAATTTGGAAACTTTCAGTGGTTATTATCATCAAAATTTCTTGTACCAAATACAGTATCATCATCATCTATGAACCTTTGAAATGAGATTTGAATGACCCAATGACCCCAAGGTACTTCCATAAGTTTTGACACAAAACCTTCAATGCATCTTGTAACTTCCAATAATATTTGCAAATTTTGCCTCAAATGACTCCTGATAACCTACAACTGACTTCCAAAATTTCTGGCACTTAATTTTGACTACATATTCTAAGTTTCACATAAATTAAACAGTAATTCTAAATCTGACTCCCACTGAACTCTAACGATTTTTGGAGGCCAATTGGTAATTCATCTACAAAGTTTGGGCACACTCTTATTTTAGGCTACTGTACATAGTTATTAGAAATCAATGATTCTGACCTCAACTGACCCCTGATAACCTCCAAATGACCTTCACATTATTTGGCCACACATCAAGTTGGATTCCATCTGACTTATGATTACCATGAAATTCTATATCAAAGGTTTCCTACTTCTGACCTCTAATTACTTTAAATGACCTTGTATTCAAAATCTGTGGACATCCTGAAAGAAGCACTTCTGGAACATTATAACCGACTATCAAAACTTACATAACTTGCTCAGTGAGAAAGTAGATAAATTTTTGAGACTTTCATATGACAGCCTGAACTGACCCCTAAATGACCTTTGACCTCCACATCTTGTTTGTTTAAAGTCACCCAACACCCTTTGGTCATTGTGTTCGTGTTTCATCAAAATCCATTGAAAAATGTACTTTGAGAGCTCCCTGAACAATTGACAGATGACAGACAGATGGGCAGACGGTGGTTGATTGCAATAGCTCCATCAGCTATAAAAAGCTGGTTTGAGTTACAATAAATCAATGCTACCCTATTATGCATACTTATATCACATGCTTGAATAAGGCAAAAGTGTGGATTTACAGAGTTTTGGAGCATAAAAATATATAATCAGTTTTCCCCTTAATCAGAAACATAAAAAAGGTTTAGGACTTAAAATTTCAAGCTGTTTATATTTTAAAAGGCATTCAATACAACTCACAATAAAAACAAGCACATATCATTTTTATTCCTGTACACCTGAAATTTAATGATTTCTGTACACCCGAAATTTAATGATTTCTGTACACCTGAAATTTAAATGAAGAAAATAGATATATTATCACATTTTGGAACCAAACTTCATGTTAGCTAATGTATGGGACCATGTTCATACTCTTACTGCAGATTAAATAATCAAGTATTAAGTACCTGTATTTTTGCAATTTGTCCAACAACTGACCCAACAGCTCCAGCAGCAGCATTTACATACACAGTGTCAGTGGGTTTCACCTCGCATGCATTAAACAGACCAAAGTAAGCTGTAAGACTAGATAAAACATAAAGGAAAACAACAAGTAGCCCCTCAATCATATACTGTAGAAACAATTAAGCACTGGAAACAAGGGTAACAAGCCAAAAGTTATTGATTTGTCAAAGGGAAACCAAATGTAAGTAACTATTCTGATCATATTTGCATTCAGTTACTTTGTATGATATCCAATGTACTGTATGAGCACTTGTAATTGTTACATTTTAAACCCAACTTGAAGCAAGCAGAGGTGATAACCTCTCACTAATCAACACTCTTGTATTAATCTTCCTTAAATTAACGACCCTTTCTCCGGGAGCCCTAATTCCACGTTTTCATAATGTGAATGGAAGAAAAGCATCTAGTTTTACAAACTTCACATGGCCTATTAACTCACATGCATGAATTAAAAGGTTAATTTAACAACAGACTAAAAATAAGTAGGACAAAAATTGCTGATCAATGTAAGGAGATGACATCCCTTCTGGTTGCTGTGTGTTCATATTCACATTGAGTAAAAAATACAGTAACTTTGTATCTATTATCTATACATACACAAAAAATTCAAATGAAAATTTTACCAGAATGTTTAAATAGCTTAAAGTCCTCTTTAACACAACATACTGTAACTGGAGCCTTACTTAGACCTTTCCTTTCAAATGTGGTCTATCTTAACCCTTTCAGTAGTACAGGTGGATATATCCCACCATGCAGGATTATGCTCTTTACAATACAGGCAGATATATCCACCCAAATGACTTGTCTTGATCAATCTAATGTTACTATACACCCTCTTATGACACTGATCAGAAACCATATTATTCTAATAGGAAACCAAATTCTGCATATTTTGATACCAAACATGCTACGTATAGTTGCATTAAAAATTCGAAGACACTTTCAATTGCAAATGGCTAAAACTTTCATAATTGATTGGACATTTCCAAGTAGCCTATACAGTATATAAATATAAAGTAAGTCCTTCATACAGTAGTCACAAAGATGAATACTACAAAGAATTTATATTGTGGGAATACTCTGTTTATGATTTGGACAAGTGTGCCATTCAACACATTTTAATCTACTAGGCTTACCATTATCGAAAGTGATGTAGGTATGTACAGTAGAAGTCTAAGCCCAGAAAGTAAGCTAGGCCTCCACTGAGCACCCTAATAATGCAGGGCCTAGTAAGTATGGTAAAAATTACCAAAACTGATACATTTGCACAATTTCTTAAAGATATGTTGTTCATTGGGTTTTACAGTGAATGTCACAAATTAGATCTCATTTGGAAGAAAAATTCAAGCCCTTTAACGTTCATGTTTAGTTTGTCAGATTAATTTGACTTTGAAAGTAGGCTAAGTGACAGATGCGCAGTAAATAAATTCTGTACTGAAATGGTTAAACCATTACTTTTATTTAACTTGCAATTTCCAAATATCTACCATTCTCAGCACAGTAAGTGCAATACCATGGCTTCCATATTAAAGTGGACCTTAAGTCTAGAATTATAAGAATATATATTTTAGTGGGTGGAAAATGAACTTCATTCATCCAACTCCCATTTTCATAGCTTACTCCGTTGCTGAGATATAAAATGTTGAATTTATTCACTTAATTTGAAATAGTCGATTGCCAACAATTTGTGAGGTTTTTCTTGTACAACTCACATTAGCTGCTTTTGTTTCCTTTTGAAATTAAGATGTTTATATAACATTGAAACATTTATTTTTCCCTTGCGTAGTATGTTGTACGGAAAGCGCTTAATATATAGCTAAGTAAATCTATAAGAGAAGGGCAGTGGTCACATTTCAGCACAAAGATGCAGTGGCTTTCAAAAAACAAAGAAAAACAAAGACAGTAATTTGAGTAGTACAAGAACGACCTAACAAATTATTGCACAATCTACAGTACCATTTTAAATTGAGTGAATAAGCATCTCAGCTCAGGAATGTCATGTGAAGATAGGAGTTGGACCATTTGGATACATTTTTCAAGCTCTGCAACATATATTTTTGAAATTTTAGACTTTAGGTACACTTTAAGATGTCCTTGCACTTTGAAAGGATTTTAAACAATCACAGAACATGTACCTGTAGGCCCAGTCATCTCCTATACCAGATTATAGGTATGTACCATTCCTTGACATAATCACAGTTTTAACAACTCTGAACACCTTAATCTCTTCCACATCTACAGTTATACTTTTCCTTCCTGAATCAAGAGCTAGTTTATCTTGACTGGTGGTTCAAAAAGCAAAGTTAAATCTGATTCTTAAAGCAGTCTCTGAAAGTGTCCAGGATATTCAGACTGAAAACAGAGCATACATTGAATTCAAGTTTTGACAACAATGGAAATGCCCAAAGTGTGGCAACTTCAAAAAAGTGGGATTGCCACTCAGCCCCTAGCCCAAAGTCTCTAATCTGCAGGAACACTGGATAACATGCATGCAAGCATTCCCAGGGTGGATAGTAATACTTTGACACTTTCCCCTCCATCCCTGCAGCTTTTGACTACTGGTTGCACTACCGACCTAAAATGTTTAAATTTCATTTCACAGTTTGAGTTTTTAACTTTTTTGAGTGTTACATGTCACATGTGGCCGCAGTTACAGCATCATCACAACTCATGAACCAAACTGAGCAACTATAATTGTGGGACCATGGTACATAATTAAACAGCCAGATTTTTTACTGTCTGTTTTACACAGAATGTCACTAACAGACCAACTTGTGAAAAAGGGAAATGCACCCAATTGGTTAAAGGGATTTGCCAGTGACAAAAATCAATGACTTTAAAAAATGCAGAAAATTTTTCTCTTCTAAAGAGTGAAAACTGCATCTCAATAGCTTGTAGCATTTGGAAGATACTAATTTTCAAAGAAAAGCAATTTTTTTCTCAAGATAAAGTGCATGATGGGAAATTTGTGATGTCATCATGGCACATTAATTTGACAAAGCATTGAATTTCTGTATGATATTGACACTGTTGTAGGGAATATTTAGCAACTTTGTTTGTAATGCCATATATATGGTGTAGATTATGCTAAACCTACACAGAAAGATATTCAAACATTCCAACAGTATCAAATTTCAAGGACAACCAGACATTCAATTATAAAGGAAAACAAAAGAAATCTGAGGCAATGTGCCCTACTTTACATAACATGCTGTGACCCTGATGAGAACTGGAGGTACTGTACTTTTTGACAAAAAAAAGTAGTCTTTTATATTAGATATACTGTATGAGTTGGGAAAAGAGTATTGCTACGGGGTTTAGAGGGTATGAACTGAATTTTTTTTTCTCTTTCACATGGGACCCTTGTGAAAAGCCTCTGGAAAATGCCTTTTAGAGCCACAGTTCTGGATGTGTATTTGCAGACACTTGCTATTAATACTTTAAAGGAAACCAAAATATGTATTCACAATGTGTGATGTTTGATGGTGATCCACTACAAAAACATATTTAAACTGAATTCATAGTTTATAGACATGGCTTACATGTACTTTGAGTTGACATACTGTAAAGGTATACAAAGCATACTCAAAAGATACCTCACCAAAAAGTCACATACCATAGTTGTTTGAATTTGATAGAGTCAGGGTATGCCAAGTTGTAAAATACTAATATAAGTAATATTTACAACCAGTGCATACAATGACAAGTAAACATTAAAAAGTTACACCAGTTAAATGCTGCACAAAGAAATGTCATGAAGTATTTTTTATGAGAGGTAATAAGCATTTTTAGCTCACCCTGGCATTCCAAGGGTCCCAAGACAAAGAGAGAGGGGGACCCCTTCAGGAAGATCTGGTATCTTCAAGGTGTTCTTTCCAGGAACTACTGCATGAGTTACCCAGCCAGCTCTAATTAAGGCATGTTCTCCAACTTTAATCTGTGGATCCTTACTCTCAGTCACTCTTCAAAATACAAAATAACACAAAATTGCTTTACCATGAGTCCATCATTAAACCAACACTTTGATGTTACAACATAGAAAACACGAGGTGAAATGGATGGAAAACTCCAAGAATAATCTCTTATACAACTAGCTGCTTCTGTAATATTTTGGTTTTGTGCATTAAGAACAGCAATTTTTTCACTTTATAGAGGTGGCAGTACACAACACGATAGAACCTTGAGTTTATCAGTACAGAGTATAGATCAGTTCAAAGACTTTTATTCAAAACAGTCATAAATTATTATATCAACAACAATCACACTATTGTCTCTCCTAGCAAAACTTTGAATGGTGTTTTTGCCAAAGATGTTCTTGTCTTTATTTTTATTAAAATTTATAAACCTCCAGTTTTTTTGTCAAATGCTGAACTAATTTTAGTATTGAAAAGGAAGATTATAGAAACAAAACAACTATATATTTACTTTCCATGTTGTTTGAAGAATACACAATAAGGGTGAATGCTTGCATTTCAATCACATCACATTCATATACCACGGTGTCATTTAGAATGCAATGGTTAACTCAACATATCGAGTTGATGATGGACTCATGGTACTGTACCCTGCAATACATATCATCATTTGATAGAAAGACAATGGGTCATTCCACGACATGTCCTGATAGGGTAATATTAAAACTCAGTACTAGGTGTCCAATTTTAACTCTGAAGATTAGTAGATACGTGTAACTTCTGTTTCTGGTGGAATGTTCGTGGGTTAAGTCATTTTTCTGGAAAATACCAACACCAAATGAGGGGTCTTAAATACAGAACACTTAAAATGCTGAATTACAGTATAGGGAAAAGGACATCTGATGAAAAAAATGAGTAAAACATCTAGCTGGAAAATATCTTTCTTGATTGCAGCTCTGAAAGCTTTTTTTTTTCATTTCTTGAGATTGCAATTAAAATATATCATCTATGTGGATTAACATAATGTAAAAACTTGGTCATTGTGACTGTCACCAATGTCACAAAAAACATGCAGTTTCACACAACACAAAGGCAATGCCAGAGAAAATAATGAAATACATATAGTATGCAAAGGTAGGGTGGAGGATGACAGAAACCTACAGTACCATCATTTGGAAACATTTGATTCCAAAACTTTTTTATTTAATTACGTTTCAAAAGTGACATGACTCTTCAATTATAGTGGTACAGTATGTACACTGAAATGAATTGTATTTTGTAATTTAGTTTCTGCACTTGTGTGCTACTGTTAAGTTTTGATGATTTTGTCAATTGGAAAGCTGTTCTTTCCCAGCACACAATGTACAGTATATTAGGAGATTAGAAGGCACTCTTAATTTTGACATTAGAAGGTACTCTACATTTTTTCAAATGACTGACTCTTTTTCTGGTATCACAGAGTGGCTGCTTTCCACCCACTTATGAAAGAATTAAGACTTATCACCATTTTTCCTGAAATTGTCTCATTTGTGATAAATAATGTTCACACTTTTTTAAAATTTCATAAATTTCTCAGTTCAGTCTTTGACAACCTCTTCTCCACAAATTGTCACCTTCAACATTACTGTATTCATTTTTTCATTGATTTTACCACCTCTAATGCTACATAATTTGCCATTATTGCTAAACACAACTGCATAGAATGTTATCAATCTTATAATGTTGTAGTATTTTGTAGGAGTCTTTATTTTAACTTACCCTGAAAACTATAAACAATTTTATTTAGCACCACAAAAGGAAAAAAGTTTTCAAAATTTAAGAAATGTACCCTTAATGATGGAACATGGCTTGGGTACAAACACCTACTGTATCATGTAATTGCTTCGTTAATGTAAATACTGTCAGTCATAACTAGTGGAATTATTGAACTCTGTGAACCAAAAATGTTTAGAGAACAGAATCGTTTGAGCTGTAGTGTTTTAGACTACTTACTTTTGTCACAACAAACTAACCTCTGAATACAAGGCTATGTGCTGTAGCAGTAGTTAGCGTAAGTCTTGGCTGGTGTGAACAGCCAACTAGTATTAACTTAAATAGTGCTTGTGTATATGGGCAAAAGCCCACGCTCATATTCCTGCAATGTTGTCTTTTTTTGATGTGCTGGATCGATCTCTGGACATGCATGGTGTTCAAATCAGAAATGCTCGTAATGATCCTCAAATAATAACCATCAAGAATCCATTCGATTTTGTTTAAAAGTTAGTGCATGCAGGTCCACCAAACAGTATTCAGGCTAACATTTGAGAACACATATTGAACTAACAGTCACTGCTTGTCAACATGTCTAGTCTAAGCTGTCAGATTGCAAGTGCACTGTGCAGGATGATATTGCTGCCAAATGAAACCATTTTGATAAAACAATAAATTGTTTTTCACATTTTGGGTTTCAGATGAACTGCACAGGGACTAAAGGGAACATTCAAATAGCCATTCTACAGGTATTATAAATTGATTGTGGTATAGAAAATGATAACTTTATTTCCAAATATATCTAAATACTAAGAACAGAGAAGCTTAATATGTGCATGTCTTCCTACATTTAACATTTATAATTATTCTTCTCCTTACTTGCCGAGAATTTCTCCAATCATTGTGTCCCCCGTTTTCATACTTCTTGCCCATGCCCTGTAAATTGATACAGTAGAATACAATCGGTTAAAGAAGTACGTGTAAACACTAGCTAAAATGCCTCTGGCTTTTATTAGTGAACATAAAGATAAACAAGATTCTGATACTTTAGCAGAAAACAATAATGTTGTTTTGCTATAAAAATATTGACATTTCATACTACTTCAGCTACTGATAGTCAATACTACCTGTAATATGCAGTTCTTATGGAATACAGTACACCCTTCACACTTAGACTCCTCATAGATACAAACTTTTCACACATCATGGGATATTTTGCTTGCAAAGTAAAAATGTTTTACAGCGATTGAAAAAAAAAAACATCCAAACCCATCTGATATGCTTCCTTTGTTAATATGAATGAAGCAGTTCTCCATAATTTAAGGACATTACTCCATTAATTTTGCTGCCACCTTGTTCGAGAAATTCTGCAGCATGGAAAAGCAAGTTGCTTCTACCAAAGGATGGTATAGGTAGAGCTGTTTAGGTCATTTAAATCCTTTGCATTTGTTCATATAGTACCATTATGGAGGACTTGAGTGTGTGTACCCCGACTTAAACCAATTGGTTAGAAACTGAGCAGTAAAACCTCATCTAACTCTAACTCGAGTGTCTGTAATTGATGTACAGTATGCCATGGTATAAAACACTTTCAGCACTACATCAGGGATACATCCCCTGTGCAAGATTATGCTCCCCACACTATGTCAGATATATCTGCCCATGTGTCTTGTCTTGATCTATCTAATATTACCAGGGTTGGTGATTTTTTGATTTTTTTAAAAAATCATGATTTAAATCAAATAAATCGATTTAAATCGATTTAAATCATTAAAATCTTGATTTTTTTCCAATTACAATCGTGATTTAAATCGTGATTTTAATAGGCCTGATTTAAATCAACCAACCCTGAATATTACTCTGCACCCTCCCATGACAATGACCCAAAGCCACATCACTCAGATAGAAGACTCGATTCCCTAATTTTGATGCCAAGCATGCTATTGTAGGTAGTTGTATTAACAACTTCTGAGATAATTTCAATTGAAACCAGCTACAAATTTTGTAACTGACTGGGCATTTCCAAGAAGCGTGCATAAACAAAAAGGCACTCTCTTTTTTAGCCACAAAAACAAATTTTAGAAAGAATTTGTAAAGGAATGTCCAGCTTTTGATATGGACAAAAAGTGTGCCATATTCCATACAGTTAGTGTAAGGCCTAAGGTTATCAATGGTGGCACGGGTAGAAGCTTACTATAGTCCCAGTAAAGTAAGCTAGGCCACTACTAAGCATTGTTACCAGAGAGTGTAATACTGCTAGTTTTATGAACAGAGGTACAGTAGGTTTAGGGAAATGATGATAACAGATGAAATGGATTAGATATTTTGCAAAAGTGAGCAAACAAAGATACTGTATGCAAGTTTATATACACGTACAGTATGTATACCACATACCGTAATAAGGAATTTACAGCAGTAGGCTTCACTTCTGCACAGACTAATCAATAACACGTACAAGAAAATAGTTACTAACAAAAAAATTAACATAAAAATATGGTAAAAATTACCCAACTTTGCATAACTTTGCATACTTTTGTAATGGTATTTTGTTCTTTGTGCATTACAGTGAATGCCCAAATCACATCTTATTCAAAAGAAAGATCCAAGCTCTTTGAACTCTTATGTTCATAACTTCTTCATATTGTAAAAGAAGATTTTGTACAGTACACTAATTTGACATTGAAAGTAGGCTTCTGAAATGTGGAAAACTTTGAACATGAATTCAGACATACAGTGGGAAATGGTGCACAGTAAAATAATTCATTGCTGAAAGGTTATTTCACTTGAGCAGAAAATGAACTGCAGTCAATATACTCCACATCAAATTTGGTACTGCATTAATTATTGACCCTAGCAGCCAAACACTGGTATTAAATAGAGTACACTGCAGTATTACACAGTTAACTGAAACATTTAAAACATTCCTTGGCTTCGCACTGATGAAAAATGTTTTGTTTTCTGCAGATGTTTCCACTACATTTCATTCTTCTGAAACCAGATTCATTCATATCATAAATATTGCATAGGCATTGGGAGATTATGTACCTTACATTTTAGGGCAAACATGCTAAAAATGTATCAAAGGCCAAAACAGTAGGTTTGAAAAGATAAAAAAAGGCACTGGTCACCAAGGTGAAGCCATTACATCACACTTGCTGCAAGTCTCTTTTAATAGAAAATATGCTAACTTCAGGTACCATACTTAAATCAGAACCAAGCAAAGAATGTGAGTTTCATCATAATGCTTAGATTACTTTCCTCTTAACATATCTACATTTGGGTCTGAGCGGTTCTTTTGCGATAAGTAATTTTTTACTGACATCTCACCTCATATATGGATCAACTGTGAGTACCACTGACTGAAGCAAAATATCTGGAAACAGGAAGAAAGACCAGTCCTGAATAGATGGATGAACAACTTAACTGCAATACACCTTACTTTTGTTGGGGTAAATATACTATGTATGAAACTTATCCAAACTTCTTACCCTGAGATATCGTGTTAACAAGGTTTACAGACTTTGACCCTGTGACCCCAAATGACCTTTGACCTCCACCAAAAACAATATAGTTCTACCTATTACCATACTGCAACCACATGCCAAGTGTGAAATCCATCCAAGCTTCCTACCTTGAGATATCATGTTAAGGTGACCTTTGACCTCCACCAAAAACAATAGGTGATACCTCTGACCACAAGGCATCCACATACTAAGTATGAAATCTATCCAAGCTTCCTACCTTTAGATATCTTGTTAACAAGGTTCTCAGACTTTGACCTTCAGTGACCCCAGATGACCTATGGCCTTCATTAAAAACAATAGAATTCTACCTCTGACCATAATGCAATCCACATACATGCCGCTAGAATCCAATAGGCTCGTTTAGCCAAAGTTCCCCGAGAAAAGGCCGTTTTCCCGGGTGAAAAATATAGACGTCTTATGTCACCTGATGGCTATACCCTCCTATTGAATTCTAGCCTCATGTACTAAGTATGAAATCTATCCAAGTTTCCTACCTATAGATATCGTGTAAACAAGGTTTTCAGAGTTTGACCCCTGTGACCCAAGATGACATCTGACCTGCATTAAAAATGATACTAGGGTTCTTCCTCTCATCATAATGCATCCACATAGTAAGAATGAAATTTATCCAAGGTTTCCTACCTTGAGATATTGTGTAAACAAGGCTTTCAGAGTTTGTGCCCTGGTGACCTCAGATAACCTTTGACCTCCATCAAAAACAACAGGGTTGTTCCTCTCAATATGTGGCATCTCCTTAACAAGTTTGAGAACTACAGTATCAGGGTTTCCCTTCTTGAGATATCGTGTAAACAAGAAAAAAAGTCACAAAACACATATACTGTACATGTACATACATGCTATATACACACATGCCATCATGGATGGACAGGTTTCTCATCCTGGAATACTTTATTATATACTTTAGTAGGACTGCATGTTTCCATCTTCTGTATATGTACAACCAGAGTGGTTACTATGCCATTATTTCCTCCTTTACAATATAAATACAGCAATCAAAGCATAACTTCTCTTATATTTATTACAAAACAAAAATGGTCACATAATTCACATTACTTTGTACTCACCACCATCCTTCAGTTCTGGAATGTCAAATTCTTGAATTTCCAGGTCTGTCCTTTTTGGAAGACCATCAAAGTGTTTCACCAAGACCCATTTCTTACCCTTGGCCATTTTGCTGTTTTACCTGTCAATAAATAATTTGCATGCTGGCAGGTATTGATAAATAATTACATTACCTCAGTTGTACAATACTGCAGATACTTATGAGTACTAGCACATGCTCAGTGTTTGAACAACATAACATGATGGCAAAGTCCAATTAATGTACACATGCACAGTGTAAATAAGGAACCCTGGCAAACTGAATTCAATTACATATAAAGACAGGAAAATGTACAGTACAGTAGATGAGCAATGCACAGCAGAGTAGCTGTAAAGTGACACTTCACATTAAAGGGCAACAAGACTTGCCCCAGACAGAAACAACTCTCCCTACTTAGTTTCCGTAGCCCTCCTACAATTTACAAGAAAAACACCTGTCTAGTACACCTCTTCCACAAAGCTACAATGGTCTGTATTGAGTTTAAATTGCCCATGGCTATCCATGCAGTGTCACTGCTGTATATATGTAAGCTGTGCTACTCTAATAAGAGATCTGCAGCATTGTACACAAGTAATCATACTGTAGCCTTATCAGATTCATGATGTTGTTTGAACTTATGCCAGTCAAAGTGTGGTTTCCTCCTGCATTTAGAAATATGATCATATTCCTACTTATGTTTTGAGTTATTCAAAAGTCCCTTTAAGATGCACAGCTTATATGACAGAGAGTTTTGTTTGAAAGGGTCTGGTTGTCACAAGTGACATAGGAAAATTAGTATCTTGTGAATAATTCAGAATTTGGACAAGACCCTCAAACTTCAGGAAAACAATTCTAGCAAAGTTCAATGAATCTTACTTGTTTACAAATTATCTCACATGTTTACAAAGTAGTTCTGCAGATGCAGTTTAATCCCCAGAGTAGCTATGATGACATTTAATTAAGTTAAGACCTAAGAAGGATAATCTTATAATCCATATACTGAAGCACAGGAAGCAGGAGTGAGTTAATATTGTTTGTCAGGAAATGCCCTGCTTCATCAAAGAAATTGTGATTAATTTAAATAGTTCTTTTTGCCTGTGCTAGGAAACTTGAATTCTGACTGCTTGTCACAGTAGTCAGTGGGAGCTGTTTGGTTTCAAAACCGACTTAAAAAGTTTTGTAGAAAATTTGTCTTAATCGGACAATTTTCTATCTCATCAAACTCAGTGTGTGTATGTACAGGTATCAGCAGTGCTGGCTGGTTAGGAACACTGAAGTTTCATAGGGTGGTTATCTAGGGCCACCGATTTTCCGCGATCACGGAAATTGTCACGGAATCGCGGAATTTAAATTTTTTCACGGAAAATCACGGAACTTCAAAAATCTCTCAGAATGCTAAAGAAGTCTACAATCAAGAGGGCAAAATGAAAAAAAAAGTTTAAAAATCTGTATGTAACACTGGATGGCTCTAGCGGACTACAATCTGATAGAAAACTGTTGAAATTCACCCCCTCCGATGCTTACTGTATGTGGGACCAGGTGCGCATTTACTAGCCTTCGGTAGGTCTAATGTTGCTCAGTCTTGCAAAGTTTTCCCGCGATCCTGTTGCCTGTAGCTGATACTGTATCATCTACTGTATGTATGGTATACTATGCATGAGTGCGTCATAACAAACTGTTGCGCACATTACTCAAGTTTCATGTTTTGCTCTGTTGTCATGTTACGTTCATGATCGAACGATCATAACGTTCTGACTGACAAGTTACACTTTCAATTGTGGAATAATTATCGGATTTAGTACCTGCATATCATTTGGATATAATTTTATACGGATCTTTTACTATGTAAGAAGAAGAAGTGACCCACACTCAAACAATCGTAAGTCAAGTTGTTTTGGGGGTTCTTTTGTCCATTACGTATATGTGTAGACGTTAGGCTGGTGAATGGATTTTAGTCTGGTTAGGCTGCACTGGCCTAACACACTAATCAATGCAAAACAGAAAGTCACGGATTTGTCAAATTGCTTGCACGGATTTTCACGGAATTTGAAATTGCTGTAACGGAAATTGACTCTTTTTTTCACGGAAAATCGGTGGCCCTAGTTATCTCCATTACATTTTGCAATACAGATTGCTTACCCTCTCGGTATGATAATGTCTCTGTTCTGAAGTATGCAGATGATACTGTAATTTTGGTTTCTGTAACAATAAGGTTTCTTTTAATATGTGTCACTTATTAGTTCTTACTACCCCACAACTGAACAGAGACAGTCACTCATACATCAATGGTAAGAAAACAAAGGGATTACAGTACTTGTTGAGGTCAGTCCAGGATCATGTACCCATTTTTATGGACAACAATCCCATTGAGATTGTAATGGATTTTTATAGCTGGGAATCACTTTCAGAAGTACTCTTATCTGGAATACCGATGTACTGTAATGAACATGTTAAATGCCAAACAGAGGCTTTACTGTATTCAGAAACTGGCGAGTTTTGGTCTGGCATTCAAAAAGCACTTTTGGCTATTTCAAGCTACAGTATGGTATTTTCATATGTAGGTTATTGTGCCCCAGTCTGGCTATCATCTTGCAGCAGAACTCAAGTAAGCCATCTAAACTAGTACAAGAAAATTCTCCCTATGGCAGATTATTATATTGATCATGTGATTTCTGAATGTGCTGCACATATTGTTGCTGGCTGTGACCATCTGTTACTCTATCACTGTATTGAAGCACGAAGGCACTATTGGATTCCGAGGATGCAAGCTGAGCATTTTAGAATTCGTTTTTACCTTGATGTATGAAAATTTTGAATTGCAACAGAGACAGTTTTTATGCTTGTAGTCCCTTTTATTATATTGTCATTTTATGATGTATATCAATAAATTTTTCTTACTCTTACTTAGGACCTGCTGAGGCATGGAGTCTGTTTTCCGTATTAATGCTGTTACTGACACCACAAAGTTGCGTTCCCCACTCAAGAAAGCTGTGGTTAAAAATAGGCAATTTGGATTCTAGAGAGGTACTTAGAGCAGCGAGGAAGAAACGTAAATGTTGGCATCACCATGGGGTCAGTAAGAATTCTTCTGATTTGGCAAGTCGTCCAAGCTTTTGAGATGTTCCAGGTGCCAAGTTTGTCTCACCAGGGGGCCAGCATGTCTCAAGTGTTACAGTAAGTTGTCCAAGGGGCTGACATGTCTCAGGTACCAATATGTTTGGGGCAAGTCTAATGGGCTGAGTTGTTCACAGGCTACAGTATTTTACACCAAATGCTAGACAGTATGAGGTTTGTACATTAGTCCTAGTTTGGGCTTTAACT
This sequence comes from Holothuria leucospilota, assembly GCA_029531755.1. Classification (NCBI taxonomy): domain Eukaryota; kingdom Metazoa; phylum Echinodermata; class Holothuroidea; order Aspidochirotida; family Holothuriidae; genus Holothuria; species Holothuria leucospilota. The sequence continues at coordinate 37,670,374 of CM055971.1, forward strand.
GGGTGCTACACCATCCTACAGGCCTTACAGCTATGCCCCATATAAAGTTTATTTGCCAAAATATCATAATGTACTCATAATGTACTGCACACCCTCTGTACTAGTCTAGCCTAGGTCATTTAATATTCATAATGCTAACTGCATATATAATTTAGAATAGTAACTGTAAGGAGATTCATTCACATTGGGACTTTTCTTAGTCCTGATCGAGTGAAGTCACGGACCGATCGAGCAGTGGGGAGAACACATGACTGTGACATATTCATGTCTGTTATTTTGAGAATGACAGCACACATATATAGTTAATACATTATGAGAACACAGGGCTCGAAATAACGGGGGCCCGTGGGCCCGATGCTCCTAGAAATTCGCTCGGGCCCGTAGCTTCTACAGGGAAAGGGGCCCGGTTGGCTCCTAAATATTTCAAGTCTAATTGTACAGTCTGCAGTGAATCTCTCTATCCACAACTCAACAATCTTATATCTCGCACAGCCTGTGTATTCCTATACTTGTACAGGCACTGAAAACCTGCGAAAACATATTATTTTTGAAATCAGTTCACATTGCTCATCAACAGTCTGCTTCGTCACAACACAGAAGATCACTCACGTAGACATAAACCGATATCAGTCATGAGTAATATAGGCCCCACAAGATCAACTGACAAAGACAGTTGGCGGGAATTGAACAGTACCCTTCATTTTACGGGCAATAACTTCTGGAGTTCGAGAAAATTTTGAAAATGTGGCATTGGCCCAGGGCTTGAAATCTTGAAAAAGGGCACGGCCAAAATGAGGGAAATGGCCGTCGGTCTATGTTATTTCAATGGACATTTGCTGAGGGGCATCACGGCCATCAGAAAGGGCCGACAGCCATGACCGTTGGTGCCGTCAGGTTATTTCGAGTCCTGCTAGCCTACATGCAACATGGTCTAAGAGGGTGTGGACAGATTGGTTTCAGGCTAGTTTCAGCCTCAACTTGCATTAATTATACCCATACCACACGTTTTCAAGCACGTAAAAAGCACCTGTACACTTTATCAGTCCTTTTTTATTTGTAAGTTTTGGGCCCCTTGATTTATCATTTGGCCCCTAGATTCCATGGGATAGGGGCCCGGCAGGCCCACAAAGGTTGAAGGCTTATTTCGCCCCCTGGAACAACAATACTGTACACAAAACCAATTTCTTTCTGAGAACAACAACAGAGACCTACTTGCACAGTACAGTAGACCCCAACTCCAGGTGTCCAAAGTTGGCAAAGTACAGAAGGAAATAGGGGCAGCAGTAGGGTACTGTATCCTAATTTTGAGAACAATGATACTGTACCTAGAGAAAAAGACTCCAGGTGGCTCAGTAGGAGAGCTTTTGGGACAGCAGTAGGGTATCCCAACTGGGTGGGGTTGTGATCCTGATGGCCGCTGAGGAGAAAACGCAATGCCATCATGTACAGTACAGTGACATCAGTCCTTAGTAAGGAGTGACCACATACACGAGTAGATTATACGTTCAATGACTACAGTGACATAGCCCCGTTTCCCCCCCCCCCCTTCCCACCTGAGTAGTTTTCACTGGATCGCAGGTTCACTAGACCAAAGATCTTGACTGAATTCTAATCCTAGTCATAATTCTAATCCAAGCCCTAATCCTAACTGAGGATAATCCAAGCCCTAATTCTGTACCTAACTCAAATCCTGACCCTATCTCTAACCTGAAGGGCATTTTGGACACAGCGGATCTTCGGAGTAACTATAGAATACAGGGCCACTCAAGAGTTGTATCTGAACATCCGGATGCCCGAATGCGAAGTCGAAGTTTGGAGAAATCTGTAGTCTTTAAGAACAGCATGTTAGAATAGGCGGAAACTTCGGAAAAAAAATTAAGTCCCTTTTAAGCTCACCCTGGGTGGATGCGCGGATGCTCGGATGCGGGGTCAAAATGAAACTTTTCGAAAATTTTTTAAGTCGCTCCCAAGTACCCCCCGGGTGGATGCAGGGATGTGTAGTCAAAATTTTTTACCAAGAATATTTTCGTACAAGCAGACCTTTCTGTAATATTTTCGAAGTCCGCTGCAAGTATTTTTGGGTGGATGCACAGATGCTCGGGAGCAGGGTCGAAATGAAACTTCAAAAATGTTGTAAGTCCATTCGAAGCATTCCCTGGGTCACCTGGGTGGATGCGCAGATGCTCGGATGCAGAGTCAAAGTCGGGGCTGTTATGAAAGATTTAAAAATAAACTGGAGTATGCATACAGTAGCAGACTTTAATTTGAGAATGTTCAACTCATCGTTGTCTATTCCTTACTAAGACCATTTAGGCAATATTTTGGAGTGGATGAGCGGTAGCTTAGATGCAGAGTGATAATTTCACCAATATTAGTTACAGGGTAGGCCTTTTCTTAGAGTGGATGCGCGGATGCTTGGATGCAGAGTCAAACCAAAGTTCAGGGTGTAAGATAAACAAAGTCACATTGCATCCACACATCCGGATGCTAGGTGGTATTCAAGAGTGGCCCTGCATTCTATAGTTGTACCGATAACCTAACTCAAATCCTGACCCTATCTGTAACCTGAAGTGCATTTTCGGTATATACAGCGGATCTTCAGTCCAGAGCAAAACTTTGAACTTGTGAACCTTTGGTCTAATGTTAGAAGTGAGCATTGCTGCTCTCCCCCTCGTGGTCAATAGGCACTACTATCCGAACTGGTAGTGGCTATTGACCCAGCTGCCGGGGATGAATGTATGTATACGTTATTGGTCCGGCTGCAAACTGCAGCACAAATTTTGAAATCTGCAATCACCAATAACAAAAACGAAAGTATTCTTTTTTTGAGTAATCTTCTATCGCCTAATTAAGGCTATAACACGACTTAAATTTGACTCCAACATCCATCTTAACAAGTGTTCATGTTGAAAGTAAAGCCAGTAGTACTGTTCACCAGCACACACAGATTTCATGCAGTCATAACAATCTCATGTTACGACATGCATATGTATCTACTCTGACTTGCCCAGTACTGTACTATGCTAGCTCACGCACACATATGCATGCATGTATACTCTAGTACTGTAGTGTATGCATGCATATATCCTCTACTGTACTATGCTACCACTCGCACACTTAAACGTGCACATATAGCCTACTCTACTATGCTACTAGACCTAGCACTGTTGGACTCTTTGCCTCTGGTCTCCGTGATTTCGTTGCAGGATATTGCTGCGCTGATTGGTTGATATCTGTAATATCTGAGCCGGGTAAATAAGGAAAGCTGGCTTGGGATCCACCAGCCGGGTTGCTAGGTTTTTCTTTTTCGTAGGATACATGCAAAAATCGGTTTTTCAAAAATTTTTAAATTTGTTTCAAAATCATGATTATGGGTAGAAGGTATGAGTAAGGTGGTCAATCAATGGATATTTGACCTGTTCTTTCATAAACCGGTGTCAGAATTACAAAAAATAGGTGGAAAAGCTGTTATTTTGGAATAAGGGGTGTGGCAAACCTCCAAGAAGCTGATTCGTCTATTGGCATGATTCTTCCATTTCCATCCTACGAAAAAACCCTCGCAGCTGGGTCAATGGGCCCCACCATCCGAACTCGTCGTTTGGATTCGCAAAACGGGTATCTTAGTACACAATCACTGTCCAACAACCTAGCCTAGACTTTACAACATTTTGTCACGCTGTTAAACTTAATCGACCGGTGCAGATTATTATGCAAGTAAAACACAACCATTGTTGATGTTTATCTCCACTACCAACTTAAACTCTTACGCTAGAAAATGAAAAAATTCAACAAGGTTACTTCTTCGCGTCTTCTTCGAGTCTTTCTGTGTCCTTGTCGGGAATCCCGTCCTTGTCACCTGTCACGGACTTCTCATATCTTGTACAATCACAATCAGTACTTCCACACTCTGAAGTCATTATTTTTTCCTAAGTAGAAACCAGTTTCCTGAAATCGGCTAGGGTTTTCCTGAAATTTTCAGCAACGCTTCTTTTATGCTACTTAAATAGTAAATCGTTCAATACAAAGCTGCTGTACCCAATAATATAAGAACGATACAAGGTTAAATTAATATATGAAATCAAAGATTAGAGAAATATATTCTCTCATCATCATCATCACCACCATCCAGGCATCACCATTCACCACCACCATCATCATCGTCGGTACGTCGCAGAAACCCACAGGGCATAAACGCAACTAATAGACATAAACACAAACGCTCTCGAATTCCAAGATAAGGAATTCTTTCCTTCAAATTTCCAGATTTCCCGGAATTATGTCGCCCTTCCCGACAATTTCCTGAAGAGCAGCCTGATTTCCAAATTCGAGAAGAGTGGAAACTCTGATCAGAATATCGTTGCATAACTAGCGGGCGCGCGATTTTTTCCCCAAGACAAATGCACAGGCAGTTCTAACGTTATATAGTACATACATATATACAAATAGATATGTATGTACTATATATCGACGTTAGAACTGCCTGTGGACAAATGGGGGTTGTTTCATTCTCTGTTTTTTACCTAAACTCACCGAAGACTTTAAAGTCGCGTTCCATTGGGTGGCCTGAGCAATATTTTTTATGAAGTGCAGATGAGTTATATAATTTTGAGCTATCAGTTCTGCAGAAAAAAGAAATTCGGTTCGCATCGACCCAATGGAAGGCCGTATAACTCCAAATGCTAGGCTTTTCATACACAGCTCCGTTCGCGGCATTTTTTTCTCTGAACGAATGGGGGCAAGTTTTGGAAATTTCATTGAAATCATGAGAAATGAAAAATGGACTCTCAGGTTAGGATGAAGACTTACAGTTAAGGTTAAAAAAGAATGAAATAACCCCCATTTGTCGTGGGGAAAAATCTTGCGCCCGCTAGTGTGCCAGATTGGAAAGTATGACACTTTTCGCCAAGATCTCGGGTGTGCACGAAAAAAATCGTTGAAGTGTGCAGTGTGCAACAAGGTGTCAAATGCACACTTTAAGTATGCACACGAAAAGTCAAGTGTGAAATAAATAGGCCTACTTGGGAGCAATATTACATGGGATCGATACTCGATCCTAACTTAATTAAGTTCCAAATATGCCTCACTCCAGGGTTCTTGCATGGCCGAGTGATGGCCAGCACTGCATACATATTCAATCAAGTCATCATGCACGTCATGATCACGACCTGTGATCATCCAATTGAATTTTCAGACTTAGTACGCTTCTACCGTGGGGGCCACGGCGGGTGAGATTAAAGTGTCAGGGAATGATGCTTGTAAGTTCCTACTCACTGCCGGCTTTTTCAAGTTGTTGGCAATTGTTTGATATCATTCACATAATTGTGGCAAGGGAACTGATAGCCCTATTAACACTTAGTAAGCTTGTGAACAAGTAAACAATTCTTCCTCACTCTAGATCTAGGCTTGCGGCATTTTATTCCAATCCCCGTTTAGGAAACTGGGCGGCGCACGTTATTTTTGTACGGCCATTATTCCATTTCGAGAAGCCAAGGTCTTCAAGCAGTAACACGCACTTAGGCCTAAGTCGCTCAGGTAATGTCGCTCAAATTAGCAGGTTGCGATTTGACTGTCGGTGAAGCTAGAGACCCTATAGTGGGAGAGATTGGCCAACTTATTTCATGGGCGTCATTTTGGAGCCAAATGTTAACTATGGCCAGATCATAGAAATAAAAGTAGGCTAAGGGAGAACGCTGACAGAATGCGTCCATGCATGTTTAACCGGTGAAGCCAAGAAAATTGTAAGGGCGCTTTCGTTGTACGGCAAAAGACCGGTAGTGATTGGTGTGTTTTCGTACGTACAGTGAGTGCATTCTGCTGCAGAAGTTATAGCTTATTTTATCCGTTTTTCGAAAGATTAGGAGTAATTTCCACAACAGAAGTACGTCTTGGTGCCTTAAGTATTTTGTTTTATACTCCTAACTTGAAAACTTGTAGTTTCTTAGCTAATACTTGAGGCAAAAGCAATGACGTCATATTTGTGTTACACGCAGGTGCTCTAATGCCGTACAACCTAGTCCAGATCGGCAGACGTCATTCTCCCTTACTTTTATTTCTATGGGCCAGATATCATATACACTGTGTGCGTACAGTACAGTTTACCGTACAAAATGTAAAACAAAGTGAGTTACAGCGTTCTGTACGTTCTCTTGTGACAATCATTCGTATTGGTTGACTCTGGCTGGCACTGTCTGCCGGCCCCAAGTTTAGTTCGTCACCCGGTGCAAAGAAAAGCGATCCTGGGAGGGGTCTAGAGAGAGAGGATACTGAACACCCTCCACTATGAGTTACTTTTGCTAATAGAAAGTGACGAAAATACAGAATGATGTATCATGTTATTTGACAGTTTTAAAAGTGATTTTATTTAAAAAAATCTCATTTTAGTGTGCCATTGTTTTGTGCTGGTAAGAGAGGGGGAGGTGTGGGTCTGTTCTGGGCTGGGTCTACCCCTACTTTCTAAGAAAACTACTAGTACGTTAATGCAGGATGGCATACATGCAAAATGGTGCTTTTTATGGAAAGTTGTAAGCAAGTTGAACTAATCATTTAAGATTTTTCCTTATTTAGTGAAAGTTTTAGGAGAGGTCTGGGGAAAGGGGTAAATATAGGTGAGCACTTCCTAGACTTTTATTTTATGGAAAGAACTAGCTGGCCATGGTTTTATAAAATTGTGATTGACCAGGGTGTATTCCATGTAAAAACCTACATCATAGTCAAAGGAACGCAAATGTTTCAGTTTTCTCACTTTACTAATAGATCCAGGAGCAATGTTTGATCTGTTATTGTGTCCCCTTCCCCTATGAAAAATTTTTGAAAAAATTAGGTGTCCTTACATGCAATCTGGTGCCACATATTCTACCATTAGCAGTAAAACGTGTGTGTTAAAAAATTGACGTATCTTTAGAAAGTAAAAAAAAATCGGCATCAGTGAGGGGTGGGGTATGACCCAGTGCCCCCCAAATACGCCACTGCTCCTACACCTATGACTGGGGACTGCAGCTCTGGTATTCCAACGTCTCTATGGGGATGTTCCGACAACTCTCCAATAGGGTTGGTATACCATTTGCAGTAAAATTTGTGTTAAAAAATTTACGTATCTTTAGGAAGTAAAAAAAATCGGCATCAGTGAGGGGTGGGAAATGGCCAGGTGCCCCCCCTAAAGACGCCACTGCTCCTACACCTATGACTGGGGACCGCAGCTCTGGTATTCCAACGTCTCTATGGGGATGTTCCTACATCCCTCCAATAGGGTTAGTATTAGGATTAGGGTTAGCCGGTTAGGCCATAGGCGTAGGAAGCGGGGGAGGGCTGGGGGGCTTTAGTCCCCCAGTCAAAAATGTGAGGGGCTGAAGTATATGCTTCCCCCCCCCCAAAAAAAAAGAACCAAGGGCAAGAACCCCTTATTTGTCTCTTCTGTGAGAAATATCAAAAATTTGCAGTAATTTTCCTCAGTAAAGTTTGTCCAAAATGTTGCACCAAATTGCATCTGAGGACCCTCAAATACCCAAAAATTTTCCAAAGAGGACTGAGGGTGTCACCCCTCCCCTTAGACCCCTCCCCCAGGACGGCGATCCGAAACAATTAGGTTCATCCCCCTCCTGTCTCGAAAAGTTTCCTATGCCTATGGCTCAGGCCAAAGGGTTAGGAGTTGTATATGGGTTTATGTGTGTTGGAATATCAAGCAATCGGAATAAAGAGATGGAACCGCCGTACACGGTATAAGCTAGGCCTTGTACAGAACGTCGTAATCTAAGGCCGCTAAGCCTGCTCTAACGTTAGGCCTACATTTATTACTAAGTTGTATACTTTAAAGTTACATCGCATAAGCGATCGCCATTTAGGGACGTAGCCAGAGGGGGGGGGGGCAGTGTGCGCGGCTGCTCCCCCCCCCCCCCTTCAGCGTCGAAAAAATGTTAAAACTGTTAAGGTTTGCAGGGTATTTTGTCCGGTGCCCTTTTGATCTTGAATACTCGTTAGCACTGTTAACTCCATCATAATCCAGGGACGTAGCCAGGGCGGGGGGGGGGGGGAGCAATAAATACTCCCAACGTTATCGCCTCGTTCCGCTCAGCCTCTGTGATGACGTCATCGTCGGCATTTAAGACCGGTCACCCCCGCATTTGTCCCCTAATTGGATGACTACGCATCAAATTCACGTTGTATTTGGCAAACGCATACGTTGGGAACTGAAGATGTCGCGCGGCAGAGTCTGCATGAAACTTTTGTCATGGAAATACAGTAAATGATTCCTAATGCAACATTTTCGCACCCCTGTCACGATTCGCACTTTATATCTTATGACCATTTTATATTAGGGAAATAAAATTACACATAAGTTTTCTGGCCGAGGCTGGCACTTACCCTAAAATTAGAGGTACATCTCCATTCTCTGTCAGCACGGTGAGTGTCGTTCAAACGAATAATGGATGTATTTTAATAGTTTTCTATCAATAATCTTTCCCAAATTACCAAAATTTTCGTGCGCTTTGCGAACAGTAATCTTCGGTCCTATTGTTATATTCTTTAATACCGTCTCAATCGCATTCAGATTGTTCAACGGTAATGGGCTCTATAACAGTTCTACTGCAAAATTTCGACCTGCTCACTCACAATTGCCACGGTTTATACTCTATACCTCAGTGGCATCGGCATGAAGGAATAGAGCGCACCCCTACCCCCTCGAATCACTCCAAAGGCGTTTAAGCTTTATTCTTGTAGGGTGAGGTGTGTTTTAGACCGAGTCATGGATCTATTTAACCATGTTCTATCACAAATGGTTCTCATACTATCAAGATTTTTGCCCGCTCTGCGCGCTTTAGATCTTACCTCAATGTTGCCCTTATTATCACTACCTTCTGATAACAATATCGGGAGAAACACAGCAGGAAAACTTAAAAGCTTTGCACGAATCATCGGGTGGAAGAATCACCTTGTAATTTGCAGATAGGTTTCGATGAGGAATTTAAACCGTTTCGATGCAGATTCTGTATGCATGTTTTGTCATGGAAATGATATGTATGTAATGAAAATTTCAGCGCGATTCTCTCGCAATCGTCATGGTTTGCACTCCATTTCTTGACCATTATTAATGAACAGTACAGTTCCAACGTTTTTTTTTTCAAGGATAGCTCCATTTCCCATCTAGGCCACCTAAACTTAGCAAAAATTTTTCAAAGGGGAGGAGTTTGGGGGCGAAAAATGTTGGTCACATTTTGGGGGCAAGTCGTTACTGCCCCTCTAAATAAAATTAGGCTCCAACGCCTATGTATTCTATCCACTGGGGAGGAATATTTTGACGAGAATCATTTATTTGGACACCACCCTCGCGCTCTCTAATATCAAAAATGCTGTCTTTGCACGTCCACAGCAGCATTTACAATCACTTCGCTGTCTTTGCACGTCCACAGCAGCATTTACAATCACTTCGACAGAAATTGCTTGAAGGGACTGACACTCATAGTCTTGGGTGCCACACACAAGCTCACGTACGTACCGAGCCTATGTATACGTTCTGCATTGTTTCAAACATTACCAGATATATTTGAAACTGCAACATTCTATGCAGGGGCGGATTTAGGGGGGGGCCGGGGGGCCCGGGCCCCCCTTCCAAAAAATTTTGAAAGTTTTTTC